>OX465104.1:13348740-13751240 GCA_949987565.1 Luidia sarsii | reverse complement strand
CAATCAGATGACGGGGATTCATGCGGGTATTGTACAAAGTGCAAAATTCTGTTAAATAGTATGTAAAACAGCATTTGACTTTTATAAATCCACAGATGTTCAAGCGCTTTTGCTGGCATTTACATGTATAACGGGCGCAATCTCCAAAGTAATGCAGGATTGAGGGCTTAAAGGATTAGCAAAGAATTTTCTAGAGACTCGGAGGGGGGAAATTTCTGGGTGCATAAGAAAAAAAATACTAAATTAATCTCATTTTAAGAATTCTATGAAATAATGAAGGGTCCAGATATAAAAAAAAGGGCAATGCTCTTTGTAAAAAAGAAAAAGAATTTGAGAGTACAATATCTTTATATTTTTGGTCTAAAAAGCATGGGAGGGCCTGATGCTTTGCTTGAAATACAAAAATCAAAGAATGCTTTCAGCCGATTCAAGCATCTGTTGTCAGTATGAAGTCCGTCTACTGCTGTCTTTCCACTGACGCCTGGCCCTCCCCCGACCAACCTCTCCCCGCCCCTCCCGCCTTCCCTCCCCGAAGAAATCAGGGTAGCCGGAGGAATCACGATACGGGCCCGGTTTCACCCCTTGTCCGTCCAATCCTTTGGGCAAATAAATCCTTCTTATCTTACGTTTCCCGGAATCAGGGGCCCCCCTGTGACAGGGGGGGGGGGGGGGTATAATGCAGAGGCACAGGGCCGGCTATGAGCCTATGACCAAAAGAAGAAAATCCGAGGGGCCGTGAAAAGGCAGCAAATGAGAAAGCAGGTTGAGAGCAAGATTGCCTCCTCCTACATGTACTACTCCTCCCCTTCTTTATCTCCTCCTCCTCCTCGTTCTTCTCCCCTTCATCTCGTCCTTATCTTCATTTCTCTTCCTTGTCCTACCCCTCTCCTCCACTTCCTTATTATCCTTCTTCCCTCCTCCTCTTCCTTCTCATCTCCCTTATCTTCTTCCCCTTTCTCTTCTTCTCTTCCTTATCCTACTCCTCTACCCCAGTTCCTTATCCTTCTCCCCTCCTCTTCCTTCTCTCCTCTTCCTTATCTTCATTCCTCTCTTCTCCTTCCCTTCTCCTTTTCTTCACTGTCCTACTCCTCTTCCTTCTCATGTCCTCTTCATTATCTTCATTCCTCTCTCCTCTTTCCCTTCTCCTTCTTTTCCTTGCCCTACTCTCCTCCACTTCCTTATTCCCCTTCTCCCCTCCTCTTCCTTCCCCTCCTAATTCTCCTCCTCTCCTCTTCCTAATTCTCCTCCTCCTCTCATCTTCCTTATCCTCCACTAGCTCTTCTCCTCTTGCCTATCCTCCTATCCCCATTTTCATGTTCCCTTCCCTCTTCCTTCTCCTCCCCCTTATCCCCCCCCTCCCCCCTCCTCCTCCCCTTCATCCCACTCGCATCACATAGTGAACCTGGACTTTTCATTTAAATGCAAGCTTCATTAGACATGGGACAGCCTGTAAGGAGAAGGAGGGGACTGTGCACAAACTCAAAGGGGATTTTCCACAACAATTAATGAAAACAAAAATGAAACGATTGATGAATGAAGGCAAGGCTTGGCATGAACAGTGTCGTATCCTTTCAACTATGGCTAACTACCCAACAGGTACCCAACTGACCTGGAAATCAAATTTCGAGTTTTGTAGACAATTCATGGACCCATAGTAAATAACACATTTGATGACATCGTTTTTCTTTGGTTTGTTTGATTTGACAACATGCATAAAATAGCTTAGATTCAAGGCTACATGTACATGTAGGAGTATGTCTTGGTCCTTCATCAACGAGAGTGATGAGTCAACCACATAAAACCAGCATGAAAACTGGGGGGGGGGGGGGGGTATTAAGTGGATCTTCTCACTGCAGGGGGGAGGGAAAATTCACTGCATGAAATTAGGTTGAAGGGAAAGTGGGGAGTCGAGGGTAGGGGAGGGGAACAGAGGATGAAAGATGGCCTTGTTCAGGGGAAATAAGATAGCTGAGGGCTAAACAACCGTGCCACAATCACTCGCGGTCGGGACGGCTCGACTGACTGTGTGAGGTGCTGACAACAATCGCAACAGGAAAAGATTTGTGTTGATCAACGAACGACCTTAAGCAGTTTTTTCTTTGACACAACAATGTCTTTGCGGTCCCGCAGTTGTGCTGGGTAAGATTGCGGAGAAAATCTTTCGCACTCAAACGAGGTAAAAGAAACAAAATTGTGCTCCTGACACGCTCATGCTCGCATTATATCAAGAAGGGACAAAAACAGTGGCATTGAATCCTGAAAATGGATCTGAATTCAATATAGCGCTAGTCTGTTCTCCCATTTCTCTTCGCACTGGACTTTTATTACAGAGACTGTGAGCAGTGTGAAATATATTTGTATTACTCTTTCTTTAATCCTGCTTTGGAAAACAGGCCCTGCTGGGAATGAAAACATTATAGGCCCTCTGAATTGGGGCGATCTCTACATTTTGGGTGATTTCAGTCAGTAAGCAGTTAGCAACCCTTCCCGGAATTCCTCATTTCCCCAGAAGGTTCTGGCAAGGATCAAAACTTCATGCTCTCAGACCTTTTGACAGATGCGGACTTGGAGTCAATTTTTTTTCTTCGGAATTTGGAATCAATTTTTTTTTGTCAATGAGAGCAAACCTTCATTGAATTACATTTCTCCTCGATGTTATATCTATGTTTGTTTTTACTCTTTACTCTTCCTAGAATTTTCAACCACACCAACAAAAGACACTCCACTAAACTAATGACTTCTTCTGGCCAACCAAGAACAGTAATCATGGTTTTAATAGAATTCCCCTGTGGGTGGGGGGAGACTTGGCTTTTCTCACCTTGAAGATGCAAAGAAAATGAATACTGAATAGCAACCCCTCCCCTTCCCCAACACACACACACACACAGCCACACACACAGCCACAAACACAGTCCAGGAGTCTACAGGGCTTTCTGCTCACTCAAAATAACCTGCATGGCACTGAAGAAAACAAACCACTGTGTTTTTACAAGAAATACAAAGAATCCTAAAAACTGATAAAAAGCATTGAGCGGCAGGAAACCGGACTGACAGCAATTCTAGTTTTCAATAGAAAAATCATCCATAAAAAAAAAAACTCCGTCAGTTGAATTGCCAAACTTGGTGGCTGCATTCCCTAATTTCAAAACCATTGTTCAAACCAGTCTGAAAGTCATTTTGCAAAACAATTGCGGGGAAACTATGTCAGTGTTTCAAGAGCTGTCCTTTAAAGGAAGCGTTAAAGGAAGAGATGAGTAGCTAATACTCGAAACAACTTCAAAGAACGATCCCTGTGTTCACTGTCTTCCTCACTTTCATTTTCTAGATTTCTTGGGCAATGTCACGCTTCCTTTCTGTAAAAAAAAAAACAACCACCGTACCCAATTCAACAAATGATTCAGCAGTTTGACGGTTTTGATATTAAAACAAAAGTCGGGTGGGTGTGACAGTGGCGACTTTGCGGCGCTAGGCTGAAAGCAAAAGTGGAAGGGAATTGTGTTGCAACCTGCGATGGCACGTTGCAACATAGGTCGGAAAAGTGTGCTTGGTCAATCCACGTTTGAAGCTCACATCAAGCAAGTAATATACACGTGACTTGTTTTCTTATGAAGGTAAAATCATGTCCATTATGTAAACTCTATGCAATACAAATGAACATTTTTCCCCACAGTAATCTATTTACACACTGATTTCATAATTTATTTATTTTTTTTATTTTTTTTGAAGACCTGTCAAGATAGCCCTTGTTAGTCTAAAGCCCTGTCCACACTGGACTTTATTTTTGGGACTCAAAACAATACAAAATGCATGCGCGGTGGCACATGCAGCATGATCTAGCTCCCCCTGCCAGGTGCAGAGCTGGATGCACGCTTTCCCGTGTGCCACTCTTACCGACGCCCTCTGCATGCACCGTCCGCACTGGACACATTGTCTCGGCAAAAGTGACATGCAGTCGATTTCACCAAACTCATCGTAACTCACGATTAATCGCAAGGCGATGAGCGATGCACAGAAACCATGCGGTCCAACACAACTTACGATGGGTTATCCATTGTATTAAAGTTGAGTTACGATTCATCGTAAGGCTTTGTGAAATCCAGCCCAGGTCACTTTTCCTGGGCAGCAGTTGGCTGGGAGAAGTGACCGCTGGACTTGGGGGGAAAGTAATAGAGAGGAAAACATCCCATGCTGTCCACATTGGACTTAAGCCGTGTCCGCACTGGACTTATTTTTTTTAACGAGCCCATGGGTAACGTTCCAATGGGTAAATCTTCCAGGCGTCCGCACTTGGACTATTCGACTCGGGTAAACTAACCGAGACGATCGGTAAAACTAGCCGACTAGCGCAAACAAACGCATGAGGGCACTTTCGTGGTGACCTTTCACCGGATGTCTGTACACAATCTACCGGCCGTGTGTGTACATTATGTACAGTACATGTGCATGTACTGTAGTCACGTTGCTACCCCACGCCCACACGAGTCTTGTGTACAGGGACGTACACGTCACGTGGTATCGAGGCAATGCGGGGCGCCGGCGCCGGACCGTATGTGTTTTTTTACCGAGTTGTTTACCAAGACGTCATGTCCGTATTGGACTTTTCGGCTCGGTTAAACTGACCTGGTCAATTTAACCGGGCAGAAGTCGGTCGGTTAAACTACCCATTTGAGTCGGGTAAATTACCTGGGAGGAAAACTTCCTGGGCTGTCCGCACTGGACTTAAAATGGTCAATTTACCCATTTGCTCGGTTAGTTTACCCATTTTAAGTCCAGTGCGGACGCGGCTTTAGAGTCCAGTGCGGACAGGCCTTTTTTCCCCCCAATGATGATAAATCATGCTGATAATGTCCACTCTCAGACACAGCACCCTTGGGCGCAAGCTCCTTTCTCGGAAATCTTGCTCGCAGCAAAACCACAAAAGCACCCCCACCCCTTCTGACTTTTCAGGCGGGCTGAGAAGGAAGACAGGGAATCGATTTACCAGGAGTAATGAGACTGTCAAAATTGACTGATCTATGTGATTGCCTGGGCTGCTGCCATGTGGGCGGCTTCACAAGTACAGTACGCGTATTTGTGTTGCTTGCATTTAAATGAAAATAGGAGAGGAGTGGGGGGATGTGATCCCTGAAGATGCATGTACTGTTTATGGTAGCTCAGGTGAGCTTCGATCTTTGTGTAAAAAGCTTGTACATATGCACAGTTATCCACACCCTCTTTCTATCTCGTCCCATCTTGAGCTTTGAGCCCACGCTTTTTTTTCTTCTTTTTTCTACAACCCATATCCCTGTGAAAGTAGATTTCTGAGATAAGAGTCTGGTGACTGGCCCTTATCCCAGCAGAGATAGTTGACTATATAGCTCAAGGCTGGATAGCTCAGGTGGTAGAGACAGTTGACTATTTAGGAAGTCCTCTATCTAAGGGCTGGGTAGCTCAGGTGGTAGAGACAGTTGACTATTTAGGAAGTCCTCTATCTAAGGGCTGGATAGCTCAGGTGGTAGAGACAGTTGACTATTTAGGAAGTCCTCTATCTAAGGGCTGGGTAGCTCAGGTGGTAGAGACAGTTGACTATAAAGGAAGTCCTGTATCTAAGGGCTAGATAGCTCAGGTGGTAAAGACAGTTGACTATTTAGGAAGTCCCCTATCTAAGGGTTGGATAGCTCAGGTGTTAGAGACAGTTGACTATTTAGGAAGTCCTCTATCTAAGGGCTGGATAGCTCAGGTGGTAGAGACAGTTGACTATAAAGGAAGTCCTGTATCTAAGGGCTAGATAGCTCAGGTGGTAGAGACAGTTGACTATTTAGGAAGTCCTCTATCTAAGGGCTGGATAGCTCAGGTGGTAGAGACAGTTGACTATTTAGGAAGTCCTCTATCTAAGGGCTGGATAGCTCAGGTGGTAGAGACAGTTGACTATTTAGGAAGTCCTGTATCTAAGGGCTGGATAGCTCAGGTGGTAGAGACAGTTGACTATTTAGGAAGTCCTCTATCTAAGGGCTGGATAGCTCAGGTGGTAGAGACAGTTGACTATTTAGGAAGTCCTCTATCTAAGGGCTGGATAGCTCAGGTGGTAGAGACAGTTGACTATTTAGAAAGTCCTGTATCTAAGGGCTGGATAGCTCAGGTGGTAGAGACAGTTGACTATTTAGGAAGTCCTGTATCTAAGGGCTGGATAGCTCAGGTGGTAGAGACAGTTGACTATTTAGGAAGTCCTGTATCTAAGGGCTGGATAGCTCAGGTGGTAGAGACAGTTGACTATTTAGGAAGTCCCCTATCTAAGGGCTGGATAGCTCAGGTGGTAGAGACAGTTGACTATTTAGGAAGTCCTGTATCTAAGGGCTGGATAGCTCAGGTGGTAGAGACAGTTGACTATTTAGAAAGTCCTCTATCTAAGGGCTGGATAGCTCAGGTGGTAGACAGTTGACTATTTAGGAAGTCCTGTATCTAAGGGCTGGATAGCTCAGGTGGTAGAGACAGTTGACTATTTAGAAAGTCCTGTATCTAAGGGCTGGATAGCTCAGGTGGTAGAGACAGTTGACTATATAGGAAGTCCTGTATCTAAGGGCTGGATAGCTCAGGTGGTAGAGACAGTTGACTATTTAGGAAGTCCTCTATCTAAGGGCTGGATAGCTCAGGTGGTAGAGACAGTTGACTATTTAGGAAGTCCTGTATCTAAGGGCTGGATAGCTCAGGTGGTAGAGACAGTTGACTATTTAGAAAGTCCTGTATCTAAGGGCTGGATAGCTCAGGTGGTAGAGACAGTTGACTATTTAGAAAGTCCCCCATCTAAGGGCTGAATAGCTCAGGTGGTAGAGACAGTTGACTATTAAGGAAGTCCCCCATCTAAGGGCACTATTATTGTAAAAAGATGTACGATTAAGATGTGTATTGAAAAGGGGAAGTAGACTGTTATTTTGTCTGGAGTTTTTGATCAGGCAAAATAATTGTATCCACTTGAGCCAGGACATGAGCCCTAGACAAGCACGAATACCTCTTTTGACAGCTGTTTCCTGTGAAACTTCCTTGTGAAATGTTTTAATTATTAAAAAATGGGGGGGGGATGACATTTTTATAAAAAAAAATTAAAAATCCACGCCCTCAGATTCCTAGAACTGAGTCTATTCCTGGTGTAATATGAAGACCTCATGCTTTTTATATGACTGCCCTGCCGTCCCTCGATGCTCAGAAAGCAAATGGCATTTTATTTTTTATTCCCTTGCCATTTTTTTCTCTCCCTCCTATTTCTGCATTTGGCACGATCGACCGCGCTGTGATCATATTACACGGCATTGTCCGATTACAAGTTTTAGAATGATGGTGTAGAGAGATAGAGAGGTGGAGAGTTGGGAGAGGGGAGAGGGGAGAGGGGAGAGGGAGGGGAGAGGGAAGGGGAGAGGGAAAGGGAGAGAGAAAGGGAGAGGGAAAGGGAGAGGGAAAGGGAGAGGGAGAGGGAGAGGGAGGAGAAGGGAGAGGGGAGAGGGGAGAGGGGAGAGGGGAGAGGGGAGAGGGGAGAGGGGAGAGGGGAGAGGGGAGAGGGGAGAGGGGAGAGGGGAGAGGGGAGAGGGGAGAGGGGAGAGGGGAGAGGGGAGAGGGGAGAGGAGGAAGGGGAGAGGGGGGAAGGGAGAGGGGAGAGGGGGAAGGGGAGAAGGGGGAACGGGAGAGAGAGTATTGAGAGGGTCTGTGGTGCACTGGGATTTTTTTTCAGTGTTGAATAAAAAACAACTATAGTTTGTTAACAGTAACACTGAGGGATGAGGAGGAGGGGGCAGACGCAATGGTTGATGGGATGGTATAAGATGGGAATGGATGAGATATGAGGGAAGGGGAGTGAAGGGGATTGGATGAGATGGGATGGGATGGGATGTAATGGGATGTAATGGGATGCGGATGAATGGGTTAGGTTAGGTTGGGATCGGATGGGATGGGATGGGGTGTGATGGGATGGGATGGGATGGGAAGGGATGGGAAGGGATGGGATGGGATGGGAAGGGATGGGATGGGATGGGATGGGATGTGGATGAATGGGTTGGGTTGGGATGAGATGGGATGGGATGGGATGTGGATGAATGGGTTGGGTAGGGATGGGATGGGATGGGATGGGATGGGATTGGATGGGATTGGATGGGATGGGATGGGATGGGATGGAATTATATTGGGATCATGGGATGGGATAGGATGGGATGGGATGGGATTGGATGGGATCATGTGGTGGACAGGACAGGACAGGACAGCAAGGCAATCCCTTCCCTCTACAAAATGTACAAAGAGTAAGACCCATCCCCGTGCCGTAGGCCTGCCCTCATAACGACAGGAAGCAATTAAACCTAATGACAATGAGCAGACTACTGCACTTTGCACCGATCAAGTGAAGGCCATAAGGCTTTTCACTAAGCCTATTGAAACATCAGGATATCAACAACCTGCCAGCTGCCATTTCCGAGAGGATGTCTCTGCCGATGAAATTCACGTCATTCTATTTTCATTTCAAAATCCTTTTATGGGTTTTTTGTGTGTTCATCAGTGCCCTGGTGTGGCGGCATATTCCCGGAGGAGGAAGACCGCCCAGCCTTGCACATAATTAGACTAAACGCTTTGCAAAATGTCGACACAACCCGGTGACAAGACTACACAACTGCCCAACATCATCCTCTGTCAATGCACAACAACCTGACATGAACACGTATGCACAGTCCACAACACTCGCTTTCTATCTCGTCCCATCTGTCTCCGTCTTCCACACGAGAACCACTTTCTTCTTTCTTGTCTAAAACCCATATCCCTGTGAAAGTAGATTTCTGAGATAAGAGTCTGGTGACTGGCCCTTATTGGGATATAGATATAGATATAGTTGACTATATAGCTCAAGGCTGGATAGCTCAGGTGGTAGAGACAGTTGACTATTTAGGAAGTCCCCTATCTAAGGGCTGGATAGCTCAGGTGGTAGAGACAGTTGACTATTTAGGAAGTCCTCTATCTAAGGGCTGGATAGCTCAGGTGGTAGAGACAGTTGACTATTTAGGAAGTCCCCTATCTAAGGGCTGGATAGCTCAGGTGGTAGAGACAGTTGACTATTTAGGAAGTCCTCTATCTAAGGGCTGGATAGCTCAGGTGGTAGAGACAGTTGACTATTTAGGAAGTCCTCTATCTAAGGGCTGGATAGCTCAGGTGGTACAGACAGTTGACTATTTAGGAAGTCCTCTATCTAAGGGCTGGATAGCTCAGGTGGTACAGACAGTTGACTATTTAGGAAGTCCCCTATCTAAGGGGTAGAGACAGTTGACTATTTAGGAAGTCCTCTATCTAAGGGCTGGATACATGTAGCTCAGGTGGTAGAGACAGTTGACTATTTAGGAAGTTCTCTATCTAAGGGCTGGATAGCTCAGGTGGTAGAGACAGTTGACTATTTAGGAAGTCCTCTATCTAAGGGCTGGATAGCTCAGGTGGTAGAGACAGTTGACTATTTAGGAAGTTCTCTATCTAAGGGCTGGATAGCTCAGGTGGTAGAGACAGTTGACTATTTAGGAAGTCCCCTATCTAAGGGCTGGATAGCTCAGGTGGTAGAGACAGTTGACTATTTAGGAAGTCCTCTATCTAAGGGCTGGATAGCTCAGGTGGTAGAGACAGTTGACTATTTAGGAAGTCCTCTATCTAAGGGCTGGATAGCTCAGGTGGTACAGACAGTTGACTATTTAGGAAGTCCTCTATCTAAGGGCTGGATAGCTCAGGTGGTACAGACAGTTGACTATTTAGGAAGTCCCCTATCTAAGGGGTAGAGACAGTTGACTATTTAGGAAGTCCTCTATCTAAGGGCTGGATACATGTAGCTCAGGTGGTAGAGACAGTTGACTATTTAGGAAGTTCTCTATCTAAGGGCTGGATAGCTCAGGTGGTAGAGACAGTTGACTATTTAGGAAGTCCTCTATCTAAGGGCTGGATAGCTCAGGTGGTAGAGACAGTTGACTATTTAGGAAGTTCTCTATCTAAGGGCTGGATAGCTCAGGTGGTAGAGACAGTTGACTATTTAGGAAGTCCTCTATCTAAGGGCTGGATAGCTCAGGTGGTAGAGACAGTTGACTATTTAGGAAGTCCTCTATCTAAGGGCTGGATAGCTCAGGTGGTAGAGACAGTTGACTATTTAGGAAGTCCTCTATCTAAGGGCTGGATAGCTCAGGTGGTAGAGACAGTTGACTATTTAGGAAGTCCTCTATCTAAGGGCTGGACAGCTCAGGTGGTAGAGACAGTTGACTATTTAGGAAGTCCTCTATCTAAGGGCTGGATAGCTCAGGTGGTAGAGACAGTTGACTATTTAGGAAGTCCTCTATCTAAACATCGGCACAACCTGGTGACAAGACTACGCAACCGCTCAACGTCATCCCCTGTCTGCGCGCAACAACCTGACGCCATTTTCTCTTTTAAAACCCTTTGCCGTTGAGACGACAGATTCGGAGACAGCCGTCCTTCCCTGCCAGGAAACGGGAACCAATTCAAAGGACGCCAACCAAGGACATGATGTCGCTGCCAATTAGAACGACCACTTCACGCTTCCTAGAGAAGGAGTGGGCGTGCCAAGGGGCAAGGGTAGCCTGTTGTTGTTGCTTCAAACTATGGCTTCCATGTATCTGACCAAAGAGCCCTTTTATTTTATCGTATTTTCAAGTTTTACCCTGGCCATTCAGGATCATTGAACTTTCAATGAAACAAAACACAATGGTGATGGGGCACCAGATTTACAGGAGAGACAGAATGACCTTCACAGATGAAATGTGAATCATTATGATAAGCCTTCCTCATCACAATACCGGATGTTGTGTTACTGTGTGTTGTGTCTCCTCTCTCTTTCTCCCCCCCCCCCTTTATCCCTTTCTCCCTCTCTCATGACAGACAGGGAAGCAGTGCTTGGAGACAGAGTACAACCGTCGATGATGCGTCCCCACGACGATTAGCCAAGACCACTTCAGAGGCTAGAAAAGCTGTGACTTAAAAAAACCTGTGGCTAAAAAAAGCCGCTCACGGACTGAAGAGACAGAGACATGCATAAGATAGTGGAGGTGTCCTTACCTTTGCACTGCGGAGGACGGGCTCTCGCCGAGGCTGAACGCTCGGCCGGACGGCTGGGCGATTGGCCGGGCGCTGCCCGGGTGGGCGGCCGACAGCGGCGGGTAGGGCGGTCCGGCCGAGGTTGGAGAGGAGAGCGGCGGGATCTCCAGCAGCTCAGCAATGTCCACCATCTTGGCATGTCGCACGCGCTGTCGGCCTGGCGACGAACAGACGGGATAGGTGAGTCAATGATGGGGAATAGGTGACAAGGGGGAAATGGTTCAGGTGAAGGGGAATAGGTGACAAGGGGGAAATGGTTCAGGTGAAGGGGAATAGGTGACAAGGGGGAAATGGTTCGGGTGAAGGGGAATAGGTGACAAGGGGGAAATGGGTCGGGTGAAGGGGAATAGGTGACAAGGGGGAAATGGTTCAGGTGAAGGGGAATAGGTGACAAGGGGGAAATAGAGTAGGTGAAGGGGAACAAGTGAAAAAAGGGAAATAGAGTAGGTAAAGGGGAATAGAGAAAAATATTGTTAAAAAGCCTTCGCCTTTGAGCCTTTAAATTTTGCATTTTGGTCATTTGAAACATGTTTTCTTTGTACAGACAAAAAACCGGAGAATAGACGAATAGGTACAATAGGTAAAATGTATACATAACAGTGAAATTGGGCGCACAGATGAATAGGTGAATGAGTGGATGGGCAAAAGGGATGAATAGATGAATACCACGGTGAATACATTGTAGCTGAATAGGTAAATAGGGGAACAGATGGATAGGCAGATAGATGAATGGGCAGAGTCAAATATTGGGGCAAATGAATGAAAAGGGTCAATCAGCAACAGCTAGAATCGGCAAAAATACAAGTTTGAAAAATAGCAAAGAAAACTTGGACTGGACCGTGAAAGGTAGAGGAGAGGGCCTGCTAAAACTGAAACATTGCCCCCCCCCCCGATTTTTCCACATTTTCTGAAGTACAAAAACCACAACATACAGTGGGTTATCAGTCTTAAGTTGAGTTACGACGCACCGTAAGACTTGGTGAAATCCACCCCAGGAACCCTCTATTAAAGTTGGCTTCTCAGAAATACTTTGGGGAAAGGGAGAAGGGAGTGTGGGGGGGAGGGGGGGGGTTGGATGTGGGACTGGCCTGGTACCTTTGGTCAGTCTCTGCTTGGCGGCCATGCAGCGTATGTGGTCGTCAAACTGGAACCTGGCAGCCAGGAGTGGGATGGGCTTGGCGTGGGGGGAGGAGGTCATACGCTTGTGGATGGTCACGTGCAGAGACCGGCTGTCGTCCTTGTCCCCGGTCACCTCCAGGTCCTGACGGAGCGGGGGGAAACGCCGACAGAGATGGACGCGGACATGGAGACAGAGAGGGAGGTAGAGACAGATACATGGAGGTGGAGATGGAGACAGAGAAGGAGGTAGAGACAGAGATGGAGGTGGATATGGAGACAGAGAAGGAGGCAGAGACAGAGATGGAGGTGGAGATAGCGACGGAGAAGGAGGTAGAGATGCAGAGAAACAGGGACAGAGATAGAGACAGTGATGGAGAGAGACAGAGGAGTTACAGATGGAGAGAGACAAAGACAAAGATAGAGAGACAGAGACAGAGATGGAGGGAGACAGAGACAGAGATGGAGGGAGACAGAGACAGTGATAGAGAGAGACAGCGACAGAGATAGAGAGACAGAGACAGAGATGGAGGTACAGAGACAGCGATGAAGAGACACACAGACAGATGGAGAAAGACAGACGGAGAGAGACAGAGACAGAGAGAAACAGCGACAGATACATGTATAGAGAGACAGAGACAGAGATGGAGAGAGACAGCGACAGAGAGAGACAGCGACAGAGATAGAGAGAGACAGAGATGGAGAGAGACAGAGACAGAGATAGAGAGACAGAGATGAAGAGACACACAGACAGATGGAGAAAGACAGAGACAGAGATGGAGAGATACAGAGACAGAGAGAGAGAGACAGCGACAGATATAGAGAGACACAGAGACAGAGATGGAGAGAGACAGAGAGAGATGAAGAGAGACAGGGACAGAGATGGAGAGACACAGAGACAGAGATAGAGAGATACATGGAGACAGAAATGGAGAGGGACAGGCAGAGACAGACCAAAAGAGTCAACGGTGAGGAACAGGTAGACAAAACGGAAGAGAAAAAAAATCACACTATTAAACTCCTATTTCACCCCTGTTGGGTATCACTTCAATCTCCCTGATCATTCGATATCAGATATGAGTGTACTGGGCATAGAATCACTTGGTCACCGTAGTAATGCTGTCCGTCTTAGCCGTGAGAAAATGTGGATGAAGCGTCTTCGGACTAATCAACCACATGGTCTCAACATCCAGGAGGGTAATGACTAACACCATGCAGCTTTCTGATAATCCTTCTTTTGTGTTCAGTCCTTCACACTTCTCTCTTTGATCTTTCCCCCTCTTGTCACTAATCCCTACCCTACTCCTTGCCCTTCCCTTTGATCTCTCCCTACCAGCTTCACTCTTTGTCCTTTGTTTCTCATCCGTGTCCTATTCACCCCCCCCCTTCCTCCGTGTACATGTATCTGTTTTGTCTTTGTCACTCTGCCTTTGAGAAAGGTCCTGCTAGGATCGAAACGTCAGGCCCACTAAATTTAAAAAAAACTCCTATTTCATTAACAATTGACACAGGGACTTTCTTTCGAGTGATGCATAACACTTACAAGCTTCAGACAAAAAAGAAGAAATTATCAACTAATCCCCTTTAAAAACCCTATGACTGGCACAGACCAGAGGTTCACTGAGAGCAGCACAGCTCAGAGTTGGGGAGAAAAAAAACTCCCTTTCTGACCCATAGGAAGGGGCTCTACTTGATTCCTTGTGACAAACAGCAGCTGCAACGTGGCATTAAAAAAAAACTCGGCAAAACCACAGGATGGGAAAGTGGGTGGGCAGGAGAGATAATCCGCTTTTTGCCGCCAACTTTCTTGTTTTCCCATCCCACTTTTGATTTCCGTTGAACTGAGTGCGCCCGCAGAATGCGGGCGGGGCCAGAGAATGTCAAGAACCAATTTTCCATGAATGAACCGCAGTTGGCATTTGCGGGAAAAACAAAATAGAGAGGAAGATGTTTTTGTACGGTAGTTTAATGGTTAATTGTGTTGGACTGGCGAACCCCACCCTTGCAAATTTTTGGACCATATGTTAGGCATTCCTCCCTAAATGGATAGCCCGGGTAGTAGAGCATGTGTACGTTAAACCAGAGGTCCCTGGTTCATATCCCAGTCCAGTCATATTTTCCTATATGCTCCTTCTTAAAAAAATGGAAACGTACAGAGGATTTTTAACGTGATTTCTTTCTTGTATTTTAATTAAATGAGTGTTTGCCCTTCTCGAATGCCTTGCCTGCTGACAAAAAAATTCAGACAGCAGGATTCGAACCCGCAACTCCTGCTGTCCGGTGCGGATGTATTTCTTTTATTCATTGCCAGAGTGAGACAATGGCTGGTGCAGAATTTGAGTTTCCCCGTCCAATTTTTTTTTATTTTTTTTTTACTTATCATAAACTAGAATGAAAATGATTAATCAGCATTTCTTTCTTGCATCCTAAGAGGTCCGATGAAATCCATGGATAGAAATCCAATTGTCACTCAGACACGCATTGTAAGAAAGGGATGACCCAAGGCTATATTAGACAGATTTCTTTGAAAGGAAGGATAAAGCACTTTGTACACACTGCTGGGCTCATGTATAAAAGTCTGCTAAAAAACATCTGTTTGACCGAAGTTTAACGGCCGAACTTTGACAAGTTAAGTTTTGCTACATAAAAAAAACCTTGATATAACCTTCTCCACTTTTTCTTCTTTTGTGTACGTGGGTTGCACTATTCAAGACTAATGCCTCTCCGAAGAGTTCGGGCACGTCATAACACACGTGAATTATTTTTCTTTATATCGGAGAAGCGACTGACATCCGGAAGCCAAAGGGTGTGCGTGCATTTTGAACTAAAAGAAATCTGCTTTTGAGAGGATCACGGCGCAAGAAAAAAAAATTAAGAGTTGGGGGGAAAAAAAAGGGAAGAAGATGGTGGGGAGAGGATGAAGTCTTCAGGGACGGAGTCCTGCTCATGAGTTCTTGGAACTTGGGTGCCTTACGGACCACACATCCTGTACTGAAACCAGGCTTGCTTTATTTTTTTTCTTTTATTCACCCTCATTCTTCACTTCTTTTCTTGCGGTTGTCTTCTTCTTCTTTGACTGAAGCAGAATATCTTTCTCTTTCCCCCCCCCCCCAATGCATCCCCCGAGAGAGTGGATTTGCCGGCCGCGCATTTGGAGTGGGTTTGGATTTCTTTCTTGCCCAGCTGCTTGAAGACATGCCTAGCCCCCGCGTCAAAAGAAAAATTGCAGTTTTCCTGCCATTTCTGTGATGCGAGATTAAAAAAAAATAAGCTGTTTCTATAGTCAAGGGAGGTTTGCCGTGTCACCATCTTTGAAGCGACTGTTTTTGTTTTGATTTTGTTTGGTCTTCTTCTTCTTATCACCAAAATATGTTTGTTTTCATCTGTTTATTTATTTTGTCATTCACTCATTTGTTTATTTGTTTTCATCTGTTAATATTCATTTTGTCATTCATTCACATGTCTGTTTGTTTTTGTTCATTCATTGTCATTCATTCATTTGTTTGTTTGTTTGTTTTCATCTGTTTATTCATTTTGTCATTCATTCATTTGTTTGTCTGTTTTTGTTTATTCATTATGTCGTTTATTCATTTGATTGTTTTCATCTGTTTATTCATTTTTATCATTCATTCACATGTCTGTTTGTTTTTGTTTATTCATTGTCATTTATTCATTTCTTTGTTTGTTATCATCTGTTTATTCATGTTGTCATTCATTTATTTGTTTGTTTGTGCACTCACTGTTTCATTGGTTCATTTGCGTTTCTTTCTTTCTGATTTACATTTTGGTAACTTTAGTCAGTAAGCAGTTTGCAACATTTTTGTATATCACCTTAAGTCTTTCTTTTGTTGTTGACATTTCTATTCATCTGTATGGTCACTACCCAAAACATTGAGTGACTGGCTCTTTTCAGAGCCACACTACTTCTCGAAAGTGAAGTGCTACATGGTGTCACCGCAAACCTTCCACTTAGTATTTCCACCATGCAAAAGTCTTATGGTTATTCCCCCTTTCCCTGTTGATCTATTAGGTTTTTTTTGTTCCCTTGTTCTTTGTTCCTTTGCACACTCGCTCATCTATCCGTCCCGTGCCGTTTGCCGATGAAAAAAAGAAGAAAAAGAAGCCCAGTCTCACCTGGAGAGGTCCCACAAACCGGGCAACACCCCAGCCCAGCTTCTTGCTGTCCGGCTCCACCAGAATCAGCTGATGGTTGTCGATGACCAGGAATCGCCGCACCCTCTGGGGGCTGAGATGGTGAGAGACAAGGGGGGAGGACAAAGATCAGAGATCAAAGGTCAGAGTGGTGAGGGAGCAGAGGTCCCATCACATGTGTGACACGTTACGGCATCACAAGGACTCTCGTCCAAATTGGAGTTTTCCAGATTTTCCCACCACTGCAAGGAGTACCTCATTAGCTTTCCAAAATTAGTTCCATATGTTGCAACGCGTAGTCAGGGAAACCACTCAGTCTTGCAGAAAGACGGCTGAAAAGTTTGAGGTCATACATACAGCCCTTCAATGGTGGCCTTCCCTAATAGTTAACTACATGTAGTCTTTGCCACGGTAGAGGTGCCAGTCAGAGGCAATTCAACCATTAACTGTCGTATATCTCCAGGGAGCTTTTTGTGTTGTTCAATCAAAATAAAGTGATATATACAAAAATGTTGCAAACTGCTAATACTGACTAAAATTACCAAAATGCAAATCTTAAAATTTAGTGGGCCTGACGTTTTGATCCTAGCAGGACCTTTCTCAAAGGCAGAGAAAGGTCCTGCTAGGATCGAAACGTCAGGCCCACTAAATATTCACAATAACAATAAAATCTTAAAATTTAGTGGGCCTGACGTTTCGATCCTAGCAGGACCATTCTCAAAGGCAGAGAGAGAAAGGCAGCCTTTAAGAAAGGTCCTGCTAGGATCGAAACGTCAAGCCCACTAAATTTTAAGATTTGCATTTTGGTAATTTTAGTCAGTAAGCAGTTTGCAACATTTTTGTATATCACTTTAAATAAAAAATACAAAATAAAAATCTTAAATTTCCTTATATGATCTCGAAACATAATATTTAAAAATCTCTTTAGCATTGTACCTTTTGTCTTTCATCAGGACAGTGCAAGCAATCAGGTCACTGTTATCTGCAGGAGGGGAAAACATAAATAATCGATTTGTAGTAAAATCTGACAGGACTGGGACTTGAAGCTCGGCGTCTGGTTGAACACAGTCACTGAGGAATTTGAGAATAGCAGTCGAGAAATCAGACAAAAAAAGTGAAAGACAGACAATACAGATGAGGAATCAGCTGATTTGCATTACTTTATTCTCCCACCACTCAACCTTGAAACACAAAAGATGTGACCAAAGCCGATTTCGAAATGAAGGCTTAGGCTCGGGCTTAGTCTTTGTCTCCATCTTGCAAAACCTGGAAATCCAGGTTGTGGTTTGTTTCCGAATTTGAATGTTTGTTTGCTGGATAGGTACCGGGGTACAGGGTATATTCACCAAGAAACTGGAGCCAAACGCTTGTTTTTTAGATGGCTGTGATATCAAAATGAGGAAAATAAAATATGATCGAAGCCTAAGCCTGAGCCTAAGCCTTCATTTTGAAAACGACTTTTTCTTCCACGACATTCCTGAATGCTAGTCTACCGCGCGTTCCCACATAGACTTTTTTTACGCCGACGGAATGTTTATTTGCCGTGCAGCGAGGAGAATGTCTGATTATTGAGGGTGCTGTGTACAGCAACCTTTGCCCTGGGAGGGATATGATGTACTTTTCGCGCTGAAATCGTAACGTTGTAAAGTCAGCTACCGACATGTGCTGTTTACATGTACTGACTAGTAGTACTACTGCCAGTGGCACTGGGTATAACACGCCATGTGAATATATCATTGGCAGCGACTACGGGTGGAAGTATGATGTCCGTGTTGAGCTGACTGATGATTTGTCAGCTCTCCTCTTTAATTGTTCTTCTGTATTTTCACTGGGATCAGAGCCAGTTAAAAGCCTGACAAAATCAATCAAACCTGACATATTTCACCGATGTCACGGAGCTTGAAGACGAGAAGTACACTACATGTACAAGTCAATAAGCATGGAATATGTATACAGCGTACAATAACAATGAATGATTGAATGGTACAATGTACATGTACATGTACATGTATGTACAGTACAGTGTACATATACTGTACGTACATGTAATGTACTGTACTGGCGTGTTGGCGTCAGGGAACCATACCACCACTTTTGCGCTCCCGCTAGCCATTTCTGTGCAGTGGTGACGTATCACAGGAAGCTGCTCTGTTTATATAGCGTTTTACAGCGCGGTCGCGGTAGTTTAACATGACAGGGCTGTTCCCACTGGACTTTTTAGCGGCCCTGTTAAGTTACCGTGGCTGACAAAGGTCTTCCGTGACTCCTCTCGCCCTGTTAGTTTTACATCACGGTAGCGGTAAGTTGACAGGGACGTCAGTTTACCGAGCGTCCCCACTGGACTTAATTTTGTCATTCTTCCGCTCAGCCACGGTAGTTTGACAAAATTAAGTCCAGTGGGAACACGGCTTAGTTCTCTACAGCCCAGGCTATCCAGCCCTTAGATTGCGGTCTTTCCTAAAATAGTCAACTCCATGTATCTTTGCAGGGGGCCAGTCAGAAGCAACTAAACTAACCAACTCGTCACTGTTGGTTTCATCTAAAGATACAGGGAGGTTTGTGGGAGGTCCAAACAACAGGCGTACACGTACATTTATATAACCTATAGATGGACAATAGCAGGCACCCAGACTGTACTGCCATGGAGGCTCGCATCTAATAAAACAATATGGGCAGAAGTAAGGGGCCACTCAAAATGTTTACATATTGTGCACGCCACGCCAACTTTCCAAAACAAAGGGGTAGACAACCAGCTTCATCATGCCGTCACTAAAATACAGTACATGTATCTTTCACCATGCATAATCAATACTTCAATATCAGCCATCATCTTGTCATACATACACTGTATATTTGAATTTATATCCAATGTATGTACGGTTTGCTAAAGAAAAAAAATGCTCTTTTTAAATCAAATTTAGGGGTGGGAGGGTGGGTCAAACAAATTTGGAAAACAAATTAAAACATTGAAAATTTTCAGTGGCCCTTAATAGCACTGCCATGCATGTATATAGAAAAACCACATACTGTATGTACATAGAACCACGTCAAATTTGAACGCACGTCACATCACACGGCATACAAACATGGTGGTGTGGTGGTGCTCTTTACTCCCACCCATAGTTTGATGCTAATTGGGTCCCCCATGGCATTACAGTATCCTGACGTTGTTCTAAATAGACATGTATACTGACTCCTGATTTTCCACCTCTATCCGAAAACTCCTCTCGCCAATTCAAAAATCTCCAAGCCCGCGAATAAACTGTCCCCGTGACTGCTTATTCCATCTTTTGTCTTCTGAGTCTCTATTATATACAAGAAAGTATTCACTGAAGCAGTACTCCGTCAACCAATCAGATATAGCGGTTTCGTTCCCGCGACAAGACGTAATTTAAATAAGAAAACGTACGGCTGGCCAGCGGCCTTCTGGTTACCCAGAATAAATTTACGTTTCTCTTCACACTTTACACACCCCCACATTATAGTTGAGAGTAATTTCTCAGTATACTATCTCACATCGTGACAATGTCTTTGGTCCCAAAGGCTGGAAAGCTCAAAGGGATAGAGTGCTTGTACGTTAAACAAGAGGCTCGGGACAAAAACATTTCTTCTTTTTATAAAGTAGCAAACAAACAAAAACACAATCAATCAAGACCAAAACTCCAAACCAAATTTGTATTTCACACAATGTCATCATAAAGTAAATAGAAAAAAACTGTTGCAAACTGCTCACTGACTAAAATGGCCTGCAATACATACACGTGTACATTGTAAGTCTCAAAAGAAAGAGGGCCTGACGTCTGGATCTTTCTCAAAGGCTTTGCCTTTGAGAAAGGCTCTGCTACCAAGAATCTTCCCGCCTGGAACTTCCCACCAAGAGGTTAGGCTAGGCCTCAATGAGCTTCCAGACAACCACAATCCTGCCTGCGGGTACTTCAACTTATCCCTAACACCAGACCGGCATTCTTCCTCCTGAAGACAGAGAGAGAGCACTGTCCTAAACATCGAGTGAAACAAACTCGCTCACTAAAAAGATTCTCACACATGTGGTGTTGCTGAAAACCTACTCTTAAATTCTTATCTTCGCCTGTTTTGGGTTTTATTTTCTTTTAACTTCATCTTAATAGTCAGATACTGAGAGCTACCTTTACCCCAAACTGCCTGAAATCTCAACCGACAACTACATTGTACATACGTAGTGAATTCCACAATAATATGACTGATACAGAGTAAACTCCTCTATCTACACAACCGGAAACAAAATAAAATCAATTTTCCGACTTTTGAAATGAGTAATATTTCTAGACTTTCACGCGGCAAGTCCCTACTGGAATTGCAAGTCCCTACTGGAATTCCAACCCCCAGTTTCCCCCGGCTGAACGGGGGAGGGGAGAGGGAAAATGCAAGGCATTCTTTGTCGCGCCTGTCTGCAAACTGAAAAGTGAGACACGAAACGGCGTAGGACTCGGTTTTGTTTCTTGCTGGGCCAAAAACCCCGCGGCAGTCCCTTAGGGCAGTGAAACAGAAAGACAATTAATTCCCTGGCTCTCTGCAGAATGCCTTATTTAGAACAACTCCAAGGACACACGCAGACACGTACTACTGATTATTCTTTATAACTCAATACGCAGCCCAAATGCTAACGTTGCACAATATTTTCAATGCGGAGGCGTAAACACGTCTCCTCCCTCTCCCAAAAGACTCATTTCCGAGAAGGCGGCCATGCAGATTCTAAAGACAGAATCAACCCACACAAGAAAGAAATCAACAAACAAGGAAGAAAAGAAGTTCTCAACAAGCAAGAGGGCTGTTATTGTACACAGAAAACAACAACAACAAAACTAGCCAACCACCAGGGGAACCACTCAACGCTAATGTCTGACGTTTGCCTGAAATCCATTTTCAGACGCTCTTGAATGGCGCGGTTAAGACTAAAATAGTCTTCAACGTCCTCAATTATAAACAGAGCTTGTTGTGCTTGTTTAAAGGGCTATGACCGATGTGGTTTGGTCCCCAGAAAACTTCAGGCAAGGAGATACAATGCCAGCCAGTTTTGGTTCTGAACTTGCAAGAGAAAAACAAGCAAACAAACAACAAATTAGCCTCACCACTCTGGCGGGGGGGACACAATTCCAAAACAGGGAAAACGACAGAAATAAACGACTTGACGGCATTATTTGTCTGATTTTTCAGCCACGTGTGGAGGATTGACAAATATAGCAGGCATGTGTTGTAGACTACTGGTACTATACAATTTAAGAACCTGCATGCATACTGTTCACATGTCATGTATGTGCTGCATGAAGTAAATGGCTGAAATCAAGGCAGTAATAAATCAGAAGAAAACATGTATGTACATGTACTGTAGTTTGGGGATTTGTTTTAAAACAATTTAAAATTTACAAATAAAGATGTACATGTACTTATGCAAGATTTGAAAAAGATTCAAGAGAGTTAAATAAATAAAAAATCTGCCTTAAAGGCCCAATACAACATGGGAAGATCGGAAAACATTGATGTCTACAGATTTCCTTTTAATTTACCGTACACAGTTTGTAGATGGTCATGATAGAATCCTCATGCTGAAATCTTAAGGCCGTCGCACACATGAGCTACATGTACCGGTATCTGCACTGAGCAAACATTCTCTCGAGATCGTTAGCTCAGCACGTACTGTACAATGTAGCTCCCCGTGTGCGATGAACTTTTGGTGAGATTTCTGCCTCAAGAGGCCGTGAGACCAATGTCTGTCCTAGTTGATTTTTTTTGCCTTGCGTGGATGAAAACTCATCGTGTGCGGTGACTTGAGCTACGTGCTTAGCACACAAATAACAACTGGCCAATGAAAGCACACGTTCTGTTTAAGTGATGCTTTCCAAGAATATATTTTTTGCTCAGCAGATAGCTCTCATGTGCGGTGGCCTTTACGGTCTGGGATAATATACTTCTCAAGAAATCTTCATTCAAATATCAACAAATAGATTATTACACGTGAGTAATAAACTATTTCTTACACTACAGAATGGTGCGAAAACCGTGACCGAGACTTTTTTTTGGCCTTTTTCTATTTTCTCAGGTTACCATTTGAGCTAATGTTTAATGTTTAATGTTTAACGGTTTAACAAACAAACTGTGGCAATCTTTTGACCAATGTAGTATAGGGCCTTTTACATGTACCTCTGACACATTTAATATGCAACTAATGGGATAGGTTTTTTTTGTTTTCATCAACTGCTGTGAGGCAAGATCAAAGAGACACAGGCTATCTGAAAAACAAACCGATTCCCGGAAATCGTCAGCGAGTCCACCGCAAACATTTCCCGGTAACAGTGTGCCTGTTTACTGGAGGCTCCGCCACCACAGGATGCGTTATGCAAGAGTAATTATGACCACTCTTCCCTCCCGCTCCCCCTCCCCCTTCCCCTTGATTTGTTCAAACAGGGCCTTCTCCCGCCTGATGAATAATTCATATCCTTCTGAGAATAACGAGGCCTGTTCACACTGGGCATTCAGCCCCGGGAACAATTCACCCCGGGCCAGCCTCGAGGACAAACCCAATTGACGGAACAGAAAAACAAATACCCAGCTTTTTTCCATTAAAATAGGACCAAGACGGGGCAAAAAACACCACAAAATCAAGACAGCTCACATTAATAGGCCTAACCAAAAAAATTTCAGCTTCCAAAATTGTCAAAATGTCTATAATTAGCAAGGACCAAAGTTCCAACTGCCCTTCACGGACCCTCTCTGTTGCGGTTTACAGCAACAATTTGTCGCGTTGTCAGCTTCTTTGAACTGAGCCAAAATGATTGCACAACTCGGGAATCCCCCAACCTGACGACATTGGGATGTTTTATTTGTGACAGGTACAAAGTACAAAGTAAATCTACGACAACAAAAGGCATTCCACCAATTCCCAGGTACGCCAGCTAGGTAAACACGGGCCAATTCCCCCTATTCACAATGAAGAAAACTATCAAGAAATACATGTACCGGGATGTGACCGTTGTATTTTTCCTTGTCATCTTTTTTTGCACAGGTTAAATACCGGTACTGTAGGTTTCTGGTAACTGCAGGTGGGCTAAAAAAAAATCACACTGTTTCTGACTAAGCGACAAAAGTGCATATCCCCCCTACAATTCTGCGAAGAACGGTGGATCCGAGGTAATGGTGAATCCCAGGAACAATTATAAAAAGACCAAAAAGCATTCTGCCGACAACAATGGCAAATACAACACTCCTGATGATGGAGAGAGAGTATGATTTCCAAATGCGTCGAGTGCCACAACTCTTCTCAGAACCACACAATCTTTAGTACAAAAAGGCAATACGCTGATCCAGTAGGCCACTCCCACCATAGCAACTGCCAAGAAATCGCGCACATGCACACAACGTGTCACGATCGCCAACACATGCCGTGCGCGTCCACTGCACGCCTGCAACCACCGAAAGCACTTCTCTCCATTGGGCTTTGGTTTTGGGGAAAAAACCCAAAAAGGGACATTTCCTCTCTTGCAAGGGTATCGAGAGTCAGAATTACAACGAAAATATAAACCCTGCTTGACCATGGCTATGTATAACACTCTGGTTTGGAAAAAGGAATTGCCTGGTACATGTACATAGGAAACAAAAGTAAACACAACAGAAAGTGTGTAGTAAAGAATACACAATTTAAAATGTTATGTCGGACCTTAAATCGCTTGTTGCGATTGGTCAATTTGTCAAGGGGCGTGGTCTACTGGTTCGGTGTATTTCTACATCTCTGGGATCTGGTACTAGAATGCTGACTGAATCCAACTACACTTCAATGGCTGCTCACTGCTGTAGTAATGTCGTTACCATTACTGATCCTGCCACACATCCAACTGGCCAAGGTCCAATTTCATGGCTCTGCTTAGCGTAGAATTCTGCGCTTACGGGACGAAAGACGACTTAGACAAAACTGGTATTGGTGTGACTTATGCATTTAAAGTTCAAGGTGTTTCAAATACTGTATCTAATAGACTAATTTATATTTTGTAAAATGTGAAATACATACAGTACATCATGTATGAAGCCCAATAAACCAGACTGTGTTTAATTGTACTGGTGTTTTTAAAAACTCGGAATAGAACCGTTTTCTCATGACTTCAGACAATTTTCATGATGAGTTATCTAGTTTAGCAACTGAACTTTTCATATATTTCCATCAATCTCACTCCCATTTTTCGCTCAGATGCAAGCACAAAACAAGTGATTGTAAAACCCAGCTACATGTACACCAATCGGGGGATCAGAAGGGAAAAAAACCCAAGCAATGGATCCAGCTTTTTCTACACCTAGGCCCCCCAAAAAGCAAGAGGATTGGGGGTTCGAGTCCCGGTCCTGTCCAATTTTCCCTGCAATTTGAATGAATCAAAAACAAATAAAAAAAGTTTGCCTTAAACTTTCTTTGTATCTATTTTTATTTCACTTGGCAGTAAATGGCTCTTTTCCAAAACCCGGCTTAGGTTCAGACTCCGTCTTTGTCGTTCTTTCTTTCGTCCATTCTAAAGTACAAGGCATGAACATGGAAGGCCTTTGGCTTTTTTGTTTTTGTTTAATGTTACACTGCGGTTTTGAAAAAGAATCCAAAGCTTTAAATTTCAACAAAGAACTTCGACCTGTGTTTTCAGCTTTTGGATAACAGAGATGAGGCTGGAGCCGAAGACTAAGCCGGGTTTTGGAGAAGGGCCTTGTTTTCATCCCTCTACATTTTTGGGGCTGAAGAGGACACCGTTTCCAGTAACCAGCTGTCTAATACACTCAGTTCTCCTAAGACTGGCACATCTCCCCATATGAGCATTATTATTGAATTCCAAAAGGTCTCTAGCCTTCAAATACAGAGACTGCATACAAGTCCAATACTGCCCTTTCAAATCAACAAAAAAGAATGGATAATTAAGTGCACGGAGGGGGGGGGGAAGGGTCTTTACAAATGTTTCGCTTCCTCGAAAACCTTTAAATAGAAGAAAAGAAAGCACTTCTCGGTTCTATTTCAGGACGGGAATAACGAGAGACAGACAAGGAAGAGAATCCGATTAGATAGACCTCATAGAATCTGATTGGAGGATTTTCAAGGATGTTCCAGGAATTCTGCGGTTTAGCGGTTGCATTTTGTTTTTGTTTTTAGGCGAACTGCGGATTTTTTTTTTCCGCCCTCCATTCAAAGCCATTGGACAATGGCGGACCGTGCACCAGACAAGGACTTTGACTCTAAAGCATGGACCGGGGAAAAACAATTATAGAAAGGGCATAGGGTTGAAAAATAAGAAAAGCAGCTAGCTGCAAGGGCAAGGATGAATCCAGCAGACAATTTCACCAAACTCATCGTGACCTACGATGAGACTCAAGACAATGAGCGATGCAGACAGAAACCATTACGGTCTGTCACAACTTACAATGGGGTTATCCATGGTAAGTTGAGTTATGATGCGTCGTACGGCTTTGTGAAATCCAGCCCTCTGTCCTTTCCTTTAGTCATTTAAAATCAATCTGATAAATGTCACAGAAAATTGGACTGGACGAGGACTTGCCGGAGACCTCTGGCTTAAACTACCAGTGCCCTTCCGACTCTGAGCCATCCCCCCTCCAATTTTCATTCAGATGCAAACATCATTTTGATATTAACCTGGCTACAGGGGTTCGGGGGATCGCACCAAGTCAATGTACCTTTTCGTACTAAGCATAAACAAAGTACTGTAAGTGTCTCCCAAATCAAGCTGAAAAACCTGATAGATACAATGTATAATGTAACATGATGTTTGTGTAGAGGAGAATGTAATTCAGTGAGGGTTTGCCCTGCTGGACGTGATAAGCACTGAGTGCCCAAGTCTTTTGCCCAATGCCTGATGAAAACGTTTCAGGCAGCTCGGTCGGGATTCGAACCCGCGTCTCCTGCATTCTAGTGCAGACGTCTTGAAAAACCTGCGTCAACTTTGTGTGATTCTCTGATTGAGTGATGGTTGCTTGCATCTGATTGGAAAGGGGGAGGGGGGGGGGGTTAGTCCCTAGAGATGTAAGGCAGTTAATAGATCAATGCTTTTGACTGGTGCCCACACTCCAGCAAAGACTGTCACCAAACTGGAGGAGGCTACCACCTAAGAGCTGGATGACCCATCTTTTTTTTTTCCCCAGAGGTTTGAGTTCAAATCACGGTTCAGACGAATTCATATTGCTCTTGAATCCTTAAAAAAAATAATAATCCAGTCAGTTCCGTGTCATTTGATAGCAATGACATATTGAGATCAAAATGAATACCGTCAATTCCTGTGTTCAATGCGCACTTTTGAAAATTGAAAATTGGGGGTGCGCAGTATACATGTACATGGGTACAACCCAATGGCGGCATACACGTAGTAGTACTACTGTACATGTACATGTAACTGTACCTTGGAGGGATTTTTTCTTTTTTTTAGTTATTACTAAAAATGAGGCAGCAACACATGATACACACCACTGTTGTTCATTGTGCAAATTGGGATTATCTTGAGTCTTAAGAAAAACAAAACTGTCAAGGGACTATAAAAATGGTCTTTTTCCAAAAATAAAGAAATAAATAAACAAATAGACAAACAAACAAACAAACAAAACCTGCTGAGAGTAAAATGTCACAGCCTCTAAAAATGTTTGAGAAAAAAACCCATTAAAACAAGTATCAACCTTAATATTTGAGGATTGAAGAGTTACAGTCAATTTAGTTCTCCAAATCAATTTCTCACTGAACTCAGATTAGGCACTGAATCAAGGGCACCGATTTCGTGGCCGCAGAACACACGCAAAATTCCCCAGTGAGAAATCGACAAGCGCCACTACAAGATACAAGAGTCACTGAACAAAATAAATGTCTGTCCTTTGTGTTTCTGTTGTTGCATGTGCTGTTGAGTAGGTACACTGTGCATGGTTTGAGTTCAAATCACGGTTCAGACAAATTTATATTGCTCTTGAATCCTTAAAAAAAATAATAATCCAGTCAGTTCCGTGTTATTTGATTGCAATGACATATTGAGATAAAAATGAATACCGTCAATTCCTGTGTACAATGCGCACTTTTGAAAATTGAAAATTGGGGGTGCGCAGTATACATGTACATGGGTACAACCCAATGGCGGCATACACGTAGTAGTACTACTGTACATGTACATGCAACTGTACCTTGGAGGGATTTTGTCTTTTTTTTAGTTATTCCGAAAAATGAGGCAGCAACACATAATACACACCACTGTAGTTCATTGTGCAAATTGGGATTATCTTTAGTCTTAAGAAAAACAAAACTGTGAAGGGACTATGAAAATTGTTTCCAAAAAAATGCTAATAATAAATAAATAAACAAATAGACAAACAAACAAACAAACAAAACCTGCTGAGAGTAAAATGCACAGCCTCTAAAAATGTTTGAGAAAAAAACCATTAAAACAAGTACAGTATAAACCTTAATATCGGAGGATTGAAGAGTTACAGTCAATTTAGTTCTCCAAATCAATTTCTCACTGAGCTCAGATTAGGCACTGAATCAAGGGCACCGATTTCGTGGCCGCAGAACACACGCAAAATTCCCCAGTGAGAAATCGACAAGCACCACTACAAGATACAAGAGTCACTGAACAAAATAAATGTCTGTCCTTTGTCTTGCTGTTGTTGCATGTGCTGTTGAGTAGGTACACTGTGCATGGTTTGAGTTCAAATCACGGTTCAGACAAATTTATATTGCTCTTGAATCCTTAAAAAAAATAATAATCCAGTCAGTTCCGTGTTATTTGATTGCAATGACATATTGAGATAAAAATGAATACCGTCAATTCCTGTGTACAATGCGCACTTTTGAAAATTGAAAATTGGGGGTGCGCAGTATACATGTACATGGGTACAACCCAATGGCGGCATACCCGTAGTACATAGTACTACTGTACATGTACTGTACCTTGGAGGGGATTTTTCTGTTTTTAGTTATTCCCTAAAAATGAGGCAGCAACACATCATACACACCACTGTTGTTCATTGTGCAAATTGGGATTATCTTGAGTCTTAAGAAAAACAAAACTGTCAAGGGACTATAAAAACGATCTTTTTCCAAAAATAAATAAATAAATAAATAAATAAACAAATAGACAAACAAACAAACAAAACCTGCTGAGAGTAAAATGTTACAGCCTCTAAAAAAATTTGAGAAAAAAAAAACATTTTAAACCTTTCGGTACTGAATTGCTGTGCAGAGGTCAAACCTATACTGAATTAATATTAACACTTCCTATTGTAGGAACTCCACAGCATTCTGTACTGTGTGTCTGAGCCTTAAGAACTCCGTGGCATTCTGTAGGGCCAAAAGGGTTAAAACAAATATAAACCTTAACATTTGAGGATTCAAGAGTTACAGTCAATTTAGTTCTCCAAATCAATTTCTCACTGAACTCAGATTAGGCACTGAATCAAGGGCACCGATTTCGTGGCCGCAGAACACACCCAAAATTCCCCGGTGAGAAATCGACAAGCGCCACTACAAGATACAAGAGTCACTGAACAAAATAAATGTCTGTCCTTTGTGTTTCTGTTGTTGCATGTGCTGTTGAGTAGGTACACTGTGCATGGTTCAAAAGTACAAGCCAGATTTTGTTCCGTCGTTATATATTGAGCAGTGGGCCACGTTCCAACTCCACTGAATCCCTTTTCTTCCTGAAAGATTGCAATTCTTTGTAAGCATTGTCATTGTTAAGATCCCAGGCACCTGGTAATGTCAATATACATGTATAACACCCCCCCCCCTCCCCTCTTAGAAAAAAAGGGCTACTTCCCCCTAAAAGCGTCACGCCAGGGCGATTTTGAAAAAGGGAGCAGGATGAGAAATATCGTGTTTTTTCTTTTGTCGCATTACATCATGGGGGGGGGGGGGATCTTGGTGATTTTGAACACGGCGTCTCATGGAACAAAAGCATATCATTCACTGGCTGGTGGGGATACTTTTGTTGTGGAAGGATGAGGGAGAGGGACGGGAAGGGAAGGGTGATTTCCCGTGGAATAAACACGGGTGCGGGGGAAACCTTTTATGGGTGGCTCTTTTGTTTGGTGATGGATTTCTGGGCTAGGGGGGGTTCAGGGGAATTACTCCTGAGGGGTTTTCCCTAATGTGTAACCACCGCCAAAAATAACCCATTGTCAAAAACGGACCGTGGCTAAGTTCATACCAGGAACAAACTTCAAGAATAAATGGGTAATGTATGGGTAATAGCAACATTAGGGCCGTTCCCACTACAAAAATAATCGCGATTTGAATCGCGATTCAAAAACCTTTTTTTTTGGTCGTGTCCACACAGGCCAAATAATCGCGTCGCAAATAAACCCGAGCCGATTGCGGTTAGCATGTGGTCGCGCTGCGCAAGCGGGAATGGCGGGACTCGCTGCAAACGTAAACAAACCCTGCGCTGCACTTCCTGGCAGTAGGCTGCTGGCAGGAAATGCCATGCTTGTGCAATGCATCGTGGGTTTTTTAAAACCGGTGCAATTTGAGCGGAGCGTTCCCACACACATCGCGTCGCAAAAAACGCGATTATTTGAAAAAATCTCACTCTTAGTGGAGTCTGAATTGCGATTAAAATCCCACTAATAATCGCGTTTATTGTGTCCCCACAGGCAAAAAAATAATCACGTAACAGTAAGTGATTAAGTTGGATCTACTTATTTTAGCACTTCTGGACTCACTTCAAGGCTAACCCGATCGAGTTTAGCCTTGAAAACTTGTGGGACTATCACTATTCCCGATCCCATGCCCCGCGGGTGTTCTTTTGCGGCTAGCACCCACTATTTTTGGACCCAGTCCAGATCCTACAGATCCAGGGTTGGTTGCCCCATGGTGGGTTGCGTAATCATCATGGCAACCTCATGCAGCTGGCTGCACATTCTTTGCCTACCAACCTCTTTCAGTTGTGTCCAAATTCTTTTTAAAACAATCATTGCGAATAATAATATCAATGGTTTGCGGGTGTTTTGGGAAGACTAGACCTGACCCTTTTGACAAGGAGTTTCAAACTTTGAAAAGTTTGCACATCAACCAAATCCATGTATTTGAGGAACTCTCTCTTTCTCCTGTTATTTTTGGAATTCATTCTATGTTTGTCTAAAGAGAGACATCCATTAACTTTCCTCATATAAATTTAGTATTATTCAAACAACTTTAAGCGGTTTAGTACTGTATATCTAGTGGGAAAGACGCCCACACTCGAAAGCAGGAGTCAATGGTTCCAAACTGCCTCTCTTTTTTCAGCAGGAAATCAGTCAAAATACTGAGAAAACTGTGGTAATTATACATTAAGTGGGGCAAACCCCATTCACACAATTACCGTATTCAATTTCCCTTCACTTCTGCCTGCAGTTGGGCGCTATGTCCATGATGACATTACAATGGTATACATGTACTGTACAGGTTGATATGGTTGGTGGACAGTGGGTGGAAAGAGCGCCCTCAATGGCAGACAAAGGCCATGCCACAGAGCCATACTCTTGGACTGTGGAAGTTGGGGTGAAGGGGAAGATGGTTTTCCCAAGGGGAAGAGGGGTTTTGACAGCTGGGATAAGGAAAGGGATGAGGGAGTTATTACATGTAGGCTGAAATACATGTTGGTCACTGTTGTTAAGAACCAACATGTACATGTTGTCAAGAACCAACATGTAGGTTTAGTAGGAAGTGAAGATTTTGATTTTAAGACAAATTGCAAACATGACTCATTGCTTTCTATACTGATAGCAGGGTTGCTCCCTCTAACAAAAATCTGAAAAAAGGTAGACCTATTCTTTTTCCTTGGAGAAAATGGTTACAATTTATGAGAGTATTTTTATTCTGCTGGAATAAACTGGGTAAGAGATAAGAGGGCAAGTTACACTAGTGGGATAAGTTGGATACAAGAAATGAGTGTGTTATGCTGCTGGGATAAACTGGGTACAAGATATGAGCATGTGTTATGCTACTGGGATGAATTGGGTATGATATATGAGCATGTTTTATTCTACTGGGTACAAATTATGAGCATGTGTTATGCTACTGGGAAAAATTGGGTACAAGATACGAGGGTGGGCTACTGGGATAAATTATGTTAACAAGATGGTGCATTAAGTTTCAAAGGTCAAAATGAGTACAAAATAATGGGGATAACCTATAGGGAAAAAAACTGGGTAAAGGATGCAAGGGTGGTATACTACTGGAATATGAGCATGTGTTATGCTACTAGGATAAACTGGGTATAAATTTTTGGGAATAAGCCATGATACTGGGATAAACCCGGTGAAGGATACAAAGGTGAGTTAGGCTACTGGCATAAAATGGGCACAAGGCATGAGGGATAAGCTATGGCTTTGGCAAAAACCTGGTACAGGATACAAAGTCAAATTATGCTACTGGGATAAACTGGGTACAAGATATGAGCGTGTGATGTGAATGGGATGAACTGGGTACATGAGATGGGCATGTGTTAGGCTACTGGGATAAACTGGGTACAAAATATAAGCAAGTATTATACTACTGGGACAAATTGGGTACAAGACACGAGGGTGGGCTACTGGGATAAATTATGCTAACAATAATGGTGCATTACGCTTCAAGGTCAGCATGTGTTACGCTACTTGGTTAAACTGGGTACAAGATGTGAACACGTGTTATGCTACTGGGATAAACTGGATACAATATAGCATCCTGTATTACGCTACTGGGTTAAACTGGGATAGGAATCTGATACTCACTGAGGTCCAGCTTGTCCGAGGTCTTGACCATCTGCTCTTGGCTGGCCAGGGGTAGCTTGGTCTCGCACTCGTGCCTCAGGGTCAGCGAGAGTCTCCGTAGGAGGAAGAAGACACGGATGGCCTGGACAAACGGAGACAGAGTCAAACTGTAAGACGAGCAGTGCTGGAATGTAGCAGTGGCCCCATTGGCTGAATGACAGATGAAATGATCTTGGGCCTGTCGAAGGCCATCCACCCAACCGGCCACAGGTGGCCGGTTGGGAAAAAGAAAAAGGAACGGGTAGGGTCTCACGACCACTTTTGGAGATACAGCAATCTTTGTCCGATCATGGTTTCGTCTGGGAAAGGTCAAGGAGACATTCTGGACCCAAAAGAGTGACACAGAGAAGAACCTAGGCTAGTAACACAGAGTCAACACTCGTCGTCTGAATTTAGGCCTCTTCATGGCAGTTTTTGCCATCCGTCTGAAATGAGAATGACAGACTTCAATGAGGGCTTGCCCTGCTCGATGTGATAAACACCGATTACTCAATGCTTTGCTCGATGCCTGATGAACAAATTTCAGGCAGCTCTTATGGGATTCGAACCCGCGACTCTCGCTTTTTTAGTGGAGACGTCTTAACCACTTGACCAGCGAGCAAGTCAAAATGAGCTTGACTGTGATATTTATTGCAGAGACCCTTTAGGCAGATTTTCGGACATCGGGGTACCCCGGGCCTTACCCGCCTGGTGCGCTCCAGCTCTCCAGAGGGAAGCCGCTTGATGAAGTCAATGCCGGTGAGTGGCGTTCCAGTGGGAGGGAGCAGGATGGATTCGTCCATCATCAAGTATTCCACGTTCAGCGGTCTCGTCTGCGGTGGAAACGGAGGGAAATAAGCGTTCACTCTCTCGCTTCTCTCTTCAATCCTTTCACTTTGATCTTTCCCCCCGCTACTAAGGTGAACAAAAAAATCACTCTTCCCCTTCCTATCAGTGCTTTGTCCTTATCATTCTGCCTTTGAATAAGGTCCTGGAAGGGTCAATTTGTGTTACACCATCAGTTGGTGATACGGTATCAGTCAAGTTGTGATACATTATAGGTTATCAATTCATTAGACATTGGTTATATTACATTATCAATTGGAACAATGATAACATGGACTTCAATTGACGCTGTCCATCTATAGGTTGTTATAGATTATAGATTTGTCTGTGCCTAGTTGGTAGGCCTTGGCTCAGTCCTATCCTCATCCTATCTCTCAGGTAATCAAGTCAGACGTGCATGTTGCCAACTGCTGACAACAATCACGTCTGACCCAAATGATGCCTGAAAGATTAAGAGGACCTTCTGCTTTGATCCTGGCTCATTGTGGACAAGTTCTGAGCATTCTGAAGGTGGATACTGACCGTCATACTCTGGTACTCGTCGTCAAACATGTCAAGGAAAAGCTCATCGCCGCGGTAGAAGTTCCTGAGAAGCAGCATGCTCTCCTCTTTAGCTCCCTAAAAGAGCAATGGAGGAAGAGGAGGGAACGGAGATTATGAATGGCCGGTGTATATTGGGACTGGATTCGAACCCATGATGAACTCTTGCTGTCAATCTGACACACGACCTCAGCCAGCTCGGTGGTCAAGTGGTTAAGACGTCTGCACTAGAAAGCAAGATCCCACCCGAGCTGCCTGAATTTTTTTCATCAGGCACAAAACTGTGAACTCTGTGCTTATCACGTCAAGCAGAGCAAACCCTCATTGAAGAGCAGACCTCATAACCACTGGGCCCGCCAAGCTGGTCAAGGTCATCCATGCCAGCACACCTCTTGCGAGGACGGCAATGTGCACCAAAGGGGACACTAGAGGGCGCTCTCACCTCCACACTGGCCAGGTGGTTGTCCTCCAGGAAGCAGCGGCCGGCGGCCTGGGAGTGGACCAGCTGCTGCAGGAGGAGGCTGGCCATCTCCAGGGTGACCGGCCGGATGCGGCTGTTGAACTGACAGCTCTGGCCCATGATGGCCACCAGGCAGTTGACCAGGACACGGCTGTAGCTGGTCTTGTTCTGCCGGGGAAAAAACCCCAAAAATACAGTGGGTGGAAAGAGCGCCCTCAATGGCAGACAAAGGCCATGCCCCAGAGCCAAACTCTTGGACTGTGGAAGTTCTTTCACATACATGTACATGTAGGCTGAAATGCATGTTGGTCACTGTTATTAAGAACCTCCGTGCACATCTAGGTTAAGTCGGAAGTGCAGATTCTTGTTGCGTATTTTGAACAATGTACTGCATGCATAAAAAGGGCAAGATTTATCTATGCAGATTCACCCAAAACAAGGCTATAAAGCCATTCAAGGTTAAGGGCTAAGGAAAGAAGGAGATAGAGAGGGACTCAGGAAGGCTGGAGATAGGAATAGACATTCCTCTTAAAAAGGGCCAGATTCATCTATACGCAGATTCGCCCAAAACAAGGCTGTAAAGCTAAGCTTAAGGGCCAAGGCAAGAAGGAACTCAGGAAGGCTTGAGATACATGTATGCATACGGTCCAGTTTAATAGACAAACCCTCACTGAATCACTTCAGCGTATTGTTCCCTGACTCAAGGCTTGCAACACACTGCTTACCTCAGCCCGACTTGTTATACACACACTGGACAGAAGATCTTGCTTGATTCCTAGTGAATAAAGAAATAAGCACAACATCAACTAATGGTCGCAGCGGTCCCGACATTCATGAGAAGCATGGCAACTTAATATAGGATCAAAACAGTTACATTCAGTGATTCCTGTAAAATACACCATCACTGGTTCCAAAGATGTATGCTCATTGGTTTCCATAATAGAACGCCATTCACTTTCAGTTCCATGGCTCACTGGTACCCATGACACCAGTTCCCATGAAGTAAATTCACCGGTCCCCATGAAGTAAATTCACTGGTTCCTATAATGTCAATTCACCGGTTTCCATAATGTCAAATCACCGGCTCCCATGTAACACAAGCACTATTCTGATGACAAGCCCTCACCATTAAATTCACTGGTTCCTGTGACCTACATTACCTTCATTGCTTCCCATGGCATAGAGCAAGCATAGGGAGATCAGTGTCCTGTAGTCTCCAAAACCAGCCTCCAGTGCATTGACAACGGCTTGCAGATACGGCCTGAATGCAACCACAAAACCCAAATCATAAAAAAATGAGCAATCAATCATTCCTGTTTTACAATCCCACACTGAACTAGTACCCGCAAGTTGCCAAGCCCGCAAGGTACATGTGAGCATCTGTTGAGTTAGTGTTGACCAAGGATCCTGAAGCACACAAAACGTGCAAGATAGCCTACTATGTGCAGTGATAACACGTGAAGCAGTGTGTGTATGCTAATGTGTAAAACAATGCTCAGGAATGTGTGTAACGCCCAGTAATGAGAGGGTTAAATTCTTTGTTTTTGGACATTTCAGGCCACAAGGAGATCGGTGTGGCCATCAATTTGCCATCAGTTTGGCCGTCAAAGTGTACACAAAATTGCCTGATGAAGTTCAGCACGTACAATTGGCACTGACAAGACTCTGCATCAAATTACTGGACAATGTCGTCAGCTTATTGGTGGGGTTTCTAGCTGCGAAGCGGTCTAGCGAACCGACCTCTTGGACAGGTGGAGCTCCGACTGCCTGGCCTCATAGACCGCCGAGGTCTTCTCCTCGTCCGTGCGGTTCTGCTCCGGCACCAGACTGTTTGGATGGTCGCTGGCCAGTGCACTCGAAGACTCTGCCTTGGATTCTTCGAAAGGTAGAGAAAGATGAAAAAAAAAAAAATAGTAATGAACTAGAAGGATGTCTCTTTGGTTCAGATATGCAGCTTTTCCGAGAGTTCTGCAGTTGAGGAGAGGTGACAGAATATTAATAGTTGTTTAAATTTGAAAAAACATGGTCTAAGAATGCTCCTACTCAATATGGGTGTAAAGGTGAAAGGGGTATTACGTGTCCTTTGGTAATGATATTTCACTGCCTCAATGATATTCCCCGTACATGTGGCATCAATGCGATTCGAACCCCTGCTATTCATGCTCACATCAAAAAGCATGCACACAGTTTGTGCACTAAGTCTATGGGACTTAATAATAGTATTAAAAAATTCATAACGATTTCAAACAATGTGCAATCAATGCCAACCTTCAGATGTTGAATGTCTAGCAGTATACCTAACGGCCCACCAAATTTCTAGAAGATGGACCAATGGCTAATATGTGTTTTAAAATCAAATATTTTGATGACATCATGATTGTGTCATGTCATTTTGGCCTCTGAAGGGGTTTCTCAGCCATATCCCAAACAGATACAAAAATAAAATAAAAAATATCGCTTCATTGGCCAAATATAATCCATTGAATGTGAAAATCTGAAAATTTCATGACCTCATGAACGTATTAAACAAGAGTCACAGCCAGAATTTCTTTGCGGAGCTTATCAAGACCCAAACATCCTCCCTCCATACCTTGATCTTCCTTGGGCGTGGCCCCGGACTCCGCCCCGCCCTCTTTGGCCTGGCCACTCCCCGTGCCAGCCCCACCTGCTGGCCCCGCCCCCTCCCCGCAGACGTCGTCACCGGCAAAGAAGCCAGCCTCCCCCTCGACCTCGTCGGTGGGCGAGTCCACGTTGCGGTAGTTGGGGCGCTTCCTTGGAAGAGGGGTGCCGCCTTTCTCCCGGTGGCTCTCCAGGGAGCGGGCCAGCGTCTCCTGGGGCTTGACGAAGCCGCGGTATTGCACCTGCAGAAAACAAACAGACATATAAAACAATGATCCCTTTGCCTTTGAGAAAGGTCTTGCTACATGTATGATCGAAATGTCAGGCCCTGTATATTTGTATCTGCCCTTGAGAAAGGTCCTGCTAGGATCGAAAGTAGGCTAAGGGTAAATTAGGGTAGGCTATAGGGTAGACTAAGGTAGGATAGGGTAGAATAGGGTATTAGCTATGGTAGGATATAGGGTAGGCTATAGGGTTGACAGGGTAGGCTAGGGTAGTCTAGGCTGGGTAGGCTATAGGGTAAGCAATATGGTAGGCTATAGGGTACCGGTAGGCTATAGGGTAGGTTAAAGGCTAGGCTAGGGTAGGCTAACCACATCTGGTGTTTAGACAGTCAACTGGACTACAGAAAGTCCAGTCCATGTCAGAGGCCTCTCAGATACCTGTCGAACATGTCAGAAATTAAGGCAAAAGTCTATTTTGTTTAAGAGGGCCAAAAATGACTTCAACTGGTCTACCAAAATTCTGATCCATGTCAGAGGGGTCTCAGATACCTGAGGAGTCATTTTCAGAGAAATCTGGGAAAACTGATTTTGGGTCGAAAACTAAAAATTCTGATAGGAGACGACCTGAAGAACACGTCAGAAATTGGGCCAAAAATCTTTTTTTTTTGAGGGGGCCAAAAATGACTTTGACTGGTCTACCGAAAGTCCGATCCATGTCAGGGGGCTGTCAGATACCTGAGGAGTCATTTTCAGAGAAATCTGGGAAAACTGATTTTGGGTCGAAAACTGAAAAATCTGACAGGAGCGGACCTGTCGAACACGTCAGAAATTGGGCCAAAAATCTAGTTTTTTTGAGAGGGCCAAAAATGACTTCAACTGGTCTACCGAAAGTCCGATCCATGTCAGGGGGCTGTCAGATACCTGGGGAGTCATTTTCAGAGAAATCTGGGAAAACTGATTTTGGGTCGAAAACTGAAAAATCTGACAGGAGCGGACCTGTCGAACACGTCAGAAATTGGGGCAAAAATCTATTTTTTTTAGGGGGGCCAAAAATAACTTCAACTGGTCAAGCGAAAGTCCGATCCATGTCAGGGGGCTGTCAGATACCTGAGGAGTCATTTTCAGAGAAATCTGGGAAAACTGATTTTGGGTCGAAAACTGGAAAATCTGACAGGAGCGGACCTGTCAAACACATCAGAAATTGGGCCAAAAATCTAGTTTTTTTGAGGGGGCCAAAAATGACTTCAACTGGTCTACCGAAAGTCCGATCCATGTCAGGGGGCTGTCAGATACCTGAGGAGTCATTTTCAGAGAAATCTGGGAAAACTGATTTTGGGTCGAAAACTGAAAAATCTGACAGGAGCGGACCTGTCGAACACGTCAGAAATTGGGGCAAAAATCTATTTTTTTTAAGGGGGGCCAAAAATGACTTCAACTGGTCTACCAAAAGTCTGATCCATGTCAGAGCGCTCTCAGATACCTGAAGAGTCATTTTCAGAGAAATCTGGGAAAACTGATTTTGGGTTGAAAACTGAAAAATCTGACAGGAGCGGACCTGTCGAACACGTCAGAAATTGGGCCAAAAATCTATTTTTTTTGAGGGGGCCAAAAATGACTTCAACTGGTCTACCGAAAGTACGATCCATGTCAGGGGGCCGTCAGATACCCGAGGAGTCATTTTCAGAGAAATCTGGGAAAACTGATTTTGGGTCGAAAACTGAAAAATCTGACAGGAGCGGACCTGTCGAACACGTCAGAAATTGGGGAAAAAATCTATTTTTTTTAGGGGGGCCAAAAATAACTTCAACTGGTCAATCGAAAGTCCGATCCATGTCAGATGGCTCTCAGATACCTGAGGAGTCATTTTCAGAGAAATCTGGGAAAACTGATTTTGGGTCGAAAACTGGAAAATCTGACAGGAGCGGACCTGTCGAACACGTCAGAAATTGGGGCAAAAATCTATTTTGTTTAAGGGGGGCCAAAAATGACTTCAACTGGTCTACCAAAAGTCTGATCCATGTCAGAGTGCTCTCAGATACCTGAGGAGTCATTTTCAGAGAAATCTGGGAAAACTGATTTTGGGTCGAAAACTGAAAAATCTGACAGGAGCGGACCTGTCGAACACGTCAGAAATTGGGCCAAAAATCTTTTTTTTTTGAGGGGGGCCAAAAATAACTTCAACTGGTCAATCGAAAGTCCGATCCATGTCAGATGGCTCTCAGATACCTGAGGAGTCATTTTCAGAGAAATCTGGGAAAACTGATTTTGGGTCGAAAACTGAAAAATCTGACAGGAGCGGACCTGTCGAAAACGTCAGAAATTGGGGCAAAAATCTAATTTTTTTGAGGGGGCCAAAAATGACTTCAACTGGTCTACCGAAAGTCCGATCCATGTCAGGGGGCTGTCAGATACCTGAGGAGTCATTTTCAGAGAAATCTGGGAAAACTGATTTTGGGTCGAAAACTGAAAAATCTGACAGGAGCGGACCTGTCGAACACGTCAGAAATTGGGCCAAAAATCTAGTTTTTTTGAGAGGGCCAAAAATGACTTCAACTGGTCTACCGAAAGTCCGATCCATGTCAGGGGGCTGTCAGATACCTGAGGAGTCATTTTCAGAGAAATCTGGGAAAACTGATTCTGGGTCGAAAACTGAAAAATCTGACAGGAGCGGACCTGTCGAACACGTCAGAAATTGGGGCAAAAATCAATTTTTTTGAGGGGGCCAAAAATGACTTCAACTGGTCTACCGAAAGTCCGATCCATGTCAGGGGGCTGTCAGATACCTGAGGAGTCATTTTCAGAGAAATCTGGGAAAACTGATTTTGGGTCGAAAACTGAAAAATCTGACAGGAGCGGACCTGTCGAACACGTCAGAAATTGGGGCAAAAATCAATTTTTTTGAGGGGGCCAAAAATGACTTCAACTGGTCTACCGAAAGTACGATCCATGTCAGGGGGCTGTCAGATACCTGAGGAGTCATTTTCAGAGAAATCTGGGAAAACTGATTTTGGGTCGAAAACTGAAAAATCTGACAGGAGCGGACCTGTCGAACACGTCAGAAATTGGGGCAAAAATCTATTTTTTTTAGGGGGGCCAAAAATAACTTCAACTGGTCAATGGAAAGTCCGATCCATGTCAGATGGCTCTAAGATACCTGAGGAGTCATTTTCAGAGAAATCTGGGAAAACTGATTTTGGGTCGAAAACTGAAAAATCTGACAGGAGCGGACCTGTCGAAAACGTCAGAAATTGGGGCAAAAATCTAATTTTTTTGAGGGGGCCAAAAATGACTTCAACTGGTCTACCGAAAGTCCGATCCATGTCAGGGGGCTGTCAGATACCTGAGGAGTCATTTTCAGAGAAATCTGGGAAAACTGATTTTGGGTCGAAAACTGGAAAATCTGACAGGAGCGGACCTGTCAAACACATCAGAAATTGGGCCAAAAATCTAGTTTTTTTAGGGGGGCCAAAAATAACTTCAACTGGTCAATCAAAAGTCCGATCTTTGTCAGATGGCTCTCAGATACCTGAGGAGTCATTTTCAGAGAAATCTGGGAAAACTGATTTTGGGTCGAAAACTGAAAAATCTGACAGGAGCGGACCTGTCGAAAACGTCAGAAATTGGGGCAAAAATCTAATTTTTTTGAGGGGGCCAAAAATGACTTCAACTGGTCTACCGAAAGTCCGATCCATGTCAGGGGGCTGTCAGATACCTGAGGAGTCATTTTCAGAGAAATCTGGGAAAACTGATTTTGGGTCGAAAACTGAAAAATCTGACAGGAGCGGACCTGTCGAACACGTCAGAAATTGGGGAAAAAATCTATTTTTTTTAGGGGGGCCAAAAATAACTTCAACTGGTCTACCGAAAGTCCGATCCATGTCAGGGGGCTGTCAGATACCTGAGGAGTCATTTTCAGAGAAATCTGGGAAAACTGATTCTGGGTCGAAAACTGAAAAATCTGACAGGAGCGGACCTGTCCAACACGTCAGAAATTGGGGCAAAAATCAATTTTTTTGAGGGGGCCAAAAATGACTTCAACTGGTCTACCGAAAGTCCGATCCATGTCAGGGGGCTGTCAGATACCTGAGGAGTCATTTTCAGAGAAATCTGGGAAAACTGATTTTGGGTCGAATACTGAAAAATCTGACAGGAGCGGACCTGTCGAACGCGTCAGAAATTGGGGCAAAAATCTATTTTTTTTAGGGGGGCCAAAAATAACTTCAACTGGTCAATGGAAAGTCCGATCCATGTCAGATGGCTCTCAGATACCTGAGGAGTCATTTTCAGAGAAATCTGGGAAAACTGATTTTGGGTCGAAAACTGAAAAATCTGACAGGAGCGGACCTGTCGAAAACGTCAGAAATTGGGGCAAAAATCTAATTTTTTTGAGGGGGCCAAAAATGACTTCAACTGGTCTACCGAAAGTCCGATCCATGTCAGATGGCTCTAAGATACCTGAGGAGTCATTTTCAGAGAAATCTGGGAAAACTGATTTTGGGTCGAAAACTGAAAAATCTGACAGGAGCGGACCTGTCGAAAACGTCAGAAATTGGGGCAAAAATCTAATTTTTTTGAGGGGGCCAAAAATGACTTCAACTGGTCTACCGAAAGTCCGATCCATGTCAGGGGGCTGTCAGATACCTGAGGAGTCATTTTCAGAGAAATCTGGGAAAACTGATTTTGGGTCGAAAACTGGAAAATCTGACAGGAGCGGACCTGTCAAACACATCAGAAATTGGGCCAAAAATCTAGTTTTTTTAGGGGGGCCAAAAATAACTTCAACTGGTCAATCGAAAGTCCGATCTTTGTCAGATGGCTCTCAGATACCTGAGGAGTCATTTTCAGAGAAATCTGGGAAAACTGATTTTGGGTCGAAAACTGAAAAATCTGACAGGAGCGGACCTGTCGAAAACGTCAGAAATTGGGGCAAAAATCTAATTTTTTTGAGGGGGCCAAAAATGACTTCAACTGGTCTACCGAAAGTCCGATCCATGTCAGGGGGCTGTCAGATACCTGAGGAGTCATTTTCAGAGAAATCTGGGAAAACTGATTTTGGGTCGAAAACTGAAAAATCTGACAGGAGCGGACCTGTCGAACACGTCAGAAATTGGGGAAAAAATCTATTTTTTTTAGGGGGGCCAAAAATAACTTCAACTGGTCTACCGAAAGTCCGATCCATGTCAGGGGGCTGTCAGATACCTGAGGAGTCATTTTCAGAGAAATCTGGGAAAACTGATTCTGGGTCGAAAACTGAAAAATCTGACAGGAGCGGACCTGTCCAACACGTCAGAAATTGGGGCAAAAATCAATTTTTTTGAGGGGGCCAAAAATGACTTCAACTGGTCTACCGAAAGTCCGATCCATGTCAGGGGGCTGTCAGATACCTGAGGAGTCATTTTCAGAGAAATCTGGGAAAACTGATTTTGGGTCGAATACTGAAAAATCTGACAGGAGCGGACCTGTCGAACGCGTCAGAAATTGGGGCAAAAATCTATTTTTTTTAGGGGGGCCAAAAATAACTTCAACTGGTCAATGGAAAGTCCGATCCATGTCAGATGGCTCTCAGATACCTGAGGAGTCATTTTCAGAGAAATCTGGGAAAACTGATTTTGGGTCGAAAACTGAAAAATCTGACAGGAGCGGACCTGTCGAAAACGTCAGAAATTGGGGCAAAAATCTAATTTTTTTGAGGGGGCCAAAAATGACTTCAACTGGTCTACCGAAAGTCCGATCCATGTCAGGGGGCTGTCAGATACCTGAGGAGTCATTTTCAGAGAAATCTGGGAAAACTGATTTTGGGTCGAAAACTGGAAAATCTGACAGGAGCGGACCTGTCAAACACATCAGAAATTGGGCCAAAAATCTAGTTTTTTTAGGGGGGCCAAAAATAACTTCAACTGGTCAATCGAAAGTCCGATCTTTGTCAGATGGCTCTCAGATACCTGAGGAGTCATTTTCAGAGAAATCTGGGAAAACTGATTTTGGGTCGAAAACTGAAAAATCTGACAGGAGCGGACCTGTCCAACACGTCAGAAATTGGGGCAAAAATCAATTTTTTTGAGGGGGCCAAAAATGACTTCAACTGGTCTACCGAAAGTCCGATCCATGTCAGGGGGCTGTCAGATACCTGAGGAGTCATTTTCAGAGAAATCTGGGAAAACTGATTTTGGGTCGAATACTGAAAAATCTGACAGGAGCGGACCTGTCGAACACGTCAGAAATTGGGGCAAAAATCTAATTTTTTTGAGGGGGCCAAAAATGACTTCAACTGGTCTACCGAAAGTCCGATCCATGTCAGATGGCTCTAAGATACCTGAGGAGTCATTTTCAGAGAAATCTGGGAAAACTGATTTTGGGTCGAAAACTGAAAAATCTGACAGGAGCGGACCTGTCGAAAACGTCAGAAATTGGGGCAAAAATCTAATTTTTTTGAGGGGGCCAAAAATGACTTCAACTGGTCTACCGAAAGTCCGATCCATGTCAGGGGGCTGTCAGATACCTGAGGAGTCATTTTCAGAGAAATCTGGGAAAACTGATTTTGGGTCGAAAACTGGAAAATCTGACAGGAGCGGACCTGTCAAACACATCAGAAATTGGGCCAAAAATCTAGTTTTTTTAGGGGGGCCAAAAATAACTTCAACTGGTCAATCGAAAGTCCGATCTTTGTCAGATGGCTCTCAGATACCTGAGGAGTCATTTTCAGAGAAATCTGGGAAAACTGATTTTGGGTCGAAAACTGAAAAATCTGACAGGAGCGGACCTGTCGAAAACGTCAGAAATTGGGGCAAAAATCTAATTTTTTTGAGGGGGCCAAAAATGACTTCAACTGGTCTACCGAAAGTCCGATCCATGTCAGGGGGCTGTCAGATACCTGAGGAGTCATTTTCAGAGAAATCTGGGAAAACTGATTTTGGGTCGAAAACTGAAAAATCTGACAGGAGCGGACCTGTCGAACACGTCAGAAATTGGGGAAAAAATCTATTTTTTTTAGGGGGGCCAAAAATAACTTCAACTGGTCTACCGAAAGTCCGATCCATGTCAGGGGGCTGTCAGATACCTGAGGAGTCATTTTCAGAGAAATCTGGGAAAACTGATTCTGGGTCGAAAACTGAAAAATCTGACAGGAGCGGACCTGTCCAACACGTCAGAAATTGGGGCAAAAATCAATTTTTTTGAGGGGGCCAAAAATGACTTCAACTGGTCTACCGAAAGTCCGATCCATGTCAGGGGGCTGTCAGATACCTGAGGAGTCATTTTCAGAGAAATCTGGGAAAACTGATTTTGGGTCGAATACTGAAAAATCTGACAGGAGCGGACCTGTCGAACGCGTCAGAAATTGGGGCAAAAATCTATTTTTTTTAGGGGGGCCAAAAATAACTTCAACTGGTCAATGGAAAGTCCGATCCATGTCAGATGGCTCTCAGATACCTGAGGAGTCATTTTCAGAGAAATCTGGGAAAACTGATTTTGGGTCGAAAACTGAAAAATCTGACAGGAGCGGACCTGTCGAAAACGTCAGAAATTGGGGCAAAAATCTAATTTTTTTGAGGGGGCCAAAAATGACTTCAACTGGTCTACCGAAAGTCCGATCCATGTCAGGGGGCTGTCAGATACCTGAGGAGTCATTTTCAGAGAAATCTGGGAAAACTGATTTTGGGTCGAAAACTGGAAAATCTGACAGGAGCGGACCTGTCAAACACATCAGAAATTGGGCCAAAAATCTAGTTTTTTTAGGGGGGCCAAAAATAACTTCAACTGGTCAATCGAAAGTCCGATCTTTGTCAGATGGCTCTCAGATACCTGAGGAGTCATTTTCAGAGAAATCTGGGAAAACTGATTTTGGGTCGAAAACTGAAAAATCTGACAGGAGCGGACCTGTCCAACACGTCAGAAATTGGGGCAAAAATCAATTTTTTTGAGGGGGCCAAAAATGACTTCAACTGGTCTACCGAAAGTCCGATCCATGTCAGGGGGCTGTCAGATACCTGAGGAGTCATTTTCAGAGAAATCTGGGAAAACTGATTTTGGGTCGAATACTGAAAAATCTGACAGGAGCGGACCTGTCGAACACGTCAGAAATTGGGCCAAAAATCTTTTTTTTTTGAGGGGGGCCAAAAATAACTTCAACTGGTCAATCGAAAGTCCGATCCATGTCAGATGGCTCTCAGATACCTGAGGAGTCATTTTCAGAGAAATCTGGGAAAACTGATTTTGGGTCGAAAACTGAAAAATCTGACAGGAGCGGACCTGTCGAAAACGTCAGAAATTGGGGCAAAAATCTAATTTTTTTGAGGGGGCCAAAAATGACTTCAACTGGTCTACCGAAAGTCCGATCCATGTCAGGGGGCTGTCAGATACCTGAGGAGTCATTTTCAGAGAAATCTGGGAAAACTGATTTTGGGTCGAAAACTGAAAAATCTGACAGGAGCGGACCTGTCGAACACGTCAGAAATTGGGCCAAAAATCTAGTTTTTTTGAGAGGGCCAAAAATGACTTCAACTGGTCTACCGAAAGTCCGATCCATGTCAGGGGGCTGTCAGATACCTGAGGAGTCATTTTCAGAGAAATCTGGGAAAACTGATTCTGGGTCGAAAACTGAAAAATCTGACAGGAGCGGACCTGTCGAAAACGTCAGAAATTGGGGCAAAAATCTAATTTTTTTGAGGGGGCCAAAAATGACTTCAACTGGTCTACCGAGTGTCCGATCCATGTCAGGGGGCTGTCAGATACCTGAGGAGTCATTTTCAGAGAAATCTGGGAAAACTGATTTTGGGTCGAAAACTGAAAAATCTGACAGGAGCGGACCTGTCGAACACGTCAGAAATTGGGGCAAAAATCTAATTTTTTTGAGGGGGCCAAAAATGACTTCAACTGGTCTACCGAAAGTCCGATCCATGTCAGGGGGCTGTCAGATACCTGAGGAGTCATTTTCAGAGAAATCTGGGAAAACTGATTTTGGGTCGAAAACTGAAAAATCTGACAGGAGCGGACCTGTCGAACACGTCAGAAATTGGGCCAAAAATCTAGTTTTTTTGAGAGGGCCAAAAATGACTTCAACTGGTCTACCGAAAGTCCGATCCATGTCAGGGGGCTGTCAGATACCTGAGGAGTCATTTTCAGAGAAATCTGGGAAAACTGATTCTGGGTCGAAAACTGAAAAATCTGACAGGAGCGGACCTGTCGAAAACGTCAGAAATTGGGGCAAAAATCTAATTTTTTTGAGGGGGCCAAAAATGACTTCAACTGGTCTACCGAGTGTCCGATCCATGTCAGGGGGCTGTCAGATACCTGAGGAGTCATTTTCAGAGAAATCTGGGAAAACTGATTTTGGGTCGAAAACTGAAAAATCTGACAGGAGCGGACCTGTCGAACACGTCAGAAATTGGGGAAAAAATCTATTTTTTTTAGGGGGGCCAAAAATAACTTCAACTGGTTTACCGAAAGTCCGATCCATGTCAGGGGGCTGTCAGATACCTGAGGAGTCATTTTCAGAGAAATCTGGGAAAACTGATTCTGGGTCGAAAACTGAAAAATCTGACAGGAGCGGACCTGTCCAACACGTCAGAAATTGGGGCAAAAATCAATTTTTTTGAGGGGGCCAAAAATGACTTCAACTGGTCAATGGAAAGTCCGATCCATGTCAGATGGCTCTCAGATACCTGAGGAGTCATTTTCAGAGAAATCTGGGAAAACTGATTTTGGGTCGAAAACTGAAAAATCTGACAGGAGCGGACCTGTCGAAAACGTCAGAAATTGGGGCAAAAATCTAATTTTTTTGAGGGGGCCAAAAATGACTTCAACTGGTCTACCGAAAGTCCGATCCATGTCAGGGGGCTGTCAGATACCTGAGGAGTCATTTTCAGAGAAATCTGGGAAAACTGATTTTGGGTCGAAAACTGGAAAATCTGACAGGAGCGGACCTGTCGAACACGTCAGAAATTGGGCCAAAAATCTTTTTTTTTTGAGGGGGGCCAAAAATAACTTCAACTGGTCAATCGAAAGTCCGATCCATGTCAGATGGCTCTCAGATACCTGAGGAGTCATTTTCAGAGAAATCTGGGAAAACTGATTTTGGGTCGAAAACTGAAAAATCTGACAGGAGCGGACCTGTCGAAAACGTCAGAAATTGGGGCAAAAATCTAATTTTTTTGAGGGGGCCAAAAATGACTTCAACTGGTCTACCGAAAGTCCGATCCATGTCAGGGGGCTGTCAGATACCTGAGGAGTCATTTTCAGAGAAATCTGGGAAAACTGATTTTGGGTCGAAAACTGAAAAATCTGACAGGAGCGGACCTGTCGAACACGTCAGAAATTGGGCCAAAAATCTAGTTTTTTTGAGAGGGCCAAAAATGACTTCAACTGGTCTACCGAAAGTCCGATCCATGTCAGGGGGCTGTCAGATACCTGAGGAGTCATTTTCAGAGAAATCTGGGAAAACTGATTCTGGGTCGAAAACTGAAAAATCTGACAGGAGCGGACCTGTCGAACACGTCAGAAATTGGGGCAAAAATCAATTTTTTTGAGGGGGCCAAAAATGACTTCAACTGGTCTACCGAAAGTCCGATCCATGTCAGGGGGCTGTCAGATACCTGAGGAGTCATTTTCAGAGAAATCTGGGAAAACTGATTTTGGGTCGAAAACTGAAAAATCTGACAGGAGCGGACCTGTCGAACACGTCAGAAATTGGGGCAAAAATCAATTTTTTTGAGGGGGCCAAAAATGACTTCAACTGGTCTACCGAAAGTACGATCCATGTCAGGGGGCTGTCAGATACCTGAGGAGTCATTTTCAGAGAAATCTGGGAAAACTGATTTTGGGTCGAAAACTGAAAAATCTGACAGGAGCGGACCTGTCGAACACGTCAGAAATTGGGGCAAAAATCTATTTTTTTTAGGGGGGCCAAAAATAACTTCAACTGGTCAATGGAAAGTCCGATTCATGTCAGATGGCTCTCAGATACCTGAGGAGTCATTTTCAGAGAAATTTGGGAAAACTGATTTTGGGTCGAAAACTGAAAAATCTGACAGGAGCGGACCTGTCGAAAACGTCAGAAATTGGGGCAAAAATCTAATTTTTTTGAGGGGGCCAAAAATGACTTCAACTGGTCTACCGAAAGTCCGATCCATGTCAGGGGGCTGTCAGATACCTGAGGAGTCATTTTCAGAGAAATCTGGGAAAACTGATTTTGGGTCGAAAACTGGAAAATCTGACAGGAGCGGACCTGTCAAACACATCAGAAATTGGGGAAAAAATCTAGTTTTTTTAGGGGGGCCAAAAATAACTTCAACTGGTCAATCGAAAGTCCGATCCATGTCAGATGGCTCTCAGATACCTGAGGAGTCATTTTCAGAGAAATCTGGGAAAACTGATTCTGGGTCGAAAACTGGAAAATCTGACAGGAGCGGACCTGTCGAAAACGTCAGAAATTGGGGCAAAAATCTATTTTTTTTAAGGGGGGCCAAAAATGACTTCAACTGGTCTACCAAAAGTCTGATCCATGTCAGAGTGCTCTCAGATACCTGAGGAGTCATTTTCAGAGAAATCTGGGAAAACTGATTTTGGGTCGAAAACTGAAAAATCTGACAGGAGCGGACCTGTCGAACACGTCAGAAATTGGGCCAAAAATCTTTTTTTTTTGAGGGGGCCAAAAATGACTTCAACTGGTCTACCGAAAGTCCGATCCATGTCAGGGGGCTGTCAGATACCTGAGGAGTCATTTTCAGAGAAATCTGGGAAAACTGATTTTGGGTCGAAAACTGAAAAATCTGACAGGAGCGGACCTGTCGAACACGTCAGAAATTGGGGCAAAAATCTTTTTTTTTTAAGGGGGGCCAAAAATGACCAACTGGTCTACCAAAAGTCTGATCCATGTCAGAGTGCTCTCAGATACATGAGGAGTCATTTTCAGAGAAATCTGGATAAACTGATTTTGGGTCGAAAACTGAAAAATCTGACAGGAGCGGACCTGTCGAAAACGTCAGAAATAGGGGCAAAAATCTAGTTTTTTTGAGAGGGCCAAAAATGACTTCAACTGGTCTACCAAAAGTCCGATCTATGTCAGGGGGCTGCCAGATACCTGAGGAGTCATTTTCAGAGAAATCTGGGAAAACTGATTCTGGGTCGAAAACTGAAAAATCTGACAGGAGCGGACCTGTCGAAAACGTCAGAAATTGGGGCAAAAATCTAATTTTTTTGAGGGGGCCAAAAATGACTTCAACTGGTCTACCGAGTGTCCGATCCATGTCAGGGGGCTGTCAGATACCTGAGGAGTCATTTTCAGAGAAATCTGGGAAAACTGATTTTGGGTCGAAAACTGAAAAATCTGACAGGAGCGGACCTGTCGAACACGTCAGAAATTGGGGAAAAAATCTATTTTTTTTAGGGGGGCCAAAAATAACTTCAACTGGTTTACCGAAAGTCCGATCCATGTCAGGGGGCTGTCAGATACCTGAGGAGTCATTTTCAGAGAAATCTGGGAAAACTGATTCTGGGTCGAAAACTGAAAAATCTGACAGGAGCGGACCTGTCCAACACGTCAGAAATTGGGGCAAAAATCAATTTTTTTGAGGGGGCCAAAAATGACTTCAACTGGTCAATGGAAAGTCCGATCCATGTCAGATGGCTCTCAGATACCTGAGGAGTCATTTTCAGAGAAATCTGGGAAAACTGATTTTGGGTCGAAAACTGAAAAATCTGACAGGAGCGGACCTGTCGAAAACGTCAGAAATTGGGGCAAAAATCTAATTTTTTTGAGGGGGCCAAAAATGACTTCAACTGGTCTACCGAAAGTCCGATCCATGTCAGGGGGCTGTCAGATACCTGAGGAGTCATTTTCAGAGAAATCTGGGAAAACTGATTTTGGGTCGAAAACTGGAAAATCTGACAGGAGCGGACCTGTCGAACACGTCAGAAATTGGGCCAAAAATCTTTTTTTTTTGAGGGGGGCCAAAAATAACTTCAACTGGTCAATCGAAAGTCCGATCCATGTCAGATGGCTCTCAGATACCTGAGGAGTCATTTTCAGAGAAATCTGGGAAAACTGATTTTGGGTCGAAAACTGAAAAATCTGACAGGAGCGGACCTGTCGAAAACGTCAGAAATTGGGGCAAAAATCTAATTTTTTTGAGGGGGCCAAAAATGACTTCAACTGGTCTACCGAAAGTCCGATCCATGTCAGGGGGCTGTCAGATACCTGAGGAGTCATTTTCAGAGAAATCTGGGAAAACTGATTTTGGGTCGAAAACTGAAAAATCTGACAGGAGCGGACCTGTCGAACACGTCAGAAATTGGGCCAAAAATCTAGTTTTTTTGAGAGGGCCAAAAATGACTTCAACTGGTCTACCGAAAGTCCGATCCATGTCAGGGGGCTGTCAGATACCTGAGGAGTCATTTTCAGAGAAATCTGGGAAAACTGATTCTGGGTCGAAAACTGAAAAATCTGACAGGAGCGGACCTGTCGAACACGTCAGAAATTGGGGCAAAAATCAATTTTTTTGAGGGGGCCAAAAATGACTTCAACTGGTCTACCGAAAGTCCGATCCATGTCAGGGGGCTGTCAGATACCTGAGGAGTCATTTTCAGAGAAATCTGGGAAAACTGATTTTGGGTCGAAAACTGAAAAATCTGACAGGAGCGGACCTGTCGAACACGTCAGAAATTGGGGCAAAAATCAATTTTTTTGAGGGGGCCAAAAATGACTTCAACTGGTCTACCGAAAGTACGATCCATGTCAGGGGGCTGTCAGATACCTGAGGAGTCATTTTCAGAGAAATCTGGGAAAACTGATTTTGGGTCGAAAACTGAAAAATCTGACAGGAGCGGACCTGTCGAACACGTCAGAAATTGGGGCAAAAATCTATTTTTTTTAGGGGGGCCAAAAATAACTTCAACTGGTCAATGGAAAGTCCGATCCATGTCAGATGGCTCTCAGATACCTGAGGAGTCATTTTCAGAGAAATTTGGGAAAACTGATTTTGGGTCGAAAACTGAAAAATCTGACAGGAGCGGACCTGTCGAAAACGTCAGAAATTGGGGCAAAAATCTAATTTTTTTGAGGGGGCCAAAAATGACTTCAACTGGTCTACCGAAAGTCCGATCCATGTCAGGGGGCTGTCAGATACCTGAGGAGTCATTTTCAGAGAAATCTGGGAAAACTGATTTTGGGTCGAAAACTGGAAAATCTGACAGGAGCGGACCTGTCAAACACATCAGAAATTGGGGAAAAAATCTAGTTTTTTTAGGGGGGCCAAAAATAACTTCAACTGGTCAATCGAAAGTCCGATCCATGTCAGATGGCTCTCAGATACCTGAGGAGTCATTTTCAGAGAAATCTGGGAAAACTGATTTTGGGTCGAAAACTGGAAAATCTGACAGGAGCGGACCTGTCGAAAACGTCAGAAATTGGGGCAAAAATCTATTTTTTTTAAGGGGGGCCAAAAATGACTTCAACTGGTCTACCAAAAGTCTGATCCATGTCAGAGTGCTCTCAGATACCTGAGGAGTCATTTTCAGAGAAATCTGGGAAAACTGATTTTGGGTCGAAAACTGAAAAATCTGACAGGAGCGGACCTGTCGAACACGTCAGAAATTGGGCCAAAAATCTTTTTTTTTTGAGGGGGCCAAAAATGACTTCAACTGGTCTACCGAAAGTCCGATCCATGTCAGGGGGCTGTCAGATACCTGAGGAGTCATTTTCAGAGAAATCTGGGAAAACTGATTTTGGGTCGAAAACTGAAAAATCTGACAGGAGCGGACCTGTCGAACACGTCAGAAATTGGGGCAAAAATCTTTTTTTTTTAAGGGGGGCCAAAAATGACCAACTGGTCTACCAAAAGTCTGATCCATGTCAGAGTGCTCTCAGATACATGAGGAGTCATTTTCAGAGAAATCTGGATAAACTGATTTTGGGTCGAAAACTGAAAAATCTGACAGGAGCGGACCTGTCGAAAACGTCAGAAATAGGGGCAAAAATCTAGTTTTTTTGAGAGGGCCAAAAATGACTTCAACTGGTCTACCAAAAGTCCGATCTATGTCAGGGGGCTGCCAGATACCTGAGGAGTCATTTTCAGAGAAATCTGGGAAAACTGATTTTGGGTCGAAAACTGAAAAATCTGACAGGAGCGGACCTGTCGAACACGTCAGAAATTGGGCCAAAAATCTAGTTTTTTTGAGAGGGCCAAAAATGACTTCAACTGGTCTACCGAAAGTACGATCCATGTCAGGGGGCTGTCAGATACCTGAGGAGTCATTTTCAGAGAAATCTGGGAAAACTGATTTTGGGTCGAAAACTGAAAAATCTGACAGGAGCGGACCTGTCGAACACGTCAGAAATTGGGGCAAAAATCTATTTTTTTTAAGGGGGGCCTAAAATGACTTCAACTGGTCTACCAAAAGTCTGATCCATGTCAGAGTGCTCTCAGATACCTGAGGAGTCATTTTCAGAGAAATCTGGGAAAACTGATTTTGGGTCGAAAACTGAAAAATCTGACAGGAGCGGACCTGTCGAACACGTCAGAAATTGGGCCAAAAATCTTTTTTTTTTGAGGGGGCCAAAAATGACTTCAACTGGTCTACCGAAAGTCCGATCCATGTCAGGGGGCTGTCAGATACCTGAGGAGTCATTTTCAGAGAAATCTGGGAAAACTGATTTTGGGTCGAAAACTGAAAAATCTGACAGGAGCGGACCTGTCGAACACGTCAGAAATTGGGGCAAAAATCTATTTTTTTTAAGGGGGGCCTAAAAGGACTTCAACTGGTCTACCAAAAGTCTGATCCATGTCAGAGTGCTCTCAGATACCTGAAGAGTCATTTTCAGAGAAATCTGGGAAAACTGATTTTGGGTCGAAAACTGAAAAATCTGACAGGAGCGGACCTGTCGAACACGTCAGAAATTGGGCCAAAAATCTAGTTTTTTTGAGAGGGCCAAAAATGACTTCAACTGGTCTACCGAAAGTCCGATCCATGTCAGGGGGCTGTCAGATACCTGAGGAGTCATTTTCAGAGAAATCTGGGAAAACTGATTTTGGGTCGAATACTGAAAAATCTGACAGGAGCGGACCTGTCGAACACGTCAGAAATTGGGGCAAAAATCAATTTTTTTGAGGGGGCCAAAAATGACTTCAACTGGTCTACCGAAAGTACGATCCATGTCAGGGGGCTGTCAGATACCTGAGGAGTCATTTTCAGAGAAATCTGGGAAAACTGATTTTGGGTCGAAAACTGAAAAATCTGACAGGAGCGGACCTGTCGAACACGTCAGAAATTGGGGCAAAAATCTATTTTTTTTAAGGGGGGCCAAAAATGACTTCAACTGGTCTACCAAAAGTCTGATCCATGTCAGAGTGCTCTCAGATACCTGAAGAGTCATTTTCAGAGAAATCTGGGAAAACTGATTTTGGGTCGAAAACTGAAAAATCTGACAGGAGCGGACCTGTCGAACACGTCAGAAATTGGGCCAAAAATCTAGTTTTTTTGAGAGGGCCAAAAATGACTTCAACTGGTCTACCGAAAGTCCGATCCATGTCAGGGGGCTGTCAGATACCTGAGGAGTCATTTTCAGAGAAATCTGGGAAAACTGATTTTGGGTCGAATACTGAAAAATCTGACAGGAGCGGACCTGTCGAACACGTCAGAAATTGGGGCAAAAATCAATTTTTTTGAGGGGGCCAAAAATGACTTCAACTGGTCTACCGAAAGTACGATCCATGTCAGGGGGCTGTCAGATACCTGAGGAGTCATTTTCAGAGAAATCTGGGAAAACTGATTTTGGGTCGAAAACTGAAAAATCTGACAGGAGCGGACCTGTCGAACACGTCAGAAATTGGGGCAAAAATCTATTTTTTTTAAGGGGGGCCAAAAATGACTTCAACTGGTCTACCAAAAGTCTGATCCATGTCAGAGTGCTCTCAGATACCTGAGGAGTCATTTTCAGAGAAATCTGGGAAAACTGATTTTGGGTCGAAAACTGAAAAATCTGACAGGAGCGGACCTGTCGAACACGTCAGAAATTGGGCCAAAAATCTTTTTTTTTTGAGGGGGCCAAAAATGACTTCGACTGGTCTACCGAAAGTCCGATCCATGTCAGGGGGCTGTCAGATACCTGAGGAGTCATTTTCAGAGAAATCTGGGAAAACTGATTTTGGGTCGAAAACTGAAAAATCTGACAGGAGCGGACCTGTCGAACACGTCAGAAATTGGGCCAAAAATCTAGTTTTTTTGAGAGGGCCAAAAATGACTTCAACTGGTCTACCGAAAGTCCGATCCATGTCAGGGGGCTGTCAGATAGCTGAGGAGTCATTTTCAGAGAAATCTGGGAAAACTGATTTTGGGTCGAAAACTGAAAAATCTGACAGGAGCGGACCTGTCGAACACGTCAGAAATTGGGGCAAAAATCAATTTTTTTGAGGGGGCCAAAAATGACTTCAACTGGTCTACCGAAAGTACGATCCATGTCAGGGGGCTGTCAGATACCTGAGGAGTCATTTTCAGAGAAATCTGGGAAAACTGATTTTGGGTCGAAAACTGAAAAATCTGACAGGAGCGGACCTGTCGAACACGTCAGAAATTGGGCCAAAAATCTAGTTTTTTTAGGGGGGCCAAAAATAACTTCAACTGGTCAAGCGAAAGTCCGATCCATGTCAGGGGGCTGTCAGATACCTGAGGAGTCATTTTCAGAGAAATCTGGGAAAACTGATTTTGGGTCGAAAACTGGAAAATCTGACAGGAGCGGACCTGTCAAACACATCAGAAATTGGGCCAAAAATCTAGTTTTTTTGAGGGGGCCAAAAATGACTTCAACTGGTCTACCGAAAGTCCGATCCATGTCAGGGGGCTGTCAGATACCTGAGGAGTCATTTTCAGAGAAATCTGGGAAAACTGATTTTGGGTCGAAAACTGAAAAATCTGACAGGAGCGGACCTGTCGAACACGTCAGAAATTGGGGCAAAAATCTATTTTTTTTAAGGGGGGCCAAAAATGACTTCAACTGGTCTACCAAAAGTCTGATCCATGTCAGAGCGCTCTCAGATACCTGAAGAGTCATTTTCAGAGAAATCTGGGAAAACTGATTTTGGGTCGAAAACTGGAAAATCTGACAGGAGCGGACCTGTCGAACACGTCAGAAATTGGGCCAAAAATCTTTTTTTTTTGAGGGGGCCAAAAATGACTTCAACTGGTCTACCGAAAGTCCGATCCATGTCAGGGGGCTGTCAGATACCTGAGGAGTCATTTTCAGAGAAATCTGGGAAAACTGATTTTGGGTCGAAAACTGAAAAATCTGACAGGAGCGGACCTGTCGAACACGTCAGAAATTGGGCCAAAAATCTAGTTTTTTTAGGGGGGCCAAAAATAACTTCAACTGGTCAAGCGAAAGTCCGATCCATGTCAGGGGGCTGTCAGATACCTGAGGAGTCATTTTCAGAGAAATCTGGGAAAACTGATTTTGGGTCGAAAACTGGAAAATCTGACAGGAGCGGACCTGTCAAACACATCAGAAATTGGGCCAAAAATCTAGTTTTTTTGAGGGGGCCAAAAATGACTTCAACTGGTCTACCGAAAGTCCGATCCATGTCAGGGGGCTGTCAGATACCTGAGGAGTCATTTTCAGAGAAATCTGGGAAAACTGATTTTGGGTCGAAAACTGAAAAATCTGACAGGAGCGGACCTGTCGAACACGTCAGAAATTGGGGCAAAAATCTATTTTTTTTAAGGGGGGCCAAAAATGACTTCAACTGGTCTACCAAAAGTCTGATCCATGTCAGAGCGCTCTCAGATACCTGAAGAGTCATTTTCAGAGAAATCTGGGAAAACTGATTTTGGGTCGAAAACTGGAAAATCTGACAGGAGCGGACCTGTCGAACACGTCAGAAATTGGGCCAAAAATCTTTTTTTTTTGAGGGGGCCAAAAATGACTTCAACTGGTCTACCGGAAGTCCGATCCATGTCAGGGGGCTGTCAGATACCTGAGGAGTCATTTTCAGATAAATCTGGGAAAACTGATTTTGGGTCGAATACTGAAAAATCTGACAGGAGCGGACCTGTCGAACACGTCAGAAATTGGGGCAAAAATCTATTTTTTTTGAGGGGGCCAAAAATGACTTCAACTGGTCTACCGAAAGTACGATCCATGTCAGGGGGCTGTCAGATACCTGAGGAGTCATTTTCAGAGAAATCTGGGAAAACTGATTTTGGGTCGAAAACTGAAAAATCTGACAGGAGCGGACCTGTCGAACACGTCAGAAATTGGGGCAAAAATCTATTTTTTTTAAGGGGGGCCAAAAATGACTTCAACTGGTCTACCAAAAGTCTGATCCATGTCAGGGGGCTGTCAGATACCTGAGGAGTCATTTTCAGAGAAATCTGGGAAAACTGATTTTGGGTCGAAAACTGAAAAATCTGACAGGAGCGGACCTGTCGAACACGTCAGAAATTGGGGCAAAAATCTATTTTTTTTAAGGGGGGCCTAAAATGACTTCAACTGGTCTACCAAAAGTCTGATCCATGTCAGAGTGCTCTCAGATACCTGAAGAGTCATTTTCAGAGAAATCTGGGAAAACTGATTTTGGGTCGAAAACTGAAAAATCTGACAGGAGCGGACCTGTCGAACACGTCAGAAATTGGGCCAAAAATCTAGTTTTTTTGAGAGGGCCAAAAATGACTTCAACTGGTCTACCGAAAGTCCGATCCATGTCAGGGGGCTGTCAGATACCTGAGGAGTCATTTTCAGAGAAATCTGGGAAAACTGATTTTGGGTCGAATACTGAAAAATCTGACAGGAGCGGACCTGTCGAACACGTCAGAAATTGGGGCAAAAATCAATTTTTTTGAGGGGGCCAAAAATGACTTCAACTGGTCTACCGAAAGTACGATCCATGTCAGGGGGCTGTCAGATACCTGAGGAGTCATTTTCAGAGAAATCTGGGAAAACTGATTTTGGGTCGAAAACTGAAAAATCTGACAGGAGCGGACCTGTCGAACACGTCAGAAATTGGGCCAAAAATCTAGTTTTTTTGAGAGGGCCAAAAATGACTTCAACTGGTCTACCGAAAGTCCGATCCATGTCAGGGGGCTGTCAGATACCTGAGGAGTCATTTTCAGAGAAATCTGGGAAAACTGATTTTGGGTCGAAAACTGAAAAATCTGACAGGAGCGGACCTGTCGAACACGTCAGAAATTGGGGCAAAAATCTATTTTTTTTAAGGGGGGCCAAAAATGACTTCAACTGGTCTACCAAAAGTCTGATCCATGTCAGAGTGCTCTCAGATACCTGAGGAGTCATTTTCAGAGAAATCTGGGAAAACTGATTTTGGGTCGAAAACTGAAAAATCTGACAGGAGCGGACCTGTCGAACACGTCAGAAATTGGGCCAAAAATCTTTTTTTTTTGAGGGGGCCAAAAATGACTTCAACTGGTCTACCGAAAGTCCGATCCATGTCAGGGGGCTGTCAGATACCTGAGGAGTCATTTTCAGAGAAATCTGGGAAAACTGATTTTGGGTCGAAAACTGAAAAATCTGACAGGAGCGGACCTGTCGAACACGTCAGAAATTGGGGCAAAAATCTATTTTTTTTAAGGGGGGCCAAAAATGACTTCAACTGGTCTACCAAAAGTCTGATCCATGTCAGAGCGCTCTCAGATACCTGAAGAGTCATTTTCAGAGAAATCTGGGAAAACTGATTTTGGGTTGAAAACTGAAAAATCTGACAGGAGCGGACCTGTCGAACACGTCAGAAATTGGGCCAAAAATCTATTTTTTTTGAGGGGGCCAAAAATGACTTCAACTGGTCTACCGAAAGTACGATCCATGTCAGGGGGCCGTCAGATACCCGAGGAGTCATTTTCAGAGAAATCTGGGAAAACTGATTTTGGGTCGAAAACTGAAAAATCTGACAGGAGCGGACCTGTCGAACACGTCAGAAATTGGGGAAAAAATCTATTTTTTTTAGGGGGGCCAAAAATAACTTCAACTGGTCAATCGAAAGTCCGATCCATGTCAGATGGCTCTCAGATACCTGAGGAGTCATTTTCAGAGAAATCTGGGAAAACTGATTTTGGGTCGAAAACTGGAAAATCTGACAGGAGCGGACCTGTCGAACACGTCAGAAATTGGGGCAAAAATCTATTTTGTTTAAGGGGGGCCAAAAATGACTTCAACTGGTCTACCAAAAGTCTGATCCATGTCAGAGTGCTCTCAGATACCTGAGGAGTCATTTTCAGAGAAATCTGGGAAAACTGATTTTGGGTCGAAAACTGAAAAATCTGACAGGAGCGGACCTGTCGAACACGTCAGAAATTGGGCCAAAAATCTAGTTTTTTTGAGAGGGCCAAAAATGACTTCAACTGGTCTACCGAAAGTCCGATCCATGTCAGGGGGCTGTCAGATACCTGAGGAGTCATTTTCAGAGAAATCTGGGAAAACTGATTTTGGGTCGAATACTGAAAAATCTGACAGGAGCGGACCTGTCGAACACGTCAGAAATTAGGGCAAAAATCAATTTTTTTGAGGGGGCCAAAAATGACTTCAACTGGTCTACCGAAAGTACGATCCATGTCAGGGGGCTGTCAGATACCTGAGGAGTCATTTTCAGAGAAATCTGGGAAAACTGATTTTGGGTCGAAAACTGAAAAATCTGACAGGAGCGGACCTGTCGAACACGTCAGAAATTGGGCCAAAAATCTAGTTTTTTTGAGAGGGCCAAAAATGACTTCAACTGGTCTACCGAAAGTCCGATCCATGTCAGGGGGCTGTCAGATACCTGAGGAGTCATTTTCAGAGAAATCTGGGAAAACTGATTTTGGGTCGAAAACTGAAAAATCTGACAGGAGCGGACCTGTCGAACACGTCAGAAATTGGGGCAAAAATCTATTTTTTTTAAGGGGGGCCAAAAATGACTTCAACTGGTCTACCAAAAGTCTGATCCATGTCAGAGTGCTCTCAGATACCTGAGGAGTCATTTTCAGAGAAATCTGGGAAAACTGATTTTGGGTCGAAAACTGAAAAATCTGAATGGAGCGGACCTGTCGAACACGTCAGAAATTGGGCCAAAAATCTTTTTTTTTTGAGGGGGCCAAAAATGACTTCAACTGGTCTACCGAAAGTCCGATCCATGTCAGGGGGCTGTCAGATACCTGAGGAGTCATTTTCAGAGAAATCTGGGAAAACTGATTTTGGGTCGAAAACTGAAAAATCTGACAGGAGCGGACCTGTCGAACACGTCAGAAATTGGGGCAAAAATCTATTTTTTTTAAGGGGGGCCAAAAATGACTTCAACTGGTCTACCAAAAGTCTGATCCATGTCAGAGCGCTCTCAGATACCTGAAGAGTCATTTTCAGAGAAATCTGGGAAAACTGATTTTGGGTTGAAAACTGAAAAATCTGACAGGAGCGGACCTGTCGAACACGTCAGAAATTGGGCCAAAAATCTATTTTTTTTGAGGGGGCCAAAAATGACTTCAACTGGTCTACCGAAAGTACGATCCATGTCAGGGGGCCGTCAGATACCCGAGGAGTCATTTTCAGAGAAATCTGGGAAAACTGATTTTGGGTCGAAAACTGAAAAATCTGACAGGAGCGGACCTGTCGAACACGTCAGAAATTGGGGAAAAAATCTATTTTTTTTAGGGGGGCCAAAAATAACTTCAACTGGTCAATCGAAAGTCCGATCCATGTCAGATGGCTCTCAGATACCTGAGGAGTCATTTTCAGAGAAATCTGGGAAAACTGATTTTGGGTCGAAAACTGGAAAATCTGACAGGAGCGGACCTGTCGAACACGTCAGAAATTGGGGCAAAAATCTATTTTGTTTAAGGGGGGCCAAAAATGACTTCAACTGGTCTACCAAAAGTCTGATCCATGTCAGAGTGCTCTCAGATACCTGAGGAGTCATTTTCAGAGAAATCTGGGAAAACTGATTTTGGGTCGAAAACTGAAAAATCTGACAGGAGCGGACCTGTCGAACACGTCAGAAATTGGGCCAAAAATCTTTTTTTTTTGAGGGGGGCCAAAAATAACTTCAACTGGTCAATCGAAAGTCCGATCCATGTCAGATGGCTCTCAGATACCTGAGGAGTCATTTTCAGAGAAATCTGGGAAAACTGATTTTGGGTCGAAAACTGAAAAATCTGACAGGAGCGGACCTGTCGAAAACGTCAGAAATTGGGGCAAAAATCTAATTTTTTTGAGGGGGCCAAAAATGACTTCAACTGGTCTACCGAAAGTCCGATCCATGTCAGGGGGCTGTCAGATACCTGAGGAGTCATTTTCAGAGAAATCTGGGAAAACTGATTTTGGGTCGAAAACTGAAAAATCTGACAGGAGCGGACCTGTCGAACACGTCAGAAATTGGGGCAAAAATCTATTTTTTTTAAGGGGGGCCAAAAATGACTTCAACTGGTCTACCAAAAGTCTGATCCATGTCAGAGTGCTCTCAGATACCTGAGGAGTCATTTTCAGAGAAATCTGGGAAAACTGATTTTGGGTCGAAAACTGAAAAATCTGACAGGAGCGGACCTGTCGAACACGTCAGAAATTGGGCCAAAAATCTAGTTTTTTTGAGAGGGCCAAAAATGACTTCAACTGGTCTACCGAAAGTCCGATCCATGTCAGGGGGCTGTCAGATACCTGAGGAGTCATTTTCAGAGAAATCTGGGAAAACTGATTTTGGGTCGAATACTGAAAAATCTGACAGGAGCGGACCTGTCGAACACGTCAGAAATTGGGGCAAAAATCAATTTTTTTGAGGGGGCCAAAAATGACTTCAACTGGTCTACCGAAAGTACGATCCATGTCAGGGGGCTGTCAGATACCTGAGGAGTCATTTTCAGAGAAATCTGGGAAAACTGATTTTGGGTCGAAAACTGAAAAATCTGACAGGAGCGGACCTGTCGAACACGTCAGAAATTGGGGCAAAAATCTATTTTTTTTAAGGGGGGCCAAAAATGACTTCAACTGGTCTACCAAAAGTCTGATCCATGTCAGAGTGCTCTCAGATACCTGAGGAGTCATTTTCAGAGAAATCTGGGAAAACTGATTTTGGGTCGAAAACTGAAAAATCTGACAGGAGCGGACCTGTCGAACACGTCAGAAATTGGGCCAAAAATCTTTTTTTTTTGAGGGGGCCAAAAATGACTTCGACTGGTCTACCGAAAGTCCGATCCATGTCAGGGGGCTGTCAGATACCTGAGGAGTCATTTTCAGAGAAATCTGGGAAAACTGATTTTGGGTCGAAAACTGAAAAATCTGACAGGAGCGGACCTGTCGAACACGTCAGAAATTGGGCCAAAAATCTAGTTTTTTTGAGAGGGCCAAAAATGACTTCAACTGGTCTACCGAAAGTCCGATCCATGTCAGGGGGCTGTCAGATAGCTGAGGAGTCATTTTCAGAGAAATCTGGGAAAACTGATTTTGGGTCGAAAACTGAAAAATCTGACAGGAGCGGACCTGTCGAACACGTCAGAAATTGGGGCAAAAATCAATTTTTTTGAGGGGGCCAAAAATGACTTCAACTGGTCTACCGAAAGTACGATCCATGTCAGGGGGCTGTCAGATACCTGAGGAGTCATTTTCAGAGAAATCTGGGAAAACTGATTTTGGGTCGAAAACTGAAAAATCTGACAGGAGCGGACCTGTCGAACACGTCAGAAATTGGGCCAAAAATCTAGTTTTTTTAGGGGGGCCAAAAATAACTTCAACTGGTCAAGCGAAAGTCCGATCCATGTCAGGGGGCTGTCAGATACCTGAGGAGTCATTTTCAGAGAAATCTGGGAAAACTGATTTTGGGTCGAAAACTGGAAAATCTGACAGGAGCGGACCTGTCAAACACATCAGAAATTGGGCCAAAAATCTAGTTTTTTTGAGGGGGCCAAAAATGACTTCAACTGGTCTACCGAAAGTCCGATCCATGTCAGGGGGCTGTCAGATACCTGAGGAGTCATTTTCAGAGAAATCTGGGAAAACTGATTTTGGGTCGAAAACTGAAAAATCTGACAGGAGCGGACCTGTCGAACACGTCAGAAATTGGGGCAAAAATCTATTTTTTTTAAGGGGGGCCAAAAATGACTTCAACTGGTCTACCAAAAGTCTGATCCATGTCAGAGCGCTCTCAGATACCTGAAGAGTCATTTTCAGAGAAATCTGGGAAAACTGATTTTGGGTCGAAAACTGGAAAATCTGACAGGAGCGGACCTGTCGAACACGTCAGAAATTGGGCCAAAAATCTTTTTTTTTTGAGGGGGCCAAAAATGACTTCAACTGGTCTACCGAAAGTCCGATCCATGTCAGGGGGCTGTCAGATACCTGAGGAGTCATTTTCAGAGAAATCTGGGAAAACTGATTTTGGGTCGAAAACTGAAAAATCTGACAGGAGCGGACCTGTCGAACACGTCAGAAATTGGGCCAAAAATCTAGTTTTTTTAGGGGGGCCAAAAATAACTTCAACTGGTCAAGCGAAAGTCCGATCCATGTCAGGGGGCTGTCAGATACCTGAGGAGTCATTTTCAGAGAAATCTGGGAAAACTGATTTTGGGTCGAAAACTGGAAAATCTGACAGGAGCGGACCTGTCAAACACATCAGAAATTGGGCCAAAAATCTAGTTTTTTTGAGGGGGCCAAAAATGACTTCAACTGGTCTACCGAAAGTCCGATCCATGTCAGGGGGCTGTCAGATACCTGAGGAGTCATTTTCAGAGAAATCTGGGAAAACTGATTTTGGGTCGAAAACTGAAAAATCTGACAGGAGCGGACCTGTCGAACACGTCAGAAATTGGGGCAAAAATCTATTTTTTTTAAGGGGGGCCAAAAATGACTTCAACTGGTCTACCAAAAGTCTGATCCATGTCAGAGCGCTCTCAGATACCTGAAGAGTCATTTTCAGAGAAATCTGGGAAAACTGATTTTGGGTCGAAAACTGGAAAATCTGACAGGAGCGGACCTGTCGAACACGTCAGAAATTGGGCCAAAAATCTTTTTTTTTTGAGGGGGCCAAAAATGACTTCAACTGGTCTACCGGAAGTCCGATCCATGTCAGGGGGCTGTCAGATACCTGAGGAGTCATTTTCAGATAAATCTGGGAAAACTGATTTTGGGTCGAATACTGAAAAATCTGACAGGAGCGGACCTGTCGAACACGTCAGAAATTGGGGCAAAAATCTATTTTTTTTGAGGGGGCCAAAAATGACTTCAACTGGTCTACCGAAAGTACGATCCATGTCAGGGGGCTGTCAGATACCTGAGGAGTCATTTTCAGAGAAATCTGGGAAAACTGATTTTGGGTCGAAAACTGAAAAATCTGACAGGAGCGGACCTGTCGAACACGTCAGAAATTGGGGCAAAAATCTATTTTTTTTAAGGGGGGCCAAAAATGACTTCAACTGGTCTACCAAAAGTCTGATCCATGTCAGGGGGCTGTCAGATACCTGAGGAGTCATTTTCAGAGAAATCTGGGAAAACTGATTTTGGGTCGAAAACTGAAAAATCTGACAGGAGCGGACCTGTCGAACACGTCAGAAATTGGGGCAAAAATCTATTTTTTTTAAGGGGGGCCTAAAATGACTTCAACTGGTCTACCAAAAGTCTGATCCATGTCAGAGTGCTCTCAGATACCTGAAGAGTCATTTTCAGAGAAATCTGGGAAAACTGATTTTGGGTCGAAAACTGAAAAATCTGACAGGAGCGGACCTGTCGAACACGTCAGAAATTGGGCCAAAAATCTAGTTTTTTTGAGAGGGCCAAAAATGACTTCAACTGGTCTACCGAAAGTCCGATCCATGTCAGGGGGCTGTCAGATACCTGAGGAGTCATTTTCAGAGAAATCTGGGAAAACTGATTTTGGGTCGAATACTGAAAAATCTGACAGGAGCGGACCTGTCGAACACGTCAGAAATTGGGGCAAAAATCAATTTTTTTGAGGGGGCCAAAAATGACTTCAACTGGTCTACCGAAAGTACGATCCATGTCAGGGGGCTGTCAGATACCTGAGGAGTCATTTTCAGAGAAATCTGGGAAAACTGATTTTGGGTCGAAAACTGAAAAATCTGACAGGAGCGGACCTGTCGAACACGTCAGAAATTGGGCCAAAAATCTAGTTTTTTTGAGAGGGCCAAAAATGACTTCAACTGGTCTACCGAAAGTCCGATCCATGTCAGGGGGCTGTCAGATACCTGAGGAGTCATTTTCAGAGAAATCTGGGAAAACTGATTTTGGGTCGAAAACTGAAAAATCTGACAGGAGCGGACCTGTCGAACACGTCAGAAATTGGGGCAAAAATCTATTTTTTTTAAGGGGGGCCAAAAATGACTTCAACTGGTCTACCAAAAGTCTGATCCATGTCAGAGTGCTCTCAGATACCTGAGGAGTCATTTTCAGAGAAATCTGGGAAAACTGATTTTGGGTCGAAAACTGAAAAATCTGACAGGAGCGGACCTGTCGAACACGTCAGAAATTGGGCCAAAAATCTTTTTTTTTTGAGGGGGCCAAAAATGACTTCAACTGGTCTACCGAAAGTCCGATCCATGTCAGGGGGCTGTCAGATACCTGAGGAGTCATTTTCAGAGAAATCTGGGAAAACTGATTTTGGGTCGAAAACTGAAAAATCTGACAGGAGCGGACCTGTCGAACACGTCAGAAATTGGGGCAAAAATCTATTTTTTTTAAGGGGGGCCAAAAATGACTTCAACTGGTCTACCAAAAGTCTGATCCATGTCAGAGCGCTCTCAGATACCTGAAGAGTCATTTTCAGAGAAATCTGGGAAAACTGATTTTGGGTTGAAAACTGAAAAATCTGACAGGAGCGGACCTGTCGAACACGTCAGAAATTGGGCCAAAAATCTATTTTTTTTGAGGGGGCCAAAAATGACTTCAACTGGTCTACCGAAAGTACGATCCATGTCAGGGGGCCGTCAGATACCCGAGGAGTCATTTTCAGAGAAATCTGGGAAAACTGATTTTGGGTCGAAAACTGAAAAATCTGACAGGAGCGGACCTGTCGAACACGTCAGAAATTGGGGAAAAAATCTATTTTTTTTAGGGGGGCCAAAAATAACTTCAACTGGTCAATCGAAAGTCCGATCCATGTCAGATGGCTCTCAGATACCTGAGGAGTCATTTTCAGAGAAATCTGGGAAAACTGATTTTGGGTCGAAAACTGGAAAATCTGACAGGAGCGGACCTGTCGAACACGTCAGAAATTGGGGCAAAAATCTATTTTGTTTAAGGGGGGCCAAAAATGACTTCAACTGGTCTACCAAAAGTCTGATCCATGTCAGAGTGCTCTCAGATACCTGAGGAGTCATTTTCAGAGAAATCTGGGAAAACTGATTTTGGGTCGAAAACTGAAAAATCTGACAGGAGCGGACCTGTCGAACACGTCAGAAATTGGGCCAAAAATCTAGTTTTTTTGAGAGGGCCAAAAATGACTTCAACTGGTCTACCGAAAGTCCGATCCATGTCAGGGGGCTGTCAGATACCTGAGGAGTCATTTTCAGAGAAATCTGGGAAAACTGATTTTGGGTCGAATACTGAAAAATCTGACAGGAGCGGACCTGTCGAACACGTCAGAAATTAGGGCAAAAATCAATTTTTTTGAGGGGGCCAAAAATGACTTCAACTGGTCTACCGAAAGTACGATCCATGTCAGGGGGCTGTCAGATACCTGAGGAGTCATTTTCAGAGAAATCTGGGAAAACTGATTTTGGGTCGAAAACTGAAAAATCTGACAGGAGCGGACCTGTCGAACACGTCAGAAATTGGGCCAAAAATCTAGTTTTTTTGAGAGGGCCAAAAATGACTTCAACTGGTCTACCGAAAGTCCGATCCATGTCAGGGGGCTGTCAGATACCTGAGGAGTCATTTTCAGAGAAATCTGGGAAAACTGATTTTGGGTCGAAAACTGAAAAATCTGACAGGAGCGGACCTGTCGAACACGTCAGAAATTGGGGCAAAAATCTATTTTTTTTAAGGGGGGCCAAAAATGACTTCAACTGGTCTACCAAAAGTCTGATCCATGTCAGAGTGCTCTCAGATACCTGAGGAGTCATTTTCAGAGAAATCTGGGAAAACTGATTTTGGGTCGAAAACTGAAAAATCTGACAGGAGCGGACCTGTCGAACACGTCAGAAATTGGGCCAAAAATCTTTTTTTTTTGAGGGGGCCAAAAATGACTTCAACTGGTCTACCGAAAGTCCGATCCATGTCAGGGGGCTGTCAGATACCTGAGGAGTCATTTTCAGAGAAATCTGGGAAAACTGATTTTGGGTCGAAAACTGAAAAATCTGACAGGAGCGGACCTGTCGAACACGTCAGAAATTGGGGCAAAAATCTATTTTTTTTAAGGGGGGCCAAAAATGACTTCAACTGGTCTACCAAAAGTCTGATCCATGTCAGAGCGCTCTCAGATACCTGAAGAGTCATTTTCAGAGAAATCTGGGAAAACTGATTTTGGGTTGAAAACTGAAAAATCTGACAGGAGCGGACCTGTCGAACACGTCAGAAATTGGGCCAAAAATCTATTTTTTTTGAGGGGGCCAAAAATGACTTCAACTGGTCTACCGAAAGTACGATCCATGTCAGGGGGCCGTCAGATACCCGAGGAGTCATTTTCAGAGAAATCTGGGAAAACTGATTTTGGGTCGAAAACTGAAAAATCTGACAGGAGCGGACCTGTCGAACACGTCAGAAATTGGGGAAAAAATCTATTTTTTTTAGGGGGGCCAAAAATAACTTCAACTGGTCAATCGAAAGTCCGATCCATGTCAGATGGCTCTCAGATACCTGAGGAGTCATTTTCAGAGAAATCTAAGAAAACTGATTTTGGGTCGAAAACTGGAAAATCTGACAGGAGCGGACCTGTCGAACACGTCAGAAATTGGGGCAAAAATCTATTTTGTTTAAGGGGGGCCAAAAATGACTTCAACTGGTCTACCAAAAGTCTGATCCATGTCAGAGTGCTCTCAGATACCTGAGGAGTCATTTTCAGAGAAATCTGGGAAAACTGATTTTGGGTCGAAAACTGAAAAATCTGACAGGAGCGGACCTGTCGAACACGTCAGAAATTGGGCCAAAAATCTTTTTTTTTTGAGGGGGGCCAAAAATAACTTCAACTGGTCAATCGAAAGTCCGATCCATGTCAGATGGCTCTCAGATACCTGAGGAGTCATTTTCAGAGAAATCTGGGAAAACTGATTTTGGGTCGAAAACTGAAAAATCTGACAGGAGCGGACCTGTCGAAAACGTCAGAAATTGGGGCAAAAATCTAATTTTTTTGAGGGGGCCAAAAATGACTTCAACTGGTCTACCGAAAGTCCGATCCATGTCAGGGGGCTGTCAGATACCTGAGGAGTCATTTTCAGAGAAATCTGGGAAAACTGATTTTGGGTCGAAAACTGAAAAATCTGACAGGAGCGGACCTGTCGAACACGTCAGAAATTGGGCCAAAAATCTAGTTTTTTTGAGAGGGCCAAAAATGACTTCAACTGGTCTACCGAAAGTCCGATCCATGTCAGGGGGCTGTCAGATACCTGAGGAGTCATTTTCAGAGAAATCTGGGAAAACTGATTCTGGGTCGAAAACTGAAAAATCTGACAGGAGCGGACCTGTCGAACACGTCAGAAATTGGGGCAAAAATCAATTTTTTTGAGGGGGCCAAAAATGACTTCAACTGGTCTACCGAAAGTCCGATCCATGTCAGGGGGCTGTCAGATACCTGAGGAGTCATTTTCAGAGAAATCTGGGAAAACTGATTTTGGGTCGAAAACTGAAAAATCTGACAGGAGCGGACCTGTCGAACACGTCAGAAATTGGGGCAAAAATCAATTTTTTTGAGGGGGCCAAAAATGACTTCAACTGGTCTACCGAAAGTACGATCCATGTCAGGGGGCTGTCAGATACCTGAGGAGTCATTTTCAGAGAAATCTGGGAAAACTGATTTTGGGTCGAAAACTGAAAAATCTGACAGGAGCGGACCTGTCGAACACGTCAGAAATTGGGGCAAAAATCTATTTTTTTTAGGGGGGCCAAAAATAACTTCAACTGGTCAATGGAAAGTCCGATCCATGTCAGATGGCTCTAAGATACCTGAGGAGTCATTTTCAGAGAAATCTGGGAAAACTGATTTTGGGTCGAAAACTGAAAAATCTGACAGGAGCGGACCTGTCGAAAACGTCAGAAATTGGGGCAAAAATCTAATTTTTTTGAGGGGGCCAAAAATGACTTCAACTGGTCTACCGAAAGTCCGATCCATGTCAGGGGGCTGTCAGATACCTGAGGAGTCATTTTCAGAGAAATCTGGGAAAACTGATTTTGGGTCGAAAACTGGAAAATCTGACAGGAGCGGACCTGTCAAACACATCAGAAATTGGGCCAAAAATCTAGTTTTTTTAGGGGGGCCAAAAATAACTTCAACTGGTCAATCGAAAGTCCGATCTTTGTCAGATGGCTCTCAGATACCTGAGGAGTCATTTTCAGAGAAATCTGGGAAAACTGATTTTGGGTCGAAAACTGAAAAATCTGACAGGAGCGGACCTGTCGAAAACGTCAGAAATTGGGGCAAAAATCTAATTTTTTTGAGGGGGCCAAAAATGACTTCAACTGGTCTACCGAAAGTCCGATCCATGTCAGGGGGCTGTCAGATACCTGAGGAGTCATTTTCAGAGAAATCTGGGAAAACTGATTTTGGGTCGAAAACTGAAAAATCTGACAGGAGCGGACCTGTCGAACACGTCAGAAATTGGGGAAAAAATCTATTTTTTTTAGGGGGGCCAAAAATAACTTCAACTGGTCTACCGAAAGTCCGATCCATGTCAGGGGGCTGTCAGATACCTGAGGAGTCATTTTCAGAGAAATCTGGGAAAACTGATTCTGGGTCGAAAACTGAAAAATCTGACAGGAGCGGACCTGTCCAACACGTCAGAAATTGGGGCAAAAATCAATTTTTTTGAGGGGGCCAAAAATGACTTCAACTGGTCTACCGAAAGTCCGATCCATGTCAGGGGGCTGTCAGATACCTGAGGAGTCATTTTCAGAGAAATCTGGGAAAACTGATTTTGGGTCGAATACTGAAAAATCTGACAGGAGCGGACCTGTCGAACGCGTCAGAAATTGGGGCAAAAATCTATTTTTTTTAGGGGGGCCAAAAATAACTTCAACTGGTCAATGGAAAGTCCGATCCATGTCAGATGGCTCTCAGATACCTGAGGAGTCATTTTCAGAGAAATCTGGGAAAACTGATTTTGGGTCGAAAACTGAAAAATCTGACAGGAGCGGACCTGTCGAAAACGTCAGAAATTGGGGCAAAAATCTAATTTTTTTGAGGGGGCCAAAAATGACTTCAACTGGTCTACCGAAAGTCCGATCCATGTCAGATGGCTCTAAGATACCTGAGGAGTCATTTTCAGAGAAATCTGGGAAAACTGATTTTGGGTCGAAAACTGAAAAATCTGACAGGAGCGGACCTGTCGAAAACGTCAGAAATTGGGGCAAAAATCTAATTTTTTTGAGGGGGCCAAAAATGACTTCAACTGGTCTACCGAAAGTCCGATCCATGTCAGGGGGCTGTCAGATACCTGAGGAGTCATTTTCAGAGAAATCTGGGAAAACTGATTTTGGGTCGAAAACTGGAAAATCTGACAGGAGCGGACCTGTCAAACACATCAGAAATTGGGCCAAAAATCTAGTTTTTTTAGGGGGGCCAAAAATAACTTCAACTGGTCAATCGAAAGTCCGATCTTTGTCAGATGGCTCTCAGATACCTGAGGAGTCATTTTCAGAGAAATCTGGGAAAACTGATTTTGGGTCGAAAACTGAAAAATCTGACAGGAGCGGACCTGTCGAAAACGTCAGAAATTGGGGCAAAAATCTAATTTTTTTGAGGGGGCCAAAAATGACTTCAACTGGTCTACCGAAAGTCCGATCCATGTCAGGGGGCTGTCAGATACCTGAGGAGTCATTTTCAGAGAAATCTGGGAAAACTGATTTTGGGTCGAAAACTGAAAAATCTGACAGGAGCGGACCTGTCGAACACGTCAGAAATTGGGGAAAAAATCTATTTTTTTTAGGGGGGCCAAAAATAACTTCAACTGGTCTACCGAAAGTCCGATCCATGTCAGGGGGCTGTCAGATACCTGAGGAGTCATTTTCAGAGAAATCTGGGAAAACTGATTCTGGGTCGAAAACTGAAAAATCTGACAGGAGCGGACCTGTCCAACACGTCAGAAATTGGGGCAAAAATCAATTTTTTTGAGGGGGCCAAAAATGACTTCAACTGGTCTACCGAAAGTCCGATCCATGTCAGGGGGCTGTCAGATACCTGAGGAGTCATTTTCAGAGAAATCTGGGAAAACTGATTTTGGGTCGAATACTGAAAAATCTGACAGGAGCGGACCTGTCGAACGCGTCAGAAATTGGGGCAAAAATCTATTTTTTTTAGGGGGGCCAAAAATAACTTCAACTGGTCAATGGAAAGTCCGATCCATGTCAGATGGCTCTCAGATACCTGAGGAGTCATTTTCAGAGAAATCTGGGAAAACTGATTTTGGGTCGAAAACTGAAAAATCTGACAGGAGCGGACCTGTCGAAAACGTCAGAAATTGGGGCAAAAATCTAATTTTTTTGAGGGGGCCAAAAATGACTTCAACTGGTCTACCGAAAGTCCGATCCATGTCAGGGGGCTGTCAGATACCTGAGGAGTCATTTTCAGAGAAATCTGGGAAAACTGATTTTGGGTCGAAAACTGGAAAATCTGACAGGAGCGGACCTGTCAAACACATCAGAAATTGGGCCAAAAATCTAGTTTTTTTAGGGGGGCCAAAAATAACTTCAACTGGTCAATCGAAAGTCCGATCTTTGTCAGATGGCTCTCAGATACCTGAGGAGTCATTTTCAGAGAAATCTGGGAAAACTGATTTTGGGTCGAAAACTGAAAAATCTGACAGGAGCGGACCTGTCCAACACGTCAGAAATTGGGGCAAAAATCAATTTTTTTGAGGGGGCCAAAAATGACTTCAACTGGTCTACCGAAAGTCCGATCCATGTCAGGGGGCTGTCAGATACCTGAGGAGTCATTTTCAGAGAAATCTGGGAAAACTGATTTTGGGTCGAATACTGAAAAATCTGACAGGAGCGGACCTGTCGAACACGTCAGAAATTGGGCCAAAAATCTTTTTTTTTTGAGGGGGGCCAAAAATAACTTCAACTGGTCAATCGAAAGTCCGATCCATGTCAGATGGCTCTCAGATACCTGAGGAGTCATTTTCAGAGAAATCTGGGAAAACTGATTTTGGGTCGAAAACTGAAAAATCTGACAGGAGCGGACCTGTCGAAAACGTCAGAAATTGGGGCAAAAATCTAATTTTTTTGAGGGGGCCAAAAATGACTTCAACTGGTCTACCGAAAGTCCGATCCATGTCAGGGGGCTGTCAGATACCTGAGGAGTCATTTTCAGAGAAATCTGGGAAAACTGATTTTGGGTCGAAAACTGAAAAATCTGACAGGAGCGGACCTGTCGAACACGTCAGAAATTGGGCCAAAAATCTAGTTTTTTTGAGAGGGCCAAAAATGACTTCAACTGGTCTACCGAAAGTCCGATCCATGTCAGGGGGCTGTCAGATACCTGAGGAGTCATTTTCAGAGAAATCTGGGAAAACTGATTCTGGGTCGAAAACTGAAAAATCTGACAGGAGCGGACCTGTCGAAAACGTCAGAAATTGGGGCAAAAATCTAATTTTTTTGAGGGGGCCAAAAATGACTTCAACTGGTCTACCGAGTGTCCGATCCATGTCAGGGGGCTGTCAGATACCTGAGGAGTCATTTTCAGAGAAATCTGGGAAAACTGATTTTGGGTCGAAAACTGAAAAATCTGACAGGAGCGGACCTGTCGAACACGTCAGAAATTGGGGAAAAAATCTATTTTTTTTAGGGGGGCCAAAAATAACTTCAACTGGTTTACCGAAAGTCCGATCCATGTCAGGGGGCTGTCAGATACCTGAGGAGTCATTTTCAGAGAAATCTGGGAAAACTGATTCTGGGTCGAAAACTGAAAAATCTGACAGGAGCGGACCTGTCCAACACGTCAGAAATTGGGGCAAAAATCAATTTTTTTGAGGGGGCCAAAAATGACTTCAACTGGTCAATGGAAAGTCCGATCCATGTCAGATGGCTCTCAGATACCTGAGGAGTCATTTTCAGAGAAATCTGGGAAAACTGATTTTGGGTCGAAAACTGAAAAATCTGACAGGAGCGGACCTGTCGAAAACGTCAGAAATTGGGGCAAAAATCTAATTTTTTTGAGGGGGCCAAAAATGACTTCAACTGGTCTACCGAAAGTCCGATCCATGTCAGGGGGCTGTCAGATACCTGAGGAGTCATTTTCAGAGAAATCTGGGAAAACTGATTTTGGGTCGAAAACTGGAAAATCTGACAGGAGCGGACCTGTCGAACACGTCAGAAATTGGGCCAAAAATCTTTTTTTTTTGAGGGGGGCCAAAAATAACTTCAACTGGTCAATCGAAAGTCCGATCCATGTCAGATGGCTCTCAGATACCTGAGGAGTCATTTTCAGAGAAATCTGGGAAAACTGATTTTGGGTCGAAAACTGAAAAATCTGACAGGAGCGGACCTGTCGAAAACGTCAGAAATTGGGGCAAAAATCTAATTTTTTTGAGGGGGCCAAAAATGACTTCAACTGGTCTACCGAAAGTCCGATCCATGTCAGGGGGCTGTCAGATACCTGAGGAGTCATTTTCAGAGAAATCTGGGAAAACTGATTTTGGGTCGAAAACTGAAAAATCTGACAGGAGCGGACCTGTCGAACACGTCAGAAATTGGGCCAAAAATCTAGTTTTTTTGAGAGGGCCAAAAATGACTTCAACTGGTCTACCGAAAGTCCGATCCATGTCAGAGGGCTCTCAGATTCATGAGTCATCATTTTCAGAGAAATCTGGGAAAACTGATTCTGGGTCGAAAACTGAAAAATCTGACAGGAGCGGACCTGTCGAACACGTCAGAAATTGGGGCAAAAATCAATTTTTTTGAGGGGGCCAAAAATGACTTCAACTGGTCTACCGAAAGTCCGATCCATGTCAGGGGGCTGTCAGATACCTGAGGAGTCATTTTCAGAGAAATCTGGGAAAACTGATTTTGGGTCGAAAACTGAAAAATCTGACAGGAGCGGACCTGTCGAACACGTCAGAAATTGGGGCAAAAATCAATTTTTTTGAGGGGGCCAAAAATGACTTCAACTGGTCTACCGAAAGTACGATCCATGTCAGGGGGCTGTCAGATACCTGAGGAGTCATTTTCAGAGAAATCTGGGAAAACTGATTTTGGGTCGAAAACTGAAAAATCTGACAGGAGCGGACCTGTCGAACACGTCAGAAATTGGGGCAAAAATCTATTTTTTTTAGGGGGGCCAAAAATAACTTCAACTGGTCAATGGAAAGTCCGATTCATGTCAGATGGCTCTCAGATACCTGAGGAGTCATTTTCAGAGAAATTTGGGAAAACTGATTTTGGGTCGAAAACTGAAAAATCTGACAGGAGCGGACCTGTCGAAAACGTCAGAAATTGGGGCAAAAATCTAATTTTTTTGAGGGGGCCAAAAATGACTTCAACTGGTCTACCGAAAGTCCGATCCATGTCAGGGGGCTGTCAGATACCTGAGGAGTCATTTTCAGAGAAATCTGGGAAAACTGATTTTGGGTCGAAAACTGGAAAATCTGACAGGAGCGGACCTGTCAAACACATCAGAAATTGGGGAAAAAATCTAGTTTTTTTAGGGGGGCCAAAAATAACTTCAACTGGTCAATCGAAAGTCCGATCCATGTCAGATGGCTCTCAGATACCTGAGGAGTCATTTTCAGAGAAATCTGGGAAAACTGATTTTGGGTCGAAAACTGGAAAATCTGACAGGAGCGGACCTGTCGAAAACGTCAGAAATTGGGGCAAAAATCTATTTTTTTTAAGGGGGGCCAAAAATGACTTCAACTGGTCTACCAAAAGTCTGATCCATGTCAGAGTGCTCTCAGATACCTGAGGAGTCATTTTCAGAGAAATCTGGGAAAACTGATTTTGGGTCGAAAACTGAAAAATCTGACAGGAGCGGACCTGTCGAACACGTCAGAAATTGGGCCAAAAATCTTTTTTTTTTGAGGGGGCCAAAAATGACTTCAACTGGTCTACCGAAAGTCCGATCCATGTCAGGGGGCTGTCAGATACCTGAGGAGTCATTTTCAGAGAAATCTGGGAAAACTGATTTTGGGTCGAAAACTGAAAAATCTGACAGGAGCGGACCTGTCGAACACGTCAGAAATTGGGGCAAAAATAAATTTTTTTGAGGGGGCCAAAAATGACTTCAACTGGTCTACCGAAAGTCCGATCCATGTCAGGGGGCTGTCAGATACCTGAGGAGTCATTTTCAGAGAAATCTGGGAAAACTGATTTTGGGTCGAAAACTGAAAAATCTGACAGGAGCGGACCTGTCGAACACGTCAGAAATTGGGGCAAAAATCAATTTTTTTGAGGGGGCCAAAAATGACTTCAACTGGTCTACCGAAAGTACGATCCATGTCAGGGGGCTGTCAGATACCTGAGGAGTCATTTTCAGAGAAATCTGGGAAAACTGATTTTGGGTCGAAAACTGAAAAATCTGACAGGAGCGGACCTGTCGAACACGTCAGAAATTGGGGCAAAAATCTATTTTTTTTAGGGGGGCCAAAAATAACTTCAACTGGTCAATGGAAAGTCCGATTCATGTCAGATGGCTCTCAGATACCTGAGGAGTCATTTTCAGAGAAATTTGGGAAAACTGATTTTGGGTCGAAAACTGAAAAATCTGACAGGAGCGGACCTGTCGAAAACGTCAGAAATTGGGGCAAAAATCTAATTTTTTTGAGGGGGCCAAAAATGACTTCAACTGGTCTACCGAAAGTCCGATCCATGTCAGGGGGCTGTCAGATACCTGAGGAGTCATTTTCAGAGAAATCTGGGAAAACTGATTTTGGGTCGAAAACTGGAAAATCTGACAGGAGCGGACCTGTCAAACACATCAGAAATTGGGGAAAAAATCTAGTTTTTTTAGGGGGGCCAAAAATAACTTCAACTGGTCAATCGAAAGTCCGATCCATGTCAGATGGCTCTCAGATACCTGAGGAGTCATTTTCAGAGAAATCTGGGAAAACTGATTTTGGGTCGAAAACTGGAAAATCTGACAGGAGCGGACCTGTCGAAAACGTCAGAAATTGGGGCAAAAATCTATTTTTTTTAAGGGGGGCCAAAAATGACTTCAACTGGTCTACCAAAAGTCTGATCCATGTCAGAGTGCTCTCAGATACCTGAGGAGTCATTTTCAGAGAAATCTGGGAAAACTGATTTTGGGTCGAAAACTGAAAAATCTGACAGGAGCGGACCTGTCGAACACGTCAGAAATTGGGCCAAAAATCTTTTTTTTTTGAGGGGGCCAAAAATGACTTCAACTGGTCTACCGAAAGTCCGATCCATGTCAGGGGGCTGTCAGATACCTGAGGAGTCATTTTCAGAGAAATCTGGGAAAACTGATTTTGGGTCGAAAACTGAAAAATCTGACAGGAGCGGACCTGTCGAACACGTCAGAAATTGGGGCAAAAATCAATTTTTTTGAGGGGGCCAAAAATGACTTCAACTGGTCTACCGAAAGTCCGATCCATGTCAGGGGGCTGTCAGATACCTGAGGAGTCATTTTCAGAGAAATCTGGGAAAACTGATTTTGGGTCGAAAACTGAAAAATCTGACAGGAGCGGACCTGTCGAACACGTCAGAAATTGGGGCAAAAATCAATTTTTTTGAGGGGGCCAAAAATGACTTCAACTGGTCTACCGAAAGTACGATCCATGTCAGGGGGCTGTCAGATACCTGAGGAGTCATTTTCAGAGAAATCTGGGAAAACTGATTTTGGGTCGAAAACTGAAAAATCTGACAGGAGCGGACCTGTCGAACACGTCAGAAATTGGGGCAAAAATCTATTTTTTTTAGGGGGGCCAAAAATAACTTCAACTGGTCAATGGAAAGTCCGATTCATGTCAGATGGCTCTCAGATACCTGAGGAGTCATTTTCAGAGAAATTTGGGAAAACTGATTTTGGGTCGAAAACTGAAAAATCTGACAGGAGCGGACCTGTCGAAAACGTCAGAAATTGGGGCAAAAATCTAATTTTTTTGAGGGGGCCAAAAATGACTTCAACTGGTCTACCGAAAGTCCGATCCATGTCAGGGGGCTGTCAGATACCTGAGGAGTCATTTTCAGAGAAATCTGGGAAAACTGATTTTGGGTCGAAAACTGGAAAATCTGACAGGAGCGGACCTGTCAAACACATCAGAAATTGGGGAAAAAATCTAGTTTTTTTAGGGGGGCCAAAAATAACTTCAACTGGTCAATCGAAAGTCCGATCCATGTCAGATGGCTCTCAGATACCTGAGGAGTCATTTTCAGAGAAATCTGGGAAAACTGATTTTGGGTCGAAAACTGGAAAATCTGACAGGAGCGGACCTGTCGAAAACGTCAGAAATTGGGGCAAAAATCTATTTTTTTTAAGGGGGGCCAAAAATGACTTCAACTGGTCTACCAAAAGTCTGATCCATGTCAGAGTGCTCTCAGATACCTGAGGAGTCATTTTCAGAGAAATCTGGGAAAACTGATTTTGGGTCGAAAACTGAAAAATCTGACAGGAGCGGACCTGTCGAACACGTCAGAAATTGGGCCAAAAATCTTTTTTTTTTGAGGGGGCCAAAAATGACTTCAACTGGTCTACCGAAAGTCCGATCCATGTCAGGGGGCTGTCAGATACCTGAGGAGTCATTTTCAGAGAAATCTGGGAAAACTGATTTTGGGTCGAAAACTGAAAAATCTGACAGGAGCGGACCTGTCGAACACGTCAGAAATTGGGGCAAAAATCTTTTTTTTTTAAGGGGGGCCAAAAATGACCAACTGGTCTACCAAAAGTCTGATCCATGTCAGAGTGCTCTCAGATACATGAGGAGTCATTTTCAGAGAAATCTGGATAAACTGATTTTGGGTCGAAAACTGAAAAATCTGACAGGAGCGGACCTGTCGAAAACGTCAGAAATAGGGGCAAAAATCTAGTTTTTTTGAGAGGGCCAAAAATGACTTCAACTGGTCTACCAAAAGTCCGATCTATGTCAGGGGGCTGCCAGATACCTGAGGAGTCATTTTCAGAGAAATCTGGGAAAACTGATTCTGGGTCGAAAACTGAAAAATCTGACAGGAGCGGACCTGTCGAAAACGTCAGAAATTGGGGCAAAAATCTAATTTTTTTGAGGGGGCCAAAAATGACTTCAACTGGTCTACCGAGTGTCCGATCCATGTCAGGGGGCTGTCAGATACCTGAGGAGTCATTTTCAGAGAAATCTGGGAAAACTGATTTTGGGTCGAAAACTGAAAAATCTGACAGGAGCGGACCTGTCGAACACGTCAGAAATTGGGGAAAAAAATCTATTTTTTTTAGGGGGGCCAAAAATAACTTCAACTGGTTTACCGAAAGTCCGATCCATGTCAGGGGGCTGTCAGATACCTGAGGAGTCATTTTCAGAGAAATCTGGGAAAACTGATTCTGGGTCGAAAACTGAAAAATCTGACAGGAGCGGACCTGTCCAACACGTCAGAAATTGGGGCAAAAATCAATTTTTTTGAGGGGGCCAAAAATGACTTCAACTGGTCAATGGAAAGTCCGATCCATGTCAGATGGCTCTCAGATACCTGAGGAGTCATTTTCAGAGAAATCTGGGAAAACTGATTTTGGGTCGAAAACTGAAAAATCTGACAGGAGCGGACCTGTCGAAAACGTCAGAAATTGGGGCAAAAATCTAATTTTTTTGAGGGGGCCAAAAATGACTTCAACTGGTCTACCGAAAGTCCGATCCATGTCAGGGGGCTGTCAGATACCTGAGGAGTCATTTTCAGAGAAATCTGGGAAAACTGATTTTGGGTCGAAAACTGGAAAATCTGACAGGAGCGGACCTGTCGAACACGTCAGAAATTGGGCCAAAAATCTTTTTTTTTTGAGGGGGGCCAAAAATAACTTCAACTGGTCAATCGAAAGTCCGATCCATGTCAGATGGCTCTCAGATACCTGAGGAGTCATTTTCAGAGAAATCTGGGAAAACTGATTTTGGGTCGAAAACTGAAAAATCTGACAGGAGCGGACCTGTCGAAAACGTCAGAAATTGGGGCAAAAATCTAATTTTTTTGAGGGGGCCAAAAATGACTTCAACTGGTCTACCGAAAGTCCGATCCATGTCAGGGGGCTGTCAGATACCTGAGGAGTCATTTTCAGAGAAATCTGGGAAAACTGATTTTGGGTCGAAAACTGAAAAATCTGACAGGAGCGGACCTGTCGAACACGTCAGAAATTGGGCCAAAAATCTAGTTTTTTTGAGAGGGCCAAAAATGACTTCAACTGGTCTACCGAAAGTCCGATCCATGTCAGGGGGCTGTCAGATACCTGAGGAGTCATTTTCAGAGAAATCTGGGAAAACTGATTCTGGGTCGAAAACTAAAAAATCTGACAGGAGCGGACCTGTCGAACACGTCAGAAATTGGGGCAAAAATCAATTTTTTTGAGGGGGCCAAAAATGACTTCAACTGGTCTACCGAAAGTCCGATCCATGTCAGGGGGCTGTCAGATACCTGAGGAGTCATTTTCAGAGAAATCTGGGAAAACTGATTTTGGGTCGAAAACTGAAAAATCTGACAGGAGCGGACCTGTCGAACACGTCAGAAATTGGGGCAAAAATCAATTTTTTTGAGGGGGCCAAAAATGACTTCAACTGGTCTACCGAAAGTACGATCCATGTCAGGGGGCTGTCAGATACCTGAGGAGTCATTTTCAGAGAAATCTGGGAAAACTGATTTTGGGTCGAAAACTGAAAAATCTGACAGGAGCGGACCTGTCGAACACGTCAGAAATTGGGGCAAAAATCTATTTTTTTTAGGGGGGCCAAAAATAACTTCAACTGGTCAATGGAAAGTCCGATCCATGTCAGATGGCTCTCAGATACCTGAGGAGTCATTTTCAGAGAAATTTGGGAAAACTGATTTTGGGTCGAAAACTGAAAAATCTGACAGGAGCGGACCTGTCGAAAACGTCAGAAATTGGGGCAAAAATCTAATTTTTTTGAGGGGGCCAAAAATGACTTCAACTGGTCTACCAAAAGTCCGATCCATGTCAGGGGGCTGTCAGATACCTGAGGAGTCATTTTCAGAGAAATCTGGGAAAACTGATTTTGGGTCGAAAACTGGAAAATCTGACAGGAGCGGACCTGTCAAACACATCAGAAATTGGGGAAAAAATCTAGTTTTTTTAGGGGGGCCAAAAATAACTTCAACTGGTCAATCGAAAGTCCGATCCATGTCAGATGGCTCTCAGATACCTGAGGAGTCATTTTCAGAGAAATCTGGGAAAACTGATTTTGGGTCGAAAACTGGAAAATCTGACAGGAGCGGACCTGTCGAAAACGTCAGAAATTGGGGCAAAAATCTATTTTTTTTAAGGGGGGCCAAAAATGACTTCAACTGGTCTACCAAAAGTCTGATCCATGTCAGAGTGCTCTCAGATACCTGAGGAGTCATTTTCAGAGAAATCTGGGAAAACTGATTTTGGGTCGAAAACTGAAAAATCTGACAGGAGCGGACCTGTCGAACACGTCAGAAATTGGGCCAAAAATCTTTTTTTTTTGAGGGGGCCAAAAATGACTTCAACTGGTCTACCGAAAGTCCGATCCATGTCAGGGGGCTGTCAGATACCTGAGGAGTCATTTTCAGAGAAATCTGGGAAAACTGATTTTGGGTCGAAAACTGAAAAATCTGACAGGAGCGGACCTGTCGAACACGTCAGAAATTGGGGCAAAAATCTTTTTTTTTTAAGGGGGGCCAAAAATGACCAACTGGTCTACCAAAAGTCTGATCCATGTCAGAGTGCTCTCAGATACATGAGGAGTCATTTTCAGAGAAATCTGGATAAACTGATTTTGGGTCGAAAACTGAAAAATCTGACAGGAGCGGACCTGTCGAAAACGTCAGAAATAGGGGCAAAAATCTAGTTTTTTTGAGAGGGCCAAAAATGACTTCAACTGGTCTACCAAAAGTCCGATCTATGTCAGGGGGCTGCCAGATACCTGAGGAGTCATTTTCAGAGAAATCTGGGAAAACTGATTTTGGGTCGAAAACTGAAAAATCTGACAGGAGCGGACCTGTCGAACACGTCAGAAATTGGGGCAAAAATCAATTTTTTTGAGGGGGCCAAAAATGACTTCAACTGGTCTACCGAAAGTACGATCCATGTCAGGGGGCTGTCAGATACCTGAGGAGTCATTTTCAGAGAAATCTGGGAAAACTGATTTTGGGTCGAAAACTGAAAAATCTGACAGGAGCGGACCTGTCGAACACGTCAGAAATTGGGGCAAAAATCTATTTTTTTTAAGGGGGGCCTAAAATGACTTCAACTGGTCTACCAAAAGTCTGATCCATGTCAGAGTGCTCTCAGATACCTGAAGAGTCATTTTCAGAGAAATCTGGGAAAACTGATTTTGGGTCGAAAACTGAAAAATCTGACAGGAGCGGACCTGTCGAACACGTCAGAAATTGGGCCAAAAATCTAGTTTTTTTGAGAGGGCCAAAAATGACTTCAACTGGTCTACCGAAAGTCCGATCCATGTCAGGGGGCTGTCAGATACCTGAGGAGTCATTTTCAGAGAAATCTGGGAAAACTGATTTTGGGTCGAATACTGAAAAATCTGACAGGAGCGGACCTGTCGAACACGTCAGAAATTGGGGCAAAAATCAATTTTTTTGAGGGGGCCAAAAATGACTTCAACTGGTCTACCGAAAGTACGATCCATGTCAGGGGGCTGTCAGATACCTGAGGAGTCATTTTCAGAGAAATCTGGGAAAACTGATTTTGGGTCGAAAACTGAAAAATCTGACAGGAGCGGACCTGTCGAACACGTCAGAAATTGGGGCAAAAATCTATTTTTTTTAAGGGGGGCCAAAAATGACTTCAACTGGTCTACCAAAAGTCTGATCCATGTCAGAGTGCTCTCAGATACCTGAGGAGTCATTTTCAGAGAAATCTGGGAAAACTGATTTTGGGTCGAAAACTGAAAAATCTGACAGGAGCGGACCTGTCGAACACGTCAGAAATTGGGCCAAAAATCTAGTTTTTTTGAGAGGGCCAAAAATGACTTCAACTGGTCTACCGAAAGTCCGATCCATGTCAGGGGGCTGTCAGATACCTGAGGAGTCATTTTCAGAGAAATCTGGGAAAACTGATTTTGGGTCGAATACTGAAAAATCTGAAGGGAGCGGACCTGTCGAACACGTCAGAAATTGGGGCAAAAATCAATTTTTTTGAGGGGGCCAAAAATGACTTCAACTGGTCTACCGAAAGTACGATCCATGTCAGGGGGCTGTCAGATACCTGAGGAGTCATTTTCAGAGAAATCTGGGAAAACTGATTTTGGGTCGAAAACTGAAAAATCTGACAGGAGCGGACCTGTCGAACACGTCAGAAATTGGGGCAAAAATCTATTTTTTTTAAGGGGGGCCAAAAATGACTTCAACTGGTCTACCAAAAGTCTGATCCATGTCAGAGTGCTCTCAGATACCTGAGGAGTCATTTTCAGAGAAATCTGGGAAAACTGATTTTGGGTCGAAAACTGAAAAATCTGACAGGAGCGGACCTGTCGAACACGTCAGAAATTGGGCCAAAAATCTAGTTTTTTTGAGAGGGCCAAAAATGACTTCAACTGGTCTACCGAAAGTCCGATCCATGTCAGGGGGCTGTCAGATACCTGAGGAGTCATTTTCAGAGAAATCTGGGAAAACTGATTTTGGGTCGAATACTGAAAAATCTGACAGGAGCGGACCTGTCGAACACGTCAGAAATTGGGGCAAAAATCAATTTTTTTGAGGGGGCCAAAAATGACTTCAACTGGTCTACCGAAAGTACGATCCATGTCAGGGGGCTGTCAGATACCTGAGGAGTCATTTTCAGAGAAATCTGGGAAAACTGATTTTGGGTCGAAAACTGAAAAATCTGACAGGAGCGGACCTGTCGAACACGTCAGAAATTGGGGCAAAAATCTATTTTTTTTAAGGGGGGCCAAAAATGACTTCAACTGGTCTACCAAAAGTCTGATCCATGTCAGAGTGCTCTCAGATACCTGAGGAGTCATTTTCAGAGAAATCTGGGAAAACTGATTTTGGGTCGAAAACTGAAAAATCTGACAGGAGCGGACCTGTCGAACACGTCAGAAATTGGGCCAAAAATCTTTTTTTTTTGAGGGGGCCAAAAATGACTTCGACTGGTCTACCGAAAGTCCGATCCATGTCAGGGGGCTGTCAGATACCTGAGGAGTCATTTTCAGAGAAATCTGGGAAAACTGATTTTGGGTCGAAAACTGAAAAATCTGACAGGAGCGGACCTGTCGAACACGTCAGAAATTGGGCCAAAAATCTAGTTTTTTTGAGAGGGCCAAAAATGACTTCAACTGGTCTACCGAAAGTCCGATCCATGTCAGGGGGCTGTCAGATAGCTGAGGAGTCATTTTCAGAGAAATCTGGGAAAACTGATTTTGGGTTGAAAACTGAAAAATCTGACAGGAGCGGACCTGTCGAACACGTCAGAAATTGGGGCAAAAATCAATTTTTTTGAGGGGGCCAAAAATGACTTCAACTGGTCTACCGAAAGTACGATCCATGTCAGGGGGCTGTCAGATACCTGAGGAGTCATTTTCAGAGAAATCTGGGAAAACTGATTTTGGGTCGAAAACTGAAAAATCTGACAGGAGCGGACCTGTCGAACACGTCAGAAATTGGGCCAAAAATCTAGTTTTTTTAGGGGGGCCAAAAATAACTTCAACTGGTCAAGCGAAAGTCCGATCCATGTCAGGGGGCTGTCAGATACCTGAGGAGTCATTTTCAGAGAAATCTGGGAAAACTGATTTTGGGTCGAAAACTGAAAAATCTGACAGGAGCGGACCTGTCGAACACGTCAGAAATTGGGGCAAAAATCTATTTTTTTTAAGGGGGGCCAAAAATGACTTCAACTGGTCTACCAAAAGTCTGATCCATGTCAGAGTGCTCTCAGATACCTGAGGAGTCATTTTCAGAGAAATCTGGGAAAACTGATTTTGGGTCGAAAACTGAAAAATCTGACAGGAGCGGACCTGTCGAACACGTCAGAAATTGGGCCAAAAATCTTTTTTTTTTGAGGGGGCCAAAAATGACTTCGACTGGTCTACCGAAAGTCCGATCCATGTCAGGGGGCTGTCAGATACCTGAGGAGTCATTTTCAGAGAAATCTGGGAAAACTGATTTTGGGTCGAAAACTGAAAAATCTGACAGGAGCGGACCTGTCGAACACGTCAGAAATTGGGCCAAAAATCTAGTTTTTTTGAGAGGGCCAAAAATGACTTCAACTGGTCTACCGAAAGTCCGATCCATGTCAGGGGGCTGTCAGATAGCTGAGGAGTCATTTTCAGAGAAATCTGGGAAAACTGATTTTGGGTCGAAAACTGAAAAATCTGACAGGAGCGGACCTGTCGAACACGTCAGAAATTGGGGCAAAAATCAATTTTTTTGAGGGGGCCAAAAATGACTTCAACTGGTCTACCGAAAGTACGATCCATGTCAGGGGGCTGTCAGATACCTGAGGAGTCATTTTCAGAGAAATCTGGGAAAACTGATTTTGGGTCGAAAACTGAAAAATCTGACAGGAGCGGACCTGTCGAACACGTCAGAAATTGGGCCAAAAATCTAGTTTTTTTAGGGGGGCCAAAAATAACTTCAACTGGTCAAGCGAAAGTCCGATCCATGTCAGGGGGCTGTCAGATACCTGAGGAGTCATTTTCAGAGAAATCTGGGAAAACTGATTTTGGGTCGAAAACTGGAAAATCTGACAGGAGCGGACCTGTCAAACACATCAGAAATTGGGCCAAAAATCTAGTTTTTTTGAGGGGGCCAAAAATGACTTCAACTGGTCTACCGAAAGTCCGATCCATGTCAGGGGGCTGTCAGATACCTGAGGAGTCATTTTCAGAGAAATCTGGGAAAACTGATTTTGGGTCGAAAACTGAAAAATCTGACAGGAGCGGACCTGTCGAACACGTCAGAAATTGGGGCAAAAATCTATTTTTTTTAAGGGGGGCCAAAAATGACTTCAACTGGTCTACCAAAAGTCTGATCCATGTCAGAGCGCTCTCAGATACCTGAAGAGTCATTTTCAGAGAAATCTGGGAAAACTGATTTTGGGTCGAAAACTGGAAAATCTGACAGGAGCGGACCTGTCGAACACGTCAGAAATTGGGCCAAAAATCTTTTTTTTTTGAGGGGGCCAAAAATGACTTCAACTGGTCTACCGAAAGTCCGATCCATGTCAGGGGGCTGTCAGATACCTGAGGAGTCATTTTCAGAGAAATCTGGGAAAACTGATTTTGGGTCGAAAACTGAAAAATCTGACAGGAGCGGACCTGTCGAACACGTCAGAAATTGGGCCAAAAATCTAGTTTTTTTAGGGGGGCCAAAAATAACTTCAACTGGTCAAGCGAAAGTCCGATCCATGTCAGGGGGCTGTCAGATACCTGAGGAGTCATTTTCAGAGAAATCTGGGAAAACTGATTTTGGGTCGAAAACTGGAAAATCTGACAGGAGCGGACCTGTCAAACACATCAGAAATTGGGCCAAAAATCTAGTTTTTTTGAGGGGGCCAAAAATGACTTCAACTGGTCTACCGAAAGTCCGATCCATGTCAGGGGGCTGTCAGATACCTGAGGAGTCATTTTCAGAGAAATCTGGGAAAACTGATTTTGGGTCGAAAACTGAAAAATCTGACAGGAGCGGACCTGTCGAACACGTCAGAAATTGGGGCAAAAATCTATTTTTTTTAAGGGGGGCCAAAAATGACTTCAACTGGTCTACCAAAAGTCTGATCCATGTCAGAGCGCTCTCAGATACCTGAAGAGTCATTTTCAGAGAAATCTGGGAAAACTGATTTTGGGTCGAAAACTGGAAAATCTGACAGGAGCGGACCTGTCGAACACGTCAGAAATTGGGCCAAAAATCTTTTTTTTTTGAGGGGGCCAAAAATGACTTCAACTGGTCTACCGGAAGTCCGATCCATGTCAGGGGGCTGTCAGATACCTGAGGAGTCATTTTCAGATAAATCTGGGAAAACTGATTTTGGGTCGAATACTGAAAAATCTGACAGGAGCGGACCTGTCGAACACGTCAGAAATTGGGGCAAAAATCTATTTTTTTTGAGGGGGCCAAAAATGACTTCAACTGGTCTACCGAAAGTACGATCCATGTCAGGGGGCTGTCAGATACCTGAGGAGTCATTTTCAGAGAAATCTGGGAAAACTGATTTTGGGTCGAAAACTGAAAAATCTGACAGGAGCGGACCTGTCGAACACGTCAGAAATTGGGGCAAAAATCTATTTTTTTTAAGGGGGGCCAAAAATGACTTCAACTGGTCTACCAAAAGTCTGATCCATGTCAGGGGGCTGTCAGATACCTGAGGAGTCATTTTCAGAGAAATCTGGGAAAACTGATTTTGGGTCGAAAACTGAAAAATCTGACAGGAGCGGACCTGTCGAACACGTCAGAAATTGGGGCAAAAATCTATTTTTTTTAAGGGGGGCCTAAAATGACTTCAACTGGTCTACCAAAAGTCTGATCCATGTCAGAGTGCTCTCAGATACCTGAAGAGTCATTTTCAGAGAAATCTGGGAAAACTGATTTTGGGTCGAAAACTGAAAAATCTGACAGGAGCGGACCTGTCGAACACGTCAGAAATTGGGCCAAAAATCTAGTTTTTTTGAGAGGGCCAAAAATGACTTCAACTGGTCTACCGAAAGTCCGATCCATGTCAGGGGGCTGTCAGATACCTGAGGAGTCATTTTCAGAGAAATCTGGGAAAACTGATTTTGGGTCGAATACTGAAAAATCTGACAGGAGCGGACCTGTCGAACACGTCAGAAATTGGGGCAAAAATCAATTTTTTTGAGGGGGCCAAAAATGACTTCAACTGGTCTACCGAAAGTACGATCCATGTCAGGGGGCTGTCAGATACCTGAGGAGTCATTTTCAGAGAAATCTGGGAAAACTGATTTTGGGTCGAAAACTGAAAAATCTGACAGGAGCGGACCTGTCGAACACGTCAGAAATTGGGCCAAAAATCTAGTTTTTTTGAGAGGGCCAAAAATGACTTCAACTGGTCTACCGAAAGTCCGATCCATGTCAGGGGGCTGTCAGATACCTGAGGAGTCATTTTCAGAGAAATCTGGGAAAACTGATTTTGGGTCGAAAACTTAAAAATCTGACAGGAGCGGACCTGTCGAACACGTCAGAAATTGGGGCAAAAATCTATTTTTTTTAAGGGGGGCCAAAAATGACTTCAACTGGTCTACCAAAAGTCTGATCCATGTCAGAGTGCTCTCAGATACCTGAGGAGTCATTTTCAGAGAAATCTGGGAAAACTGATTTTGGGTCGAAAACTGAAAAATCTGACAGGAGCGGACCTGTCGAACACGTCAGAAATTGGGCCAAAAATCTTTTTTTTTTGAGGGGGCCAAAAATGACTTCAACTGGTCTACCGAAAGTCCGATCCATGTCAGGGGGCTGTCAGATACCTGAGGAGTCATTTTCAGAGAAATCTGGGAAAACTGATTTTGGGTCGAAAACTGAAAAATCTGACAGGAGCGGACCTGTCGAACACGTCAGAAATTGGGGCAAAAATCTTTTTTTTTTAAGGGGGCCAAAAATGACCAACTGGTCTACCAAAAGTCTGATCCATGTCAGAGTGCTCTCAGATACATGAGGAGTCATTTTCAGAGAAATCTGGATAAACTGATTTTGGGTCGAAAACTGAAAAATCTGACAGGAGCGGACCTGTCGAAAACGTCAGAAATAGGGGCAAAAATCTAGTTTTTTTGAGAGGGCCAAAAATGACTTCAACTGGTCTACCAAAAGTCCGATCTATGTCAGGGGGCTGCCAGATACCTGAGGAGTCATTTTCAGAGAAATCTGGGAAAACTGATTTTGGGTCGAAAACTGAAAAATCTGACAGGAGCGGACCTGTCGAACACGTCAGAAATTGGGCCAAAAATCTAGTTTTTTTGAGAGGGCCAAAAATGACTTCACCTGGTCTACCGAAAGTACGATCCATGTCAGGGGGCTGTCAGATACCTGAGGAGTCATTTTCAGAGAAATCTGGGAAAACTGATTTTGGGTCGAAAACTGAAAAATCTGACAGGAGCGGACCTGTCGAACACGTCAGAAATTGGGCCAAAAATCTAGTTTTTTTGAGAGGGCCAAAAATGACTTCAACTGGTCTACCGAAAGTCCGATCCATGTCAGGGGGCTGTCAGATACCTGAGGAGTCATTTTCAGAGAAATCTGGGAAAACTGATTTTGGGTCGAATACTGAAAAATCTGACAGGAGCGGACCTGTCGAACACGTCAGAAATTGGGGCAAAAATCAATTTTTTTGAGGGGGCCAAAAATGACTTCAACTGGTCTACCGAAAGTACGATCCATGTCAGGGGGCTGTCAGATAGCTGAGGAGTCATTTTCAGAGAAATCTGGGAAAACTGATTTTGGGTTGAAAACTGAAAAATCTGACAGGAGCGGACCTGTCGAACACGTCAGAAATTGGGGCAAAAATCAATTTTTTTGAGGGGGCCAAAAATGACTTCAACTGGTCTACCGAAAGTACGATCCATGTCAGGGGGCTGTCAGATACCTGAGGAGTCATTTTCAGAGAAATCTGGGAAAACTGATTTTGGGTCGAAAACTGAAAAATCTGACAGGAGCGGACCTGTCGAACACGTCAGAAATTGGGCCAAAAATCTAGTTTTTTTAGGGGGGCCAAAAATAACTTCAACTGGTCAAGCGAAAGTCCGATCCATGTCAGGGGGCTGTCAGATACCTGAGGAGTCATTTTCAGAGAAATCTGGGAAAACTGATTTTGGGTCGAAAACTGAAAAATCTGACAGGAGCGGACCTGTCGAACACGTCAGAAATTGGGGCAAAAATCTATTTTTTTTAAGGGGGGCCAAAAATGACTTCAACTGGTCTACCAAAAGTCTGATCCATGTCAGAGTGCTCTCAGATACCTGAGGAGTCATTTTCAGAGAAATCTGGGAAAACTGATTTTGGGTCGAAAACTGAAAAATCTGACAGGAGCGGACCTGTCGAACACGTCAGAAATTGGGCCAAAAATCTTTTTTTTTTGAGGGGGCCAAAAATGACTTCGACTGGTCTACCGAAAGTCCGATCCATGTCAGGGGGCTGTCAGATACCTGAGGAGTCATTTTCAGAGAAATCTGGGAAAACTGATTTTGGGTCGAAAACTGAAAAATCTGACAGGAGCGGACCTGTCGAACACGTCAGAAATTGGGCCAAAAATCTAGTTTTTTTGAGAGGGCCAAAAATGACTTCAACTGGTCTACCGAAAGTCCGATCCATGTCAGGGGGCTGTCAGATAGCTGAGGAGTCATTTTCAGAGAAATCTGGGAAAACTGATTTTGGGTCGAAAACTGAAAAATCTGACAGGAGCGGACCTGTCGAACACGTCAGAAATTGGGGCAAAAATCAATTTTTTTGAGGGGGCCAAAAATGACTTCAACTGGTCTACCGAAAGTACGATCCATGTCAGGGGGCTGTCAGATACCTGAGGAGTCATTTTCAGAGAAATCTGGGAAAACTGATTTTGGGTCGAAAACTGAAAAATCTGACAGGAGCGGACCTGTCGAACACGTCAGAAATTGGGCCAAAAATCTAGTTTTTTTAGGGGGGCCAAAAATAACTTCAACTGGTCAAGCGAAAGTCCGATCCATGTCAGGGGGCTGTCAGATACCTGAGGAGTCATTTTCAGAGAAATCTGGGAAAACTGATTTTGGGTCGAAAACTGGAAAATCTGACAGGAGCGGACCTGTCAAACACATCAGAAATTGGGCCAAAAATCTAGTTTTTTTGAGGGGGCCAAAAATGACTTCAACTGGTCTACCGAAAGTCCGATCCATGTCAGGGGGCTGTCAGATACCTGAGGAGTCATTTTCAGAGAAATCTGGGAAAACTGATTTTGGGTCGAAAACTGAAAAATCTGACAGGAGCGGACCTGTCGAACACGTCAGAAATTGGGGCAAAAATCTATTTTTTTTAAGGGGGGCCAAAAATGACTTCAACTGGTCTACCAAAAGTCTGATCCATGTCAGAGCGCTCTCAGATACCTGAAGAGTCATTTTCAGAGAAATCTGGGAAAACTGATTTTGGGTCGAAAACTGGAAAATCTGACAGGAGCGGACCTGTCGAACACGTCAGAAATTGGGCCAAAAATCTTTTTTTTTTGAGGGGGCCAAAAATGACTTCAACTGGTCTACCGAAAGTCCGATCCATGTCAGGGGGCTGTCAGATACCTGAGGAGTCATTTTCAGAGAAATCTGGGAAAACTGATTTTGGGTCGAAAACTGAAAAATCTGACAGGAGCGGACCTGTCGAACACGTCAGAAATTGGGCCAAAAATCTAGTTTTTTTAGGGGGGCCAAAAATAACTTCAACTGGTCAAGCGAAAGTCCGATCCATGTCAGGGGGCTGTCAGATACCTGAGGAGTCATTTTCAGAGAAATCTGGGAAAACTGATTTTGGGTCGAAAACTGGAAAATCTGACAGGAGCGGACCTGTCAAACACATCAGAAATTGGGCCAAAAATCTAGTTTTTTTGAGGGGGCCAAAAATGACTTCAACTGGTCTACCGAAAGTCCGATCCATGTCAGGGGGCTGTCAGATACCTGAGGAGTCATTTTCAGAGAAATCTGGGAAAACTGATTTTGGGTCGAAAACTGAAAAATCTGACAGGAGCGGACCTGTCGAACACGTCAGAAATTGGGGCAAAAATCTATTTTTTTTAAGGGGGGCCAAAAATGACTTCAACTGGTCTACCAAAAGTCTGATCCATGTCAGAGCGCTCTCAGATACCTGAAGAGTCATTTTCAGAGAAATCTGGGAAAACTGATTTTGGGTCGAAAACTGGAAAATCTGACAGGAGCGGACCTGTCGAACACGTCAGAAATTGGGCCAAAAATCTTTTTTTTTTGAGGGGGCCAAAAATGACTTCAACTGGTCTACCGGAAGTCCGATCCATGTCAGGGGGCTGTCAGATACCTGAGGAGTCATTTTCAGATAAATCTGGGAAAACTGATTTTGGGTCGAATACTGAAAAATCTGACAGGAGCGGACCTGTCGAACACGTCAGAAATTGGGGCAAAAATCTATTTTTTTTGAGGGGGCCAAAAATGACTTCAACTGGTCTACCGAAAGTACGATCCATGTCAGGGGGCTGTCAGATACCTGAGGAGTCATTTTCAGAGAAATCTGGGAAAACTGATTTTGGGTCGAAAACTGAAAAATCTGACAGGAGCGGACCTGTCGAACACGTCAGAAATTGGGGCAAAAATCTATTTTTTTTAAGGGGGGCCAAAAATGACTTCAACTGGTCTACCAAAAGTCTGATCCATGTCAGGGGGCTGTCAGATACCTGAGGAGTCATTTTCAGAGAAATCTGGGAAAACTGATTTTGGGTCGAAAACTGAAAAATCTGACAGGAGCGGACCTGTCGAACACGTCAGAAATTGGGGCAAAAATCTATTTTTTTTAAGGGGGGCCTAAAATGACTTCAACTGGTCTACCAAAAGTCTGATCCATGTCAGAGTGCTCTCAGATACCTGAAGAGTCATTTTCAGAGAAATCTGGGAAAACTGATTTTGGGTCGAAAACTGAAAAATCTGACAGGAGCGGACCTGTCGAACACGTCAGAAATTGGGCCAAAAATCTAGTTTTTTTGAGAGGGCCAAAAATGACTTCAACTGGTCTACCGAAAGTCCGATCCATGTCAGGGGGCTGTCAGATACCTGAGGAGTCATTTTCAGAGAAATCTGGGAAAACTGATTTTGGGTCGAATACTGAAAAATCTGACAGGAGCGGACCTGTCGAACACGTCAGAAATTGGGGCAAAAATCAATTTTTTTGAGGGGGCCAAAAATGACTTCAACTGGTCTACCGAAAGTACGATCCATGTCAGGGGGCTGTCAGATACCTGAGGAGTCATTTTCAGAGAAATCTGGGAAAACTGATTTTGGGTCGAAAACTGAAAAATCTGACAGGAGCGGACCTGTCGAACACGTCAGAAATTGGGCCAAAAATCTAGTTTTTTTGAGAGGGCCAAAAATGACTTCAACTGGTCTACCGAAAGTCCGATCCATGTCAGGGGGCTGTCAGATACCTGAGGAGTCATTTTCAGAGAAATCTGGGAAAACTGATTTTGGGTCGAAAACTTAAAAATCTGACAGGAGCGGACCTGTCGAACACGTCAGAAATTGGGGCAAAAATCTATTTTTTTTAAGGGGGGCCAAAAATGACTTCAACTGGTCTACCAAAAGTCTGATCCATGTCAGAGTGCTCTCAGATACCTGAGGAGTCATTTTCAGAGAAATCTGGGAAAACTGATTTTGGGTCGAAAACTGAAAAATCTGACAGGAGCGGACCTGTCGAACACGTCAGAAATTGGGCCAAAAATCTTTTTTTTTTGAGGGGGCCAAAAATGACTTCAACTGGTCTACCGAAAGTCCGATCCATGTCAGGGGGCTGTCAGATACCTGAGGAGTCATTTTCAGAGAAATCTGGGAAAACTGATTTTGGGTCGAAAACTGAAAAATCTGACAGGAGCGGACCTGTCGAACACGTCAGAAATTGGGGCAAAAATCTTTTTTTTTTAAGGGGGCCAAAAATGACCAACTGGTCTACCAAAAGTCTGATCCATGTCAGAGTGCTCTCAGATACATGAGGAGTCATTTTCAGAGAAATCTGGATAAACTGATTTTGGGTCGAAAACTGAAAAATCTGACAGGAGCGGACCTGTCGAAAACGTCAGAAATAGGGGCAAAAATCTAGTTTTTTTGAGAGGGCCAAAAATGACTTCAACTGGTCTACCAAAAGTCCGATCTATGTCAGGGGGCTGCCAGATACCTGAGGAGTCATTTTCAGAGAAATCTGGGAAAACTGATTTTGGGTCGAAAACTGAAAAATCTGACAGGAGCGGACCTGTCGAACACGTCAGAAATTGGGCCAAAAATCTAGTTTTTTTGAGAGGGCCAAAAATGACTTCACCTGGTCTACCGAAAGTACGATCCATGTCAGGGGGCTGTCAGATACCTGAGGAGTCATTTTCAGAGAAATCTGGGAAAACTGATTTTGGGTCGAAAACTGAAAAATCTGACAGGAGCGGACCTGTCGAACACGTCAGAAATTGGGCCAAAAATCTAGTTTTTTTGAGAGGGCCAAAAATGACTTCAACTGGTCTACCGAAAGTCCGATCCATGTCAGGGGGCTGTCAGATACCTGAGGAGTCATTTTCAGAGAAATCTGGGAAAACTGATTTTGGGTCGAATACTGAAAAATCTGACAGGAGCGGACCTGTCGAACACGTCAGAAATTGGGGCAAAAATCAATTTTTTTGAGGGGGCCAAAAATGACTTCAACTGGTCTACCGAAAGTACGATCCATGTCAGGGGGCTGTCAGATACCTGAGGAGTCATTTTCAGAGAAATCTGGGAAAACTGATTTTGGGTCGAAAACTGAAAAATCTGACAGGAGCGGACCTGTCGAACACGTCAGAAATTGGGGCAAAAATCTATTTTTTTTAAGGGGGGCCAAAAATGACTTCAACTGGTCTACCGAAAGTCCGATCCATGTCAGGGGGCTGTCAGATAGCTGAGGAGTCATTTTCAGAGAAATCTGGGAAAACTGATTTTGGGTCGAAAACTGAAAAATCTGACAGGAGCGGACCTGTCGAACACGTCAGAAATTGGGCCAAAAATCTTTTTTTTTTGAGGGGGCCAAAAATGACTTCAACTGGTCTACCGAAAGTCCGATCCATGTCAGGGGGCTGTCAGATACCTGAGGAGTCATTTTCAGAGAAATCTGGGAAAACTGATTTTGGGTCGAAAACTGAAAAATCTGACAGGAGCGGACCTGTCGAACACGTCAGAAATTGGGGCAAAAATCTTTTTTTTTTAAGGGGGGCCAAAAATGACCAACTGGTCTACCAAAAGTCTGATCCATGTCAGAGTGCTCTCAGATACATGAGGAGTCATTTTCAGAGAAATCTGGGAAAACTGATTTTGGGTCGAAAACTGAAAAATCTGACAGGAGCGGACCTGTCGAAAACGTCAGAAATAGGGGCAAAAATCTAGTTTTTTTGAGAGGGCCAAAAATGACTTCAACTGGTCTACCAAAAGTCCGATCTATGTCAGGGGGCTGCCAGATACCTGAGAAAACATTTTCAGAGAAATCTGGGAAAACTGATTTTGGGTCGAAAACTGAAAAATCTGACAGGAGCGGACCTGTCGAACACGTCAGAAATTGGGCCAAAAATCTAGTTTTTTTGAGAGGGCCAAAAATGACTTCAACTGGTCTACCGAAAGTACGATCCATGTCAGGGGGCTGTCAGATACCTGAGGAGTCATTTTCAGAGAAATCTGGGAAAACTGATTTTGGGTCGAAAACTGAAAAATCTGACAGGAGCGGACCTGTCGAACACGTCAGAAATTGGGGCAAAAATCTATTTTTTTTAAGGGGGGCCAAAAATGACTTCAACTGGTCTACCAAAAGTCTGATCCATGTCAGAGTGCTCTCAGATACCTGAGGAGTCATTTTCAGAGAAATCTGGGAAAACTGATTTTGGGTCGAAAACTGAAAAATCTGACAGGAGCGGACCTGTCGAACACGTCAGAAATTGGGCCAAAAATCTTTTTTTTTTGAGGGGGCCAAAAATGACTTCGACTGGTCTACCGAAAGTCCGATCCATGTCAGGGGGCTGTCAGATACCTGAGGAGTCATTTTCAGAGAAATCTGGGAAAACTGATTTTGGGTCGAAAACTGAAAAATCTGACAGGAGCGGACCTGTCGAACACGTCAGAAATTGGGCCAAAAATCTAGTTTTTTTGAGAGGGCCAAAAATGACTTCAACTGGTCTACCGAAAGTCCGATCCATGTCAGGGGGCTGTCAGATAGCTGAGGAGTCATTTTCAGAGAAATCTGGGAAAACTGATTTTGGGTCGAAAACTGAAAAATCTGACAGGAGCGGACCTGTCGAACACGTCAGAAATTGGGGCAAAAATCAATTTTTTTGAGGGGGCCAAAAATGACTTCAACTGGTCTACCGAAAGTACGATCCATGTCAGGGGGCTGTCAGATACCTGAGGAGTCATTTTCAGAGAAATCTGGGAAAACTGATTTTGGGTCGAAAACTGAAAAATCTGACAGGAGCGGACCTGTCGAACACGTCAGAAATTGGGCCAAAAATCTAGTTTTTTTAGGGGGGCCAAAAATAACTTCAACTGGTCAAGCGAAAGTCCGATCCATGTCAGGGGGCTGTCAGATACCTGAGGAGTCATTTTCAGAGAAATCTGGGAAAACTGATTTTGGGTCGAAAACTGGAAAATCTGACAGGAGCGGACCTGTCAAACACATCAGAAATTGGGCCAAAAATCTAGTTTTTTTGAGGGGGCCAAAAATGACTTCAACTGGTCTACCGAAAGTCCGATCCATGTCAGGGGGCTGTCAGATACCTGAGGAGTCATTTTCAGAGAAATCTGGGAAAACTGATTTTGGGTCGAAAACTGAAAAATCTGACAGGAGCGGACCTGTCGAACACGTCAGAAATTGGGGCAAAAATCTATTTTTTTTAAGGGGGGCCAAAAATGACTTCAACTGGTCTACCAAAAGTCTGATCCATGTCAGAGCGCTCTCAGATACCTGAAGAGTCATTTTCAGAGAAATCTGGGAAAACTGATTTTGGGTCGAAAACTGGAAAATCTGACAGGAGCGGACCTGTCGAACACGTCAGAAATTGGGCCAAAAATCTTTTTTTTTTGAGGGGGCCAAAAATGACTTCAACTGGTCTACCGAAAGTCCGATCCATGTCAGGGGGCTGTCAGATACCTGAGGAGTCATTTTCAGAGAAATCTGGGAAAACTGATTTTGGGTCGAAAACTGAAAAATCTGACAGGAGCGGACCTGTCGAACACGTCAGAAATTGGGCCAAAAATCTAGTTTTTTTAGGGGGGCCAAAAATAACTTCAACTGGTCAAGCGAAAGTCCGATCCATGTCAGGGGGCTGTCAGATACCTGAGGAGTCATTTTCAGAGAAATCTGGGAAAACTGATTTTGGGTCGAAAACTGGAAAATCTGACAGGAGCGGACCTGTCAAACACATCAGAAATTGGGCCAAAAATCTAGTTTTTTTGAGGGGGCCAAAAATGACTTCAACTGGTCTACCGAAAGTCCGATCCATGTCAGGGGGCTGTCAGATACCTGAGGAGTCATTTTCAGAGAAATCTGGGAAAACTGATTTTGGGTCGAAAACTGAAAAATCTGACAGGAGCGGACCTGTCGAACACGTCAGAAATTGGGGCAAAAATCTATTTTTTTTAAGGGGGGCCAAAAATGACTTCAACTGGTCTACCAAAAGTCTGATCCATGTCAGAGCGCTCTCAGATACCTGAAGAGTCATTTTCAGAGAAATCTGGGAAAACTGATTTTGGGTCGAAAACTGGAAAATCTGACAGGAGCGGACCTGTCGAACACGTCAGAAATTGGGCCAAAAATCTTTTTTTTTTGAGGGGGCCAAAAATGACTTCAACTGGTCTACCGGAAGTCCGATCCATGTCAGGGGGCTGTCAGATACCTGAGGAGTCATTTTCAGATAAATCTGGGAAAACTGATTTTGGGTCGAATACTGAAAAATCTGACAGGAGCGGACCTGTCGAACACGTCAGAAATTGGGGCAAAAATCTATTTTTTTTGAGGGGGCCAAAAATGACTTCAACTGGTCTACCGAAAGTACGATCCATGTCAGGGGGCTGTCAGATACCTGAGGAGTCATTTTCAGAGAAATCTGGGAAAACTGATTTTGGGTCGAAAACTGAAAAATCTGACAGGAGCGGACCTGTCGAACACGTCAGAAATTGGGGCAAAAATCTATTTTTTTTAAGGGGGGCCAAAAATGACTTCAACTGGTCTACCAAAAGTCTGATCCATGTCAGGGGGCTGTCAGATACCTGAGGAGTCATTTTCAGAGAAATCTGGGAAAACTGATTTTGGGTCGAAAACTGAAAAATCTGACAGGAGCGGACCTGTCGAACACGTCAGAAATTGGGGCAAAAATCTATTTTTTTTAAGGGGGGCCTAAAATGACTTCAACTGGTCTACCAAAAGTCTGATCCATGTCAGAGTGCTCTCAGATACCTGAAGAGTCATTTTCAGAGAAATCTGGGAAAACTGATTTTGGGTCGAAAACTGAAAAATCTGACAGGAGCGGACCTGTCGAACACGTCAGAAATTGGGCCAAAAATCTAGTTTTTTTGAGAGGGCCAAAAATGACTTCAACTGGTCTACCGAAAGTCCGATCCATGTCAGGGGGCTGTCAGATACCTGAGGAGTCATTTTCAGAGAAATCTGGGAAAACTGATTTTGGGTCGAATACTGAAAAATCTGACAGGAGCGGACCTGTCGAACACGTCAGAAATTGGGGCAAAAATCAATTTTTTTGAGGGGGCCAAAAATGACTTCAACTGGTCTACCGAAAGTACGATCCATGTCAGGGGGCTGTCAGATACCTGAGGAGTCATTTTCAGAGAAATCTGGGAAAACTGATTTTGGGTCGAAAACTGAAAAATCTGACAGGAGCGGACCTGTCGAACACGTCAGAAATTGGGCCAAAAATCTAGTTTTTTTGAGAGGGCCAAAAATGACTTCAACTGGTCTACCGAAAGTCCGATCCATGTCAGGGGGCTGTCAGATACCTGAGGAGTCATTTTCAGAGAAATCTGGGAAAACTGATTTTGGGTCGAAAACTTAAAAATCTGACAGGAGCGGACCTGTCGAACACGTCAGAAATTGGGGCAAAAATCTATTTTTTTTAAGGGGGGCCAAAAATGACTTCAACTGGTCTACCAAAAGTCTGATCCATGTCAGAGTGCTCTCAGATACCTGAGGAGTCATTTTCAGAGAAATCTGGGAAAACTGATTTTGGGTCGAAAACTGAAAAATCTGACAGGAGCGGACCTGTCGAACACGTCAGAAATTGGGCCAAAAATCTTTTTTTTTTGAGGGGGCCAAAAATGACTTCAACTGGTCTACCGAAAGTCCGATCCATGTCAGGGGGCTGTCAGATACCTGAGGAGTCATTTTCAGAGAAATCTGGGAAAACTGATTTTGGGTCGAAAACTGAAAAATCTGACAGGAGCGGACCTGTCGAACACGTCAGAAATTGGGGCAAAAATCTTTTTTTTTTAAGGGGGGCCAAAAATGACCAACTGGTCTACCAAAAGTCTGATCCATGTCAGAGTGCTCTCAGATACATGAGGAGTCATTTTCAGAGAAATCTGGATAAACTGATTTTGGGTCGAAAACTGAAAAATCTGACAGGAGCGGACCTGTCGAAAACGTCAGAAATAGGGGCAAAAATCTAGTTTTTTTGAGAGGGCCAAAAATGACTTCAACTGGTCTACCAAAAGTCCGATCTATGTCAGGGGGCTGCCAGATACCTGAGGAGTCATTTTCAGAGAAATCTGGGAAAACTGATTTTGGGTCGAAAACTGAAAAATCTGACAGGAGCGGACCTGTCGAACACGTCAGAAATTGGGCCAAAAATCTAGTTTTTTTGAGAGGGCCAAAAATGACTTCACCTGGTCTACCGAAAGTACGATCCATGTCAGGGGGCTGTCAGATACCTGAGGAGTCATTTTCAGAGAAATCTGGGAAAACTGATTTTGGGTCGAAAACTGAAAAATCTGACAGGAGCGGACCTGTCGAACACGTCAGAAATTGGGCCAAAAATCTAGTTTTTTTGAGAGGGCCAAAAATGACTTCAACTGGTCTACCGAAAGTCCGATCCATGTCAGGGGGCTGTCAGATACCTGAGGAGTCATTTTCAGAGAAATCTGGGAAAACTGATTTTGGGTCGAATACTGAAAAATCTGACAGGAGCGGACCTGTCGAACACGTCAGAAATTGGGGCAAAAATCAATTTTTTTGAGGGGGCCAAAAATGACTTCAACTGGTCTACCGAAAGTACGATCCATGTCAGGGGGCTGTCAGATACCTGAGGAGTCATTTTCAGAGAAATCTGGGAAAACTGATTTTGGGTCGAAAACTGAAAAATCTGACAGGAGCGGACCTGTCGAACACGTCAGAAATTGGGGCAAAAATCTATTTTTTTTAAGGGGGGCCAAAAATGACTTCAACTGGTCTACCGAAAGTCCGATCCATGTCAGGGGGCTGTCAGATAGCTGAGGAGTCATTTTCAGAGAAATCTGGGAAAACTGATTTTGGGTCGAAAACTGAAAAATCTGACAGGAGCGGACCTGTCGAACACGTCAGAAATTGGGCCAAAAATCTTTTTTTTTTGAGGGGGCCAAAAATGACTTCAACTGGTCTACCGAAAGTCCGATCCATGTCAGGGGGCTGTCAGATACCTGAGGAGTCATTTTCAGAGAAATCTGGGAAAACTGATTTTGGGTCGAAAACTGAAAAATCTGACAGGAGCGGACCTGTCGAACACGTCAGAAATTGGGGCAAAAATCTTTTTTTTTTAAGGGGGGCCAAAAATGACCAACTGGTCTACCAAAAGTCTGATCCATGTCAGAGTGCTCTCAGATACATGAGGAGTCATTTTCAGAGAAATCTGGGAAAACTGATTTTGGGTCGAAAACTGAAAAATCTGACAGGAGCGGACCTGTCGAAAACGTCAGAAATAGGGGCAAAAATCTAGTTTTTTTGAGAGGGCCAAAAATGACTTCAACTGGTCTACCAAAAGTCCGATCTATGTCAGGGGGCTGCCAGATACCTGAGAAAACATTTTCAGAGAAATCTGGGAAAACTGATTTTGGGTCGAAAACTGAAAAATCTGACAGGAGCGGACCTGTCGAACACGTCAGAAATTGGGCCAAAAATCTAGTTTTTTTGAGAGGGCCAAAAATGACTTCAACTGGTCTACCGAAAGTACGATCCATGTCAGGGGGCTGTCAGATACCTGAGGAGTCATTTTCAGAGAAATCTGGGAAAACTGATTTTGGGTCGAAAACTGAAAAATCTGACAGGAGCGGACCTGTCGAACACGTCAGAAATTGGGGCAAAAATCTATTTTTTTTAAGGGGGGCCTAAAATGACTTCAACTGGTCTACCAAAAGTCTGATCCATGTCAGAGTGCTCTCAGATACCTGAAGAGTCATTTTCAGAGAAATCTGGGAAAACTGATTTTGGGTCGAAAACTGAAAAATCTGACAGGAGCGGACCTGTCGAACACGTCAGAAATTGGGCCAAAAATCTAGTTTTTTTGAGAGGGCCAAAAATGACTTCAACTGGTCTACCGAAAGTCCGATCCATGTCAGGGGGCTGTCAGATACCTGAGGAGTCATTTTCAGAGAAATCTGGGAAAACTGATTTTGGGTCGAATACTGAAAAATCTGACAGGAGCGGACCTGTCGAACACGTCAGAAATTGGGGCAAAAATCAATTTTTTTGAGGGGGCCAAAAATGACTTCAACTGGTCTACCGAAAGTACGATCAATGTCAGGGGGCTGTCAGATACCTGAGGAGTCATTTTCAGAGAAATCTGGGAAAACTGATTTTGGGTCGAAAACTGGAAAATCTGACAGGAGCGGACCTGTCAAACACATCAGAAATTGGGCCAAAAATCTAGTTTTTTTGAGGGGGCCAAAAATGACTTCAACTGGTCTACCGAAAGTCCGATCCATGTCAGGGGGCTGTCAGATACCTGAGGAGTCATTTTCAGAGAAATCTGGGAAAACTGATTTTGGGTCGAAAACTGAAAAATCTGACAGGAGCGGACCTGTCGAACACGTCAGAAATTGGGGCAAAAATCTATTTTTTTTAAGGGGGGCCAAAAATGACTTCAACTGGTCTACCAAAAGTCTGATCCATGTCAGAGCGCTCTCAGATACCTGAAGAGTCATTTTCAGAGAAATCTGGGAAAACTGATTTTGGGTCGAAAACTGGAAAATCTGACAGGAGCGGACCTGTCGAACACGTCAGAAATTGGGCCAAAAATCTTTTTTTTTTGAGGGGGCCAAAAATGACTTCAACTGGTCTACCGGAAGTCCGATCCATGTCAGGGGGCTGTCAGATACCTGAGGAGTCATTTTCAGATAAATCTGGGAAAACTGATTTTGGGTCGAATACTGAAAAATCTGACAGGAGCGGACCTGTCGAACACGTCAGAAATTGGGGCAAAAATCTATTTTTTTTGAGGGGGCCAAAAATGACTTCAACTGGTCTACCGAAAGTACGATCCATGTCAGGGGGCTGTCAGATACCTGAGGAGTCATTTTCAGAGAAATCTGGGAAAACTGATTTTGGGTCGAAAACTGAAAAATCTGACAGGAGCGGACCTGTCGAACACGTCAGAAATTGGGGCAAAAATCAATTTTTTTGAGGGGGCCAAAAATGACTTCAACTGGTCTACCGAAAGTACGATCCATGTCAGGGGGCTGTCAGATACCTGAGGAGTCATTTTCAGAGAAATCTGGGAAAACTGATTTTGGGTCGAAAACTGGAAAATCTGACAGGAGCGGACCTGTCAAACACATCAGAAATTGGGCCAAAAATCTAGTTTTTTTGAGGGGGCCAAAAATGACTTCAACTGGTCTACCGAAAGTCCGATCCATGTCAGGGGGCTGTCAGATACCTGAGGAGTCATTTTCAGAGAAATCTGGGAAAACTGATTTTGGGTCGAAAACTGAAAAATCTGACAGGAGCGGACCTGTCGAACACGTCAGAAATTGGGGCAAAAATCTATTTTTTTTAAGGGGGGCCAAAAATGACTTCAACTGGTCTACCAAAAGTCTGATCCATGTCAGAGCGCTCTCAGATACCTGAAGAGTCATTTTCAGAGAAATCTGGGAAAACTGATTTTGGGTCGAAAACTGGAAAATCTGACAGGAGCGGACCTGTCGAACACGTCAGAAATTGGGCCAAAAATCTTTTTTTTTTGAGGGGGCCAAAAATGACTTCAACTGGTCTACCGGAAGTCCGATCCATGTCAGGGGGCTGTCAGATACCTGAGGAGTCATTTTCAGATAAATCTGGGAAAACTGATTTTGGGTCGAATACTGAAAAATCTGACAGGAGCGGACCTGTCGAACACGTCAGAAATTGGGGCAAAAATCTATTTTTTTTGAGGGGGCCAAAAATGACTTCAACTGGTCTACCGAAAGTACGATCCATGTCAGGGGGCTGTCAGATACCTGAGGAGTCATTTTCAGAGAAATCTGGGAAAACTGATTTTGGGTCGAAAACTGAAAAATCTGACAGGAGCGGACCTGTCGAACACGTCAGAAATTGGGGCAAAAATCTATTTTTTTTGAGGGGGCCAAAAATGACTTCAACTGGTCTACCGAAAGTACGATCCATGTCAGGGGGCTGTCAGATACCTGAGGAGTCATTTTCAGAGAAATCTGGGAAAACTGATTTTGGGTCGAAAACTGAAAAATCTGACAGGAGCGGACCTGTCGAACACGTCAGAAATTGGGGCAAAAATCTATTTTGTTTAAGGGGGGCCAAAAATGACTTCAACTGGTCTACCAAAAGTCTGATCCATGTCAGAGTGCTCTCAGATACCTGAGGAGTCATTTTCAGAGAAATCTGGGAAAACTGATTTTGGGTCGAAAACTGAAAAATCTGACAGGAGCGGACCTGTCGAACACGTCAGAAATTGGGCCAAAAATCTATTTTTTTTGAGGGGGCCAAAAATGACTTCAACTGGTCTACCGAAAGTCCGATCCATGTCAGGGGGCTGTCAGATACCTGAGGAGTCATTTTCAGAGAAATCTGGGAAAACTGATTTTGGGTTGAAAACTGAAAAATCTGACAGGAGCGGACCTGTCGAACACGTCAGAAATTGGGGCAAAAATCAATTTTTTTGAGGGGGCCAAAAATGACTTCAACTGGTCTACCGAAAGTCCGATCCATGTCAGGGGGCTGTCAGATACCTGAGGAGTCATTTTCAGAGAAATCTGGGAAAACTGATTTTGGGTCGAAAACTGAAAAATCTGACAGGAGCGGACCTGTCGAACACGTCAGAAATTGGGGCAAAAATCTATTTTTTTTAAGGGGGGCCAAAAATGACTTCAACTGGTCTACCAAAAGTCTGATCCATGTCAGAGTGCTCTCAGATACCTGAGGAGTCATTTTCAGAGAAATCTGGGAAAACTGATTTTGGGTCGAAAACTGAAAAATCTGACAGGAGGACCTGTCGAACACGTCAGAAATTGGGCCAAAAATTTTTTTTTTTTGAGGGGGCCAAAAATGACTTCAACTGGTCTACTGAAAGTCTGATCCATGTCAGGGGGCTGTCAGATACCTGAGGAGTCATTTTCAGAGAAATCTGGGAAAACTGATTTTGGGTCGAATACTGAAAAATCTGACAGGAGCGGACCTGTCGAACACGTCAGAAATTGGGGCAAAAATCAATTTTTTTGAGGGGGCCAAAAATGACTTCAACTGGTCTACCGAAAGTACGATCCATGTCAGGGGGCTGTCAGATACCTGAGGAGTCATTTTCAGAGAAATCTGGGAAAACTGATTTTGGGTCGAAAACTGGAAAATCTGACAGGAGCGGACCTGTCAAACACATCAGAAATTGGGCCAAAAATCTAGTTTTTTTGAGGGGGCCAAAAATGACTTCAACTGGTCTACCGAAAGTCCGATCCATGTCAGGGGGCTGTCAGATACCTGAGGAGTCATTTTCAGAGAAATCTGGGAAAACTGATTTTGGGTCGAAAACTGAAAAATCTGACAGGAGCGGACCTGTCGAACACGTCAGAAATTGGGGCAAAAATCTATTTTTTTTAAGGGGGGCCAAAAATGACTTCAACTGGTCTACCAAAAGTCTGATCCATGTCAGAGCGCTCTCAGATACCTGAAGAGTCATTTTCAGAGAAATCTGGGAAAACTGATTTTGGGTCGAAAACTGGAAAATCTGACAGGAGCGGACCTGTCGAACACGTCAGAAATTGGGCCAAAAATCTTTTTTTTTTGAGGGGGCCAAAAATGACTTCAACTGGTCTACCGGAAGTCCGATCCATGTCAGGGGGCTGTCAGATACCTGAGGAGTCATTTTCAGATAAATCTGGGAAAACTGATTTTGGGTCGAATACTGAAAAATCTGACAGGAGCGGACCTGTCGAACACGTCAGAAATTGGGGCAAAAATCTATTTTTTTTGAGGGGGCCAAAAATGACTTCAACTGGTCTACCGAAAGTACGATCCATGTCAGGGGGCTGTCAGATACCTGAGGAGTCATTTTCAGAGAAATCTGGGAAAACTGATTTTGGGTCGAAAACTGAAAAATCTGACAGGAGCGGACCTGTCGAACACGTCAGAAATTGGGGCAAAAATCTATTTTTTTTGAGGGGGCCAAAAATGACTTCAACTGGTCTACCGAAAGTACGATCCATGTCAGGGGGCTGTCAGATACCTGAGGAGTCATTTTCAGAGAAATCTGGGAAAACTGATTTTGGGTCGAAAACTGAAAAATCTGACAGGAGCGGACCTGTCGAACACGTCAGAAATTGGGGCAAAAATCTATTTTGTTTAAGGGGGGCCAAAAATGACTTCAACTGGTCTACCAAAAGTCTGATCCATGTCAGAGTGCTCTCAGATACCTGAGGAGTCATTTTCAGAGAAATCTGGGAAAACTGATTTTGGGTCGAAAACTGAAAAATCTGACAGGAGCGGACCTGTCGAACACGTCAGAAATTGGGCCAAAAATCTATTTTTTTTGAGGGGGCCAAAAATGACTTCAACTGGTCTACCGAAAGTCCGATCCATGTCAGGGGGCTGTCAGATACCTGAGGAGTCATTTTCAGAGAAATCTGGGAAAACTGATTTTGGGTTGAAAACTGAAAAATCTGACAGGAGCGGACCTGTCGAACACGTCAGAAATTGGGGCAAAAATCAATTTTTTTGAGGGGGCCAAAAATGACTTCAACTGGTCTACCGAAAGTCCGATCCATGTCAGGGGGCTGTCAGATACCTGAGGAGTCATTTTCAGAGAAATCTGGGAAAACTGATTTTGGGTCGAAAACTGAAAAATCTGACAGGAGCGGACCTGTCGAACACGTCAGAAATTGGGGCAAAAATCTATTTTTTTTAAGGGGGGCCAAAAATGACTTCAACTGGTCTACCAAAAGTCTGATCCATGTCAGAGTGCTCTCAGATACCTGAGGAGTCATTTTCAGAGAAATCTGGGAAAACTGATTTTGGGTCGAAAACTGAAAAATCTGACAGGAGGACCTGTCGAACACGTCAGAAATTGGGCCAAAAATTTTTTTTTTTTGAGGGGGCCAAAAATGACTTCAACTGGTCTACTGAAAGTCTGATCCATGTCAGGGGGCTGTCAGATACCTGAGGAGTCATTTTCAGAGAAATCTGGGAAAACTGATTTTGGGTCGAATACTGAAAAATCTGACAGGAGCGGACCTGTCGAACACGTCAGAAATTGGGGCAAAAATCAATTTTTTTGAGGGGGCCAAAAATGACTTCAACTGGTCTACCGAAAGTACGATCCATGTCAGGGGGCTGTCAGATACCTGAGGAGTCATTTTCAGAGAAATCTGGGAAAACTGATTTTGGGTCGAAAACTGAAAAATCTGACAGGAGGGGACCTGTCGAACACGTCAGAAATTGGGGCAAAAATCTATTTTTTTTAAGGGGGGCCAAAAATGACTTCAACTGCTCTACCGAAAGTATGATCCATGTCAGGGGGCTGTCAGATACCTGAGGAGTCATTTTCAGAGAAATCTGGGAAAACTGATTTTGGGTCGAATACTGAAAAATCTGACAGGAGCGGACCTGTCGAACACGTCAGAAATTGGGGCAAAAATCTAATTTTTTTGAGGGGGCCAAAAATGACTTCAACTGGTCTACCGAAAGTACGATCCATGTCAGGGGGCTGTCAGATACCTGAGGAGTCATATTCAGAGAAATCTGGGAAAACTGATTTTGGGTCGAAAACTGAAAAATCTGACAGGAGCGGACCTGTCGAACACGTCAGAAATTGGGGCAAAAATCTATTTTTTTTAGGGGGGCCAAAAATAACTTCAACTGGTCAATCGAAAGTCCGATCCATGTCAGATGGCTCTCAGATACCTGAGGAGTCATTTTCAGAGAAATCTGGGAAAACTGATTTTGGGTCGAAAACTGGAAAATCTGACAGGAGCGGACCTGTCAAACACATCAGAAATTGGGCCCAAAATCTAGTTTTTTTGAGGGGGTCAAAAATGACTTCAACTGGTCTATCGAAAGTCCGATCCATGTCAGGGGGCTGTCAGATACCTGAGGAGTCATTTTCAGAGAAATCTGGGAAAACTGATTTTGGGTCGAAAACTGGAAAATCTGACAGGAGCGGACCTGTCAAACACATCAGAAATTGGGCCCAAAATCTAGTTTTTTTGAGGGGGTCAAAAATGACTTCAACTGGTCTATCGAAAGTCCGATCCATGTCAGGGGGCTGTCAGATACCTGAGGAGTCATTTTCAGAGAAATCTGGGAAAACTGATTTTGGGTCGAAAACTGAAAAATCTGACAGGAGCGGACCTGTCGAACACGTCAGAAATTGGGGCAAAAATCTATTTTTTTTAAGGGGGGCCAAAAATGACTTCAACTGGTCTACCAAAAGTCTGATCCATGTCAGAGTGCTCTCAGATACCTGAGGAGTCATTTTCAGAGAAATCTGGGAAAACTGATTTTGGGTCGAAAACTGAAAAATCTGACAGGAGGACCTGTCGAACACGTCAGAAATTGGGCCAAAAATTTTTTTTTTTTGAGGGGGCCAAAAATGACTTCAACTGGTCTACTGAAAGTCTGATCCATGTCAGGGGGCTGTCAGATACCTGAGGAGTCATTTTCAGAGAAATCTGGGAAAACTGATTTTGGGTCGAAAACTGAAAAATCTGACAGGAGCGGACCTGTCAAACACGTCAGAAATTGGGGAAAAAATCTATTTTTTTGGGGGGGGCCAAAAATAACTTCAACTGGTCAATCGAAAGTCCGATCCATGTCAGATGGCTCTCAGATACCTGAGGAGTCATTTTCAGAGAAATCTGGGAAAACTGATTTTGGGTCGAAAACTGGAAAATCTGACAGGAGCGGACCTGTCGAACACGTCAGAAATTGGGGCAAAAATCTATTTTGTTTAAGGGGGGCCAAAAATGACTTCAACTGGTCTACCAAAAGTCTGATCCATGTCAGAGTGCTCTCAGATACCTGAGGAGTCATTTTCAGAGAAATCTGGGAAAACTGATTTTGGGTCGAAAACTGAAAAATCTGACAGGAGCGGACCTGTCGAACACGTCAGAAATTGGGCCAAAAATCTATTTTTTTTGAGGGGGCCAAAAATGACTTCAACTGGTCTACCGGAAGTCCGATCCATGTCAGGGGGCTGTCAGATACCTGAGGAGTCATTTTCAGATAAATCTGGGAAAACTGATTTTGGGTCGAATACTGAAAAATCTGACAGGAGCGGACCTGTCGAACACGTCAGAAATTGGGGCAAAAATCTATTTTTTTTGAGGGGGCCAAAAATGACTTCAACTGGTCTACCGAAAGTACGATCCATGTCAGGGGGCTGTCAGATACCTGAGGAGTCATTTTCAGAGAAATCTGGGAAAACTGATTTTGGGTCGAAAACTGAAAAATCTGACAGGAGCGGACCTGTCGAACACGTCAGAAATTGGGGCAAAAATCTATTTTTTTTGAGGGGGCCAAAAATGACTTCAACTGGTCTACCGAAAGTACGATCCATGTCAGGGGGCTGTCAGATACCTGAGGAGTCATTTTCAGAGAAATCTGGGAAAACTGATTTTGGGTCGAAAACTGAAAAATCTGACAGGAGCGGACCTGTCGAACACGTCAGAAATTGGGGCAAAAATCTATTTTGTTTAAGGGGGGCCAAAAATGACTTCAACTGGTCTACCAAAAGTCTGATCCATGTCAGAGTGCTCTCAGATACCTGAGGAGTCATTTTCAGAGAAATCTGGGAAAACTGATTTTGGGTCGAAAACTGAAAAATCTGACAGGAGCGGACCTGTCGAACACGTCAGAAATTGGGCCAAAAATCTATTTTTTTTGAGGGGGCCAAAAATGACTTCAACTGGTCTACCAAAAGTCTGATCCATGTCAGAGTGCTCTCAGATACCTGAGGAGTCATTTTCAGAGAAATCTGGGAAAACTGTTTTTGGGCCGAAAACTGAAAATTCTGACAGGAGCGGACCTGTCAAACACATCAGAAATTGGGCCAAAAATCTAGTTTTTTTGAGGGGGCCAAAAATGACTTCAACTGGTCTACCGAAAGTCCGATCCATGTCAGGGGGCTGTCAGATACCTGAGGAGTCATTTTCAGAGAAATCTGGGAAAACTGATTTTGGGTCGAAAACTGAAAAATCTGACAGGAGCGGACCTGTCGAACACGTCAGAAATTGGGGCAAAAATCTATTTTTTTTAAGGGGGGCCAAAAATGACTTCAACTGGTCTACCAAAAGTCTGATCCATGTCAGAGCGCTCTCAGATACCTGAAGAGTCATTTTCAGAGAAATCTGGGAAAACTGATTTTGGGTCGAAAACTGGAAAATCTGACAGGAGCGGACCTGTCGAACACGTCAGAAATTGGGCCAAAAATCTTTTTTTTTTGAGGGGGCCAAAAATGACTTCAACTGGTCTACCGGAAGTCCGATCCATGTCAGGGGGCTGTCAGATACCTGAGGAGTCATTTTCAGATAAATCTGGGAAAACTGATTTTGGGTCGAATACTGAAAAATCTGACAGGAGCGGACCTGTCGAACACGTCAGAAATTGGGGCAAAAATCTATTTTTTTTGAGGGGGCCAAAAATGACTTCAACTGGTCTACCGAAAGTACGATCCATGTCAGGGGGCTGTCAGATACCTGAGGAGTCATTTTCAGAGAAATCTGGGAAAACTGATTTTGGGTCGAAAACTGAAAAATCTGACAGGAGCGGACCTGTCGAACACGTCAGAAATTGGGGCAAAAATCTATTTTGTTTAAGGGGGGCCAAAAATGACTTCAACTGGTCTACCAAAAGTCTGATCCATGTCAGAGTGCTCTCAGATACCTGAGGAGTCATTTTCAGAGAAATCTGGGAAAACTGATTTTGGGTCGAAAACTGAAAAATCTGACAGGAGCGGACCTGTCGAACACGTCAGAAATTGGGCCAAAAATCTATTTTTTTTGAGGGGGCCAAAAATGACTTCAACTGGTCTACCGAAAGTCCGATCCATGTCAGGGGGCTGTCAGATACCTGAGGAGTCATTTTCAGAGAAATCTGGGAAAACTGATTTTGGGTTGAAAACTGAAAAATCTGACAGGAGCGGACCTGTCGAACACGTCAGAAATTGGGGCAAAAATCAATTTTTTTGAGGGGGCCAAAAATGACTTCAACTGGTCTACCGAAAGTCCGATCCATGTCAGGGGGCTGTCAGATACCTGAGGAGTCATTTTCAGAGAAATCTGGGAAAACTGATTTTGGGTCGAAAACTGAAAAATCTGACAGGAGCGGACCTGTCGAACACGTCAGAAATTGGGGCAAAAATCTATTTTTTTTAAGGGGGGCCAAAAATGACTTCAACTGGTCTACCAAAAGTCTGATCCATGTCAGAGTGCTCTCAGATACCTGAGGAGTCATTTTCAGAGAAATCTGGGAAAACTGATTTTGGGTCGAAAACTGAAAAATCTGACAGGAGGACCTGTCGAACACGTCAGAAATTGGGCCAAAAATTTTTTTTTTTTGAGGGGGCCAAAAATGACTTCAACTGGTCTACTGAAAGTCTGATCCATGTCAGGGGGCTGTCAGATACCTGAGGAGTCATTTTCAGAGAAATCTGGGAAAACTGATTTTGGGTCGAATACTGAAAAATCTGACAGGAGCGGACCTGTCGAACACGTCAGAAATTGGGGCAAAAATCAATTTTTTTGAGGGGGCCAAAAATGACTTCAACTGGTCTACCGAAAGTACGATCCATGTCAGGGGGCTGTCAGATACCTGAGGAGTCATTTTCAGAGAAATCTGGGAAAACTGATTTTGGGTCGAAAACTGAAAAATCTGACAGGAGGGGACCTGTCGAACACGTCAGAAATTGGGGCAAAAATCTAATTTTTTTGAGGGGGCCAAAAATGACTTCAACTGGTCTACCGAAAGTACGATCCATGTCAGGGGGCTGTCAGATACCTGAGGAGTCATTTTCAGAGAAATCTGGGAAAACTGATTTTGGGTCGAAAACTGAAAAATCTGACAGGAGCGGACCTGTCGAACACGTCAGAAATTGGGGCAAAAATCTATTTTTTTTAGGGGGGCCAAAAATAACTTCAACTGGTCAATCGAAAGTCCGATCCATGTCAGATGGCTCTCAGATACCTGAGGAGTCATTTTCAGAGAAATCTGGGAAAACTGATTTTGGGTCGAAAACTGGAAAATCTGACAGGAGCGGACCTGTCAAACACATCAGAAATTGGGCCCAAAATCTAGTTTTTTTGAGGGGGTCAAAAATGACTTCAACTGGTCTATCGAAAGTCCGATCCATGTCAGGGGGCTGTCAGATACCTGAGGAGTCATTTTCAGAGAAATCTGGGAAAACTGATTTTGGGTCGAAAACTGGAAAATCTGACAGGAGCGGACCTGTCAAACACATCAGAAATTGGGCCCAAAATCTAGTTTTTTTGAGGGGGTCAAAAATGACTTCAACTGGTCTATCGAAAGTCCGATCCATGTCAGGGGGCTGTCAGATACCTGAGGAGTCATTTTCAGAGAAATCTGGGAAAACTGATTTTGGGTCGAAAACTGAAAAATCTGACAGGAGCGGACCTGTCGAACACGTCAGAAATTGGGGCAAAAATCTATTTTTTTTAAGGGGGGCCAAAAATGACTTCAACTGGTCTACCAAAAGTCTGATCCATGTCAGAGTGCTCTCAGATACCTGAGGAGTCATTTTCAGAGAAATCTGGGAAAACTGATTTTGGGTCGAAAACTGAAAAATCTGACAGGAGGACCTGTCGAACACGTCAGAAAAAGGGCCAAAAATTTTTTTTTTTTGAGGGGGCCAAAAATGACTTCAACTGGTCTACTGAAAGTCTGATCCATGTCAGGGGGCTGTCAGATACCTGAGGAGTCATTTTCAGAGAAATCTGGGAAAACTGATTTTGGGTCGAAAACTGAAAAATCTGACAGGAGCGGACCTGTCAAACACGTCAGAAATTGGGGAAAAAATCTATTTTTTTGGGGGGGGCCAAAAATAACTTCAACTGGTCAATCGAAAGTCCGATCCATGTCAGATGGCTCTCAGATACCTGAGGAGTCATTTTCAGAGAAATCTGGGAAAACTGATTTTGGGTCGAAAACTGGAAAATCTGACAGGAGCGGACCTGTCGAACACGTCAGAAATTGGGGCAAAAATCTATTTTGTTTAAGGGGGGCCAAAAATGACTTCAACTGGTCTACCAAAAGTCTGATCCATGTCAGAGTGCTCTCAGATACCTGAGGAGTCATTTTCAGAGAAATCTGGGAAAACTGATTTTGGGTCGAAAACTGAAAAATCTGACAGGAGCGGACCTGTCGAACACGTCAGAAATTGGGCCAAAAATCTATTTTTTTTGAGGGGGCCAAAAATGACTTCAACTGGTCTACCGAAAGTCCGATCCATGTCAGGGGGCTGTCAGATACCTGAGCAGTCATTTTCAGAGAAATCTGGGAAAACTGATTTTGGGTTGAAAACTGAAAAATCTGACAGGAGCGGACCTGTCGAACACGTCAGAAATTGGGCCAAAAATCAATTTTTTTGAGGGGGCCAAAAATGACTTCAACTGGTCTACCGAAAGTCCGATCCATGTCAGGGGGCTGTCAGATACCTGAGGAGTCATTTTCAGAGAAATCTGGGAAAACTGATTTTGGGTCGAAAACTGAAAAATCTGACAGGAGCGGACCTGTCGAACACGTCAGAAATTGGGGCAAAAATCTATTTTTTTTAGGGGGGCCAAAAATAACTTCAACTGGTCAATCGAAAGTCCGATCCATGTCAGATGGCTGTCAGATACCTGAGGAGTCATTTTCAGAGAAATCTGGGAAAACTGATTTTGGGTCGAAAACTGAAAAATCTGACAGGAGCGGACCTGTCGAATACGTCAGAAATTGGGGCAAAAATCTATTTTTTTTGAGGGGGCCAAAAATGACTTCAACTGGTCTACCGAAAGTACGATCCATGTCAGGGGGCTGTCAGATACCTGAGGAGTCATTTTCAGAGAAATCTGGGAAAACTGATTTTGGGTCGAAAACTGAAAAATCTGACAGGAGGGGACCTGTCGAACACGTCAGAAATTGGGGCAAAAATCTATTTTTTTTAAGGGGGGCCAAAAATGACTTCAACTGCTCTACCGAAAGTATGATCCATGTCAGGGGGCTGTCAGATACCTGAGGAGTCATTTTCAGAGAAATCTGGGAAAACTGATTTTGGGTCGAATACTGAAAAATCTGACAGGAGCGGACCTGTCGAACACGTCAGAAATTGGGGCAAAAATCTATTTTTTTTGAGGGGGCCAAAAATGACTTCAACTGGTCTACCGAAAGTACGATCCATGTCAGGGGGCTGTCAGATACCTGAGGAGTCATTTTCAGAGAAATCTGGGAAAACTGATTTTGGGTCGAAAACTGAAAAATCTGACAGGAGCGGACCTGTCGAACACGTCAGAAATTTGGGCAAAAATCTTTTTTTTTTTAGGGGGGCCAAAAATGACTTCAACTGGTCTACCAAAAGTCTGATCCATGTCAGAGTGCTCTCAGATACCTGAGGAGTCATTTTCAGAGAAATCTGGGAAAACTGATTTTGGGTCGAAAACTGAAAAATCTGACAGGAGCGGACCTGTCGAACACGTCAGAAATTGGGGCAAAAATCTATTTTTTTTAGGGGGGCCAAAAATAACTTCAACTGGTCAATCGAAAGTCCGATCCATGTCAGATGGCTCTCAGATACCTGAGGAGTCATTTTCAGAGAAATCTGGGAAAACTGATTTTGGGTCGAAAACTGGAAAATCTGACAGGAGCGGACCTGTCAAACACATCAGAAATTGGGCCCAAAATCTAGTTTTTTTGAGGGGGTCAAAAATGACTTCAACTGGTCTATCGAAAGTCCGATCCATGTCAGGGGGCTGTCAGATACCTGAGGAGTCATTTTCCGAGAAATCTGGGAAAACTGATTTTGGGTCGAAAACTGAAAAATCTGACAGGAGCGGACCTGTCGAACACGTCAGAAATTGGGGCAAAAATCTATTTTTTTTAAGGGGGGCCAAAAATGACTTCAACTGGTCTACCAAAAGTCTGATCCATGTCAGAGTGCTCTCAGATACCTGAGGAGTCATTTTCAGAGAAATCTGGGAAAACTGATTTTGGGTCGAAAACTGAAAAATCTGACAGGAGGACCTGTCGAACACGTCAGAAATTGGGCCAAAAATTTTTTTTTTTTGAGGGGGCCAAAAATGACTTCAACTGGTCTACTGAAAGTCTGATCCATGTCAGGGGGCTGTCAGATACCTGAGGAGTCATTTTCAGAGAAATCTGGGAAAACTGATTTTGGGTCGAATACTGAAAAATCTGACAGGAGCGGACCTGTCGAACACGTCAGAAATTGGGGCAAAAATCTATTTTTTTTGAGGGGGCCAAAAATGACTTCAACTGGTCTACCGAAAGTACGATCCATGTCAAGGGGCTGTCAGATACCTGAGGAGTCATTTTCAGAGAAATCTGGGAAAACTGATTTTGGGTCGAAAACTGAAAAATCTGACAGGAGCGGACCTGTCGAACACGTCAGAAATTGGGCCAAAAATCTTTTTTTTTTGAGGGGGCCAAAAATGACTTCAACTGGTCTACCGAAAGTCCGATCCATGTCAGGGGGCTGTCAGATACCTGAGGAGTCATTTTCAGAGAAATCTGGGAAAACTGATTTTGGGTCGAAAACTGAAAAATCTGACAGGAGCGGACCTGTCGAACACGTCAGAAATTGGGCCAAAAATCTAGTTTTTTTGAGAGGGCCAAAAATGACTTCAACTGGTCTACCGAAAGTCCGATCCATGTCAGGGGGCTGTCAGATACCTGAGGAGTCATTTTCAGAGAAATCTGGGAAAACTGATTTTGGGTCGAAAACTGAAAAATCTGACAGGAGGGGACCTGTCGAACACGTCAGAAATTGGGGCAAAAATCTATTTTTTTTAAGGGGGGCCAAAAATGACTTCAACTGCTCTACCGAAAGTATGATCCATGTCAGGGGGCTGTCAGATACCTGAGGAGTCATTTTCAGAGAAATCTGGGAAAACTGATTTTGGGTCGAATACTGAAAAATCTGACAGGAGCGGACCTGTCGAACACGTCAGAAATTGGGGCAAAAATCTATTTTTTTTGAGGGGGCCAAAAATGACTTCAACTGGTCTACCGAAAGTACGATCCATGTCAGGGGGCTGTCAGATACCTGAGGAGTCATTTTCAGAGAAATCTGGGAAAACTGATTTTGGGTCGAAAACTGAAAAATCTGACAGGAGCGGACCTGTCGAACACGTCAGAAATTTGGGCAAAAATCTTTTTTTTTTTAGGGGGGCCAAAAATGACTTCAACTGGTCTACCAAAAGTCTGATCCATGTCAGAGTGCTCTCAGATACCTGAGGAGTCATTTTCAGAGAAATCTGGGAAAACTGATTTTGGGTCGAAAACTGAAAAATCTGACAGGAGCGGACCTGTCGAACACGTCAGAAATTGGGGCAAAAATCTATTTTTTTTAGGGGGGCCAAAAATAACTTCAACTGGTCAATCGAAAGTCCGATCCATGTCAGATGGCTCTCAGATACCTGAGGAGTCATTTTCAGAGAAATCTGGGAAAACTGATTTTGGGTCGAAAACTGGAAAATCTGACAGGAGCGGACCTGTCAAACACATCAGAAATTGGGCCCAAAATCTAGTTTTTTTGAGGGGGTCAAAAATGACTTCAACTGGTCTATCGAAAGTCCGATCCATGTCAGGGGGCTGTCAGATACCTGAGGAGTCATTTTCAGAGAAATCTGGGAAAACTGATTTTGGGTCGAAAACTGAAAAATCTGACAGGAGCGGACCTGTCGAACACGTCAGAAATTGGGGCAAAAATCTATTTTTTTTAAGGGGGGCCAAAAATGACTTCAACTGGTCTACCAAAAGTCTGATCCATGTCAGAGTGCTCTCAGATACCTGAGGAGTCATTTTCAGAGAAATCTGGGAAAACTGATTTTGGGTCGAAAACTGAAAAATCTGACAGGAGGACCTGTCGAACACGTCAGAAATTGGGCCAAAAATTTTTTTTTTTTGAGGGGGCCAAAAATGACTTCAACTGGTCTACCGAAAGTACGATCCATGTCAGGGGGCTGTCAGATACCTGAGGAGTCATTTTCAGAGAAATCTGGGAAAACTGATTTTGGGTCGAAAACTGAAAAATCTGACAGGAGCGGACCTGTCGAACACGTCAGAAATTGGGCCAAAAATCTTTTTTTTTTGAGGGGGCCAAAAATGACTTCAACTGGTCTACCGAAAGTACGATCCATGTCAGGGGGCTGTCAGATACCTGAGGAGTCATTTTCAGAGAAATCTGGGAAAACTGATTTTGGGTCGAAAACTGAAAAATCTGACAGGAGCGGACCTGTCGAACACGTCAGAAATTGGGCCAAAAATCTAGTTTTTTTGAGAGGGCCAAAAATGACTTCAACTGGTCTACCGAAAGTCCGATCCATGTCAGGGGGCTGTCAGATACCTGAGGAGTCATTTTCAGAGAAATCTGGGAAAACTGATTCTGGGTCGAAAACTGAAAAATCTGACAGGAGCGGACCTGTCGAACACGTCAGAAATTGGGGCAAAAATCAATTTTTTTGAGGGGGCCAAAAATGACTTCAACTGGTCTACCGAAAGTCCGATCCATGTCAGGGGGCTGTCAGATACCTGAGGAGTCATTTTCAGAGAAATCTGGGAAAACTGATTTTGGGTCGAAAACTGAAAAATCTGACAGGAGCGGACCTGTCGAACACGTCAGAAATTGGGGCAAAAATCAATTTTTTTGAGGGGGCCAAAAATGACTTCAACTGGTCTACCGAAAGTACGATCCATGTCAGGGGGCTGTCAGATACCTGAGGAGTCATTTTCAGAGAAATCTGGGAAAACTGATTTTGGGTCGAAAACTGAAAAATCTGACAGGAGCGGACCTGTCGAACACGTCAGAAATTGGGGCAAAAATCTATTTTTTTTAGGGGGGCCAAAAATAACTTCAACTGGTCAATCGAAAGTCCGATCCATGTCAGATGGCTCTCAGATACCTGAGGAGTCATTTTCAGAGAAATCTGGGAAAACTGATTTTGGGTCGAAAACTGAAAAATCTGACAGGAGCGGACCTGTCGAAAACGTCAGAAATTGGGGCAAAAATCTAATTTTTTTGAGGGGGCCAAAAATGACTTCAACTGGTCTACCGAAAGTCCGATCCATGTCAGGGGGCTGTCAGATACCTGAGGAGTCATTTTCAGAGAAATCTGGGAAAACTGATTTTGGGTCGAAAACTGGAAAATCTGACAGGAGCGGACCTGTCAAACACATCAGAAATTGGGCCAAAAATCTAGTTTTTTTAGGGGGGCCAAAAATAACTTCAACTGGTCAATCGAAAGTCCGATCTTTGTCAGATGGCTCTCAGATACCTGAGGAGTCATTTTCAGAGAAATCTGGGAAAACTGATTTTGGGTCGAAAACTGAAAAATCTGACAGGAGCGGACCTGTCGAAAACGTCAGAAATTGGGGCAAAAATCTAATTTTTTTGAGGGGGCCAAAAATGACTTCAACTGGTCTACCGAAAGTACGATCCATGTCAGGGGGCTGTCAGATACCTGAGGAGTCATTTTCAGAGAAATCTGGGAAAACTGATTTTGGGTCGAAAACTGAAAAATCTGACAGGAGCGGACCTGTCGAACACGTCAGAAATTTGGGCAAAAATCTTTTTTTTTTTAGGGGGGCCAAAAATGACTTCAACTGGTCTACCAAAAGTCTGATCCATGTCAGAGTGCTCTCAGATACCTGAGGAGTCATTTTCAGAGAAATCTGGGAAAACTGATTTTGGGTCGAAAACTGAAAAATCTGACAGGAGCGGACCTGTCGAACACGTCAGAAATTGGGGCAAAAATCTATTTTTTTTAGGGGGGCCAAAAATAACTTCAACTGGTCAATCGAAAGTCCGATCCATGTCAGATGGCTCTCAGATACCTGAGGAGTCATTTTCAGAGAAATCTGGGAAAACTGATTTTGGGTCGAAAACTGAAAAATCTGACAGGAGCAGACCTGTCGAAAACGTCAGAAATTGGGGCAAAAATCTAATTTTTTTGAGGGGGCCAAAAATGACTTCAACTGGTCTACCGAAAGTCCGATCCATGTCAGGGGGCTGTCAGATACCTGAGGAGTCATTTTCAGAGAAATCTGGGAAAACTGATTTTGGGTCGAAAACTGGAAAATCTGACAGGAGCGGACCTGTCAAACACATCAGAAATTGGGCCAAAAATCTAGTTTTTTTAGGGGGGCCAAAAATAACTTCAACTGGTCAATCGAAAGTCCGATCTTTGTCAGATGGCTCTCAGATACCTGAGGAGTCATTTTCAGAGAAATCTGGGAAAACTGATTTTGGGTCGAAAACTGAAAAATCTGACAGGAGCGGACCTGTCGAAAACGTCAGAAATTGGGGCAAAAATCTAATTTTTTTGAGGGGGCCAAAAATGACTTCAACTGGTCTACCGAAAGTCCGATCCATGTCAGGGGGCTGTCAGATACCTGAGGAGTCATTTTCAGAGAAATCTGGGAAAACTGATTTTGGGTCGAAAACTGAAAAATCTGACAGGAGCGGACCTGTCGAACACGTCAGAAATTCGGCCAAAAATCTTTTTTTTTTTGAGGGGGCCAAAAATGACTTCAACTGGTCTACTGGAAGTCCGATCCATGTCAGGGGGCTGTCAGATACCTGAGGAGTCATTTTCAGATAAATCTGGGAAAACTGATTTTGGGTCGAATACTGAAAAATCTGACAGGAGCGGACCTGTCGAACACGTCAGAAATTGGGGCAAAAATCTATTTTTTTTGAGGGGGCCAAAAATGACTTCAACTGGTCTACCGAAAGTACGATCCATGTCAGGGGGCTGTCAGATACCTGAGGAGTCATTTTCAGAGAAATCTGGGAAAACTGATTTTGGGTCGAAAACTGAAAAATCTGACAGGAGCGGACCTGTCGAACACGTCAGAAATTGGGGAAAAAATCTATTTTTTTTAGGGGGGCCAAAAATAACTTCAACTGGTCAATCGAAAGTCCGATCCATGTCAGATGGCTCTCAGATACCTGAGGAGTCATTTTCAGAGAAATCTGGGAAAACTGATTTTGGGTCGAAAACTGGAAAATCTGACAGGAGCGGACCTGTCGAACACGTCAGAAATTGGGGCAAAAATCTATTTTGTTTAAGGGGGGCCAAAAATGACTTCAACTGGTCTACCAAAAGTCTGATCCATGTCAGAGTGCTCTCAGATACCTGAGGAGTCATTTTCAGAGAAATCTGGGAAAACTGATTTTGGGTCGAAAACTGAAAAATCTGACAGGAGCGGACCTGTCGAACACGTCAGAAATTGGGCCAAAAATCTTTTTTTTTTGAGGGGGCCAAAAATGACTTCAACTGGTCTACCGAAAGTCCGATCCATGTCAGGGGGCTGTCAGATACCTGAGGAGTCATTTTCAGAGAAATCTGGGAAAACTGATTTTGGGTCGAAAACTGAAAAATCTGACAGGAGCGGACCTGTCGAACACGTCAGAAATTGGGGCAAAAATCAATTTTTTTGAGGGGGCCAAAAATGACTTCAACTGGTCTACCGAAAGTACGATCCATGTCAGGGGGCTGTCAGATACCTGAGGAGTCATTTTCAGAGAAATCTGGGAAAACTGATTTTGGGTCGAAAACTGAAAAATCTGACAGGAGCGGACCTGTCGAACACGTCAGAAATTGGGGCAAAAATCTATTTTTTTTAGGGGGGCCAAAAATAACTTCAACTGGTCAATCGAAAGTCCGATCCATGTCAGATGGCTCTCAGATACCTGAGGAGTCATTTTCAGAGAAATCTGGGAAAACTGATTTTGGGTCGAAAACTGAAAAATCTGACAGGAGCGGACCTGTCGAAAACGTCAGAAATTGGGGCAAAAATCTAATTTTTTTGAGGGGGCCAAAAATGACTTCAACTGGTCTACCGAAAGTCCGATCCATGTCAGGGGGCTGTCAGATACCTGAGGAGTCATTTTCAGAGAAATCTGGGAAAACTGATTTTGGGTCGAAAACTGAAAAATCTGACAGGAGCGGACCTGTCGAACACGTCAGAAATTGGGGCAAAAATCTATTTTGTTTAAGGGGGGCCAAAAATGACTTCAACTGGTCTACCAAAAGTCTGATCCATGTCAGAGTGCTCTCAGATACCTGAGGAGTCATTTTCAGAGAAATCTGGGAAAACTGATTTTGGGTCGAAAACTGAAAAATCTGACAGGAGCGGACCTGTCGAACACGTCAGAAATTGGGCCAAAAATCTTTTTTTTTTGAGGGGGCCAAAAATGACTTCAACTGGTCTACCGAAAGTCCGATCCATGTCAGGGGGCTGTCAGATACCTGAGGAGTCATTTTCAGAGAAATCTGGGAAAACTGATTTTGGGTCGAAAACTGAAAAATCTGACAGGAGCGGACCTGTCGAACACGTCAGAAATTGGGGCAAAAATCAATTTTTTTGAGGGGGCCAAAAATGACTTCAACTGGTCTACCGAAAGTACGATCCATGTCAGGGGGCTGTCAGATACCTGAGGAGTCATTTTCAGAGAAATCTGGGAAAACTGATTTTGGGTCGAAAACTGAAAAATCTGACAGGAGCGGACCTGTCGAACACGTCAGAAATTGGGGCAAAAATCTATTTTTTTTAGGGGGGCCAAAAATAACTTCAACTGGTCAATCGAAAGTCCGATCCATGTCAGATGGCTCTCAGATACCTGAGGAGTCATTTTCAGAGAAATCTGGGAAAACTGATTTTGGGTCGAAAACTGAAAAATCTGACAGGAGCGGACCTGTCGAAAACGTCAGAAATTGGGGCAAAAATCTAATTTTTTTGAGGGGGCCAAAAATGACTTCAACTGGTCTACCGAAAGTCCGATCCATGTCAGGGGGCTGTCAGATACCTGAGGAGTCATTTTCAGAGAAATCTGGGAAAACTGATTTTGGGTCGAAAACTGAAAAATCTGACAGGAGCGGACCTGTCGAACACGTCAGAAATTGGGCCAAAAATCTAGTTTTTTTGAGAGGGCCAAAAATGACTTCAACTGGTCTACCGAAAGTCCGATCCATGTCAGGGGGCTGTCAGATACCTGAGGAGTCATTTTCAGAGAAATCTGGGAAAACTGATTCTGGGTCGAAAACTGAAAAATCTGACAGGAGCGGACCTGTCCAACACGTCAGAAATTGGGGCAAAAATCAATTTTTTTGAGGGGGCCAAAAATGACTTCAACTGGTCTACCGAAAGTCCGATCCATGTCAGGGGGCTGTCAGATACCTGAGGAGTCATTTTCAGAGAAATCTGGGAAAACTGATTTTGGGTCGAAAACTGAAAAATCTGACAGGAGCGGACCTGTCGAACACGTCAGAAATTGGGGCAAAAATCAATTTTTTTGAGGGGGCCAAAAATGACTTCAACTGGTCTACCGAAAGTACGATCCATGTCAGGGGGCTGTCAGATACCTGAGGAGTCATTTTCAGAGAAATCTGGGAAAACTGATTTTGGGTCGAAAACTGAAAAATCTGACAGGAGCGGACCTGTCGAACACGTCAGAAATTGGGGCAAAAATCTATTTTTTTAGGGGGGCCAAAAATAACTTCAACTGGTCAATCGAAAGTCCGATCCATGTCAGATGGCTCTCAGATACCTGAGGAGTCATTTTCAGAGAAATCAGGGAAAACTGATTTTGGGTCGAAAACTGAAAAATCTGACAGGAGCGGACCTGTCGAAAACGTCAGAAATTGGGGCAAAAATCTAATTTTTTTGAGGGGGCCAAAAATGACTTCAACTGGTCTACCGAAAGTCCGATCCATGTCAGGGGGCTGTCAGATACCTGAGGAGTCATTTTCAGAGAAATCTGGGAAAACTGATTTTGGGTCGAAAACTGAAAAATCTGACAGGAGCGGACCTGTCGAACACGTCAGAAATTGGGCCAAAAATCTAGTTTTTTTGAGAGGGCCAAAAATGACTTCAACTGGTCTACCGAAAGTCCGATCCATGTCAGGGGGCTGTCAGATACCTGAGGAGTCATTTTCAGAGAAATCTGGGAAAACTGATTCTGGGTCGAAAACTGAAAAATCTGACAGGAGCGGACCTGTCCAACACGTCAGAAATTGGGGCAAAAATCAATTTTTTTGAGGGGGCCAAAAATGACTTCAACTGGTCTACCGAAAGTCCGATCCATGTCAGGGGGCTGTCAGATACCTGAGGAGTCATTTTCAGAGAAATCTGGGAAAACTGATTTTGGGTCGAAAACTGAAAAATCTGACAGGAGCGGACCTGTCGAACACGTCAGAAATTGGGGCAAAAATCAATTTTTTTGAGGGGGCCAAAAATGACTTCAACTGGTCTACCGAAAGTACGATCCATGTCAGGGGGCTGTCAGATACCTGAGGAGTCATTTTCAGAGAAATCTGGGAAAACTGATTTTGGGTCGAAAACTGAAAAATCTGACAGGAGCGGACCTGTCGAACACGTCAGAAATTGGGGCAAAAATCTTTTTTTTTTAGGGGGGCCAAAAATAACTTCAACTGGTCAATCGAAAGTCCGATCCATGTCAGATGGCTCTCAGATACCTGAGGAGTCATTTTCAGAGAAATCTGGGAAAACTGATTTTGGGTCGAAAACTGAAAAATCTGACAGGAGCGGACCTGTCGAAAACGTCAGAAATTGGGGCAAAAATCTAATTTTTTTGAGGGGGCCAAAAATGACTTCAACTGGTCTACCGAAAGTCCGATCCATGTCAGGGGGCTGTCAGATACCTGAGGAGTCATTTTCAGAGAAATCTGGGAAAACTGATTTTGGGTCGAAAACTGAAAAATCTGACAGGAGCGGACCTGTCGAACACGTCAGAAATTGGGCCAAAAATCTAGTTTTTTTGAGAGGGCCAAAAATGACTTCAACTGGTCTACCGAAAGTCCGATCCATGTCAGGGGGCTGTCAGATACCTGAGGAGTCATTTTCAGAGAAATCTGGGAAAACTGATTCTGGGTCGAAAACTGAAAAATCTGACAGGAGCGGACCTGTCCAACACGTCAGAAATTGGGGCAAAAATCAATTTTTTTGAGGGGGCCAAAAATGACTTCAACTGGTCTACCGAAAGTCCGATCCATGTCAGGGGGCTGTCAGATACCTGAGGAGTCATTTTCAGAGAAATCTGGGAAAACTGATTTTGGGTCGAAAACTGAAAAATCTGACAGGAGCGGACCTGTCGAACACGTCAGAAATTGGGGCAAAAATCAATTTTTTTGAGGGGGCCAAAAATGACTTCAACTGGTCTACCGAAAGTACGATCCATGTCAGGGGGCTGTCAGATACCTGAGGAGTCATTTTCAGAGAAATCTGGGAAAACTGATTTTGGGTCGAAAACTGAAAAATCTGACAGGAGCGGACCTGTCGAACACGTCAGAAATTGGGGCAAAAATCTATTTTTTTTAGGGGGGCCAAAAATAACTTCAACTGGTCAATCGAAAGTCCGATCCATGTCAGATGGCTCTCAGATACCTGAGGAGTCATTTTCAGAGAAATCAGGGAAAACTGATTTTGGGTCGAAAACTGAAAAATCTGACAGGAGCGGACCTGTCGAAAACGTCAGAAATTGGGGCAAAAATCTAATTTTTTTGAGGGGGCCAAAAATGACTTCAACTGGTCTACCGAAAGTCCGATCCATGTCAGGGGGCTGTCAGATACCTGAGGAGTCATTTTCAGAGAAATCTGGGAAAACTGATTTTGGGTCGAAAACTGGAAAATCTGACAGGAGCGGACCTGTCAAACACATCAGAAATTGGGCCAAAAATCTAGTTTTTTTAGGGGGGCCAAAAATAACTTCAACTGGTCAATCGAAAGTCCGATCTTTGTCAGATGGCTCTCAGATACCTGAGGAGTCATTTTCAGAGAAATCTGGGAAAACTGATTTTGGGTCGAAAACTGAAAAATCTGACAGGAGCGGACCTGTCGAAAACGTCAGAAATTGGGGCAAAAATCTAATTTTTTTGAGGGGGCCAAAAATGACTTCAACTGGTCTACCGAAAGTCCGATCCATGTCAGGGGGCTGTCAGATACCTGAGGAGTCATTTTCAGAGAAATCTGGGAAAACTGATTTTGGGTCGAAAACTGAAAAATCTGACAGGAGCGGACCTGTCGAACACGTCAGAAATTGGGCCAAAAATCTAGTTTTTTTGAGAGGGCCAAAAATGACTTCAACTGGTCTACCGAAAGTCCGATCCATGTCAGGGGGCTGTCAGATACCTGAGGAGTCATTTTCAGAGAAATCTGGGAAAACTGATTCTGGGTCGAAAACTGAAAAATCTGACAGGAGCGGACCTGTCCAACACGTCAGAAATTGGGGCAAAAATCAATTTTTTTGAGGGGGCCAAAAATGACTTCAACTGGTCTACCGAAAGTCCGATCCATGTCAGGGGGCTGTCAGATACCTGAGGAGTCATTTTCAGAGAAATCTGGGAAAACTGATTTTGGGTCGAAAACTGAAAAATCTGACAGGAGCGGACCTGTCGAACACGTCAGAAATTGGGGCAAAAATCTATTTTTTTTGAGGGGGCCAAAAATGACTTCAACTGGTCTACCGAAAGTACGATCCATGTCAGGGGGCTGTCAGATACCTGAGGAGTCATTTTCAGAGAAATCTGGGAAAACTGATTTTGGGTCGAAAACTGAAAAATCTGACAGGAGCGGACCTGTCGAACACGTCAGAAATTGGGCCAAAAATCTTTTTTTTTTGAGGGGGCCAAAAATGACTTCAACTGGTCTACCGAAAGTCCGATCCATGTCAGGGGGCTGTCAGATACCTGAGGAGTCATTTTCAGAGAAATCTGGGAAAACTGATTTTGGGTCGAAAACTGAAAAATCTGACAGGAGCGGACCTGTCGAACACGTCAGAAATTGGGGCAAAAATCTATTTTTTTGAGGGGGCCAAAAATGACTTCAACTGGTCTACCGAAAGTACGATCCATGTCAGGGGGCTGTCAGATACCTGAGGAGTCATTTTCAGAGAAATCTGGGAAAACTGATTTTGGGTCGAAAACTGAAAAATCTGACAGGAGCGGACCTGTCGAACACGTCAGAAATTGGGCCAAAAATCTAGTTTTTTTGAGAGGGCCAAAAATGACTTCAACTGGTCTACCGAAAGTCCGATCCATGTCAGGGGGCTGTCAGATACCTGAGGAGTCATTTTCAGAGAAATCTGGGAAAACTGATTCTGGGTCGAAAACTGAAAAATCTGACAGGAGCGGACCTGTCGAACACGTCAGAAATTGGGGCAAAAATCAATTTTTTTGAGGGGGCCAAAAATGACTTCAACTGGTCTACCGAAAGTCCGATCCATGTCAGGGGGCTGTCAGATACCTGAGGAGTCATTTTCAGAGAAATCTGGGAAAACTGATTTTGGGTCGAAAACTGAAAAATCTGACAGGAGCGGACCTGTCGAACACGTCAGAAATTGGGGCAAAAATCAATTTTTTTGAGGGGGCCAAAAATGACTTCAACTGGTCTACCGAAAGTACGATCCATGTCAGGGGGCTGTCAGATACCTGAGGAGTCATTTTCAGAGAAATCTGGGAAAACTGATTTTGGGTCGAAAACTGAAAAATCTGACAGGAGCGGACCTGTCGAACACGTCAGAAATTGGGGCAAAAATCTAGTTTTTTTAGGGGGGCCAAAAATAACTTCAACTGGTCAATCGAAAGTCCGATCCATGTCAGATGGCTCTCAGATACCTGAGGAGTCATTTTCAGAGAAATCTGGGAAAACTGATTTTGGGTCGAAAACTGAAAAATCTGACAGGAGCGGACCTGTCGAAAACGTCAGAAATTGGGGCAAAAATCTAATTTTTTTGAGGGGGCCAAAAATGACTTCAACTGGTCTACCGAAAGTCCGATCCATGTCAGGGGGCTGTCAGATACCTGAGGAGTCATTTTCAGAGAAATCTGGGAAAACTGATTTTGGGTCGAAAACTGGAAAATCTGACAGGAGCGGACCTGTCAAACACATCAGAAATTGGGCCAAAAATCTAGTTTTTTTAGGGGGGCCAAAAATAACTTCAACTGGTCAATCGAAAGTCCGATCTTTGTCAGATGGCTCTCAGATACCTGAGGAGTCATTTTCAGAGAAATCTGGGAAAACTGATTTTGGGTCGAAAACTGAAAAATCTGACAGGAGCGGACCTGTCGAAAACGTCAGAAATTGGGGCAAAAATCTAATTTTTTTGAGGGGGCCAAAAATGACTTCAACTGGTCTACCGAAAGTACGATCCATGTCAGGGGGCTGTCAGATACCTGAGGAGTCATTTTCAGAGAAATCTGGGAAAACTGATTTTGGGTCGAAAACTGAAAAATCTGACAGGAGCGGACCTGTCGAACACGTCAGAAATTTGGGCAAAAATCTTTTTTTTTTTAGGGGGGCCAAAAATGACTTCAACTGGTCTACCAAAAGTCTGATCCATGTCAGAGTGCTCTCAGATACCTGAGGAGTCATTTTCAGAGAAATCTGGGAAAACTGATTTTGGGTCGAAAACTGAAAAATCTGACAGGAGCGGACCTGTCGAACACGTCAGAAATTGGGGCAAAAATCTATTTTTTTTAGGGGGGCCAAAAATAACTTCAACTGGTCAATCGAAAGTCCGATCCATGTCAGATGGCTATCAGATACCTGAGGAGTCATTTTCAGAGAAATCTGGGAAAACTGATTTTGGGTCGAAAACTGGAAAATCTGACAGGAGCGGACCTGTCAAACACATCAGAAATTGGGCCCAAAATCTAGTTTTTTTGAGGGGGTCAAAAATGACTTCAACTGGTCTATCGAAAGTCCGATCCATGTCAGGGGGCTGTCAGATACCTGAGGAGTCATTTTCAGAGAAATCTGGGAAAACTGATTTTGGGTCGAAAACTGAAAAATCTGACAGGAGCGGACCTGTCGAACACGTCAGAAATTGGGGCAAAAATCTATTTTTTTTAAGGGGGGCCAAAAATGACTTCAACTGGTCTACCAAAAGTCTGATCCATGTCAGAGTGCTCTCAGATACCTGAGGAGTCATTTTCAGAGAAATCTGGGAAAACTGATTTTGGGTCGAAAACTGAAAAATCTGACAGGAGGACCTGTCGAACACGTCAGAAATTGGGCCAAAAATTTATTTTTTTTGAGGGGGCCAAAAATGACTTCAACTGGTCTACCGAAAGTCCGATCCATGTCAGGGGGCTGTCAGATACCTGAGGAGTCATTTTCAGAGAAATCTGGGAAAACTGATTCTGGGTCGAAAACTGAAAAATCTGACAGGAGCGGACCTGTCGAACACGTCAGAAATTGGGGCAAAAATCAATTTTTTTGAGGGGGCCAAAAATGACTTCAACTGGTCTACCGAAAGTCCGATCCATGTCAGGGGGCTGTCAGATACCTGAGGAGTCATTTTCAGAGAAATCTGGGAAAACTGATTTTGGGTCGAAAACTGAAAAATCTGACAGGAGCGGACCTGTCGAACACGTCAGAAATTGGGGCAAAAATCAATTTTTTTGAGGGGGCCAAAAATGACTTCAACTGGTCTACCGAAAGTACGATCCATGTCAGGGGGCTGTCAGATACCTGAGGAGTCATTTTCAGAGAAATCTGGGAAAACTGATTTTGGGTCGAAAACTGAAAAATCTGACAGGAGCGGACCTGTCGAACACGTCAGAAATTGGGGCAAAAATCTATTTTTTTTAGGGGGGCCAAAAATAACTTCAACTGGTCAATCGAAAGTCCGATCCATGTCAGATGGCTCTCAGATACCTGAGGAGTCATTTTCAGAGAAATCTGGGAAAACTGATTTTGGGTCGAAAACTGAAAAATCTGACAGGAGCGGACCTGTCGAAAACGTCAGAAATTGGGGCAAAAATCTAATTTTTTTGAGGGGGCCAAAAATGACTTCAACTGGTCTACCGAAAGTCCGATCCATGTCAGGGGGCTGTCAGATACCTGAGGAGTCATTTTCAGAGAAATCTGGGAAAACTGATTTTGGGTCGAAAACTGGAAAATCTGACAGGAGCGGACCTGTCAAACACATCAGAAATTGGGCCAAAAATCTAGTTTTTTTAGGGGGGCCAAAAATAACTTCAACTGGTCAATCGAAAGTCCGATCTTTGTCAGATGGCTCTCAGATACCTGAGGAGTCATTTTCAGAGAAATCTGGGAAAACTGATTTTGGGTCGAAAACTGAAAAATCTGACAGGAGCGGACCTGTCGAAAACGTCAGAAATTGGGGCAAAAATCTAATTTTTTTGAGGGGGCCAAAAATGACTTCAACTGGTCTACCGAAAGTCCGATCCATGTCAGGGGGCTGTCAGATACCTGAGGAGTCATTTTCAGAGAAATCTGGGAAAACTGATTTTGGGTCGAAAACTGAAAAATCTGACAGGAGCGGACCTGTCGAACACGTCAGAAATTCGGCCAAAAATCTTTTTTTTTTTGAGGGGGCCAAAAATGACTTCAACTGGTCTACTGGAAGTCCGATCCATGTCAGGGGGCTGTCAGATACCTGAGGAGTCATTTTCAGATAAATCTGGGAAAACTGATTTTGGGTCGAATACTGAAAAATCTGACAGGAGCGGACCTGTCGAACACGTCAGAAATTGGGGCAAAAATCTATTTTTTTTGAGGGGGCCAAAAATGACTTCAACTGGTCTACCGAAAGTACGATCCATGTCAGGGGGCTGTCAGATACCTGAGGAGTCATTTTCAGAGAAATCTGGGAAAACTGATTTTGGGTCGAAAACTGAAAAATCTGACAGGAGCGGACCTGTCGAACACGTCAGAAATTGGGGAAAAAATCTATTTTTTTTAGGGGGGCCAAAAATAACTTCAACTGGTCAATCGAAAGTCCGATCCATGTCAGATGGCTCTCAGATACCTGAGGAGTCATTTTCAGAGAAATCTGGGAAAACTGATTTTGGGTCGAAAACTGGAAAATCTGACAGGAGCGGACCTGTCGAACACGTCAGAAATTGGGGCAAAAATCTATTTTGTTTAAGGGGGGCCAAAAATGACTTCAACTGGTCTACCAAAAGTCTGATCCATGTCAGAGTGCTCTCAGATACCTGAGGAGTCATTTTCAGAGAAATCTGGGAAAACTGATTTTGGGTCGAAAACTGAAAAATCTGACAGGAGCGGACCTGTCGAACACGTCAGAAATTGGGCCAAAAATCTTTTTTTTTTGAGGGGGCCAAAAATGACTTCAACTGGTCTACCGAAAGTCCGATCCATGTCAGGGGGCTGTCAGATACCTGAGGAGTCATTTTCAGAGAAATCTGGGAAAACTGATTTTGGGTCGAAAACTGAAAAATCTGACAGGAGCGGACCTGTCGAACACGTCAGAAATTGGGGCAAAAATCAATTTTTTTGAGGGGGCCAAAAATGACTTCAACTGGTCTACCGAAAGTACGATCCATGTCAGGGGGCTGTCAGATACCTGAGGAGTCATTTTCAGAGAAATCTGGGAAAACTGATTTTGGGTCGAAAACTGAAAAATCTGACAGGAGCGGACCTGTCGAACACGTCAGAAATTGGGGCAAAAATCTATTTTTTTTAGGGGGGCCAAAAATAACTTCAACTGGTCAATCGAAAGTCCGATCCATGTCAGATGGCTCTCAGATACCTGAGGAGTCATTTTCAGAGAAATCTGGGAAAACTGATTTTGGGTCGAAAACTGAAAAATCTGACAGGAGCGGACCTGTCGAAAACGTCAGAAATTGGGGCAAAAATCTAATTTTTTTGAGGGGGCCAAAAATGACTTCAACTGGTCTACCGAAAGTCCGATCCATGTCAGGGGGCTGTCAGATACCTGAGGAGTCATTTTCAGAGAAATCTGGGAAAACTGATTTTGGGTCGAAAACTGAAAAATCTGACAGGAGCGGACCTGTCGAACACGTCAGAAATTGGGGCAAAAATCAATTTTTTTGAGGGGGCCAAAAATGACTTCAACTGGTCTACCGAAAGTCCGATCCATGTCAGGGGGCTGTCAGATACCTGAGGAGTCATTTTCAGAGAAATCTGGGAAAACTGATTTTGGGTCGAAAACTGAAAAATCTGACAGGAGCGGACCTGTCGAACACGTCAGAAATTGGGGCAAAAATCTAATTTTTTTGAGGGGGCCAAAAATGACTTCAACTGGTCTACCGAAAGTCCGATCCATGTCAGGGGGCTGTCAGATACCTGAGGAGTCATTTTCAGAGAAATCTGGGAAAACTGATTTTGGGTCGAAAACTGGAAAATCTGACAGGAGCGGACCTGTCAAACACATCAGAAATTGGGCCAAAAATCTAGTTTTTTTAGGGGGGCCAAAAATAACTTCAACTGGTCAATCGAAAGTCCGATCTTTGTCAGATGGCTCTCAGATACCTGAGGAGTCATTTTCAGAGAAATCTGGGAAAACTGATTTTGGGTCGAAAACTGAAAAATCTGACAGGAGCGGACCTGTCGAAAACGTCAGAAATTTGGGCAAAAATCTAATTTTTTTGAGGGGGCCAAAAATGACTTCAACTGGTCTACCGAAAGTCCGATCCATGTCAGGGGGCTGTCAGATACCTGAGGAGTCATTTTCAGAGAAATCTGGGAAAACTGATTTTGGGTCGAAAACTGAAAAATCTGACAGGAGCGGACCTGTCGAACACGTCAGAAATTGGGCCAAAAATCTAGTTTTTTTGAGAGGGCCAAAAATGACTTCAACTGGTCTACCGAAAGTCCGATCCATGTCAGGGGGCTGTCAGATACCTGAGGAGTCATTTTCAGAGAAATCTGGGAAAACTGATTCTGGGTCGAAAACTGAAAAATCTGACAGGAGCGGACCTGTCGAACACGTCAGAAATTGGGGCAAAAATCAATTTTTTTGAGGGGGCCAAAAATGACTTCAACTGGTCTACCGAAAGTCCGATCCATGTCAGGGGGCTGTCAGATACCTGAGGAGTCATTTTCAGAGAAATCTGGGAAAACTGATTTTGGGTCGAAAACTGAAAAATCTGACAGGAGCGGACCTGTCGAACACGTCAGAAATTGGGGCAAAAATCAATTTTTTTGAGGGGGCCAAAAATGACTTCAACTGGTCTACCGAAAGTACGATCCATGTCAGGGGGCTGTCAGATACCTGAGGAGTCATTTTCAGAGAAATCTGGGAAAACTGATTTTGGGTCGAAAACTGAAAAATCTGACAGGAGCGGACCTGTCGAACACGTCAGAAATTGGGGCAAAAATCTAGTTTTTTTAGGGGGGCCAAAAATAACTTCAACTGGTCAATCGAAAGTCCGATCCATGTCAGATGGCTCTCAGATACCTGAGGAGTCATTTTCAGAGAAATCTGGGAAAACTGATTTTGGGTCGAAAACTGAAAAATCTGACAGGAGCGGACCTGTCGAAAACGTCAGAAATTGGGGCAAAAATCTAATTTTTTTGAGGGGGCCAAAAATGACTTCAACTGGTCTACCGAAAGTCCGATCCATGTCAGGGGGCTGTCAGATACCTGAGGAGTCATTTTCAGAGAAATCTGGGAAAACTGATTTTGGGTCGAAAACTGGAAAATCTGACAGGAGCGGACCTGTCAAACACATCAGAAATTGGGCCAAAAATCTAGTTTTTTTAGGGGGGCCAAAAATAACTTCAACTGGTCAATCGAAAGTCCGATCTTTGTCAGATGGCTCTCAGATACCTGAGGAGTCATTTTCAGAGAAATCTGGGAAAACTGATTTTGGGTCGAAAACTGAAAAATCTGACAGGAGCGGACCTGTCGAAAACGTCAGAAATTGGGGCAAAAATCTAATTTTTTTGAGGGGGCCAAAAATGACTTCAACTGGTCTACCGAAAGTACGATCCATGTCAGGGGGCTGTCAGATACCTGAGGAGTCATTTTCAGAGAAATCTGGGAAAACTGATTTTGGGTCGAAAACTGAAAAATCTGACAGGAGCGGACCTGTCGAACACGTCAGAAATTTGGGCAAAAATCTTTTTTTTTTTAGGGGGGCCAAAAATGACTTCAACTGGTCTACCAAAAGTCTGATCCATGTCAGAGTGCTCTCAGATACCTGAGGAGTCATTTTCAGAGAAATCTGGGAAAACTGATTTTGGGTCGAAAACTGAAAAATCTGACAGGAGCGGACCTGTCGAACACGTCAGAAATTGGGGCAAAAATCTATTTTTTTTAGGGGGGCCAAAAATAACTTCAACTGGTCAATCGAAAGTCCGATCCATGTCAGATGGCTCTCAGATACCTGAGGAGTCATTTTCAGAGAAATCTGGGAAAACTGATTTTGGGTCGAAAACTGGAAAATCTGACAGGAGCGGACCTGTCAAACACATCAGAAATTGGGCCCAAAATCTAGTTTTTTTGAGGGGGTCAAAAATGACTTCAACTGGTCTATCGAAAGTCCGATCCATGTCAGGGGGCTGTCAGATACCTGAGGAGTCATTTTCAGAGAAATCTGGGAAAACTGATTTTGGGTCGAAAACTGAAAAATCTGACAGGAGCGGACCTGTCGAACACGTCAGAAATTGGGGCAAAAATCTATTTTTTTTAAGGGGGGCCAAAAATGACTTCAACTGGTCTACCAAAAGTCTGATCCATGTCAGAGTGCTCTCAGATACCTGAGGAGTCATTTTCAGAGAAATCTGGGAAAACTGATTTTGGGTCGAAAACTGAAAAATCTGACAGGAGCGGACCTGTCGAACACGTCAGAAATTGGGCCAAAAATCTTTTTTTTTTGAGGGGGCCAAAAATGACTTCAACTGGTCTACCGAAAGTCCGATCCATGTCAGGGGGCTGTCAGATACCTGAGGAGTCATTTTCAGAGAAATCTGGGAAAACTGATTTTGGGTCGAAAACTGAAAAATCTGACAGGAGCGGACCTGTCGAACACGTCAGAAATTGGGGCAAAAATCAATTTTTTTGAGGGGGCCAAAAATGACTTCAACTGGTCTACCGAAAGTACGATCCATGTCAGGGGGCTGTCAGATACCTGAGGAGTCATTTTCAGAGAAATCTGGGAAAACTGATTTTGGGTCGAAAACTGAAAAATCTGACAGGAGCGGACCTGTCGAACACGTCAGAAATTGGGGCAAAAATCTATTTTTTTTAGGGGGGCCAAAAATAACTTCAACTGGTCAATCGAAAGTCCGATCCATGTCAGATGGCTCTCAGATACCTGAGGAGTCATTTTCAGAGAAATCTGGGAAAACTGATTTTGGGTCGAAAACTGAAAAATCTGACAGGAGCGGACCTGTCGAAAACGTCAGAAATTGGGGCAAAAATCTAATTTTTTTGAGGGGGCCAAAAATGACTTCAACTGGTCTACCGAAAGTCCGATCCATGTCAGGGGGCTGTCAGATACCTGAGGAGTCATTTTCAGAGAAATCTGGGAAAACTGATTTTGGGTCGAAAACTGAAAAATCTGACAGGAGCGGACCTGTCGAACACGTCAGAAATTGGGCCAAAAATCTAGTTTTTTTGAGAGGGCCAAAAATGACTTCAACTGGTCTACCGAAAGTCCGATCCATGTCAGGGGGCTGTCAGATACCTGAGGAGTCATTTTCAGAGAAATCTGGGAAAACTGATTCTGGGTCGAAAACTGAAAAATCTGACAGGAGCGGACCTGTCCAACACGTCAGAAATTGGGGCAAAAATCAATTTTTTTGAGGGGGCCAAAAATGACTTCAACTGGTCTACCGAAAGTCCGATCCATGTCAGGGGGCTGTCAGATACCTGAGGAGTCATTTTCAGAGAAATCTGGGAAAACTGATTTTGGGTCGAAAACTGAAAAATCTGACAGGAGCGGACCTGTCGAACACGTCAGAAATTGGGGCAAAAATCTAATTTTTTTGAGGGGGCCAAAAATGACTTCAACTGGTCTACCGAAAGTCCGATCCATGTCAGGGGGCTGTCAGATACCTGAGGAGTCATTTTCAGAGAAATCTGGGAAAACTGATTTTGGGTCGAAAACTGGAAAATCTGACAGGAGCGGACCTGTCAAACACATCAGAAATTGGGCCAAAAATCTAGTTTTTTTAGGGGGGCCAAAAATAACTTCAACTGGTCAATCGAAAGTCCGATCTTTGTCAGATGGCTCTCAGATACCTGAGGAGTCATTTTCAGAGAAATCTGGGAAAACTGATTTTGGGTCGAAAACTGAAAAATCTGACAGGAGCGGACCTGTCGAAAACGTCAGAAATTTGGGCAAAAATCTAATTTTTTTGAGGGGGCCAAAAATGACTTCAACTGGTCTACCGAAAGTCCGATCCATGTCAGGGGGCTGTCAGATACCTGAGGAGTCATTTTCAGAGAAATCTGGGAAAACTGATTTTGGGTCGAAAACTGAAAAATCTGACAGGAGCGGACCTGTTGAACACGTCAGAAATTGGGCCAAAAATCTAGTTTTTTTGAGAGGGCCAAAAATGACTTCAACTGGTCTACCGAAAGTCCGATCCATGTCAGGGGGCTGTCAGATACCTGAGGAGTCATTTTCAGAGAAATCTGGGAAAACTGATTCTGGGTCGAAAACTGAAAAATCTGACAGGAGCGGACCTGTCAAACACATCAGAAATTGGGCCAAAAATCTAGTTTTTTTAGGGGGGCCAAAAATAACTTCAACTGGTCAATCGAAAGTCCGATCTTTGTCAGATGGCTCTCAGATACCTGAGGAGTCATTTTCAGAGAAATCTGGGAAAACTGATTTTGGGTCGAAAACTGAAAAATCTGACAGGAGCGGACCTGTCGAAAACGTCAGAAATTTGGGCAAAAATCTAATTTTTTTGAGGGGGCCAAAAATGACTTCAACTGGTCTACCGAAAGTCCGATCCATGTCAGGGGGCTGTCAGATACCTGAGGAGTCATTTTCAGAGAAATCTGGGAAAACTGATTTTGGGTCGAAAACTGAAAAATCTGACAGGAGCGGACCTGTCGAACACGTCAGAAATTGGGCCAAAAATCTAGTTTTTTTGAGAGGGCCAAAAATGACTTCAACTGGTCTACCGAAAGTCCGATCCATGTCAGGGGGCTGTCAGATACCTGAGGAGTCATTTTCAGAGAAATCTGGGAAAACTGATTTTGGGTCGAAAACTGAAAAATCTGACAGGAGCGGACCTGTCCAACACGTCAGAAATTGGGGCAAAAATCAATTTTTTTGAGGGGGCCAAAAATGACTTCAACTGGTCTACCGAAAGTCCGATCCATGTCAGGGGGCTGTCAGATACCTGAGGAGTCATTTTCAGAGAAATCTGGGAAAACTGATTCTGGGTCGAAAACTGAAAAATCTGACAGGAGCGGACCTGTCGAACACGTCAGAAATTGGGGCAAAAATCTATTTTTTTTAGGGGGGCCAAAAATAACTTCAACTGGTCTACCGAAAGTCCGATCCATGTCAGGGGGCTGTCAGATACCTGAGGAGTCATTTTCAGAGAAATCTGGGAAAACTGATTTTGGGTCGAAAACTGAAAAATCTGACAGGAGCGGACCTGTCGAAAACGTCAGAAATTGGGGCAAAAATCTAATTTTTTTGAGGGGGCCAAAAATGACTTCAACTGGTCTACCGAAAGTCCGATCCATGTCAGGGGGCTGTCAGATACCTGAGGAGTCATTTTCAGAGAAATCTGGGAAAACTGATTTTGGGTCGAAAACTGAAAAATCTGACAGGAGCGGACCTGTCGAACACGTCAGAAATTGGGGCAAAAATCTATTTTTTTTAAGGGGGGCCAAAAATGACTTCAACTGGTCTACCAAAAGTCTGATCCATGTCAGAGTGCTCTCAGATACCTGAGGAGTCATTTTCAGAGAAATCTGGGAAAACTGATTTTGGGTCGAAAACTGAAAAATCTGACAGGAGCGGACCTGTCGAAAACGTCAGAAATTGGGGCAAAAATCTAATTTTTTTGAGGGGGCCAAAAATGACTTCAACTGGTCTACCGAAAGTCCGATCCATGTCAGGGGGCTGTCAGATACCTGAGGAGTCATTTTCAGAGAAATCTGGGAAAACTGATTTTGGGTCGAAAACTGAAAAATCTGACAGGAGCGGACCTGTCGAACACGTCAGAAATTGGGGCAAAAATCTATTTTTTTTAAGGGGGGCCAAAAATGACTTCAACTGGTCTACCAAAAGTCTGATCCATGTCAGAGTGCTCTCAGATACCTGAGGAGTCATTTTCAGAGAAATCTGGGAAAACTGATTTTGGGTCGAAAACTGAAAAATCTGACAGGAGCGGACCTGTCGAACACGTCAGAAATTGGGGCAAAAATCTATTTTTTTTAAGGGGGGCCAAAAATGACTTCAACTGGTCTACCAAAAGTCTGATCCATGTCAGAGTGCTCTCAGATACCTGAGGAGTCATTTTCAGAGAAATCTGGGAAAACTGATTTTGGGTCGAAAACTGAAAAATCTGACAGGAGCGGACCTGTCGAACACGTCAGAAATTGGGGCAAAAATCAATTTTTTTGAGGGGGCCAAAAATGACTTCAACTGGTCTACCGAAAGTCCGATCCATGTCAGGGGGCTGTCAGATACCTGAGGAGTCATTTTCAGAGAAATCTGGGAAAACTGATTCTGGGTCGAAAACTGAAAAATCTGACAGGAGCGGACCTGTCCAACACGTCAGAAATTGGGGCAAAAATCAATTTTTTTGAGGGGGCCAAAAATGACTTCAACTGGTCTACCGAAAGTCCGATCCATGTCAGGGGGCTGTCAGATACCTGAGGAGTCATTTTCAGAGAAATCTGGGAAAACTGATTTTGGGTCGAAAACTGAAAAATCTGACAGGAGCGGACCTGTCGAACACGTCAGAAATTGGGGCAAAAATCTAATTTTTTTGAGGGGGCCAAAAATGACTTCAACTGGTCTACCGAAAGTCCGATCCATGTCAGGGGGCTGTCAGATACCTGAGGAGTCATTTTCAGAGAAATCTGGGAAAACTGATTTTGGGTCGAAAACTGGAAAATCTGACAGGAGCGGACCTGTCAAACACATCAGAAATTGGGCCAAAAATCTAGTTTTTTTAGGGGGGCCAAAAATAACTTCAACTGGTCAATCGAAAGTCCGATCTTTGTCAGATGGCTCTCAGATACCTGAGGAGTCATTTTCAGAGAAATCTGGGAAAACTGATTTTGGGTCGAAAACTGAAAAATCTGACAGGAGCGGACCTGTCGAAAACGTCAGAAATTTGGGCAAAAATCTAATTTTTTTGAGGGGGCCAAAAATGACTTCAACTGGTCTACCGAAAGTCCGATCCATGTCAGGGGGCTGTCAGATACCTGAGGAGTCATTTTCAGAGAAATCTGGGAAAACTGATTTTGGGTCGAAAACTGAAAAATCTGACAGGAGCGGACCTGTCGAACACGTCAGAAATTGGGCCAAAAATCTAGTTTTTTTGAGAGGGCCAAAAATGACTTCAACTGGTCTACCGAAAGTCCGATCCATGTCAGGGGGCTGTCAGATACCTGAGGAGTCATTTTCAGAGAAATCTGGGAAAACTGATTCTGGGTCGAAAACTGAAAAATCTGACAGGAGCGGACCTGTCCAACACGTCAGAAATTGGGGCAAAAATCAATTTTTTTGAGGGGGCCAAAAATGACTTCAACTGGTCTACCGAAAGTCCGATCCATGTCAGGGGGCTGTCAGATACCTGAGGAGTCATTTTCAGAGAAATCTGGGAAAACTGATTTTGGGTCGAAAACTGAAAAATCTGACAGGAGCGGACCTGTCGAACACGTCAGAAATTGGGGCAAAAATCTATTTTTTTTAGGGGGGCCAAAAATAACTTCAACTGGTCAATCGAAAGTCCGATCCATGTCAGATGGCTCTCAGATACCTGAGGAGTCATTTTCAGAGAAATCTGGGAAAACTGATTTTGGGTCGAAAACTGAAAAATCTGACAGGAGCGGACCTGTCGAAAACGTCAGAAATTGGGGCAAAAATCTAATTTTTTTGAGGGGGCCAAAAATGACTTCAACTGGTCTACCGAAAGTCCGATCCATGTCAGGGGGCTGTCAGATACCTGAGGAGTCATTTTCAGAGAAATCTGGGAAAACTGATTTTGGGTCGAAAACTGAAAAATCTGACAGGAGCGGACCTGTCGAACACGTCAGAAATTGGGGCAAAAATCTATTTTTTTTAAGGGGGGCCAAAAATGACTTCAACTGGTCTACCAAAAGTCTGATCCATGTCAGAGTGCTCTCAGATACCTGAGGAGTCATTTTCAGAGAAATCTGGGAAAACTGATTTTGGGTCGAAAACTGAAAAATCTGACAGGAGCGGACCTGTCGAACACGTCAGAAATTGGGGCAAAAATCTATTTTTTTTAAGGGGGGCCAAAAATGACTTCAACTGGTCTACCAAAAGTCTGATCCATGTCAGAGTGCTCTCAGATACCTGAGGAGTCATTTTCAGAGAAATCTGGGAAAACTGATTTTGGGTCGAAAACTGACAAATCTGACAGGAGCGGACCTGTCGAACACGTCAGAAATTGGGGCAAAAATCAATTTTTTTGAGGGGGCCAAAAATGACTTCAACTGGTCTACCGAAAGTACGATCCATGTCAGGGGGCTGTCAGATACCTGAGGAGTCATTTTCAGAGAAATCTGGGAAAACTGATTTTGGGTCGAAAACTGAAAAATCTGACAGGAGCGGACCTGTCGAACACGTCAGAAATTGGGGCAAAAATCTATTTTTTTTAGGGGGGCCAAAAATAACTTCAACTGGTCAATCGAAAGTCCGATCCATGTCAGATGGCTCTCAGATACCTGAGGAGTCATTTTCAGAGAAATCTGGGAATACTGATTTTGGGTCGAAAACTGAAAAATCTGACAGGAGCGGACCTGTCGAAAACGTCAGAAATTGGGGCAAAAATCTAATTTTTTTGAGGGGGCCAAAAATGACTTCAACTGGTCTACCGAAAGTCCGATCCATGTCAGGGGGCTGTCAGATACCTGAGGAGTCATTTTCAGAGAAATCTGGGAAAACTGATTTTGGGTCGAAAACTGGAAAATCTGACAGGAGCGGACCTGTCAAACACATCAGAAATTGGGCCAAAAATCTAGTTTTTTTAGGGGGGCCAAAAATAACTTCAACTGGTCAATCGAAAGTCCGATCTTTGTCAGATGGCTCTCAGATACCTGAGGAGTCATTTTCAGAGAAATCTGGGAAAACTGATTTTGGGTCGAAAACTGAAAATTCTGACAGGAGCGGACCTGTCGAAAACGTCAGAAATTGGGGCAAAAATCTAATTTTTTTGAGGGGGCCAAAAATGACTTCAACTGGTCTACCGAAAGTCCGATCCATGTCAGGGGGCTGTCAGATACCTGAGGAGTCATTTTCAGAGAAATCTGGGAAAACTGATTTTGGGTCGAAAACTGAAAAATCTGACAAGAGCGGACCTGTCGAACACGTCAGAAATTGGGCCAAAAATCTAGTTTTTTTGAGAGGGCCAAACATGACTTCAACTGGTCTACCGAAAGTCCGATCCATGTCAGGGGGCTGTCAGATACCTGAGGAGTCATTTTCAGAGAAATCTGGGAAAACTGATTCTGGGTCGAAAACTGAAAAATCTGACAGGAGCGGACCTGTCGAACACGTCAGAAATTGGGGCAAAAATCTATTTTTTTTAGGGGGGCCAAAAATAACTTCAACTGGTCAATCGAAAGTCCGATCCATGTCAGATGGCTCTCAGATACCTGAGGAGTCATTTTCAGAGAAATCTGGGAAAACTGATTTTGGGTCGAAAACTGAAAAATCTGACAGGAGCGGACCTGTCGAACACGTCAGAAATTGGGGCAAAAATCAATTTTTTTGAGGGGGCCAAAAATGACTTCAACTGGTCTACCGAAAGTACGATCCATGTCAGGGGGCTGTCAGATACCTGAGGAGTCATTTTCAGAGAAATCTGGGAAAACTGATTTTGGGTCGAAAACTGAAAAATCTGACAGGAGCGGACCTGTCGAACACGTCAGAAATTGGGGCAAAAATCTATTTTTTTTAAGGGGGGCCAAAAATGACTTCAACTGGTCTACCAAAAGTCTGATCCATGTCAGAGTGCTCTCAGATACCTGAGGAGTCATTTTCAGAGAAATCTGGGAAAACTGATTTTGGGTCGAAAACTGAAAAATCTGACAGGAGCGGACTTGTCGAACACGTCAGAAATTGGGCCAAAAATCTTTTTTTTTTGAGGGGGCCAAAAATGACTTCGACTGGTCTACCGAAAGTCCGATCCATGTCAGGGGGCTGTCAGATACCTGAGGAGTCATTTTCAGAGAAATCTGGGAAAACTGATTTTGGGTCGAAAACTGAAAAATCTGACAGGAGCGGACCTGTCGAACACGTCAGAAATTGGGGCAAAAATCTATTTTTTTTGAGGGGGCCAAAAATGACTTCAACTGGTCTACCGAAAGTACGATCCATGTCAGGGGGCTGTCAGATACCTGAGGAGTCATTTTCAGAGAAATCTGGGAAAACTGATTTTGGGTCGAAAACTGAAAAATCTGACAGGAGCGGACCTGTCGAACACGTCAGAAATTGGGGCAAAAATCAATTTTTTTAGGGGGGCCAAAAATGACTTCAACTGGTCTACCGAAAGTCCGATCCATGTCAGGGGGCTGTCAGATACCTGAGGAGTCATTTTCAGAGAAATCTGGGAAAACTGATTTTGGGTCGAAAACTGAAAAATCTGACAGGAGCGGACCTGTCGAACACGTCAGAAATTGGGGCAAAAATCTATTTTTTTTAAGGGGGGCCAAAAATGACTTCAACTGGTCTACCAAAAGTCTGATCCATGTCAGAGTGCTCTCAGATACCTGAGGAGTCATTTTCAGAGAAATCTGGGAAAACTGATTTTGGGTCGAAAACTGAAAAATCTGACAGGAGCGGACCTGTCGAACACGTCAGAAATTGGGCCAAAAATCTAGTTTTTTTGAGAGGGCCAAAAATGACTTCAACTGGTCTACCAAAAGTCTGATCCATGTCAGAGTGCTCTCAGATACCTGAGGAGTCATTTTCAGAGAAATCTGGGAAAACTGATTTTGGGTCGAAAACTGAAAAATCTGACAGGAGCGGACCTGTCGAACACGTCAGAAATTGGGCCAAAAATCTTTTTTTTTTGAGGGGGCCAAAAATGACTTCAACTGGTCTACCGAAAGTCCGATCCATGTCAGGGGGCTGTCAGATACCTGAGGAGTCATTTTCAGAGAAATCTGGGAAAACTGATTTTGGGTCGAAAACTGAAAAATCTGACAGGAGCGGACCTGTCGAACACGTCAGAAATTGGGGCAAAAATCTATTTTTTTTGAGGGGGCCAAAAATGACTTCAACTGGTCTACCGAAAGTACGATCCATGTCAGGGGGCTGTCAGATACCTGAGGAGTCATTTTCAGAGAAATCTGGGAAAACTGATTTTGGGTCGAAAACTGAAAAATCTGACAGGAGGGGACCTGTCGAACACGTCAGAAATTGGGGCAAAAATCTATTTTTTTTAAGGGGGGCCAAAAATGACTTCAACTGCTCTACCGAAAGTATGATCCATGTCAGGGGGCTGTCAGATACCTGAGGAGTCATTTTTAGAGAAATCTGGGAAAACTGATTTTGGGTCGAATACTGAAAAATCTGACAGGAGCGGACCTGTCGAACACGTCAGAAATTGGGGCAAAAATCTATTTTTTTTGAGGGGGCCAAAAATGACTTCAACTGGTCTACCGAAAGTACGATCCATGTCAGGGGGCTGTCAGATACCTGAGGAGTCATTTTCAGAGAAATCTGGGAAAACTGATTTTGGGTCGAAAACTGAAAAATCTGACAGGAGCGGACCTGTCGAACACGTCAGAAATTTGGGCAAAAATCTTTTTTTTTTTAGGGGGGCCAAAAATGACTTCAACTGGTCTACCAAAAGTCTGATCCATGTCAGAGTGCTCTCAGATACCTGAGGAGTCATTTTCAGAGAAATCTGGGAAAACTGATTTTGGGTCGAAAACTGAAAAATCTGACAGGAGCGGACCTGTCGAACACGTCAGAAATTGGGGCAAAAATCTATTTTTTTTAAGGGGGGCCAAAAATGACTTCAACTGGTCTACCAAAAGTCTGATCCATGTCAGAGTGCTCTCAGATACCTGAGGAGTCATTTTCAGAGAAATCTGGGAAAACTGATTTTGTTTCAATACCTTTTCGATGCCACTGATGTCAGTGGGCTGCTGGGCTAGGAAGGCCTCGTTGCCATGGAAGATGATCCCAGCCAAGTTGGAGACCAGGGGAGGGTGGTCCAGAATCAGAAACACCTGAGAACACACAACACAAATCTCACACGTAAGCACACCCAAATGAAATCCCAGGAAAATACAATTCTGCGAGTCACTTGCCGCATTTTCCTATCAATGTGGCAAGGAAAGGTTTTTCCTGGGCAGCAGTTGGCCGGTACAAGTAATTGCAGCACTTGGGGGGAAAAGTGACTGAGAGGAAAACATCCCAGGCTGTCAGCACTGGACTTAAAACGGGAAAAGTTCCCATCGTCTCTGTAAGTTAAATTACTGAAAAAAAGTCCAGTGTGAACTGGGCTATAGACTACTTCCAAGCCATCACCATCAGGAAGGTTGAGATCTTACCTGAGACAGGAGGAAGAGGGAGACTACTGGACTGATGTGTGGTGGATCCTCCTGAGAGAAAAGAACAAATAATGAGAATGAAATCAATCTCAAGAATCTCACATTTTCTCAGTGAGTTTTCAAAGCTTATTGTGCCATTAGGTGTGCTTTATGCAACTATTTTTATAAAAGCTGTATTTCTATTTCAGCAGGCATTTGGGCAAAGCACTAAGTACACAGTACTTGAAGTACTATTCAATGAGGTTTTGCCCTTGGTCAACGTGATAAACACTGCTTTGCCCGATGCCCGATGAAACGAATTCAGGCAGCTCGGGCGGGATTCTAACCCACAACTCCTGCTTTCTAGTGCAGAAACCACTTGACCACCAAGCTGGTCGAGGTCGTATGGAGGATTCGAAAAGAGCATAGTGGCGAGTACTGCGTTGCATCACCGATACAACATGATGTTTTGCGTCAAGGTGAATGCAATTCAATTAGGTCTTGCCCTTGCTCGACGTGATAAACACTGAATGCCCAGTGTTTATCACGCTGAGCAAGGGCAAAACCTAATTGAATTACATTCTCCTCAATGCAAAACATCATGTTATATCTGTGATTAACATGGGAGCACCCTGAAGGATTGCCAAATATGAACCAAGAACTTAATCACAAGTGGCTCTCCCTTCATCTTTTGGAATGAAAGAGGGGAGAAAGGAACGGCTTATCTGGCAAGGGGAAGTGGGGAGGGGAGCTGCCTGGGGGAGCACCCTTACGGATTGCCAAATATGAACGACGAACTTAATCACAAATGGCTCTCTCTTTATCTTTGGAATGAAAGAGGGGAGAAAGGAACGGCTTGTCTGGCAAGGGGATATGGGGAGGGGAGCTGCCTGGGGGACTCACAGCCACTCCGTAGGATCTCTTGCGGGTCAGGGAGTCCACGTAGAGGGGTATGAGGAGCCGGTTCAGGAGGTGGTCTGTCAGGACGTCGTTCAGCGCCTCGATGCGCAGGTTCAGGATGTCGTTGACGTAGTGCAGATGGTCCAGGTGCTCGGCAACCAGGGAGGCCAGGCGGTTGCGACTCTGGTGGCTGGGTACCAGGGAGAAAAAAAACCAAAACAAAAAAACCCACACTTAGTGCAAGGGGACCGGTGTTTGAAAGGGATGTCGGCTGAATTCAGAAGAAAAAAAGCTCACTCACCGATCCAATGTGTGACATGCACCAACTGGACGCTTTTTATTGTTTCAAGACCACTATCTCTTTCCTCGAGGCAGAGTTATCTTTATAATTTTAAAGAGAGATACACGCTTCTGGCCATTGAAATATGTGACTCGTTTTCTTCGTAGCCAGGTGGAAAGTTTGCTGTGACATCATGTAAACGATATCCTTTGAGATGGAGTGAGGCTCAGAAAAGAACTGGTCTTTTTAGAGCCTATCTACATCGCAAAAGAGACGACTTTTCACTTATTTTTGTTAGACTTCAGGTAGGGAGACTCACTCAATGTCGTTCCTGACGCAGCTGTCCAGCTCCAGGACGTGGTTGCCGACAAACCAGACCAGATTGGAGAAGTACGGCACGGCCGTCTTGTTCCTGATGTAGGTCAGCATGGCATTGTCATTCACTGGAGAAAGAAAGGAGATCAGAGTTTCTCTTTCCAAATTGTACTCCAAATCTTCCATTTCTAAGCAATTAACTCTAATGATGGTTAAACAAAATTGGCAAAGAAAACTTTGACTAGACCGGGACTTGAACCTGAGACCTCTGGATTAATGACCTGCTCTTCCATCTGAGCTATCCAGCCCTTAGATGCCGGCCTTCCCTAATAGTCAACTAGTCTTTGCCGGGGTTGGGGTGCCAGTCAGAAGCAATTCAACCATTAACTGCCGTATATTTGTTCAAAAGTTCCCATTCAGTTTTTCCTTGGTTTGTTTGACTTAAACTGAAAAAGCTGCATCAACTTTGTGTGATCCTTGCACTGCCGTACCCAGATTTACAACAACAATTAGCTGTTTGCATATGTATGTAAGTGGGGGTTGTGATCCCTGGAGATATAAGGCAGTTAATGGTTGAATTGCTTCTGACTAGTTGACTATTTGGGAGGCTACCATCTAAGGGCTAGACAGTTCTAATGATGGTTGTTAGACACAGAGCCAAAGTCAAAGCCAGAACCGCCAGTGGCAAGTTTTCATAATTCACTGTTAGTCTGGGGCCACAGCATTCTCAGCGTGGTTTCCCCTTACCTTTGTACACGTTGAGGGTTAGGGTCCGGACGGCGATGCGCACCATGCTCTCGGGATGGTTGAAGAATTTGATGGCCTCCGTGTACAGGGCAAAGTCATTGGTGTGCTGCAAAAAAGAAGAAGAGAAAACTTGACAAATGAACGGCTTTCAGTGGCACAAGAGGCTTTTGAGCTTTGGGTGAAAATTGGGGCTACGTCTATGGATGCCCATAGGAATGTACAGGGCCCAATTTCATGGCTCTGCTTTACCGTAAGCATATAATCGACGTTCATGGAAACAAAATCTTGTATTTTAATGTATGCGTTTTTCATGGCCAATATCATTTCTCGCTTTCATAAGCAACAAATTATTCAACATGCGCATAAGTGATTTTTTTTCCCTGGCTGAAATGCAAAAGAAATCGTTTGTGTTGTCGCCTCCTAATTGCCGCGTTTTGCTAATTAATTTCAGCAAAGGAGGTAAAGCAACACCGTTAGTCTGGGTTGAAAACTATAACTCGCCCAAACCTGCGTTGGTGAAAACATTTCAAGTGGTTTTGTCTGAATTTGAGGTCACCGTGGAAATTTAGGTCATCAAATTCAACGAATAAAAAACATTTTCCTCTCTTTTTGCATACACAAATCCTACCATTAAGCGCAGAAAATCTGCGCTACATGCAGCTCTTTAAGTGACGAATCCTTGCTTTATGCAATCCATGAATTGAAGCGCAGAATTCTGCCAATGGGTTCAGCCAATGCCGATAGACTTGTGCGTTATTTCCTGCCATAGCCAATGCACACGGACACTGCCATACCGGTAGCTTAAAAATGACAGTGGATGTTCCGGCTCACAACCTGATTACATTCAAGGTGTTCCTTGCTTGGGTAAAATTCAGTGGATTAAAGGACTCTTTGTAAGTGACCCAATGTCAAAATCTGCACGAACCACTCAAGCCTTTTTTCCTAGCCAGGGTTGAGGTCTAATCTAATTCTGAATTACCTCATTGTAGAAGAAGTGGATGGTGTGAACATTCAGCTTGAAGGACAGTGTCTTCAGGAAAGAGATGTAGTACGCTAGAACCTAGGCGTAGATACACAAGTGGAGACATGGGTTAGGGGTCTGGATGAAATTGTTGAAACCGTGGAGGTGTTTGGCAGAAAGGAATACTTAATTGCAGGGAATGCATCTGAATGCACACTTTGCCCTTGTACATGCAACACGATGCAACACTGGGTGCATTCTGTGGGATTCTGTGGACCCTAAACCCCGCTTCACTTAGCAAGATGCAACAGTGGGTGCATTCTGTAGGATTCCATGGGATTCTGTGGACCCTAACCCTGCTGCATTCAACAAGATAAAACAGTGGATGCATTCTGTGGGATTCTGTCAACCATATTATCTCTGCTACAGAATAACTTCCATTGTTCAACACATTGGGTTGCAATTTTTTCCACACATAGGGTTGCCATTGTTCAACACATTGGGTTGCCATTGTTCAAAACACTGGGTTGCCATTGTTCAACACATTGGGTTGCAATTTTTTCCACACATTGGGTTGCCATTGTTCAACACATCGGGTTGCCATTGTTCAAAACACTGGGTTACCATTGTTCAAAACATCGGGTTGCCATTGTTCAACACACTGGGTTGCCATTGTTCAACACACTGGGTTGCCATTGTTCAACATATTGGGTTGCCATTGTTCAACACATTGGGTTGTCATTGTTTATCTATGCAGAACCCTTAGGCCTGATCCTTATCTTCCTTCCTTCCTGCACTGATCCTGCCAGAGGACAGAGTCAGGGAAGTGGGTCACCAGGAAATCTGGAGCTCTTTCCCATATTTTCCAGATCTGGGGCCGATTTCACTAACACTTTGTGTTCATCACAAACGCCAAAATTGATCACGAAGTCTTAAATCCATTGCAACTTAGTGATCGGTGTACTGCTAAGTTGTGATAGATTTCTGACTTAGCGATCGACTTTGGCGTATGCGATGATCGCAAAGCGTTAGTGAAATCGGCCTCACATCCTCGGGAACTCCCAAGGAATTTTTGCAGTCTCAAACTCACCTCTTCATCGGAGAAGTCAAAGCGGTGCTCAAGAATGGAGTTCACATGGTTGTTGGATAATAAATAATCTGACGGGGGGAAACAATGACAGCAGTAAATGAATCAGAAACTTTCAGAGATTTTTTTGATCTAGACTATCAACGAACCCTTCATGTTGAAGTCAGCAGCCTCAGTCGGACAATGGTTTTGGAGACTGTTTTCATTAGCCTAATCATAACCTATGAACAATCGTAGGCCAATGGATGGTGTACAATAGCACTGCAGGAGTAATTGAACATACAATGTCTTACAACGGCTCACAAGGCTCCATTGTTTCAAGGGAAGGCCAGTGTGGCTACAATTGCGGTAATATTATTCAGGGCAGGAGGGCCAGTTAGCAAGGCCCCCACAGCCACAGTCAGTGGTGCTAAAATAAAAAACCTATGGTGTGGTAAGAAGGCAAGGCCACAGATACACTGAGGGTACAGTTAAGTCACAGAGACCACAGAGGCTACCGGCCAAAGAGGCCACAGACCCTATAGAGGTCAAAGGAGCCATAGAGGCCACAGAGGTCATGACAAGGCAAAGAAGGCCAAAGGGGCCACAGAAGCCACACAGGCCAAAGAGGCCAAAGAGGCTAAAGGGGCCTTGGGGCCACAAAGGCCATGTGCAGAAGCAAAAATGGCTATAGAGGCCAAAGGGGCCAAAGGGGCTTTCAAGGTCACAGAGGTCAAAGGGGCCACAAAGGCCATGTGCAGAAGCAAAAATGGCTATAGAGGCCAAAGGGGCCAAAGGGGCTTTCAAGGTCACAGAGGTCAAAGGGGCCATAAAGGCTATAGAGGCCACAGAGGTCAAAGAGGTCATAGAGGCCAAAGATACCAGATGTCACAAGGCCAGAGAGGCCAGAGGTCATGAGGCCATAGATGTCATAGAGGCCACAGAGGTTACAGTGGACATACAGGCCATAGAGGCCACAGAAGTCACACAAGTACTGAACATTTCCGCACCCTGCAGACATTCCTTACTGCACTTACAGAGTGAGGTCTCGTTCCTGATGTTCTCAAACAGGATGTTCAGTGTCTGCAGGAGCTGAACGCAGATGTAGCGGCCCGTCTTCTGGCGTAAGATCTTTAGGAAGAACAGGAGCATGTTCTTCTCAAGGAAGAAACTGCAGGGAGGGAGCCAAGGAAGAATAAGGGAAAAGGACTGATTGGAATTTGGTCTGATTCAGACTTCACTAATTTTATACAATCAGAACAACTTTCACAACCCATACCTTGCAAGTTCCTCCAATGTTTGTGGATTTTATTGAGGAATGACACATTCGGGTCATCTACTATCAAAAAGGACAGAATATCAGTTGCACTGTGGATCTATTTTTAAGTAATGGCCGACTAGCAAGCAACATGCCATGCTTCTTCACTGGAAGCTTACAACAGAGTCACTGACCAGTTGGCTTTTTGCTGAGCTGAAGAGAGGAAGCATAGAGAATCAGTTTGGCCAGTGGTTGAGTGAACAATAATACATTTAAAGCAAGGGCAGAGCTTTGCATTCTTGTCTTTCATAGTGAGCTTTCCTAGTAAACCACAATTAGAACAAATTGAATAAGCTGCCTTGATCTATTAGAAGTACACAAAAGACACCAGTTGCACATACATGTAGATTTGAAAAGCAAGAGAAGTGCAGTGGAGGAAAGCCTTTAATTAGAGAAGTGATCATTTGGAAGTCAATAGGCTAATTTCTTGTCAGTTCAAAGAAAACAAAGTAGAAAAATATTGATCAATCTTTGATGAGAAGAAAAAACTTTATTTTTGATGAATCAAATCCCCTACATGTAGGTCTGAAACATCAGACCCTGTGAGTTTTCTTAGACATACATGTATATGAAACTTGAATGATCTTCAGGGATTTTGGAATTTTGTTTTGACTCTGAGCAGCATGAAAGCACATGTACATGCAATTGATTTTCAATTGGCAAAGACTAGTTGACTATTTGGGAAGGCTGCCATATAAAACCCGAGGTCTCAGGTTCAAGTACCGGTCCAGTAAAAGTTTTATTTGCTATTTTTCAAATTGATTCAAGTTGAGCACAGTTTGAGGTGAAAAACTAAAAAACTAATCCCTTTTCTTAGAATACAACATTGGTAATGGTCAAAAGATTACCTCAGTTGGGTATGTTAAAGCATCAAACATATTAAAAAAACAACCAAGTGAAGTTTTTACCTCAAATGATAACATGAGAAAGGAGAAAAGTGCAAAAAAAATATAATGTTTTTTTTGCACCAAATAGTGCCCTCATGAGTTTTTAGCCGACTATGTATGACTGATGCGTCGTGAGTCGTAACCAACACAGACATGCATATAAATGTACACGTACATGTACACGTACATGTGCATGTACATGACACGTGTACATGTGCATGTACATGACACGTGTACATGTACATGCGCATGTACGTCCGTATGGTTTACAATGTAATTCGAAACAGTCGTTGGCTTGTTCGTGTGGGCAGCATTCAATGAATTGCACGTGAGATAAAAACTATTTGTCGGTGTTTGAGTGAAGTTTTCTTGAAAAATACGAGGGTGACCTCGGGTCATATCAACGACTGTTTGAGATACGCATGCTTTGAAATGCACACATTACATGAAATGTTCGTTGAAATGTTGAAGACAAACCCCGTGGAAATTCTATTTGAGGCAGCCATTAGCAGAAAGATAGGCTGTCGATATAAAAAAGGATGCGTGTGTATTGTTTTTCATTATCACATAAAAAAAATGGGAATTGCCTGAGTCTGACGCTAATAAGAGTCCCTCCCGGGAAAATATATAACACCTTCTATCATTTAACTGTCGTCGAGAGTATCCAAATGATTTGCTCTGTTGCAAAACAATCTCTCAGTGAAGTGCTCTCCAATCAACGCCATAATTATTTACGACGTATAGCAACGAGTACTAATAACGTATGCCACATTTTATGGCATAAGCCCCTTTCCTGATAGCGAGTAACTTTCGTGAAATACATCATAATGTTATTACGCAACTTACACAATAAGATATGGTGTAAGTACAATATACTAAAGTTTCATGAAATTGGCTGCAGGTGTCTACTGTTGACGGGCTCAGTTTTACACAGAGTAAGCCTACTGTTTCTGAAATGTTGAGTCCCCTGGTTCTTCTCAGAACCACACAAACTATAGTAAAAACAAAGAGTCCCAGGGATTGTGTGTACACAATGTCAAACAAAAACTATTCTTAACTTTCACCGCGATTAGCCTGACCAGGGTCTCCCCTGCAGCTGAAAGTTTATGGTGTAGCTCTAAGTAAATGATTTTATGATGGATTTCACAAAAGTAACACACTATCAGGAAAGTGCGCAAGTCGGGGGCTTACGCCATTTAAAACATAACACTGCGTCTGGCATCTGATCATGACTGGTTTTACTCACTCAAAGACGGAGCTGTCATTTTGGTCGCCCCAGATGAGAATCTCGGACATGGAGCGGACTGTCTCCACCAGGAGCCCACGGTTCTGCTCGGTGACCACCGAGTTCCTCATCAACACCTGATACAGGTACCTGTGTATGGAATGTCCACAGATGGGCATGCTATTAAAACAAAGGCTTTAAATCCGATCCCGTCTGTAAGAGCCGGGAGAAAATGTGGATGTTCAAAGTGTCTTCGGACAATTCAACTGCATGGCTTCAACATCCAAGAGGGGAATTATTAACAGTTCAACACCTGATACAGGTACCTATGTATAACGTCCATAGATGAGTGCACATTGAAATAAAGGCTTTCAATCCTTCATAAACGATCCTGTCTGTCTGAGCCAGGAGAAAATGTGGATGTTCAAGCGTCTTCAGACAATCCAACCGCATGGCCTCAACATCCAAGAGGGGAATTATCAACAGTTCAACACCTGATACAGGTACCTATGTATAACGTCCATAGATGAGTGCACATTGAAATAAAGGCTTTCAATCCATCATAAACGATCCCGTCTGTCTCAGCCGGGAGAAAATGTGGATGTTCAAGCGTCTTCAGACAATCCAACCGCATGGCCTCAACATCCAAATCTTGAGGGGAATTATTAACACCTTGCATGCTTGGAAAATCAGTAAGGGGCTGATGACCTTTCCAAACTAGGTAGGATCAAAACATCAGGCTCTCCTAAATTTTAAAATAACTGATTTATTTTTCTTCAAATATCCGCTTAAGTTCAATTTCATTCCAATTCCTAAATATAAAATATATTCTTGGACTGATATTAGAAAAGATGCATCGACTTAAATATATGAGATCCCCAAACTGCAGAAAACCAGGTTTACAGCTACTCTATTGGCTGTTTGCAAGTTGCAACTGAATGAAGATGGGGCATGATCTTTAGAGATATATGGCAGTTGATAATTTGATATAATACTTTAATAGTGCTTCTGACTGGCGCCCCAACCATGGCAAAGGTACAGTAGTTGACTATCTAGTTAGGTCGCCATTTCAGGGCTGGATAGATCAGGCGGTAAAAACACCAGAACATGAAGCCAAAGGTCTCGGACTCAAGTCCCTGTCTGGTCAAATGTTTTGTCAAATTGCAAATTTTTCACAATATAATCAATTAGGTCTACTACTACTAGTCCTGCTAGTACTACTACTACTAACTGTACTAGTACTAGTTTGAATTGCTCGATCAGAGTTTTTTCGTGGAAGGCAATTAAAAGTTGCCAGATCAACCACTTGCTCCAAAAATGGGCAAGCTTGCATTTGACTTTTATAATTAATTGGGATTTTGTGATGCGTATGTACTGTGTAGGAATAGTGAAGGGCATATTTTGCACACAGCTGCATGCTGACAGTCGTCCAGTTGACACATCTTGTTGTTGTATGTCACTATGTGTTGCAAATTGAATGTCGTGAATAAATAATAATAAAAATAATCACAAAAATCATGACTTGGAACTTCGGCCAATTTGTCCCCGTGTCAAGTGTAATAAACCTTTTCGATGTTCGTAAAGCATCATGGGTATAGATGACAAACTCGCCGTATTTTTATCACACAACTTTATGGCAAAGCACTCAAGTTCGTGATTTGTTTAATTTTTTTCTCCAAAAAAATCTATGGAGTTCACATGAAAGTCACACAGAATTTTTGTCTAGATACCATCAACAATATATATTTTTGGTTGAAACATTCAGTGAATAGTTTTGGAGAAATCAGTGAAAATTCCCTTGGTGATTGGATGGCAAATGCGGTGCGTGTATGCAGCTCGTGCATGCGTACACAGCGCGTCGCTAGCTGCATGTGGTCACCGCGTTGCCATCCAGTCACCTACATGTACGGAATCCCCAATAATTCCTCCGAAACTATCCACTCAACATTTCAACAACAAAAAATATTCTGTGTGAGTTTCATTTTTGAACTCCATCTAGTTTTGGTGAAAAAAACACACCAAATCATGAACTTGAGTGCTTTGCCATAGAGTTGCGAGATAAAAATACGGCGAGTTTGTCATCTAGTATAATATAGGCATGAATGATGCTTTGCGAACGTCAACAAGGTTTATTAATATCATTTTGGCAAGTGGTTGTGGCTTGTGCCACTGCCAGACAGTGTCAATTTTCTAAATAATAATTAATAGGTGGCCTATTTCGGACATTTCCCCACACTTTCAAAGTTTTAATAATAATATGGAGAGGGTATCAAACTAAAATCTTTCGCAGTGGCTGTTGTTACGGCAGTCGTCCGTGTGGTTCCCTGACTTGATTGTATTTCGTCAGCATTGCAGGCTGGTTGAACCAGTCTATAGTATTAGCTGACAGTCTGGTTCCAAGAGCTAAACATCCTGACAAATACTGTGAAGTCAGGGAGCCACACGGACGACTGCCGTAACAACAGCCACTGCGAAAATTCCCAAAACTTCCCAAAACAAGTTGTAATTTTTGTTTAATTAAATAAATAATGGAAACTGCTTCAAGAAATAACCAAAAATGGTATCAAAATCTCGTCAATTAAAAGGGCCGGACGTTCCGATACATGCAAGACCTTTCAAAAAAAGCCAGAGACATGGTCCTGTTTGAATCGAAACGCCAAGCCCTCTACATTTAGCGATTTCAAAAGTTTAAATGACAATTTCACAATTGTCCGTAAAGTGGGCAAGTGCAACGTGGGCTGACACCCCAAATAAAACAGTTATTTTTACTGGACTCACCGAAGATGTTCCAACGAGTGAACATTTTTGGGCTTGCCTTGGCCGGAGCCCAGCCAAGTCTTCGTCTTGGACAGCATTTGTGGGATGCAGGGAGCTGTTATGAACCAAACCCGGTACAAAATATTCAGGGATCAGTTCATTTGTTTTCGTTTATCGCACGTCAATTCATCTCCTTGCTCGTACGACGTTACATAATGACGTCACATGCCCTTGACCTAGGGAGGCAAGTACTTCCGGGTTGACAGTTATATGTAGATCCGAACAATATAAAAGATAAGAAAGGTCTGCTAGTCTTGCGTCAAGTCCGAATAATGAAGTCTGTCGTCTGCAGACAGTGGAGTGGGATCGGATCGTTGGCCTGAAAAAAAGGTTTGATGAATAAACTCATGAATTTGGCCGTTTTGAAGTTGCTTGTCCATGAAATAAAAACAAATATGGCCGTTTGCACCTCTGAAACGGCCAGGCTGTGGATTGCACGAACGAATGCACCGAGCACATACTCGCGTTAGACTTGATTTGAGTCTCACTGGTTTGTTTTTCCTATTCAGTTAGCCGTGGTCCGTCAACTCTGAATGGTGGTCACATGCTGTTTGTTATCGCAATATTATCGGTGATCGTGAGAGGCGTTTTCATCCAGACATTTGATTTATTCATTGAATGACATTTGTGGTCAATCCCCGAAAAGTAGGTAGATGTGCGGTTTATTATTAGTAATATTTATACAATAAGAGCTGAACTATGAAGTTGAGAAACGATCGTGCAAGTTCAGTACAGTTACTACATGTACGTCTAGTCCAAGTTACTTGGACTAACTCTACAGTACAGTGTCAGGACAGTAGTGCATGAGTAGTGTACTGTTTTAATGTTATTGACTTAACAAAAACTAGTTACCGGTAGTAACTTAGTGCATAGACCCTCCAGGGGCCGATTTCTTCATAGACCTGGAGGAAATTTTTTACTAACGCTTTGCGATCATCACAAAAGGCAAAATCGATCGCTACATTTTGTAAACTTTACTGAAATCGCACGAAATCTAGTCGAAGGGCATCCTACTTCTGAGTTCTAGCTATGGCTAGCTATGGCCTTATTTATTGGGTTCCACGTCAACTCGGTCCGTGACCAACTCGGTCCGTGACCAATTCGGTCCGTAACCAACTCGGTCCGTGACCAACTCGGTCCGTAACCAACTCGATCTGTAACCAACTCGGTCCGTGACCAACTCGGTCCGTAACCGAGTTGGTCACGGGCCGAGTTGGTCTCGGACTGAGTTGGTCACGGACCGAGTTGACTGATCCCCTTCTAAGTTCTATTGTACTACTACTAGTACTAGTACTAGTACTACTACTTAGCATGAATCTAGCAAGTACTATTAAAGTAGGCCTAGCAGTAGTTACGGTAACCGTAACCCTCATCCTCCCAAGCGTCGCAATCGTAACCCTCATCCTCCCAAAGCAGTATAGCAAACACATCAGTTGCCACATGGATAGCCAGGTTAGAGCCTAGAGGCAACAGTTGCACAGTTGTGGGTTCGCATTACTGGGAACAGTCGAGGTATAGCACAAATGGCACATTATTACAACATTAATGGCCCTGCACCAATTGGTTCAGCTGCAAACTGTGTACATGATAAAGTAGAAATACATGTAGTAAATCCACAATCTTAAATACGTTTTTTGTCCCCGTTAACGGGGCTGGCCAGATTCACACTAACAGCAATCAAAGTGAGGATTTAGTGTAAGCAAAAATGTTAAAATGGCCGGATGGCCTTCCTGACTCCAACCACAGTTTTCAGCAGTGGGCCCAGCCTTTGGTCACCTGAGACCGCCATGCAAGGCACTAGCATGCTTAAAACAATACAAAAATGGTGCTGGATGACCCTCATTAGCTCTCCAGAGCCGACGTCCTTATGAGTAGATTTTCTTTTTAGTTCTGCCGTGGTAACAAGCTACCCTCCTCATCGTATTTCTCCTTGAAACCGAACAGGGTTGACGATTTACCTGCCGGCAACTCAACCCTTGGACAGGTACGGTAGTACGGGTTACCACTTACCAGGATACCAGTAGCAGGTCTCTAAGGGAACCTGACCATTGACATACATGATGTATTCAACAATCCAAATGACAAACAACACACTGCAAAATGTGCGCCAGTTGACAAATATAAAAGATGAGCCAGTTGAAATTCAAATCTGGTGGCCGGGTAGGCCACTTAAAAAAAAATAGTTCTGGTGGAACCTGTATACTACAGTTCTGTTCCTTACTGACTTTTTAAATTTAAAATACAATCAGAAGGACCAGCTCCCAGACTTCCAAATGTCAACATTGTCTAGAATATATTTCCTCTTGTTTTTCTTCCTTCTTTTTTTTTTTTTTTTTGGGGGGGAGGGGGTGACTAGTTTCACCCATAAGTGTCCCGATGACAGACAGCACAGAGGTTAGAGAAAGGTCACTGACTAGGTCTAGGACCCACATAGTCTATAGTCTACATAAGTCTATAGAGAAAATATTGTAGAAGCATAGAAAAGGAATGAATTTCTGGCTGTTGACAAACTGGAGCCTGAGGGGTGTGATAGACATACAGCCGACCACTTTGGTGGGCTAGTCGAATGAGGACAGAAAATCCTCATGAATTACATGTAGGAGTGACTGATGCAACCAAATAGGAGGAGTTTTCTCAAAGGCAGAAAGGAGTCAAACAAATCAATGAAAACTGACATGGAACTTTTGAATTGAAAAATTGGCACAGCAAACTTTGACTGAACCAGGATTTGAATCCGAGACCTCTGGTTTTGCGTACCACTCTACCAGCACCCTCCCCATCTGAGCTATCCATCTCTTAGACGGTGACCTTTGCTAGGGTGAGGGCACCAGTCAGAGGCAACAAGGGATTACACACACCCCTGCTTTCATTCAGATGCAACAGCCAATGGTTGTAAAGAAATTGGTTATTGGCAGAAAGGAGGCCAAGTTTAACCCTAACCTGGTGCGGGACACATTTCATCTGCTGAGATTTGGTCGATGTATGGTTTTGCGACTTTCTTTCCCACTCTCATCCTTCTTGCACATTTTGATACCAAATACAAAGTTGATGAGACCCTGCAGTACAGGAGTTACATTATAATTTGTTGTTGCATGGCGTCAAAATTGGCAAATTTATGCTACATGTACATGATTCTGTGTGTTTCCCTAGATGATGATATCAATCCTTACTTGACTTGATATCAATCCTTACAAGACAGTAGGCTATCTGGGAGCCAAATTTGACCGCAATAGCATGTACCATTGCTGAGATGTAAAGGGTGGGGGGGGGTTGGGCCATATTGCCTGTGCCCCCATAAGTTCTGGATGTAGCCCCGGGCCTTTTACATTTAAATAGGTCGAGCCAAGAAGCTTACTTAGAGCCCCTTGTTTTCTGGATCTGGGCTTTAGTCCGGAAGCTTGGGAATGGGGCGGTTGCTGAATTAAGTCTGTCAACAGTCCCGTGGAGAGTCTAGTGAAGGGGAGGTACTTTGAACATACCACCCACTGCTCAGGGTGCAGCTGAGGGTCCACACACTGGCAGTCTACTGACAAGTACAAGGGACTTCTGATATCTACATCTGCTGGGTTGTGTTTAGTCTGCCAGGAGTGCTTAAATCTCCTAAACTGAAGGATTTAAGGGTAGCCCTTCAACCCTGCAGGCTGCAACCTTCCTTCCTTCCTTCATGCGGGCCCTCAACCAAGGGCTTCACTGCTGAACAGGCCGTGTCCATAACAGCAGCACACTTGTTGCATTGTGCGGGCACTAAGTGCCTCGGTTACCTCTCTCTGGAGTTGCTGCCTTCTGAAGTTGTGTCAAAGAAGGAAGGGTTCTTTTCTACTCTATGCTTCTTTGAGCGAGTTGGTCTCATCATTCATAACAATAAGAAAGAAGGTTATCTAGAGTTTTGACTTGTTGTTTTGTAAGCCAATCCAACAAGGATTTGTTTGGAAAGGACCAACTGCTGTAACTAGAGAGGTAGGTCAGCATCTGTTTTATGTAAAGCATTCACACTCTCTTTGACAAATGATGGCGATTTTTTAGAAAAGTACTCTACATGTAAATCGGAGTTCAATCTCCACCAATGATTGCATTTTTTGTGTCCCCAGGAAACAAAAAAAAAGGGGGGGAGCTTGAACCGTGATTCAAATATCGATGCAAAAAATGGACGATTTTTTGTGTTTCAGTTTGAGTGGCTCTAATCGTCTAACATGAACTTACCAGCTTTTGTTTACTGAAGTTGTTAGGGGTTTATTACTTCTTCTTTCTATATTTGGCAGACCAAGATGGCCTACGTGGTGGATTTCAGGAGTGACACCGTCACAAAGCCGTGCGCCGATATGAGGCAAGCCATGTTTGACGCTGAGGTTGGCGATGATGTCTGGGGTGATGATCCCACTGTCCAAAGTAAGAGTACAATAACAAAAAATTTAACATTTGAATAGCAGTTGAAGGTAAATAGCTTTGGACTGGTGCCCTCACCCCAGCAAAGATTAGTGGACTATTTGGGAAGGCCGCCATCTAAGGGCTTGATAAGGGGGCTGAAAAAATTAACCAGGCAGATTCTTCTCTTGTATTCAAGCAAGAATAATTCCGCCGTCCAAACTGCCAAATTGTCAAGCTTGAATTTGTGTATGGAATTTCTGGTTTTTTTTACAAAGCACTTCATTGTTTTGCTCTCTTTTTTTTTCATTGAAGTAAATGATATTTCTGCCAAAACAATTAAAGGACGGAAGTACTAATGTGCCATGCCCTCTAATTATTTTAATATGTAACATGTGGCATTTCAAACAAAAATTATATTTCTAATTTGTCATGTACTTTATTTGATGTCCTACTTTCAAGAGCTTGAAGCAACCGTGGCCGAGTTACTGGGAAAGGAGAGTGCCTTGTTTCTTCCGACTGGAACTATGTCGAATCTCGTTGCAAGTAGGTCCTCAGTGCATTTCTCAGTCCTAGTTGTCAACTGAAATATGAAGCAACGAAACCTGACATCACTATGATGAAGGCGTACACGACAGCTTTTTCCACTGGATATTACTATACAGGGCTCAAATTTCACGAAAAAATGGCACTAGACAACAGGTCTAGTAACTGAAGAATCTTACTGGACCTGAACAATTTCTACAATATCTGCAGTCCATTTCACCAAACCCATCGTAACTTACGATAAATTGCAAGAAGATGAATGATGCACAGAAACCATACAGTGTATCACTACTATCGATGGGTTATCCATCGCAAGTTGAGTTACGATGCATCGTAAGGCTTTGTGAAATGGACTCCTGAATGACTGAATGTCATTTTGTTTATGGTATAAGAAAAAAAACCCACTAAACGGCCGGTCAAGTCACACTCAGTACTAGACCGATGCCGAAATCACTAGACTCGGTCCACGGTCCAGTGGATATTTCGACTCGAGCCATGCCATATGGGGTTCCCTGCCTTATAACCCCAGGGGTTTTGTCTTCAAAAACCTGCCACTTCAATGGTCAAAAGCATGCCTGAAAAGGAAAGTGCCCACGAGAAAATAACAGTGATCTAGCAGGAGCAAAGTAGGGCCTTTTACGGTGGTCACACTTGTGGGAAGATCCTGTATGCTCCAGTGGCCACATTGACTCTCCACGCCCCTGCTCTTTCATCAGGCATATAAACACTGATGATAGATGGAATCCAGCAGTCTCCTGCGATGGGCAAAGTACACTACAATACCTGAAACGTTGATTTTATACCAGCTCTTTTCAGAGCCACACTCCTTGAAAGAGAAGTGCTACATGGTGTCACCGGAAACCTTCCACTTAGTTTTTCCACCATGCAAACCTTCAGGTCTCATCTAACGCCTTTAGTTCATTTTCCCTTTTCGGGAATCCAGACCAGTGTGCATTGTGGTGCTGCCCACTCATCCCACACCCAATGGCTATGACCTCAGGGTCGACCACAGCACGCAGAAGCTATCTGTGCTCGAACCATTCCATGCTCTGCTCAACAGCACAGAGGCCAGATCATAGATGTATATGAGAACCATGGGCCAGATGGCATGTCTCTTTGTTTGTGTGCTCTCCCCTCCAGTGATGGCCCACTGCCAAGGTCGCGGGGAGGAGGTGTTGCTAGGCGACCTGTCACACATTCTCTTGTACGAGCAGGGAGGCATTGCCCAGGTATGTGGTGACGTCATCATTGATGGTTTCTGTGCGTCGCTCATCGTCTTGCGATTGATCGTATGTTACGATGAGTTTGGTGAAATCAACTGCTGGCTGGTCAACGTCAAAGCAGTCCTGCTCTGGCCACTACTCATTCCCGCGTTTTTTTGTTTTGTTTTTTTTTTCTCGCCAGCTCGCCGGCGTGATGACCCGGACGCTGGCCAACCAGCCGGACGGGACCTTTGACCTGGCCGAGGCCGAGAGCAAGATACGGATGGAGGACATCCACTTTCCTCGCACGCGGGTCATCTGCATCGAGGACACGCACAATTTCATGGGAGGCAAGGTTTTGCCGATGGACTTCGTAGTCAAGGTGAGCGGGGTCCCTTGATCATAGAAAAACGATCAATCAGGCCGAGTGACAAAAGTTGTTCAAACGAACGAGGAGGGAGAAGAAGAGGCAGACAGAAAAAAAGAGATGGGAAGATAGCAAACATCACAGAGTGGACAGGGCTCAGTCTGAGTGAAGCCCTTCGGAAAGCAGTAAACAGAGAAGGTTGGAGAAGGCTGGGTGACAGAGTTCTAGGGGTGCCCGAATGGTCTGCCAGACTTAAGCCTGAGTCACATTTGCCACGGCCGGCGTGGATTGTAAAATATCTACGGCCAATAGCAATTCTAGGGTCGACGCCAAATTTCCACGGTCACATACTGTAGCAGTTAGGGTAGCCGCATGGTGTTTTGTTAATTTATGGAGACAGAAAACCTGCATCTGACGCACGTCCTTTGAAGTGATGATGCAGGGTCGCCCTGTCGCCTACGACAGGCCATAGGTTTTTGACGCAAGCTGGCCTTCTCTCTTCTGTCATACAGGTCAGGGAGTTAGCCGACAAGCACAACCTCCAGGTTCACCTGGACGGGGCCCGGCTCATGAACGCTGTGATTGCCATGGGGACGACCCCTGACACGGTCACCAAGCACTGTGACTCCATCTCCCTGTGTCTCTCCAAGGTACATGTAGGCTGTAATCTCTTTTTCTTTTCCTTTTTTTTGGGGGGGGGGGTGGGGTTCACCATGGCTGTACAAAACAGGGTGATGATCTTCTGATGATAGGCATGGTACACACTCCCTGAAACATTGAGTAACCAGCTCTTTCCAAACTCTCAGAAGAGATGTTGCCACAAACTTTCCACTGTAGTATTTTCCTTAAAGAAGAATGAAACCCAGAGAAAATAGTTGGCTTATCTCTTTGGTTGATAAAACCAACCTACAATTACCCATGTGCAACTCACCTACGAGTTTCATAAAGAGGGAAAAATCATGGAATTCGGTGGTCGAATTCGCGTTCCCTCAACCCGCCATGCTTTCGAAATTTCCGGAAGGTCACTGCGGGGGTATGACATCACGGCGGAGACGACCCTGTCTGATTGGTCAGTTAGGCTTGTTCAATCATTTTAATTTAAACTACAAATATTAATCAACATTTAAAAAAGAATTATACCTCAATGTGTGAGAAAATAATCTTATAATCCTTTGCAGATTTATTGTTTTTCGCTTTGGTCATTATTTGAATTATTCTTGTGGATTGCGTATAGTCTTGATCTACAAACACTTTCACGGCTTCCTGATTGCATACGTTGCACGGACTGTACATGTACATGTACATGTACAGTGCACGTACAATGTACACGTTGTGTACTACATGTAATGTACAGTACATGTACACACTACTACTGTACTGTGCACGTGTACAATGTACACGTTGTGTCCTACTTGTAATGTACTACTGTACACGTGTACATTACGTTGGTATCTGTAACAAAATAAACGCTGCGCAATTTTGGTTCTCTGTTTTCTTGATCTTCGCCGAATGGCGACCTGTTATAACAGCTGAACAAGTAGGCCTAAAATAACTTATACACCAGGGGCTGAGTTTAATAAAGGTCCGACAACTATGACTGGGAGCCCACTGTGTTCGGCTTTTGTTTCAGCTCGCGTAATTTTAATAGGAAAATACGAGAAATGATTCAAGAGATGGTCGATGTTTTGGAGAGATTTCAGTTGTACCATGGAGGAATTTGTACACGTTAGCGAAGCTGTGTGGAGTTTAGTGGGGGTCAGGGGTCATGCACACAACAGCGACCAGGGAATAAACAGTGTGGGCGACTGGAGTCGCGTTCCGATAACGTGTAAATTAGGCCAAGCTCCATGTTCTTGTTGCAGCACAAATAAAAATACGGCACGGTACGTATATCCCCCCTTCTTCCTCCATGGTAATTGGTACAATACATGTATATATCCATGGAGTTTACCCTCCATGAGTTACAGATAAGCGGTCTGCGAGAAAGACTAGGCAGAACGTGCATGTGAGAAAAATCACGCCAGGACCGAAACGAAAACATACATCAAAAGTCGATCGTATCATACAGGAAAAACATCAAAATTAACTCAGCTTTCTGGATTCCAATGCGGCAATTCGTGAAGCTGTCGATGAACGTGATGCCACCGCTGGTCGATGTAAAAATACTGAAGGAACGGCATGTTCTTTCAGTATATTTCTCGGCTTCGAGCCGGTGAGTTTGGCCCGCAAGTCAACCTCGATCCCAACTCCTCCTCCGTGAAGTGATCGCTACAAATCACGTCATTTCGACTATATTTGTAGCCGACATTGAGAAATTTTTCTACTTTTATGGCCGCAGCCCACTTCCCAAACAAGTCAGGTCTCTTGGCCTTGTTAGGAACTGCATGGACAGATTTCCCTAGCTTTTTTTCCGCTGGCATTGTTACAACCAAAAGCCTGGCAGTACACTCGCGAGTGTATATAAACTGCACGCAGTATACATGTGTTGTGTACACACATGTTGTAGGGATACGTCCGGGCCCATGCGGGGGTTGCCCGTCATTATATCATACCCCCCGCAGTGGCCTGCCGGGAATTTCGAAAACATGGCGGGTACAGGGAACGCGAATTCGACCACCGAATTCCATCATTTTTCCCTCTTTATGAAACTCGTAGGTGAGTTGCACATGGGTAATTGTAGGTCGGTTTTATCAACCAAAGAGATAAGCCAACTATTTTCTCTGGGTTTCATTCTTCTTTAAAGTCTACTGTGATTTCCAGTCTCCTGAAGACAAACAGAACATACTGTTTGAAACATTGAGTTCGTTTTTCAGAACCACACATACTCACAAAGAGAATTTTGCATGGTGTTACCGCAAACCTATTACTTATTTTCCACCATGCAAACCTTGAAATCTTTTCTAAGATAATGATCTTAAATTGTACTCAAGCTCACTTTTTCTCTTTGTATCCCAAGGGTCTCGGGGCTCCGGTTGGTTCCTGCCTGGCCGGGAAAAAGGATTTCATAAAAAGGTAAAGACACCCTTATGTACTGAATGAACTGAATTAGCGCAGCACAGTCCCCCGGAGACATTAAATTAAAGACCCTTTATTCGCAATGAGCCTTGGCTTTTCAGCCTGGAACAAATCAATTTGACTCAAGTTGCCACATGAATTGCCAGATCAGTGGCAATAATTTCGCTATTGTGGGACTTTTTCTGTGGATGATCGAGGGATAGTGCACTGCCACGGGAGACAGTGTGTTGGCGTGCCACACAGCCCGATGGTCGTCGGTCAGGCAGTTGAATTCCACCCACAATCTGTACACTCGGTTGTGGCCGACCATCTCAATGATTTGACTGCCTGGAGTGGAGGCTAGTCTGTGGTCAGAGGCTAGCAGTATCAGTACAATACATACATGCACAAGTCGCGGTACACTCCACTGACAACACACAATGGGCCCTTTTTTGAACGGATAATCGCTTGACAAAAGCTACACCAATTTGTGCCAGGTTTGACTCACTTGTACACACAGTATACCCTCGTTGATTTGTCTCACAGATATATATTGTTCTCGATTGTTTTAGCGAGTTTCAAAAATGATGCATAAACCCATACACCATATGGCAGTTGTGGGCACCGAGAAAATGCCCGACGTGGTGGTTTAACAATTGCAAATCTCCAAATCTTTGGGGGCCTGTTGATTTGATCCTAGCAGGGCCTTTCTCATTGGCAGAGTCCAAGGACTTCCTGTCCTTGCCTTGAGGCAGGGGATTAGGATGGTTGCCATCATGCCCTGTGATTTATTTATTTAATTAATTTTTTTTTTGGGGGGTGTGTTTTGTGTGCATACAGAGCCCATCGTCATCGTAAGGCCTTAGGTGGTGGGATGCGACAGGTAGGCGTCTTGGCCGCAGCCGGTCTGGTAGCCTTGGAGAAGGGCACACCCAGACTGAAAACAGACCACGAGAATGCTAAACTCTTCACGCAAGGTATCCCTCCTTCCACTTATCCCTCCTTCCCCCATTTACAAATAGAGGAATTGACAGATAGACGAATAGAAGAATAGATGAATAGATGAAAATGAATGGACAAATATACAAATAGATGAATAGACAAATAGATGAAAAGATAAATATACGAAAAACAAATAGATGAATAGACAAATAGACAAAAAAACAAATAGATGAATAGACAAATAGATGAAAAAGAATAGACAAATATACAAACAGATGAATAGACAAATAGACGAAAAGACAAATAGATGAATAGACAAATAAACGAAAAGACGAACAGATGAATAGACAAATAGACAAATAGACAAATAAACGAATAGATGAATAGATCAAAATTAATAGACAAATATACGAATAGATGAATAGACAAATAGATGAAAAGACTAATAGACAAATAGACGAAAAGACATAGACGAATACATGAAGACAGATGAAAATGAATAGACAAAAATATCAATTTAGATGAATAGACAAAAAGACGAATAGATTAATAGAAAAATAAACAAATAGACAAAAAGATGAATAGATGAATATATGAATCATAGACAAATAGACGAATGGGCAAATAGACAAATAGACAATTAGATAGATTAGGAGAATAGATGAATGGAAATAGAGATGTAATAAATGAACAGGTGAACACATGAATAGGTTACTAGGGAATAGATGATCAGGTAAATGGGTGGACTGAAAATTATTTATTCAATAAAAAAAAGTACCAGTAATATGAATAAGGTTACTGACCTAAAAAGAGATGACCTTGCTTGTCCATATTGTTCACAGGGGTCATCGACCTCAAGTGTCAATCGATGACCTGTGACCCCTCCGCCACCGAGACCAACATGGTGTTCCTGCAGATGGCCAAGGGCTTCTCTCCCCAGTTGTTCTATCAGCTCTCTGACGTAGTCACTGAGGGCGAAGAGAAAGAATTGGGACAAGGCATTCGGGTAGGAAAATGACAAATCTCAATTTGTTTCTTAAAATCTTTCAATTTTCAGTCTTGAAGAATGGCAAAGAAAACTTTGTCTGGACCGGGACTTGAGCCCGAGACCTCTGATTTTGCGTACCGGCACTCTCACCATCTGAGCTATCCGGCCCTTAGATTGCAACCTTCCCAGATAGTCAACTAGTCTTTGCCGGGGTGGGGGCGCCAGTCAGAAGCAATTCAACCATAAACTGCTGTATATCTCCAGGGATCACACCCCCGCTTTCATTCAAATGCAAACAACCAATTGTTGTAAACCTGACTACAGCAGCTCAGGGATCACACAATGTGGATGCAGCTCAGTTCAAGTCCCAATCCAGTTAAAAAAAAAAAAATTTGGCCATTTTGTAAAATTGTTGACAGTTCCCAGTTGGTTTTTCCTTTATTTGTTTTGACTTAAATTGAAAACTTTTCAATCTGGAGAAGGATGGAGGGCCTGACTTCGATGCTTCAAAGAGGACCCCATTTTCAAGGGCCTCAGAGGATGGTCGTGCAAGGATATAACAAACAAATTCAAAAACGCTAGAGGGGCTAAACAGCCCCAAATTTCCACAAATTCGTCATGACTTCAGTCAAGTTTAGTGTTATAATCTTATTTTATGTTGTTGTCCCCCTGGTAAGAACATGCAATGTTTGTTGGGATAAATGTTTGTTGGTATTGGCTTGAAAGGAGCGTCCTACAAGCTGACACCTTGAGCCAACAAACAATCTATCTCCATATTGTTTTCCATGGTGACCAAATTAACCTCTACTGTTAACATTTTAAGGAGTAAAAAGAAAATGTCCTACTTCAATCAAATTAACTTCCTTCCTTTCTTTCTACTTTTTTGTTGTTGTTTTTTTTTTTTTTGGGGGGGGGGGCATTTTGAAGGTTCGTATGTGCCCCATCAGCAGTACCTGCATCCGTGCTGTCTTCCACCACCACATCAGCAAGGAGGACGTTGCCATGGCGCTGAAGAAGCTCGCCTACGTGGATCGCCTGATGGTCGCGGGAGACGCGGAAATATACCTGCCCAAGAACTGATGGGAAGACGCACACCAGGGGGGGGGGGTGGTCAGAACCTGATCATGATAATACAAAAAAAATCATAATTATCAAGGAAAATTTCAGTGGAATAACTAAACCAAATGAGTGAATTCAGTGAGGGTTTGCCCTAGCGAATGTGCAAAACAAGCTCAGTGCTTTACCAGAATGCCTACTGAAATATAAAGGTCAGGCAGGTGTGAAACGGAACTCATGACTCCTGCTTTTTCTGGATTAACATACCATCACTCTCCCATCTGAGCTATGCAGCCCTTAGATGGTGGCCTTCCCAAATAGGCAACTAGTCTTTGCCGACGTTATGAGCACAGTCATCGGTTGAAATCAGTGCTCAGCCTGCTGACAAAGGGGCAGAAACAATTCTTCTCAGAACCACACTCATTCCTGAGAGATATTCCACACACGTGGTGTCGCTGTAAACTTTCCACAATGTGATTCCACCATGCAAGCCCTCAAGTCTCATCAATTATACCCAGTGTTTCTTTCAAACCATACTGATACAGTGATAGTGACATAGATTATATTATAGATTATGATTAATGTTGCACAACTTAAAGCCCCTACTGTACACAATATTGGTCGAGGTCAAAGAATAGCATTCATACGTTCTCTGATCCAACATATGCATGAAATAGCACATGCGGCTTAAGTAGGCTTGGGACTGTTTTATTCATAAATTATTTAAAGGTCCATGAAAAATCCATTCAAACATTGAAATGGAATCATTCAGATGTAATTTTTGTTCCAGTGTTGTCAGTTCCCAATATGAATGGCATGCCCTTTCAGCAGATAGCAAATGGACAAGTAAAATCATCCACAGGCTGCATTTCACAATCCAAGGTTTAGTGAATTTGTAAGCGTTCAATGAACTTTTAAATGTTAAAACATTCCATCTGTCCCATGGTTTGGACATTGCTCTGGGTAAGAAATGGCTGCAGTGCACTAGCATCAGTGCATATGGTGGAAAGAGTATCACCTTCACCGTAACAATGTAGACAATATCCATGGTCTGGCACAACCATTTGCCTAAAAAAATTACTTATTTTCCCCAAATTCATGACTTTGTGATGCACATGTCTCAACCAGACAACTGTCAGTATGCTGCTCTGTACAAACCATGCACTTCATTATTCGTATATTAGGGCCTACGTGGCACACAACAAATTGGGGAAAATGTAAGTCCATGGATTTTGTCTACATTATTTACATTTGGTGGTCTAATTTAGGTTTAGGTTTTTAGACTTCAACAGTGAGGGTATTTAACTAAAATCTTGCCCATCTGACTGCTTCAGATGAGCACAAATTATTTAATTAAATTAAATTTTTGTGGCAAATTCTATATATGATACAAATTTTTAAATGAAACAAAAAAATGTCATTCAAACTGTAATTTAATTAAAAATACAACACATGGTTAAGTCAACTTGGTTTTGTCCACTTGGTTTTGAGCACAAATTATTAAATTAAATCAAATTTGTATTCCTACATGCACTAATTCATTCCACCATTGCTTCATTTAATCAAACATAAATTTGAGTACGTTTTTTTTAGGCAGTTTTAACTAGTTATTCACAAAACCATGTTCAGTTTATTCTCAAAAGTTGACTTGCTACAGTTGGCTTTCATTAATACAAAATGTGCAAGAACCGGTCAATGATTGTTTTATCAGAAATTTGTATTTCAATTTTTAACCAATACAATGATTCATAGTCCCACTTACTGGGCTGCTAGGAGCTCCCCTAGACGAGTTTTGAGATTATCTGTCGCACAGATAATCTCAAAACTCGTCTAGGGGAGCCCCTTGCGGCCCAGTAAGTGGGACTATTAAGTGATTCATACCCATTCTTCAGTATGCGGTATAACTATAAGCCATATACTGTACCATGCATGTACAATGTTCATGGAATTGGTTCAAAATTTTCTTCTTTCAATAAAAGTAATGATTCTATAGAAAGTTAATTGAATTAATCAAAAAGAAAAAGGAAACTGTATTCACCCGGCAAGGTGAATATACCCTCCCATTAGAAGTGTATATTCACCTCGCAACAGCATTCTTTGTGGAGGTCATTCCTGCTAATGTTATGCATATTCATGAGCACTATTTACTCTGATTGGCCAACGTCAGAGTATACATGAATATGCATAAACATTATTTAATGACAATTGGCCGATCAGACTAAGGGACCAGAAGAATGCCTTTGCCGGATGAATATAACTTGCCCAATAAAAAGGGTATTGACCTAAAAGTGTTCACCACAAAGAGTAATTTGCTTCAAGATGGTATCTCTTGACTTTATAAGTTTCACAAGAATGTCCAGTGCTCAAATTGGAATTATCAGACAACACCATAAATCACTTTTAACGCAGTGGCTGTTGTTACGGCAGTCGTCCGTGTGGTTCCCTGACTTGATTGTATTTCGTTACCATTGCAGGCTGGTTGAACCGGTCTATTAGCTGTTAGTCTGGTTCCAAGAGCTAAACATCCTGACAAATACTGTGAAGTCAGGGAACCACACGCACGACTGCCGTAACAACAGCCACTGCGAACTTTTAAACAAGAAGACTTACTCTGGACAGTCACAACTGTGTCTTGTCTTCTGCAAGGTGTCTGTATACTGAAGACTCTCGACATGTCTGTATACTGAACACTCTCCACATGTCTGTATACTGAAGACTCCATGTGTCTGTATAGTAATACTAAACACTCGCATGTCTGTATACTGAACACTCTCCATATGTCTGTATACTGAAGACTCCATGTGTCTGTATAGTAATACTAACCACTCACATGTCTGTATACTGAACACTCTCCACATGTCTGTATACTGAAGACTCCATGTGTCTGTACAGTAATACTAAACACTCACATGTCTGTATACTGAACTGAAGACTCTCCACAGTAGCTTGTGAAGTTGTGACTTCTGCCATCAGTCAAATCCATAGCTGTGCAGTGTTTGAAAAATGCTCACATCTTTCCCCAATATTTACTTCTACTGGTGGGAATAAATAGTTCAGCACACAAAGAAAGATGTATTGACAAGCTAACATTTCAGCAAAAGGTGAACACTTTCAGACCACAGCATGGAGGTAGTGACCACAGTAAGCACATGTCTGTCACTTGTATCATGTGCATGCAAAGAGTGTACTGGGAGTCAGGGTCCCATGTCTGTTATCAGCAAGGGTACCAGACTTGTTTTGTTGTTGTTTTTAACAAGAGGTTGAAAGTTCAAATACTTGACCATTCCAACAGTCAGTAACTTGGGAAGATAGCAAAGTGGAATATCTCCCATGCTTTGCTGCAACATTTTAAATATGATATATATTTTAAAATGAAACAAAAAAATCAGTCATTCAAACTGTAATTTAATAAAAAAAAAACATGGTTTAGTCAACTTGGTTTTGTCCACACGAATTATTTTGTGTTTTGAGTTGGTCATAATATTGCCGTTTGATTTTAAAAATGTGAACCAATCTTTCACCAAATAAGTCTAAAAAAATGATGCTGAATGTGTTGAACTGGCCTGTTTTGGTTGCAACTTGTTTTTCAGAGTATAAATAAACATATTTACCAGCCAATTTTAAATGAAGAGTACTTACTTCTACTAGTCTGCTATAATGCGCATTATGTCCTTTTGGCTGGTAACCAGAGACAATCGGTTAAAGTACATGTAGTCAAATCTTGACTGGTAGTCTGCTATTATTTACTACTGTATATACAAATTCACATGTGTTTTGGCTGGCAACCACCTTCCATTCAACCAATGCTTTGGTTTCAACACTTTCATACATATACATTAAAATAACTTTCTACCCCGGTATCTCTAATTCTAATTCAGAAAGGTATCTTTGAGAATGTTTTCCAAATGGTGAGATGATAAAAGAAAGAAAAAAATGGGCAAATAAATCAATCTGAACACTGCGAACACTTTTTGCCATACGGTATCATGAGCATATTTATTAGTGGTTTATAGATACACAAAACAGGAGGGGAAAAAAAATTCTTAAGACATGTCGGTCATCGAATTTTACATTCATGATCCTTTACTCCAAAGAAAAAATACCCATAGATTGTCTTGGTACAGCTTCAAAACGTGACCAAGCACAGATGGGGACCAAAAAAAGAAAAGAAACCAAACAAAAATTAACTCAGCGAGTAAACACAGATGCTCAGGTCCCTGTGCATGAAAACAGTGAAAGAGTGTGGAAACGGGAACAGTAATGGTCCCAAAGTGGTAACCCATTGCCATGACGCGTTACTAATGGCGACCATTATTGTTTCACCACCGCGAACTTCAGACACTCCTCCATTTGTGCATACGGTTGCCGAGGACGGCCAAGCAGTTTGACTATACGGCGAGTGCAACCTTGGGGTTACCAGCCTAAAAATCACACAAACTCACCAATCGAACGCCGGGGCGGGTACCAGTTTGTGAGAGGCCATCTTACAGATACAAAACTTCAAGCAGCTGAATGTCAGCAAACATTGAACTCCACTGTTGACGGTTGAGTAAATCTCAAGGCCAGGCATGAATGAAACAGCAGGATACCAGGCACAAGCTTAATGCATGAAATGCCGTGTTGGCTGGTAACTGGGTTCTCCATTTATGTCCTCTCAACAAAAACAAAAAACAAAAAAAGCAGAGACAATTTTTGATTTGAGCACATGCCTCTGGCTCATTGCTCAAACAATTGTTTCAAATTTCTTCCATTTTTTTTTTTAAAACTGGTCCCAAACAAAAGTCTGAGCATTGCCTAGGTTCCGAGCAGAAAATAGAATGCGACAGATCATCTAAAATATATCGCAGACCTGTAAACAGGCGGATAGTAGTGACATGCCCTCCACTGATACTAAGGCATACTGTTCTGCCTTTGACCAAGGTCCAGCTGGGATCCAAACATCAAGCACTCTCGTTTACTGAGACGACATCTCGCATCTTAAAAAGTAGGGTTCTCCTAACAAGCCCTCACAAATCGTTGGCTCAGTGGATTCCACGAAATTGATGAGAACCAAACGTCAATCTGAACTACTCCCCCCCCCCAACTCTCTCTCTCTCTCTCTCTGAAGGGCAAAGAAAGCCAAAAGATGAAATCTTTGCCAAAATGGGGTCAATGGAAGGGTCATGTATCTATCAAATTATTTTCCACGTTAATGTCGGTAAAGCGGGAGGGGTTGCTGGTTGCTGACGAGAAAGACAATTTCAGTCTCGAGGAATATCAAAGAGGAAAACCATTTCGGCTCTTTGTTTGTTTGGAAGCAGGAGGAAAATTGGCGAATAAAAAAAAGCTGAACTTGTATAATGTATAATGAATGTTCTTATCAACACAACGAACCATCTGTCTCTTCTTGAGAGAAGAGGACATTTGTGAGCATCCCGAAGACCTTCCACTTCTATATCTGATCAAGTTGACATTCAGATAAAAAGAAGGAAAACAAATCTGATTGTTTTTGTTAATTATACAACTAGGAAGATGATGCAGTTAAATGAAACTACCTTACTGAAAAGTAGTTCTTCCTGCAATATAACTTTTCATGTGTGCTGAAATCAATAAAAAGATGGGAAATACCTTGATTTCTCCTGGGAAGAGAATTCTATTCTCAGGGTCTGTTATCATATTTGTTTTTTATTTTGTTTTATTTTGGTGGGTTTTTTTGCAAGACCTAAAGTTTTGAATCGAAAGCCAAGGAATCATTCCCTCTAGAGGCAACCCAACCATTAAAAAATGGGAATTGTCTAGAGACTAAAGAATCTATTGAAATCAGAATCAGAGACTGACATTTTCCAGTTGAAATAAAAAAATAAAAAATGACTTCTGATTCTGTAATAATCATTCAAGTCAAGTTTTACTTTTACAGAAATTATGAGGTGTACTTTTCCTTCACTCCCAAGATCCAAATGGTAATTTGTCAGACGAACTGGTCATTTTTTCACAGGGGACAAAATGGTATGGGTCTTTTCTTCAAAACCCTGACTCCAAGACACTTCAACCGAATGAGTGAATTTGAGGTAAAAATGGGAAATAAAAACAAATTTGGCCAAATTTGTGGATTTTCGCTTTTCTTCTTAATGTTTAAACCACCCCAAGCAAATAGTGCCAGCTTTTGAATCCACAAGGGAATACCCAATAAATGTCTGGGATTGAAACACAATATATGAAATTGGGAAAGGAAACAAAAATGGACAGAGCTCTACTCATTTCGGCCTATTTCAAACCAAATAATGTACTATACACAAAATTGTTGGGTAGGAACAATTTTCTTCTCCTTTAAAGAACTAGCTTAATAAAAGATTGAGGAAAAAAATTCTCAAAGTTAAACAGAGAGCTTTTAGAAAATGTACATTAGATACTTTGGCTCCATTGTACATTGTTTCAGAATCGTTTTGTTTGGTTCCCTTTGCTTTGGAATAAAAAGCCACATGCTAGCCTTATTTACAACCCCGCAATCCTCTATCCCCCCCCCCTTCCCTAAAAAAAAAACACCAAATAAAACAGCTGAGAAAAAAGGAACCCTAGGTAAGACTGGATAGGACACAAACATGATTCACTCAGACTGCCAGCATTTCCATGGCGTCCCTCTTTCTCGCTTGTTTGGTTTTTGGTTTTTTTTTTTAAAGAGAAACTACTTTTTGTTCACAATGCGATCATTTTGTAAGATTGGGTCAGATCCCCCCCCCCTCGATGATCTGATTAAAAAAAAAAAAAATCGGGGAAAATTACTCTCCATTGATTAAGGGGGGTCGTCAGTCACAACCTAAAAGAAGGGTGTGACTTGAAGGGCTCCCTCTGGAGGCTGGCGATCGTCGCAGTCTCCCAGTTCAGTTGATGAGTCTCAGAACTTTGCCAAAGCCGATGGTTTTTCCTGCAGACAGCAGGAATACGGAACAAAAGGCAACAAAATCCACCGTCATTCTCGCAACGGCAAGATGCTGTGCGCGGAAAGATTTCAGAAAGGCACATAGGTTATTCCATACTGGTGTCCTCACTTACATATGAAACCATTCAGCTTTCTTGCATGTAATATTATACCAACGTAATGAACCACTTTGTTGATGGAAGAGTATTTTATACATGAACAGAATAATAAACTTCTTAATCAACGGAATGTTTCATTAAGTTGTTACAATATTACATGCAGGAAAGCTGGTTTCATATGTTGGACCCCCGGAGTGGATTTCACAAAGCCTTATGATGCATCGTAACTCAACTTATGATGGATAACCCAGTTTTCAGCAGTCGTATGGTTTCCTGATTCATGGAATTACCCACATCCATTTCAGTGCAGCTATACCACAGTTGCAGTGTCGGGATAGCTCAGTTGGAGCTATAAGTCTGTAATTCGGAGGTCTCCTACTTCTGTCACAAATTTCAGGCTAGATTTTGTTGAAAGGCATTAACAAATCAGCACGGTAACATCAAGTCTGAATAGTTCAGTTGGTCGAGAAACTGAACAGTTATTTGGCCAGACCAACTTCAATGTTTCAGACTGAAAACCACCATCTTTTTTTCCCAACTTTGTTTCTGGTGAATATCCCAAACTAATGATCGATTTCACGAAGCCTTTCCAGTGGAAGCCAACTCCACTTGTGACTGACAACCGTAGTCATATATAACCTACAGATGGTCAGCGTCTATTGGAAAAGTCAGGATACTGTAATGCCATGGGGGACCCAAGTATGGGCAGAAGTACAGAGCACTGCCACGCATTTGTATTTGTGACGTGACACGCGTTCAAATTTGCCAATGGCTCTATAACGCTACACAGTGACATTCATGAATGTAGCGTAATTTTCGGAATATAAACACTTTAAGCAGCACGGAGTATAAGCCGCAAGGAGTATAAGCCGCATCATTTTAACGTTTCTTTAGCGATGTCGTCTTCATTTATATTTTAGTGCGAATGCAGTCGGGTGCCAAAAATGTCATCAAAACGAGATTTAGTCTATTTTAAAATTTCAATGTCTCTAACGAATTTCCGCATTTTTCCAGATTTTCAGAAATAAATTTACATAAAAATAGTAGTAAAAATAGCAATCTCAAAAGATCTTTGAGAAAGGTCCTGCTAGGATCGAAACGTCAGGCCCTCTAACTTTTGCAATTCATGAATTGCAGGTCATTTTAGTCAGTGAGCAGTTTGCAACAGTTTTTTTGTATTCACTTCATAGTTATAATAGTAAGATATTTTTGGCTGAGGAATTTTCAATAATTTCAATTTTGGAGAGCATAATATGTATAATTGTTTGTTCGACTGACTGAGGTCTCTCTTACCCTCGTCGCGGAGGTTGAAGCGTCCCATCTGGGGGAAGTCGCTGAAGGTCTCCATGCAAAGCACGCCGGCACACTCAAAGCGGGCGATGGCGATCTGGTCCTGCTTGATGAAGCGAGGGCGCTGTTTGACCTTCTTGCCCGTCTTCCGGTCCACCAAGGCCAGCAGGGACTGTGTGGGGCGGTAGGTGGAATTGAGTGGAGGGGAGATGAGGGGGTTGGGGGAGGGGTGGGTGCAGGAGTTGAGACAGAAGGAAAGAACATTTGATGATCAGAACAGTTTGCCCATCAAGAAAAACAAAATCTATCAATATTTGGGACGTTTTAGTAGAGAGGGTTGTACATGTAGTTGAGGAGGAAGGTTGGTCTTGCTTACAATGATCTGAACTTCCTCCACCGCCGTGTGAATGTGGAGCACAGCACCGTAGCCAGCACAGATGATGGACTTGTGCTCAATGATGAGGATCTGAGGACGGAAGGAAAAAACAAAACTCTGACTGTAAAGGCATGACAGGGCAGGGGCAGGGGCAGGGCGGGGCAGGGCATTGGAGGGCATGGCAGGGCGGGGCATTGGATTGGAGGGCAGGGCGGGGCAGGTCAGAGGCAGGGACAGGGAGGGCAGGGACAGGGAGGGCAGGAGGGGAGGGCAGGAGGGGAGGGCAGGAGGGGAGGGCAGGAGGGGACGGCAGGAGGGGAGGGCAGGAGGGGAGGGCAGGAGGGGAGGGCAGGAGGGGAGGGCAGGAGGGGAGGGAAGGAGGGGAGGGCAGGAGGGGAGGGCAGGAGGGGAAAGCAGGAGGGGAGGGCAGGAGGGGAGGGCAGGAGGGGAGGGCAGGAGGGGAGGGCAGGAGGGGAGGGCAGGAGGGGAGGGCAGGAGGGGAGGGCAGGAGGGGAGGGCAGGAGGGGAGGGCAGGAGGGGAGGGCAGGAGGGGAGGGCAGGAGGGGAGGGGAGGGGAGGGGAGGGCAGGAGGGGAAAGCAGGAGGGGAGGGCAGGAGGGGAGGGCAGGAGGGGAGGGCAGGAGGGGAGGGCAGGAGGGGAGGGCAGGAGGGGAGGGCAGGAGGGGAGGGCAGGAGGGGAGGGCAGGAGGGGAGGGCAGGAGGGGAGGGCAGGAGGGGAGGGCAGGAGGGGAGGGCAGGAGGGGAGGGCAGGAGGGGAGGGCAGGAGGGGAGGGCAGGAGGGGAGGGCAGGAGGGGAGGGCAGGAGGGGAGGGCAGGAGGGGAGGGCAGGAGGGGAGGGCAGGAGGGGAGGGCAGGAGGGGAGGGCAGGAGGGGAGGGCAGGAGGGGAGGGCAGGAGGGGAGGGCAGGAGGGGAGGGCAGGAGGGGAGGGCAGGAGGGGAGGGCAGGAGGGGAGGGCGGGAGGGGAGGGCGGGAGGGGAGGGCAGGAGGGGAGGGCAGGAGGGGAGGGCAGGAGGGGAGGGCAGGAGGGGAGGGCAGGAGGGGAGGGCAGGAGGGGAGGGCAGGAGGGGAGGGCGGGAGGGGAGGGCAGGAGGGGAGGGCAGGAGGGGAGGGCAGGAGGGGAGGGCAGGAGGGGAGGGCAGGAGGGGAAGGCAGGAGGGGAGGGCAGGAGGGGAGGGCAGGAGGGGAGGGCAGGAGGGGAGGGCAGGAGGGGGAGGGCAGGAGGGGAGGGCAGGAGGGGAGGGCAGGAGGGGAGGGCAGGAGGGGAGGGCAGGAGAGGAGGGCAGGAGGGGAGGGCAGGAGGGGAGGGCAGGAGGGGAGGGCAGGAGGGGAGGGCAGGAGGGGAGGGCAGGAGGGGAGGGCAGGAGGGGAGGGCAGGAGGGGAGGGCAGGAGGGGAGGGCAGGAGGGGAGGGCAGGAGGGGAGGGCAGGAGGGGAAAGCAGGAGGGGAGGGCAGGAGGGGAGGGCAGGAGGGGAGGGCAGGAGGGGAAAGCAGGAGGGGAGGGGAGGGGAGGGCAGGAGGGGAGGGCAGGAGGGGAGGGCAGGAGGGGAGGGCAGGAGGGGAGGGCAGGAGGGGAGGGCAGGAGGGGAGGGCAGGAGGGGAGGGCAGGAGGGGAGGGCAGGAGGGGAGGGCAGGAGGGGAGGGCAGGAGGGGAGGGCAGGAGGGGAGGGCAGGAGGGGAGGGCAGGAGGGGAGGGCAGGAGGGGAGGGCAGGAGGGGGGGGCAGGAGGGGAGGGCAGGAGGGGAGGGCAGGAGGGGAGGGCAGGAGGGGAGGGCAGGAGGGGAGGGCAGGAGGGGAGGGCAGGAGGGGAGGGCAGGAGGGGAGGGCAGGAGGGGAGGGCAGGAGGGGAGGGCAGGAGGGGAGGGCAGGAGGGGAGGGAAGGGGAGGGGAGGGGAGGGGAGGGGAGGGGAGGGGAGGGGAGGGGAGGGGAGGGGAGGGGAGGGGAGGGGAAGGGCAGGGCAGGGCATTGGACAGCAGGACAGGGCAGGGAAGGGCATTGGAATGCTATGCTGGGCAGGGCAGGGCATGGCAGGGCAGGACAGGGCATGGCAGGGCAGGACAGGGCATGGCAGGACAGGACAGGGCGGGCCAGGACAGGGGCAGGACAGGGCAGGGTAGGGCAAGGCAGGGCAGGACAGGGGCGGGGCAGGACAGGGGCAGGCCAGGACAGGGACAGGACGGGGCAGGGCAGACCAGACCAGGGCAAGGACTTACTTGGGCATCGAACGTCTTGCACGTGTGACACGGAGTACTTATGTCGCACAGCACAAATCCTGGTGACACATCCTGAAGAAAAGGAATACAAAAATCAGACCCCACAACAGAATTAGCTCCAACTGCCTTAAAAACTAAAACAGCAATGCTGTCATGCCAAGGAGCTTCCTCAGTCCTAACGACATGAAACAAACTAGACAACATCCAACAAGGAAGCCAACTCAGCTATGACTAAGTACTGTGCATGAGTGAGACACCAGATGAGTTTACCCAATGGCACTGTATTGCAGACACACTCAGAGAAATGAGAGTATCAGAATAGCATGTGTCACATGGGGTCCTCTGAATGAAGTTAGTACATTTCATGCTTCCATAGACCGGTGCATTATTTGTAGCCACAACCGATGAGCTCAAACCTTATCCTTTGAGAAAAGACTTTTGAATGTCTAGTACCCTGACTACTCTGATTGCCATTAGAAAGTAAAAAGTCATAATTGTTAGGGCAAAAAATGTATTAGTTTCTCATCCTAACTTTTTTTTAAAAGAAGGATGCGGGCACTTTTTGTTTGCCTTTTCGAAAACATTTTTCCCCCTAAAGATAGGTAGTCTATTTTCCAGTCATTTTTAAGAACAGTACGATATGTAGGATGTGCGAGGTTCAACAGCTGGAAATAGTGAAAATCAATTGAAATTTCATCTTGTTTACGATTTATAAAAATAAACCAAAATAAAATAGATGCACCGGCAAAAAAGCGATGCGGGCAGGAATGAGAAACTAATTCTTTTTTTACTTGGCCTTACATTGGCACTCCTTGGCAACATCTCATCTTTTCCTCCTGAAAAACAAACAAAGCCAACAATAGCAACCTCTCACCTCCTCTTCCACTCCTCGGACTTTTAACTTGACATTCTCACCAGCTTTGGCTTCCGTTGTGTCGTCCTCGTCCGACAAAATTTGCAAAATCTCCACATTTGTCTGGAGAGAAAGAGAGAAAAAAGATGTCTCATGTCTTTCTTTTGTTTGGAGAATTCATTTACTGGCTCGCAAGTGTCGAGATTTTAATTTTAATTTTTCTTTTACAGAGATTCGCTAACCACAAGGCCACTCAAGCTGATGGCTAAGAAGAGCTTTCATTTATTTGAAGAATTCATTTACTGGCTTACATTCATTGCCCGTGATTATTAGGTTAGGAGATCAAAGGTTAGAAAGACATCTATGTCTTATGTGTCTTCCTTTTATTTGAAGAATACATTTACTGCCTTATATTTGTTGCCATGATGGTTAGGTTAGGAGATCAATGCTTAGAAAGACATTTATGTCTTAAGACTTCCTTTTATTTGAAGAATTCATTTACTGGCTTACATTTGTTGCACATGATTGTTATGTTAGGAGATCAAAGGTTAGAAAGACATCTATGTCTTATGTGTCTTCCTTTTATTTGAAGAATTCATTTACTGGCTTACATTCATTGCACATGATTGTTATGTTAGGAGATCAAAGGTTAGAAAGACATCTATGCCTTATGTGTCTTCCTTTTATTTGAAGAATTCATTTACTGGCTTACATTCATTGCACATGATTGTTATGTTAGGAGATCAAAGGTTAGAAAGACATCTATGTCTTAAGACTTTCTTTTATTTGTTGTTAGGAGAAAGACAGCTATGTCTTGTTTCTTTTTACCTTGTTGGGCATCATGAGCACAGTGTCGCCCTTGGCAATGTTTCCACCTTCAATCTTCCCCAGCAAAATGGTTCCCATATCCTGGCAGTGCAAACAAATAACAGGGAAAATAGATTAGGAGGTACACAATATAAAAACAAATACTATTTGAAAGTGCTTTCCCATTGTTTGCTAGGCCTCTGTTTTCTGACTGCCGGTTTTGCTGCTCGAGACCAGCGGCAATTTTTCATCAAACTCACCGCAGCTTACGACCCCTTGGCACAACGATAAGCGACGCACAGAAACCATTACGGCCTGTCACAAATCAATGGGTTATGCATCGTAGTGTTGAGTTACGATGCATCGTAAGGCTTTGTGAAATCCAGCCATGGGGCTGGGGCTCCGGACCAGGAGTTCTGCCCACATTGCTACCGCTATGCTCAACGTCATGATGTACAGTGGGCTATTTTTTTCCAGCCTGATTTTGAAAATGGCATATCATTCATAATAATGAAACATGGTCACAGGCATTGGAATGTGGCCAGGCATGACATGGTTAACCAATTCGCATCGGTACTTCTGAATCCAGTCACCACTATGGTCCAATATTTAGCCAAGCCTCCCGCTAGTAAATTTAGTTTTTTGCTAGCCCGCAGCAAGTTTTATTAGCCCTGTAAATTTAATATTGAATTTAACACAAGGTTATTAGGTCAAGCAAAACAAATTTAGTTTATACTTTCTCAACGTCGCCCGTATCGGTTTTTTTTTGCCGCCACACTGCTGTCTACTTTTGACTAGTCCGCCGGGCTAGCAAAGTGGGTCATTTTACTAGCCAGCAGCTGTTCTTACTAGACAATGACCGTCGGGCTAGTACTAAAGTAGAGCCCTGTTAGCCTACTACAAAACATTATACAGTGCAACAAAAGCCACACAGACATCCAATGGTGCCAGGTTTGAATCTCAGATACACATACTGTACTCTCCCTGATTCATCAGTCCATTGGTACAGGAACAATCCCGGCACCAGTGGGGTTAATGACAACACCCTGTCAAGAGAGGAGATGTGCGCATACCTTGTATCTGTCTGTGACAGGCAGCCTGAGAGGTCCGTCTTGCTCTCTTCCCAGGGAAGGCAGGCTGTCTATGTAAGGGATGAAGGCTGGACCACTGGCATACAAATGGAAGGGAGGGAGGCAAAGTGATATCAAGCAATCAAGACAACCTGTTCATTTTAACCCTAAGGTGACTGGGCCATTTCAAGGGATCTTATGGCCAGGAGAGAGATTTCAAGGGATCTTATGGCCAGGAAAGAGATTTCAAGGGATCTTGTGGCCAGGAGAGAGATTTCAAGGGATCTTACGGCCAGGAGAGAGATTTCAAGGGATCTTACGGCCAGGAGAGAGATTTCAAGGGATCTTACGGCCAGGAGAGAGATTTCAAGGGATCTTACGGCCAGGAGAGAGATTTCAAGGGATCTTATGTCCAGGAGAGAGATTTCAAGGGATCTTATGGCCAGGAGAGAGATTTCAAGGGATCTTATGGCCAGGAGAGAGATTTCAAGGGATCTTACGGCCAGGAGAGAGATTTCAAGGGATCTTATGTCCAGGAGAGAGATTTCAAGGGATCTTATGGCCAGGAGAGAGATTTCAAGGGATCTTATGGCCAGGAGAGAGATTTCAAGGGATCTTATGGCCAGGAGAGAGATTTCAAGATTTTGATTGGTGGAAGCACAATGCGGAAAAATTGCGGAGACACCACGTATTAAGTTAATCTCTTACAAGATTGGGTATGGCTCTGAAAAGAGACGGATTTGCAAGCCAAGTCAAAATGTATCGCGAACAATTCCCTGTCGATTTCAACTTTGCTTCTTTCTGACTAGAGGCACAATGAGGAAAGTTTGCGGTGACACGATGTAAGTCATCTCTTATGAGATGGGGTATGGCTATACATTATTCAAATCCGCCAAAATCCGCCAAAATCCGCATTATTCAAATCCTCGACCAGCTTGGTGGTCAAGTGGTCAAGCAGGAGTCATGGGTCCGAATCCCGGCCGAGCTGCCTAAAAAAAATTTCATCGGACATCGGGCAAAGCACTGAACAAGGTATCTCAAAAACGTGCCCCCCCCCTCCCCACAAAAAGAGAAGGCCCAGACACTTACCTGTACCAGGGGCAGATGCTGCCTGGGTGCTCCTTCAGGTTGGCCCCCGTGATGCCCGAGGCGGGGATGAAGAAGATGTCCTTCTTGGGGTTGAAGCCCACCTTCTTGAGGAAGGGGATTAGCTTTTCCTTGCATTCCTCGTACCTGGCCAGACGGGGGCAGAAAAGAAGAGAAAATACTAACTTTCTGTATGATTCATACACCGTCCAGCCTTTTGGAGCATCCACTTTTTGCAGAAAAATCCACTTGTCACCCGGTTCAGCCACCAGCCTACCCAATTCAACCCATTTGGCCCCTGGGGACTCAATTCCTCCATTTCAGCACCAGAAACCCACTGCAACCCTTTTACATCCAAGAAACCCATTAAACCCCTCCCCTCCCCCATCAACTCAAGTGAAATCCTCTTCAACCCATTTTACACTCTTTAAACCCACTTTAACTGATTGGACACTCCAGAAACTCAATTCAACCCACTTGACACCCCAGAAACCCACTCCAACCCAATTTTAACTCAAGAAACCCAATTTAACCCACTTGACACCCCAGGAACCCACTCCAACCCATTTTAATTCAAGACACCCAATTTAACTCCCTTTACATCCCAGAAACCAACTCAACCCATTTGAGCCCAAGAAACCCAATGCGACCAACTTGACATCTCAGAAACCCACTCAGACCAATTTGAACCCAAGAAACCCAATGCAACCCACTTGATTGACACCCCAGAAACCAACTCCAGTCCATTTGAGCCTCGAAACCAACTTCAACCCACTTAGCCCCCCTAGAAACCCAATTCAACCACGTGAGGCCCGGGAAATCAACATCAACCCACTTGACACCCCTACAAACCCACATAAACCTATTTGACACTCCTAGATCCCCACATCCAACCCATTTCACCAGAATAACCCCCTTTAACTCCCTTTGAAGCTCAAGCTCAAGCTCCAGGGCCAAAACCCAGAGGTTTTCTTCTTCTTTTTGAAGAAATCATCCCTTCCCATACCTTCCTTTCAACCACTCAAAGCCTGTGTTTTTTGGGGGTTTTTTTTTGGGGGGGGCAGGGGTTTGGGGGGAGAGGAACAGGGGCCCTCCACTTTCTTTTCCCCACCCATCCACCCACCCACCCATCCACCAACCCACCCACCCAGCCTCTCCCTTACCTCACTTTCGACCACAGCACTGTGGGGTCATCCATCTTGTTGATCAGGACCACCAGGTGCTTGACTCCCGCCGTCTTGGCCAACATGGCGTGCTCCCTGGTCTGGCCGCCCCTCTCAAAGCCCGTCTCAAATTCTCCCTTCCGCGCCGAGATGACCTGCAAGTGGGTGTAGCAGTCCTTTAGAAATAATCTTGACTTTATCCAGTAAAGATTTCAGGGTGAGCTTTTGTCCTTTTAATATCTGCCATGCTGCCCTTCATGCTATATTTTTGTGGTTACATAAACACAATTGGACTGGCATATCTCAAGGCAGACTGCATGCTTTTACGCCCTCTGCATTTCTTTCTGGATACTCAACGGCACAGCAGTAGCAACAGCAGCAACATCAGCCGTACAAACAACAGCAACAACAAACACTGCACCATCAGCTGCACCAACAATAGCAGAAACAGCAGCAATAGCAACAGCAGCAGCAGAAACGCAGTTGCAACAGCAGCAACAACAGCAGCAACAGCAACAGCAGCTGCAACAGTAGCAACAACAACAGCAACAGCAGCTGCAACAACAGCAACAGCAGCTGCAACAGTAGCAACAACAGCAACAGCAGCAGCAACAGCAACATCAGCAACAACAACAGCAACAACAGCAACAGCAGCAACAGCAACAGCAGCAACAACAGCAGCAACAATAATAGCAACAACAGTGCAGCAGTAGCACCACCACCATGCAAGTCATCTCTTGCGAGATGGAGTGTGGCTCTGAAAAGAGCCAGTAACACAGCTTATGGATAGTATCTTTCCTTTGTTTAATTCAGGTATTGAATGGCAAAATCAGCCGCAATGAGAGGGGAGGTAAGGGGAGAAAGGAAAGAGAGAGGGGATTTTGTTGTTTTGACTTGTACCAGCACAGCAAGGTCAGCCTGGGCAGCGCCGCCAATCATGTTGGGCACAAAGCTCCGATGGCCCGGGGCGTCCAGGATCGTGAAGTGCTTCTTCTCCGTCTCAAAGTTGGCCCGGCCCACCTCCACCGTCTTGCCCTTCTCCCTCTCCTCCAGGTTGGTGTCCAGAGCCCACGAGAGGTACCTAGGGCGGGGAGGAGGGAAAGCAACCAAATACATCAACTAATGTAGAGCTCACTGCCTAAAATGACCACAAAATGGAACAATTTTTACAAGTTACAGGACCTGACGTTTGGATCCTGGCAGAACCTCTTCTCAAAGGCCAAATCAATGAGTTCAATGAAAACGTTTTTAAAACTGGCAAAGAAAACGGGAGAGGGTTATTGAAGGGCTTCCGCAGACTCACCAACTCTCTCTGTTTTTCTCCTTGGCCTCCCTCTCGTACTTCTCCAGCGTTCTCTTGTCCACCTGGCCGGTAAGGAACCTGGTCAAGCAAAGGAATGAACACACTAGTCATAGCCCATCCTCCCTGAAACAAATCTCCTTCATAGAAACAGAATTCTACACGTCTCTGCTGTCTCTTGTGTTACATGTCTAGCGCCAATGATCATAGCAAGCCAAAAAAAAATTTTTGCTTTCTGTGGCAGCTCCACCTCCTGATGTCTGACTCCTCTCTCTTGTTTACCAGTCTCTCAAGCTAGACATCAAAGACGTCTCTTCTCCTCTTCCCCTTCCATAGCCAGGTTTCTCCCAAATCCCTTTTTCGTTCAGGTTTTGGCCAAGGAGTTTCAATTGAAATGTTCTCCTACAAGTAAGGATTTGTCCTACTCGATAATATGAGGCGCTGTATGCCCAGTGCTTTGCCCAATTGCCCGAGGAGAGCATACAGGCAGCACAGATTTGGAATCGAATCCCAAGACTCCTGCTTTCTAGTGCAGACGTCTTTAACAACCCCCGCCGCATAGTGCACGTCACGTCACACAATACAACCATGTAACAGTGCTCTTTAATCCCACCCATAGTTTGATGCTAGTCGGGTCCCCCATGGCATTACAGTATCCTGACTCATTTCTATTAGATGTTGTCCATCTGTAGGTTATATATGTTTATGGTGGTGCTCTTTACTTCTGCCCATAGTTTGACGCAAGTTGGGTCCCCCATGGCATTACAGTATACTGACTTGTTTCTATTAGATGTTGTCCATCTGTAGGTTATATATGTTTATGGCGGTGCTCTTTACTTCTGCCCATAGTTTGACGCAAGTCGGGTCCCCCATGGCATTACAGTATACTGACTCGTTTCTATTAGATGTTGTCCGTCTGTAGGTTATATATGTTTATGGTGGTGGTGCTCTTTACTTCTGCCCATAGTTTGACGCAAGTTGGGTCCCCCATGGCATTACAGTATCCCGACGTAGTTTCTAATAGACGCTGACCATCTATAGGTTATATTTGTCTATGGAGGTAACTCTACTCACATGATGTGACCTCCAATGGTGGACTTGCCCGCATCTAAGGAGAGAAACAAAAGCAAGAGGGTAAACAAAATGCTCAGTGGGCCCACCATGTAAGGCTGCGTTGACTAATCACGCGATTCGACTGCACACTCAGCACAAAACCAATTCCCATCCTCATCTGCGTGGTGTGTACATTTTAATAAACGAAGGCTACATGCAGGCAAAGAGAGTTGATCTGCAATAGAGCTGAAGTTCTCCTCGCTCAGTGTCATTCTTCAGGTTGAGAATGTTTCTTTGAACACTCACAGGCAGCAGGAAATAGATTATTCTACCGCAAAAAGTGGTGTTGACTGTTTTGCTGAGCCAGTCTGGGGATGGCCTTCAACTGGCCCAAGACATTGCCAACCCTCATCTGGCCACAGGGCCACTGCAAGATACAAACCCTGTATGTAGGATGACCTTCAACTGGCCAAAGACATTGCCAACCCTCATCTGGCCACAGGGCCACTGCAAGATACAAACCCTGCATGTAGGATGACCTTCAACTGGCCCAAGACATTGCCAACCCTCATCTGGCCACAGGGCCACTGCAAGATACAAACCCTGCATGTAGGATGACCTTCAACTGGCCCAAGACATTTCCAACCCTCATCTGGCCACAGGGCCACTGCAAGATACAAACCCTGCATGTAGGATGACCTTCATCTGGCCCAAGACATTGCCAACCCTCATCTGGCCACAGGGCCACTGCAAGCTACAAACCCTGCATGTAGGATGACCTTCAACTGGCCCAAGACATTGCCAACCCTCATCTGGCCACAGGGCCACTGCAAGATACAAACCCTGCATGTAGGATGACCTTCAATTGGCCCAAGACATTTCCAACCCTCATCTGGCCACAGGGCCACTGCAAGATACAAACCCTGCATGTAGGATGACCTTCAACTGGCCCAAGACATTTCCAACCCTCATCTGGCCACAGGGCCACTGCAAGCTACAAACCCTGCATGTAGGATGTCCTTCAACTGGCCCAAGGCATTTTCAACCCTCATCTGGCCACAGGGCCACTGCAAGCTACAAACCCTGCATGTAGGATGTCCTTCAACTGGCCCAAGGCATTTTCAACTGCCAATTGGCCACTGGGCCCAAATTCAAACCTTTCCCCCTTGGCCAGGTCGCTGGCATTCTCGCTAAGTGGCGAATCATTTTCAAATGTCACAATTGCAAAGGAACAAACCACAAGATGGAACTCAGTATCACTCCATGTTGTTAACCCCCAATGATCACCGTATCACACACCACACATTAAAAGTATAACGTTTTGGAAAAAAACCCATCACTAACATTCAAAACATTGACTCCAGCTGTGAGGATTCACCAATCAGTGAGTATGCCGTTGATTTTGTATGACAGCACCAACACACAAACAAAATGGAAGAGAAGGGGTTGGCAAATTACCGACGTGGCCGATGAAGATGACATTGACATGCTCCTTCTGGTCCTTGTTCTCGGGCGGCTCTTCCTCCACAACCTTCTTGCCCTTCTTGCCCGACGAGGCCTTGCTGTTGCCACTGACTGAGGTCCCCCGGGCTGCGCTGGCTACCTCCTCCTCACTGGACGGGCCGCTGTCTGCAAAAGGGAGGAAGACAGATAGACAGATGATCAAGATGATCAAGATGGACAGATGATCCAGAAGGACAGATGATCAAGATGATCCAATGGACAGATGATTCAGATGATCCAGATGAACAGATGATCAAGATGATCCAGTGGACAGATGATCAAGATGATCCAATGGACAGATGATCAAGATAGGCAGATGATCCAGATGAACAGATGATCAAGATGATCCAATGGACAGATGATCAAGATGATCCAATGGACAGATGATCAAGATAGGCAGATGATCCAGATGATCCAGAAGGACAGATGATCAAGATGATCAAGATGGACAGATGTTCCAGAAGGACAGATGATCAAGATGATCCAATGGACAGATGATTCAGATGAACAGATGATCAAGATGATCCAGTGGACAGATGATCAAGATGATCCAATGGACAGATGATCAAGATAGGCAGATGATCCAGATGAACAGATGATCAAGATGATCCAATGGACAGATGATCAAGATGGACAAATGATCAAGATGATCAAGATGGACAGATGATCAAGATGATCAAGATGATCAAAAAGTAAGACAGGAAGACCGGAAGTAGAAAGTAAGAGATGAAGAGAAATGGAGACACTAATGGAGACAGAGACAGATATAGAGATAGACAGTGATACAGATGGACAGAGATAAAGATAGACAGATGTAGAGATAGACAATGATAGAGATAGACAGAGATAGAGATAGGAATAGGGCAGAGATACATGTACATGTAGAGAGAGATAGAGATAGACAGATAGAGATACAAACTCCGAACAATCAGAAAGGCATTATCAAATATGGAAAGAGTGTTCATTCAGTCTAATAGTAATAAGACTCTGTCAAGTATTCACTGGCTACGGCTTGAAAGACACACACAAGTCTGTGGAAGTCACCAACAGCGGCTGCAGACAATTCCCATAGCCTTAGAGTGCTATGCTCAGCCGCAGACTGGTGGACTCAGATTTGGGGAGGGGGGGGGCCCTTACTTGATTCCTGGAGCTCCTCCTCCTCCTCCTCCGGCGTGGCCCCCCTGCCCGCATCTGGGGGCGGAGCCGTCTCCTTCCGTTCAGGCATGGGACTCTGCGACGTGTTCTCGTCTTCCGCTTCTACAAGACGTAAGGACGGAGAGAGTGAGAAGAGTGAGAGTGAGGACGGAGAGAGTGAGAGTGAGAACAATTGAGAGGCAGGGAGAGAAGGGGCTGAGGGAGGAGGGGAGAGGGGGATGATTGTTTGTATCTCTCACCTGCTATTCCAGAGTCTTGGGCGGGTGATCCCTCTCCCGATGGCTCATCTGAAGGTGGGAAGGGGGAAAAAGAGGGGAGATTATCACCAGGAGCCTCAAATATTCCAATTCAAAAATTATGGTCGAGTGGTTCGGCGTTTCCCGTCCACAAAGCCCTGTGCATCAGCCGAGATATTAGGGAGGATGGCTTTGGGTGGGTGGGTGGGTTTTTTGTGGTTGGGTGGGCAATCGAATCCAGCCATGGAGGGTCTGTGGAGCTTGGAGTCCTATCTGCCTCGCTGCACACTGGAGTAAATGGGTTCCTTGTGGGCCACTGAGTGCTTTCAAGGCAGCAGTGAAGCCCTTACACTCCCCAGGGCACGGAGAGATGGTTTCAGGTTGGTTTTCCAGGCCAAGGTTTCCATAACTAAGGGGGTACTTATCATTTCTATCAAACGGCAGCGCCGCAACTGGCAGTCTGGTCCCCTGTAGTATGGTATAGCGGCTAGCTGCAAAGACGCACAGGGGACCAGACTGCCAGTTGCGGCGCTGCCGTTTCAATCATGCGACTGAACCGGGAGGTTTTTGCCATTTTTCTTTTGGAAATCGACACATTTTCGCCACATGGACAGTTGCACACAGGTGCTTGGTATGTAAACCACATTTGCTAGAAATCTTGGGCCAAATGAAGTGCAGTATTTTATGAGTTACCGGTATGCTGAACCTGCTGAGCCCTATGCCACAGTACTAGTGAATGTTACACAGAAGCCTATGGGAAAAAAACATAGTTATCTGTGGGGTTCCGGTCGGGAGAGCAGCGGACGACATAGAACCCCACAGTTCTGGGGGTACACTGTTTACATGCCATCATGTGACTTTTAGTTTTAGTGGGTATTTTTCCATCTCAACAGCAGTGATGGAAGAGATGACAAACTGGCCGTATTTTTATCGCACAATGACTATGGTGAAGCACGTAACTTCGTGATTTTTTTTTCCTTTTTTCCCCTCAAAAACCAGACGGAGTTTAGAAATGAAACTCACACAGAATTTTCGTCTAGATACCAGCGACAAAATATAGTTTTTGTCAGAACGTTGAGTGGGTTGTTTCGGAGAACTCAGTGGAGATGCCCAGGTTGGTGACTGGATGGCAAACTCGGCACATGCATGCAGCTAGCGGCGCACAGTGCACGCATTGAGATTGTGATTGTACCTTACTTCTTCCTTACTTATTTCTGGCGGTGTAGGGGAAACCCTCATTAAATGACATTATCGCTGGCAGAAATACACGACCATCGTGTAGCCAGAACTCAAAACAGGATAAACGCGACGGTAATTCACACATTGAGCGACGCAGCATCTGAAGAACCTGTCATGACAGCACCACCAATTGACCGCTGTATTCTATACTGAATAATAGTGTGAACTGCCATCATGTACTATGTGTACGTGTGCATAGAGTTTTGGCTACACGACAGTCGTGTATACTCACTTTACTTATACCTATGAAATTACGACTGAGAGTCTGAGACACTGACTTAAGAATGACTTCTGGGGTGAAAATGGGCATTTGAAATCCAATGGAAATATTGAAATGTTTGAAATCCATGACGGGGGGGGGGGGGGGGGGAAGTCTGTGGAACATTTCCTTTGTCTTGGAACTACCTTTGTGGTGTGAAACAAAAGGGCAATGACTGTAGTTGCTGCAGACAGAATTAATCTGATTGGGAAGGCCGGAGAAAATACCTTCTCCCCTTTCTATCCAGTATCTGTCTCTGTCCTTGTCATTCTGCCTTTGAGAAAGGTCCTTCCACTTCCAGGCTCATAACGTCGAATCCACTTTACATTTTCTAATCATTTTCGGTATGTTTCGGATCATCCTAAATCAGCAAGCAGCTTGCAACAATTTTGCATTGTAACTCCGAGGGCTGAAGCTTTGTGTGGTCCCAAGTGCCCAGTCCGGCGAATTGAATTTCATAAACAATAGTATTAGTAATACTGATGGGCCTGTACAACTACAAGCGTAAATGTAAACAGCAATGAAACACAAGACATATTGCACAATTAGTAGCAACATGTTTACATACGTTTTGCAAGAACCAGTTCCAAAACCAAAATGGGCAACTGCAACGACCCGTGGTATAATTTCATGCTTTACAAAACGTAGAATGGCTGTATGTACAACAGCTGTTATGTCACGACGTGCTCCAATTAAACAGAGTATGGGCCAAAAAGAATTTGTATTTTTCTTTGGCATGATATTTAAAAAAAAAAATTAGACCAAGTGATTTGGCAGCTGTGTTATTGATACATGTAATTATCAAACTAAGAAGTAAGGATGCTTCAAACATTTCCACTACCATTTTGTTTTCAATCTTTGTTGAAAGACAAGCTGGCTGGCTGGCGTAATTGACACTGACCATGCACTGACAATCTGCCAGTTGGAAAACATGATTCATTCGTTCGTCACACAAACAATGAATGGTGTTTTTTTTTTTTCCTTTTCTTCTCCGTCTTTGAACACACGAACCACACCACACACACAAAATGAGAGGAGTCCTTCTCCGAGCAGCCTGGGAATCGGGTTCCCAACCCCCTCGGCCCGCCACTCACCGATGTCTTTGTCGTTGCAGGGTTCAGTTTTGGGGGCAAAACTGCCAAAATTGGGCACGAAGGCCGGCGCGTTCACGTTGGGGACGAAGGGCTTCGCGTTCACGTTGAGCGCCGAAAACTGCTCGCCGATGTCCACGGGCTCGGCCAGTACGCCGGGCCCCGGGTCCGCCTGCTCCTCCCAGCTTTCGAGGGCGGCACCTTCGCTCTGGTCCGGCTCCATCCTTCGGGGGGCAGGTTGGCGGGGCACCTTTTTGAGGCGGAATCTGGCTCGGAAAGAGGGGGGGAGAAAAAAGAAGCAAGTCGGCCGAACGAGAAGAGCCTGGTCACATCACATTCACACCGCGTGTGTGAGAATTCATAATGACGTCAGCAGAACGATAGAGGGCGCTGTTCGTATTGCGCAATCAGCAATCGTGCGTGCGTCGTGGACTTTAAAGTGCTGCTACAAAATACAATAGACATGTTCTTATCACTGAAATCAATGCTACAGAAGTGTTTTGCAATGTTGATAATAATCAAACTTTTTTTTTCACACTCGTTCTGAGGTGTATCTGCAAGTTTTCAGTTTGTATGCTAATGAGAATTTCAATATTCATGAGCAAATTTGTGATGTCATCACAGGATCATGCAACAGAAACCATATGGTTTGTGTACAAGTCAGTTTCTGAAATTTGTGTTTTTTCCTGCATACCTATCCCTAAACCTGTTGATTTACTGCCAAAATATATACTTCAATATCATTTAGTAAAGGAGTTTTTCATCAAAGCTAATCCAGAGGGATTAATTTTCAATTTGAAAGTTAATTTTACTGTGGGTTTCTGACATATTATGACCTTACAATAGCGCCCTAACTTTTTTGAGGATATGATTTTATGAAAAAGATGACCAATTCCTGACCCAATTAAGAAAAAGAAGCTTGCCAAAATATTTGTACACTTCAGAACCCTAGATAACAGCAGAAAATAAGCTTGGCTGTGATATTTATTGCAGAGTCCCTTTAATTGCAAGCTGAGGGGGCGGCTGTCACGGTAATGTCGGAATGACTAACGTATTCCGATGGATTGCATTAACCATTGTTACCATAGCTTCTTTGATACGCAACATATTTTTTTATGGCAAACAAGATTTTGACAGATCCTGGACTTGAACTCGAGCCTAGCCTCTGGTTTTGCGCACCGCACCACAGCGCGCTGACCATAATTATGAGCTGTCCCGCCCTTAGATGTCGGCCTTCCCAAAAATTAATAGTCAACTAGTCTATGCAGGGGTAGGTGTGGGGGCGCCAGTCAGGAGCATTCAATCATTACCTGCCGTAGGGATCACGCCTCCACTTTTATTCAGAAGCAAACTTGTTGCAAGCAGTGCGTCAAGCATGATGAGCGGCGTCACCACCCCCAAAACGTGCGTGCTTAATTCCAAAGCGACAGCACACCTCAGGTTCATGATAATACAAGTCATGTAGTCGCATTTAATTTAATTTCATTATTTATTTAAAAATATAAATGACTTGTTCTTTGACTCTGCCTTTGAAAAAGGTCCTGCTAGGATCGAAACGTCAGGCCCACTAAATTTTATGACTTTAATTCTTTAATTAGATGGAAGACTGTCCCATATAATCATGATTATAATTGACGTGCAGGACATATATACGTTAATTGCTAGACTCATCTCACGGAGAAGGTCACCGTTTTGCACATTTCAAACAAAAGGAAAGGACAATATAATTACTTGGAATGTTTTATAACAATGCCAAGAAAACTCGACTGGATCGGACGTCTGGATCCCAGCCTGCAGATCTCAGCCTGCAGAAAGCGATAGGGTGTGCTGGAAGCATACGGAGGCCCTTGCAGGACAAATTCAACTTTCGTGTGCGTTCCATTTTCATTCCTCGGGCTTGTATTCGCCATCGCAGTCGCGACTCGTGACGTCACGCCGAGGTCAATCGGGTGCTACCGTGGCAACTGGTTGACGCTTTGCCAGCGCTTTGCTACCGACCCCTCAATAGGAAACCTTTAAAGTCATCAGATTTAGGGTTAATTGGAGTACAGTATACGACGATAACTTCAGTGACGTCAGTCGCTGGTCACGTATAGGCCCTATACGTTTTACACGATGCAGCAAAGTGGCCAACGGCTCTTTGAGGCGATCTTTGTTTTATTTCGATGCAAACAGGGAGTACACACAAAATATACGAACGACTGTGGGTTCACCTTGGAAGTAGCGTGAACCAGCGCTAAAGAAACGAGTGTGACCTCGGCAGGAAGTGACGTTTGACCACGTCATCGTTCCTTTACCGGAGCTTCGCGCTTTTCCCGGCATCCGGGTTGAGTTTTCTATGGGCGGCAAAAAGTGCAAAAAAGAAGAAGACCACCACCCTCTCTATAGGCCGCCCATACTCTGCGGCTGGAGCTAGCGCTATATCTACATGTAGGCATGATGTAGGCTATAAATTATCTTCAGTACGGTTTTTATGGGTATCATATAAACACAAAATTAATATAAAATGGTTTCCAAGTTACAACCCATTGCACCCTTGTGACATAGTGAGGTTGTCTCAAGTGGAAGTGAATTCAGCTGGATATATCCTATCTCAAGCACCCACAAACTCATCTGAGTCTACTAGTACTACAACCTATAATTTGGGTAGATATAAAAGGCCCAATACAACATTGGAAAATCGGAAAACATCGATGTCCACATATTTCCTTCTAATTTACACAGTTTGTAGAATCCTAATGTTGAAATGTTACGGTCTGGGATGCTGTGCTTTTCGAGAAATCGTCACTCAAACACTGAAAAATAGTTTATTACTTCGCGAGTAATAAACTATTTCTTACACTACAGAACGGTGCATAAACCGTGACGTTTTTTATGGTTGCATTTTTCTACTTTCTCAGATTACCATTTGAGCTAAACCATCAGCAGTACAGTTTTTTTAAAACGGGTAAATAATGATGTCCCATGATCGACTCTATGGACTCTGATGAGTGGTAACCATCACTCACCGATATTAAAACATTTCAGTTTACTGCTGTATAATCTTGAGTATATAGTGATGTGTGAACCATGATCTTTATGATTGTTTGTGGCCCTGTCTCAACTTGAAGAGGATTATCCCACCCATTCTCCACCACCCCCAATACACCAATAAAAGTACTCATTTCTGTCAACTTCTATATTAGGCCTATGTTTTAAATTCTTATAAAAATTTAACTAATAAAAAATTATGCAAACATTTTGCAAACTGTGTACCTCAAAATGCATTGTTTGCAAGACACATGTCAAGGAAATAGACTCTTTCAATGGACATTCTTCTGGAACTAGCCACACGACCTATGGCTCTATCATGTGCACTACCTCAATTAATTACTGCTTAATTACTGAGTAAAATTACCAAAAGGCGAATATCAACATTTGAAGGGGCTGATGTTTCGATCCTAGCAGGACCTTTCCCAAAGGCAGAATGACATGGGACAAACCAAATAGGACAGGGAGAGTAACTGGGATGTCCTATTTGTTTTGTCCCTGTCATTCTGCCTTTGAGAGAGGTCCTGCTAGGATCAAAACATCAGGCCCTCCAAATGTTCATATTCTTAGAAAAATCTCCAAAATTTCCATACTCTTATACAAATTGATATACCATGATATATTATGGCCTGTGACCATTATGAAATTGGTGCCCCTGTCTAAACCAGTAGGGGATTCATTGGGAGATATACCAGTCTCACCGCAAACACCACAATACTCTGATGAAGAAAACAACATTTTAACTAACTTCTCGAAGTTCAAAGTGATGTGCGATGCATTATGACCTTGTTGACACTGGGGACCCCCCCTGCCTGTCTCAAATGTGATGGGATTCAGGAAAAAGTCCCTGCAAGCATAAGTCCCTCAGATACTCTCGTTGTAAATCAAAAGAGAAAACCCCAAACCATGTTTCAGTCTAAGACTGTGAAGTGATAAGTTGCATCATCTTGTAGGCAGTAGCTGGGGCATCAGAAGGAACCTGTATTACAACCATGCAAAAAACAGAAAATGAGAATAATCTAACCAGGATGCTAATCCACTCAACCATTTCTGATCTCTTGCACATCCATTATCCATTGATTGTAAATCTAATAATAAGTCATTTTTCTTCCAACTTAAAAGGTCCCTGACATAGGCATTTTACCACTTAAATCCATGTTATATAACTGTTTTGCAATGTTGCTAACAATCAAACTGTTTTTCACACTCGTTCTTGGGATGTATTTTCAAGTTTTCAGTTTTGTATGCTAATGTTAATTTCAATATTCATTAGTAAATTTTGTGATGTCATCACAGGACTATGGAGAAAAAAACACACAATTGGTTGTGTACAAAAGTTTCTGAAAATGTCTGGTTTTTCCTGCAGACCTATACCTAAACCTCTTGATTAACTTAAGATTTGATGCTGAACAGTGCCAAATGTATTTTCAAGTTTTCAGTTTTGTATGCTAATGTTAATTTCAATATTCATTAGTAAATTTTGTGATGTCGTCACAGGACTATGCAACAAAAACACAACTGTTTGTGTGCAAAAGTTTCTGAAAATGTCTAGTTTTTTCTGCAGAACTATCCCTAAACCTCTCGATTAATTTAAGATTGGATGCTGAACAGTGCCAAATGTATTTGCAAGTTTTCAGTTTTTTTATGCTAATGTTAATTTCAATATTCATTAGTACATTTTGTGAATGTCATCACAGGACTATAGAGAAAAAAAACACAATGGTTATGTACAAAAGTTTCTGAAAATTTCTGGTTGTTCCTGCAGACCTATCCCTAAACCTCTTGATTAACTTAAGATTTGATGCTGAACAGTGCCCGTGAGCATAGAAACATGCTGTAGTGGTTTCCACGATGGGCCCTCGTCACTGCGGGCCAATATGCGCCCACTTACCATGTGGCCAGCCTTCAGGATCCAGTAGAAGGAGAGGTTCTTGTACTGCTTGACAAAGGCGGCCGTCTCAAGCGGGGAGACGCGCACGGGCGACCAGGAGAGGTCGTTGAAGGCTGCCAAGCCGGGCCACTTGAGCCTCTGCACCCAGGCCTCGGTGCCTTCCCAGCGAGAAACAAAAACAAATCACACCATATCAGCACATTGTCTACACAGGAGGAGAAGCCAGTGCAAAACTTGAAGCTGTGTAACAGTGCCTACTCAGTGGAAGGTTTGCGGTGACACCATGTAACACTTCTCTTAAATGAGAAGGAGTGTGGCTCCGAAAAGAGCCACTGAGTAACTCAATGCACCGGGAAGTGTGTACTCTTTTCGTTTTAAATGCAAAATCACCCAAAACAAGGCTGAAAAGCCACTCAAGGTTAAGGGCTAGAGAAAGAAGGAGATAGAGAGGGACTCGGGAAGGCCAGACATAGGAATTGACATTCCTTTTAAAAGGGGCAAGATGGTAGGCAAGGGGGGAAAACAAGAAGTAGGAAGGGAACTCCAGATGGAGGCAGAACGGGGGAAGAAGCCGTTCCGATACCTCTCCGTTCTACACGTTGGGACAGATAGAGGTGAGAGGAGGCAAACAGCCTGGTTGCTCACTTAAATGTCCTAAGACCGATGAACACCTACATTGTACACGGATGAGCGATGCACAGAAACCATACAGCCTGTCACAACTTATGATGGGTTGTCCATCGTAACTAGAGATATGATTTACCATGAGGCTTTGTGAAATCCACCCAAGGTCAGTCAAATTAATACATTTGACATTTGACATTTTTTCCATCATTGCTGCAATATCGTTGAATCTCTTATAGTTAAAGCTCTGGATAGCTTAGCTTAGATGCAGTACAAGTATCTAGAAGTAACAAGTCGAAAGTCCTGGGATGGATTTCACAAAGCCTTACGTTGCATCGTGACTCAACTTACAATGGATAACCCATCCTAAGCTGTGATACTTTGTATGGTTTCTGTGCTTCGGTCATTGTTTTGTGATTGATCGTAAGTTACGATGGTGAAAATGGTTGCGTGAAATCGGCCGCTGGTCCAACCAACTTTCTGTCACATCCACAACAAGATAAAATGCAAGAAGTAATTTTCATTTTCTTGTAGATTAGCTCACCTGGTGTGGCCACAATGAGGTCTAGCTGTCCATTGTACACCACCACGTTCAGATTTGAATTCAGAAGTTCGTCCACTGCAAAGGCAATGTCACACAAATGGATGGGTTAGGGGGCTGGCTAACTTTTGTGCAGGCTTGGGTTGTGATTGGTGTATTTTGATGAGGGTTTACCCTAGCCGATGTGCGGTTAACATGGTATGCTCAGTCTAAGTGTCGAAAAAAAAAAAAACACGTTAAGAGCCATGATCAGAAGCTTTATCACACAAACCAACCAAGCAATCGTTTCATTAATTACTCAGTAACTGTTTTCAAAAATTAGGAGGGCCTGACATTTTGATCCTAGCAGGACCTTTCTCAAAGGCAGAGGGAAAGTAAATTTTTCTTAATTACTCAGTACTTAACAAATGAGATTTGGGATTAAATAAATCCTTGTACATGTTTCTTTACGCTCCATTTGGCACCACTGTTGTTATCAATTTTTGCCTGATTCTACTCTGTCAGGAGGTCAACGGACGTAAGGTCAAAGCTCATGACATGACGCAGTAGGGTTTACACTTACCAACATTGTAAACTGGCTTCATGAAGTCGGTCAAAAGGTGCTGGAAGACTGGCCCCGACTGGCCTAATGGGGAAATGAAAAATCACAAATATCGGTTATTGTTTGATGAGAGCATGCAGTTTGTAAATACAAAGGAAAACTGTGCTCTTGTGATGTTGTATTCTGTACACTAAAGGGTAAGTGACAGCGGCAGAGGCAGAGGCAGAGGCAGTGGCAGGGGCAGGGGCAGGGGCAGGGGCAGGGGCAGGGGCTGAGGCAGAGGCAGGGGCAGAGGCAGGGGCAGGGGGCAGAGGCAGGGGCAGGGGCAGGGGCAGGGGCAGGGGCAGGGGCAGGGGCAGGGGCAGGGGCAGGGGCAGGGGCAGGGGCAGGGGCTGAGGCAGAGGCTGAGGCAGAGGCAGGGGCAGGGGCAGGGGCAGGGGCAGGGGCAGGGGCAGGGGCAGGGGCATGGGCAGGGGGCAGGGGCAGGGGCAGGGGCAGGGGCAGGGGAAGGGGGCAGGGGCAGGGGCAGGTGCAGAGGCAGAGGGGGAGACAGAGGGGGAGGCAGAGGAGGAGATAGAGGCAGAGGCAGAGACAGAGACAGAGGTAGAGGCAGAGGCAGAGGCAGAGGCAGAGGCAGAATCAAAGTCAGGAGGCAGAGGCAGAGGCAGAGGCAGAGGAGGAGATAAAGGCAGAGGCAGAGGCAGAGGCAGAGGCAGAATCAAAGTCAGGAGGCAGAGGCAGATGCAGAGGAGGAGATAAAGGCAGAGGCAGAGGCAGAGGCAGAATCAAAGTCAGGAGGCAGAGGCAGAGGCAGAGGCAGAGGCAGAGGATAGGCAGGAGGCATAGGCCTAAGCAATCACCAGAGCCAGACCCTGAGCCTGAACCAAGGCTTGGGGAAGAGAGAGTCTCAAGAATTTGTTCGTGTGAGATCTTACCACCCCAGGTGACATTGTCCGGAATGCCCAGCTTCTTCTTGACCGGACCGTTCATCAGTTCGTTCAGGTTACCCTTCTGCAGGGGCTTCACGTGCCTGTGGTACAATTTTTCTGCAAACAGACAAACAGGGCAATAATGTTACATTTGAAAATAAGCAAAAACAGAATTGACAACCAAAATGCGAATATCAAAAATTAGGAGGCCTGACGTTTTGATCCTAGCAAGTTCTTTCTCAAACACTGAATCATTCTGCCTTAGAGGCAGAGGCAGAGGCAGAGGCCTTTCTCAAAGGCAGAATCTCTCTGCATTTGAGAAAGCTCCTGCTGGGATTGAAATGTCAGGCCCACAATTTTTTTTGGACAAAAACTGAAATGAGAGACATATAGAATACGAAACAACTAGACCATACCAAAGACATTTTCACAGGTTTTGGGGTAGATTTTAAATGGGTGAGCATGAGTTTGACTGAACAAGGGTTGAGTCTGAGGGCTCTGGTGTGATGTGCCACAGTTTGGAAGTTAGGATGATGAGCCAGAGCAAGTGATCCTGGAATTGAGCAGTCCCTAATCCAAATTGCATGTCTGGCTTTGAGGAGAGCCATATGACCCAACATCAGTTTGAACAAAAATGTGTGTGCTCTGATTGTAATTGTATTCATTTGTGTTGGGGAAGATCTTACCGATGAAAGACAGCCTTTGCTGAGCTTGGGAGCCAAGTGCTGTCTCACCATAGTTGGTTAGAATGTTGTAGAAATTCACGCCGAAGGTTTCCTATTGACATGCATGAGAGAATACATAGATGAGCGGTGAGCTGTATGCAATACACATTCGGCAAGGATGAGGGTTAACAGGATTCCGTCAGCAACATCCACTGCTGTGTCTTGTGGAGTGCCTTGTAAATATGTAGTCAAAAAATCTTTGCCTGGGCAAAGGCTAGTTGGCTATTTCGGAAGGCCACCACCTAAGGGCTGGCTAGCTCTGATGGTAAGAGCACTAGTATGCAAAACCAGAGGTCTCGTGTTCAAACCTCGGTCCAGTCCAAGTTCTCTTTGTCATTTTTCAAAATTTAAAACTTGGCAAAGAAAACTTTGACTGGACTGGGATTTTTGCATGAGGCCTCTGGATTAACGTGTCAGTGCTCTTCCATCTCAGCTATCCAGCCCTTAGATGGTGGTCTTTCCTAATAGTCAACTAGTCTTTGCCGGGGTGGGGGCACCAGTCAGAAGAATTCAAGCATTAAGTGCCGTATATCTCCAGGGATCACACCCCCGCTTTCATTCAGATGCAAACAACCAATTGTTGCAAACCAGGCTACGGCAGCTCGAGGATCACACAAAGTGGTTGCAGCTTTTGGAATTCTACAAAATTCCAGTCAGTTTGATAGAAAGCAAAAAGTCTAACGTCACTTACATTTTCAACCACATCCTCGCACTGGCCCCAAAATGCAGTGGCGTCTTTGTAGTTGCCTTGGCGGACGGCGTCCTCAATGTCCCCGGCCACTTTCTGAACAGCGGCCAGACCTTTCCCATCGAGCAATGACTGCCAGAAAAGAAGGACCACACGACATCAGCAGAAACCGACAGAGTCACATATGTACAGGCTGAGCCGACATCAAGTGTGTGACAAGTTAATTGTAAATCCTGCATTGGCCCTCAGATTGGTGCTGTCACGCACAGCGGAGCATATTCAAATAGCAGCCATGCAATTCTGCTCTGATGTTATGAGCTTACAAATTGAGTTTCTCACTGACATTTGCTTTACTTCAACTTACGATCGAGTGAAGGTACGGCCCCCACGAGTCTGTAGAATCTGCATGAAATGAAAAGAGGGATTAGAGGCAAAAAATGACCAGGCCAGGTTGAACTACCTGTAGAAAGGTTTGACCCGGTCAGACCAGGCCAGGCCAGGCCAGGCCAGACCAGGTCAGGCCAAGCCAGACAAGACCAGACAAGACAAGGCAAGACCCAGGCCTGACAAAACCTATCCAGGGCTATATACAGCCCTACACACCCATACAGTGCTGAGCCCTGCCGTCCCAATCCAACCAAAACGTGCCAGCTGACATCAAGCAATGACACACAAGCTTATCCCAGCTCCATCAAAACTCAGCCCACTCTAGCCAAGTGCAGTCCAGACTCCCTGCCAACCAGAGCTGACTTGCCCACGCCGTTCCAGAACAGCCCAACCTGATCCAGGACTGGATCAGCGCAGATGTGGCCAAACTCAACTAGGGTGTGTCAATGCTGGGTGAGGGGTCTTTGCTGTGCATGGGCCTCTGCTGCAGGCCTTCAGTGCACCATCCTTTGCCTCAGCCATATCCATCAACACAGGCCCTTACCAACTGGAGAAATCCAGGAATCTCCTAGGGCAACCCCTTGGAAGTTACAGCTGATGATTCCCGCTTTAATTGCCTGCAACAGTTAAAACAAAAAAAATATATATGAAAGTGCATGCAATAGGCAGCAGCATTAGCAGAAACTATAATCAAGTAAGTGTCTCGTAACATTTTTACAATTAATTTGACTGTAAAACACCATAAGCTACAAAATCATCACCCGTAACAACAGCAGCAGTAGCAATAGCAATAATAGTAGCAGTAGCAGTGATAGCAGCAGTAACAACAACAGCCATAGCACAAGAAATAGCAGCAGAAGCAACAGCAGTGTCAGCAATAGAAGAAGCAACAGCAGTGTCAGCAATAGTAGCAGTAGCAACAGCAGCAGCAATAGTAGGCAGTAGCAACAGCAGTAGCAGCAGTAAGAGCAGCAGCAATAGCAGCAGTAGCAACAGCAGCAGCATAGTAGCAGTAGCAACAGCAGCAGCAAAAGCAGCAGTACTTAGCAATAGCAGCGGCAATAGCAGAAGTAGCAATAACAGCAGCAACAACAGCAAAAAATACCAGCAGCAGCAACAGAAACCAGATTTCCGACCCTGTGAGACAAAGTTTTTCCATGTTGGGAAATTTGACGCAATTTCTTCAGAAATGTGTTCTATGGGTCCCTTCAAGTCTCCTCAGCCATTTTGGAGCCAATCTGAAGATATAAATTTTGGGTCAAAAATGGCCAATATTGACAATATATAAAAAATATTATAGAGTCTTGCCAAAACCAGATTTTCCGACCCTGTGAGACAAAGTTTTCCCTGTTGGGAAATTTGACGCAATTACTTCAGAAATGTGTTCTATGGGTCCCTACGAGTCACCTCAGCTATTTTGGAGCCAATCTGAAGACATACATTTTGGGTCAAAAATGGCCAAAATTGACAATCTTGCCAAAACCAGATTTTCCGACCCTGTGAGACAAAGTTTTTCCCTAGCAGGAAATTTGACGCAATTTCTTCAGAAATGTGTTCTATGGGTCCCTATGAGTCTCCTCAGCCATTTTGGAGCCAATCTGAAGACATACATTTTGGGTCAAAAATGGCCAATAACAAGGCAACAAGGCAGTACTACTATTTGACACGCAGGGGATTGAGACCCTGAGACTAACACTGGTTTCCTCACCTGAAGGAGAGCCTGGCCGAATCCAGCTGTCATTTTCCCGCCGTAGGACTCCGAAAAGATGAAAAGTGGAGTACTCTGTAACGCATAAGAAAACACCCAGAAAGATAAAGAATAAGCCCACTCAGATGTGTACACACAAAAACCCTTCTGAAAATGAGAACTGAGATTGTTATTTGAGAAGACCCCACTTCAGGACTGGATAGCTCAGATGGTAAACCCACGATGCACTTAAACCCGAGGCCTTGGTTCAAATATTTGTCTGGCAGAATTTCCTTTGATCTTTTAATAATCAGTGAAAATAGTGAAGATTTGACTAGAGTACATGTACATGTATTTGACTACTTTAATTGATTGAAAAATTGGCAAATAAAACTTTGACTGGACCAGGACTTGAACCCGCGACCTCTGGATGGTGGTCTTTCCTAAAAGTCAACGAGTCTTTGCCGGAGTACAGGTGCCAGTCAGGAGCAATTCAACCATTAATGGTATGTCAATTTGTTCAAAAGTTCCCAGTCAGTTTTTCATTTGTTTATTCTACTTTAATTAATATTTTCAAAAATCAATATGCACGAAAATACTTCCAAAACACAAGAAATCAATATTATTTTGTATTTAGATAAACATACTTTTGTACAGTGTTCTGTTTCCATTATCAAGCGTGAAGTGGCCACCAACAGTGTGGAAATGGACTGAACTGAGCAAGAGCCTATTAACTTCAAAGTCTTAATTTAGAGTCAGGTCTCAAAATCTGGTGCAAAGTCTGCCGGCGAAAGGTTATTTCCTGACTAGGTCCAACAGGGCCAGATGTTGTAATGGAAGGTGTGGTCAAGAACCACTAACTGAACTAACTGAGCTGCGATTTATTCAAACTGCAACACTTGCTCTATGATATTACTCAACTCCCATGCCAATACAACAAAGGAATTAGTTGGTGTGGGACCACTGGAGAGGGCATCTCAAGTAGAAATTAATACAACATAAGGTTCAGCATCTAGGAGGAAGGAGGAATTCCATTGCAATGCATTACGACACCAAACTCGATCGGTAAGCTTGGCAGTCCCCCTCATCACTGGCAGTGTTCACGGTCGACGAGGAGAGGGTCTGACTGACGATGGGCAAATCTCCGGACATCGGGAGCTGGGAATTGACCGTACCTGAAATTCCGGATGTTTCTTGTAGAACGCGGTCAGCGTTGCCACCAGATCGTCGGCGATTTGCTGGTTGTCGCTGGCCAGGGCGCTGGTATTGGTCACGTAGCTGAACCCGGTGCCTACCGGGTTGTCGATGAAGAGAAGATTCGCTCGCTGGACCTGGGGGGGGGGGGTGGTTGGGGTTGGGGTTGGGGTTGGGGTTGGGGGTGGGGAGAAGGTGCAAAGAATCAAAGAATCAAAAGGGGGTTGGCCAGAATTCGAAGAGAAAGGTTTCCTGAATGAAAAAAAAAACACCCAAAGCCGATGATAAACTCCACTGGTACTCACCCAAGTCACATTCCTGGCATTCAAGTTGACGTCTTGTGGGCCAATTTCCATGAAGTTCCCAAACCCAGTCGAGGATCCACCTGGGCCACCCTGAGAAGAAGAGGGAAAAAAACCAAAAACAAAAAGAAGACCTTTTTTGTCAAACACAGGTGGCATAAAATTCAAGAGATAGTTGGCTACATCAGAACTGGGAAGAACCCCTATATCAGGGGATAGATAGATAGATAGAATAAATGGTAGAGCACTGATATATTAAAGGAAAGATTGACTGTACCCACCACAGCAAAGGTAGTCAGCTCATTCACCTATGGGCTGGAGAAGCTCAGGTATTGGACCGCCGGTACACTAAACCAGAGGCTCAGATTCAAATCCTACACTAGTCACATTTTCTTCGCTTGTTCATTTATTGATGGGAATTTCCCAGTAAGTTCACTGCCTTTTCTTGGTTTTAAACCTCAAACAGACAGAAATAGACAGTCAGCAGTTGAAACAACTCCACAGCTTCTCTTTCAATGGACAAAAAAAGAGGGAACCTAATCCTTGTGCAAAAGATCTATGTCTAGTAAAAAGTAGAAAGATTCTTCAGTGACTAGACCTGTGGCCCAGTCCTTGTCTCATGCAATTCTTCCCCTGAGTACGGAGCAAATCTAATGCCATGTTTCCACTGGAAGTTGATTTTTTACAACAATTAGTTGTTTGCATCTGAATGAAAGCAGGGGTGTGATCCCTGGAGATACACTGTATACGGCAGTTAATGGTTGAATTGCATCTGACTGGCGCTCCCACCCCGGCCAAGACTAGTTGACTATTTTGGAAGGCCACCATCTAAGGGCCGGATGGCTTGGGCAGCAAGGGGCACTGCTATGCAGAACCAGAGGTCTTGGGTTCAAGTCACGGTCCAGTCAAAGTTATCTTTGTTAATTTTTCAATTTGGACTTATTTTGGTTAAACTCACCGAGACAGTGGTTACTTTTTCCATTTTAAGTCCAGTGGAAATGGTTGAGTCAAATTTCCTCTTGGTGACTTTAACCAAGTTTGGCAGTAACTTTTACCGGCCAAAACCCCTGCCCAGTAAAAGTGTGGGTGGGGGGGGGGGGTGTATTTGCCATGAGATCTAGAAGACTCATGTGCACGGGACGAGTGCTGGAGCATCACTTCAGCGGTCTGGGGTTCATGCCCCCACTGTTGACCTACCTGCAGCCAGATGACCAAAGGAGCAGATGTCATCGGGTTGGTGCGGGCGTAGTACAGCCACCAGAACATGTGGGCGTCTGACCGGACGTTGACATAGCCCCAGTCCTGTTTGTCCGAATCAGAACCATCTGGGGGAAATCAAATTCGTCGGCCCTTGGTTAGCTTTGCGTGTGGATAGACCACAGACATTATATATAGTGCAGGACTTGAAATATCCACTAGGCACTAGACCGTGGACCGAGTGCTGAGTGTGACTGCACTGGACCTGCTGTCTCATGTTTTTTTTCTTGCACCATGAACAAAATGCCACTCAAATTATAACAGTTGACGTCTGATTAATTAGTATGTTTTAAGTTTTTAGTTTGTTGTGTCAGATTTAGTTAAATCATTTGACTTTGATCCGTACAAGAAAATGGCATTTTCTCATGATATTCCTTTCAATTTTTTCATGGCGTGCAAAATATGTTTTTTTATTGATGGCCCAGGTCTTGTAAAAATAGTTCAGATCTTCAGTTACTAGACCTGTTGTTGTCTAGTGTAATTTTTTTCTTCTGAAATTAGAGCCCTGTGTCGAGTCTCGAGAATGCAGTATGACTATGGACTCAGTAGTATCCTCCAATAACCGGTTTTCGACGATATAAGGACTTTTCTTAAAACTGAACAATGTGGACGAAAGTAATAAAGTATCACACTGAAAGAGGTCTCAGTCACTTTCTCCACACCACAGACTATTAGAATAGTCATAGAGAAGGTTGATCAAGCCTGTCACTTCCGTAAGATTACCCGGTTTTGTTGACGTCCGCGTCTTAATTTTAATTCTTAAAATAACTAAAAATGCTGTGTGGCACTGTAAAATTCTTCCCTGTATGTTTTTGTTGTTGTTCATCTTTGTTGTTTTTTTACACTGCTTCTAACACTTTCCTCAAATCATTCATAATTTATGCTTAAAACCTATTGGTCTGGTTGATGTCTTCTTCTGTGAAGTTTAAAAAAACTCCCCAATCCTCTTTTTCACTGCTTCTTCAGTTATGACCTTTCCCAATGTCACTCCAGAGACACATTTCCTCCTTCTTGGTACTTTCTCTAGCTGCCCTTTAATTTTTTTCATTTTTTATAAAAGTCTATTGGGCCATGTTACTTTTTGTCTTTAAATAATAATAAAAAATAAATAAAAAATAAATTATATAAGCGAGACGCCCTATAGGAGCCTCCATAGTTTTTACCCAGAACAGACTGCCTCAAGTTGCGTGATATATTTGTTTTCTACGGATGTTGGGGTTTGTTATGGTACACTCAGATTTTTTTTAGGACCAACAATAAAGAAAACTGGAGCTTCGAAGCAAATGCCAATTTTGTACCTAGGAAAATAGACCCCAAAAGAGCAACTTTTTGAATCACACAAGTTTGGCCTACTGGAAAAGCCTTAACTTTGCATGTTTTCGGTGACGGACAAGAGCAGGAAACAAACTGTAAGATACGAAGTCTGAGATCGTTATACGGAGTTGTTTTCATCGTGCGATGTGAGTTAGAAGGCTAAGCGTCGAAAACGTGTAGCGTCGAAAACGGGGGTTCCCACGATACTAGTAGTAGTACTACTACTATTACTGAGTAATATAGTACTAGTACTAGTACTACTACTACTGTACTACTACTACAAGTACTAGTACTAGTAGTACTACTGTACTAGTACTAGTACTAGTACAGTAGTACTAGTATAGTAGTCAGTATGACTACACTGACACTGACAACAAAACAATAATAAATAATCTCAAACAAACCCTACCTCTTAATTCTGTTGGCCTAGCCACACCCGAGTAGGCTAGCAAGAGAAAGACACACACAAAGACTGACAGGGAATCCATGACGTTGATACGCAGGAAAGATATTATCTTCCTCACGATCGCATCGACAGAAAAATGAAAATATTGTGCGGGTCGGTCGTCCTGCAACTGCAAGCGAGCCGTATCACCGTCATGTGACTTGAATCATGTGACTCCAGTCAGCTGACCGCATCGCCGGCTACACAGGTTGGGGGTTCGGTCCCTTTGGCTGTCGAAGTTGAAGCTTTGGATTTGTTGTTTAAAACGCAGTGTAACCGTCAAAAACAAAGCGACAGGCCTCCCGTTTTCATGCCTTGTTTACTTAAATTAAAATGGATGAAAGTAAGAACGACAGAGCCGGAACCTGAGCCGAAGCCGGAGTTTCGAAAAGGGCCCGCTGGCCGCCTGCACCAAGTGTGCACCGGCAGGCATGCAGGTTATGGCGTGAACAAAATGGGATAAAACAGTGTTTTCGGGCTGGGAATTACAACATTTTAACCGTTTTTTCGCCGGCAGACTTTGCGTGACATACAAAGAAAACGCCTGTAAATCTACAGCCACCAGTGAACGACTTTTTTTGGGACATGGATTGAGAGCAAGTCGAAATTTATTCATGTCATTGGAAGCTAGAAAATAGGCATAAAACAGCATGTTCTCTGCCCGACTACCGCCTGTAAACGATTTCAATAATGCGCGTATACAAAATGAGATAAAACATTGTGTTTGCACATTGTCATTCTGTGGTCCAAAACACATAGTATCAATGGAGAAAATGTCGCCTGGTCGAATCTTACAAAATTGTATAAAACAAGGTTTCCTCAAAGCTCCTTGGTTCATGCGTTTTACCAGCGAACGAGTCAAACAAAATTGAACAAGACAGCGTTTTCGAACCGTCAAATTACAGCATTGTACGTTTTTTATTCGTATGGTTTGCATGACAGACGAGAAGTGAGCCTGTAGATTTACAGAACACAGTGAACCGCCCTTATGGGGGACCTTTGTTTGGACCAAGTCGAACACAATCGTAGATCACTGTACGCAAGAAAATAAACAAAGAAAGGTTGTTCTCTGTCCATAATCCTGCTTTACGACAATGCTTTTCCGATGTACAAACAAAATCATGTTGCTACGTTCTCAGAACCAACAAAATAAGAAGATTTGTTGAACCGGCCCATACGCACTTTTGATGCACGCCTACTGTATACAAAATGAGACAAAACAGCGTGTTTTCAGCAGTGGACCCGTAGTTTTGTCTATTTTATATATATTTACCTTTTTCTCATGCCTCCCATGACATTTATGAGAGTTTCTATGCAAGGAGGAGATGGGGCGCGCGCCCTCATCGCCTATTTAAATCTGAACAAACTCTACGATCGGAACGATACAAAACAGCGTTTCCCCACAGGCGCGTTTCTGCACCCGTATGCACGAGGAACCGAGGTTAAAAATCGGATAAAACAGCGTGTTTGCACCGTGAAATTACAGCATTTCACCGTATTTTCTTTGTATATTTTCGCGTGACACTCATGAGAAAGCCTGTAGATTTACAGAACATAGTAAATCGCCTATATGGGGAACTTCTTGTTAGGACCGAGAACATCAAGCAATATGCTAGAAAATATATATAAACCAGCGTTTTACTGTCCATCTTGCCGCCTGTATAGGACGCTCGCGACAATGCTTTCTCGATGTAAAAAATATCATGTTGTTACCGTTTGCCATGTTCTCAGAACCAGCAAAATGAGAGTATTTGTACAACCGACCCAGTGCACCTTTGATACGCGCCTACCGCGTACAAAATGAGCTAAAACAGCGTATTTTTCAGTCTTCGTCGTTTTGTGGTCGGAAATACGTCGGCCGTATTATTTCTATGGAGAAACAAATTCCTGCGACGTCCGATCTTTGTCGTCAATAAACCGCCGAAATGAAGACTTCTGTGCGCTGAACACGTACAGACCGACCGACCGTCTGTCTGTCTGTCTATAATCCCCACAGGCACGTTTGTGCATGCATGCGTGTACTACGGGAATACGAAGTTAACAGAATGAGGTAAAACAGCGTTTCCGCACCGTGAAATTACAGCATGCTACCGTATTTTCCTCGTATAGTTTGCGTGACAGTAGAGAAGTGCCTGAATTTACGTTACACACACATTTACAATATAATTCAGACAGCTTGAAAAGTTATAAAAAAACAACGACAGCACATGCGGCCGCGGGGATGCCGTCGACGATACAGTGGTCTCGGAATAAACATACTGTTGTTAGGGACCGGTTGGTTACATACAATTTTAATATTATATTTGTTAGCAGCGTTCAGTGACAAGTTTTCGGTCGGTCGGTTTACCTGGCGTCTGTAAATTTACAGGCACTTCTCGGCTGTCACGCAAACTATACGGGGAAAATACGGTAACATGCTGTAATTTCACGGTGCGGAAACGCTGTTTTGTCCCCTTTTGTTCGTCTCGGTTCGCTGGTACACACTCCTATGGGGAAAACAGTAGTGGAGGAGATAATTTTGCTGACGTTGAAGCTTTGCATTCAAAATGCTGTGTAAACAAAGCCGCCTTTTCATGCCTTGTACATTCAAAAGGACGAGAGAGTATTTATTGTCTCCGTCTAACAAAACCTGAAAATCCAGGTTGTGGTTTGTTTCCGAATTTGAAGGTTTTTTTTACAGGGTATTTCCCCAAGAAACTGGGGCCAAACGCTTGTTTTCAGATGACCATATTATGACCGAAGCCAGCTTTCATTTCGAAAGACAAAGCCGGAGCCTGAGTGCTTGTGGGGAAAACGCGTTTTTTCTTAGTCCAATCAAGGAGGAATGACTCCTCCATGGTCCAATTAAAATTAATGGATAATTATTGATGTTTGTTTTACCGCTATATTAATTGTGTACAAAAAATACGATGCTCCATCGTCGTTTTGGGGAGGAAGAGAGAAGGAGAAAGAAAGAGAGCGAGGGACCGGGAGTGTGCGAAAGAGAAGAAATCGGACAAAACAGCGTTTCCCGACATGCGCATGCGGGCACTGCCGAACCAAGGCGAAGAAAATGGGAGAAAACAGCGTTTGCCACCGACAGCCACGAATCTATTTTGAAGGCTGGGAAACAGTGATAAAGCAGCCGACCGACATCCGCCTGGTGTCCGTCCCCAAACTGACGAAATGAGATTATTTTATAGAACCGGCGGCCCCCTTCACAGCACGCCTTTGACACGCACCTACTGCATACAAAATGACACAAAACAGTGTGTTTTCAGCGGTTTGTCATTCTGCGGTTCGAAATACCTCCACCGTGCTTTGTCTACAGCGATAAATTCCTGCCACTCTTTCGCTCGCTTCTTCTCTGAACCGATAATATAGCACCATTTCTACACTGAAAGCACACCTATCACATTACACATACGAACGCGTATCTCGCATGTAGAAAATCGTACAAAATAGCGTTTCCCCACAGGCGTGTTTAATGCGCATCCTACTGTACAACCTAGCCGAGCAAAATCGAATAAAACAGCGTTTCTTCACCGTGAAAATACAACATTTGTACCGTATTTTCTTCGCATACGAATACGTGGAAGCCGACAAGCGTGGGGTTTATTTTACGGATGCGCAGTAAACCGTCCTTATGGGGACCTTTATTGTCGGCTCACGTCCAACAGAATCCGTAGCAAAAATTGCTAGGATGCAGTGACAAAACAGCGTTTTTGCACCGTGAAAATACAGTGTCCTTACAGAATTTGTCTTCGTATGTTTTGCGTGGAAGCCGACAAGCGTCGGGTTTACTTTACGGATGCGCAGTAAACCGTCCTTCTGGGGACCCTTGGTCCAACAGAATTCGTATCACTTTAAATGCTAGCAAACAGTGACAAAAACAACGTGTTATCTCGAGTTGACCGGTCCTATCTCGGTCGTGTGTAGCCGCGGCACACAAAATGAGACAGAACAGTGTATTTTCAGTGGTTGTCATTTTGTGGTGCAAAAATACCCTCCACCGTACTTTGTCTACGGAGATAATTCCTGCCACTCTTTCGCTCACTTCTTCCCAAAAACCGATGATATAGGAACATTTCTACACTGAAAGCACACGCTTATAAGCGGGGCCGGTGGGCTAACTGAACGGTACGAAACATCGTTTCCCCATTGGTACGGATTGTGCATGCAAAGTACCAGCGAATCGACGTGAACGAAATGAGACAAAACAGCGTTTTCGCTTTCGCAAATTCTCGGGTTAAAACACAAATTCAAGGGTGCAATCATTATTTTCTTTGCCCGATTTTAATTGTCTCGGTTTTTGTTTGTTTGACAGAGTCGAAAAAAAGTTTGTAAAGGTATTCTGTTCATAGAGGCCAGAAACATTACGTCAGGGCATTTTTTTGTTGGGAAGACGTCGAGCCAGGATTTTCGGAACCAGTTTGATTATTCCTCCATGGTTTGATTGACCCAGTCTCTCCTTCACGGGGCGTGGAGGAAGGAAATATGAGTAACTAAGGCCCAAGAGTAACTATGAGTAACTTGCCTTAACGGCTCAGTTGACAATTAATATTTTTAATTACGCATCTCTCTTAATTGGTAAGAAACTCCTTCGTCAAAACAAAGTGCGGCACCAACGTGGATAGTGAGGACGGAGGATTTGTTCGCACGGCCAGAGAACCGTCTGGCCCAAAAATGCCCCGCATCCCAAACCACCACACGGACCAAATTCCCCCGGGGAATTTTTACAAAGCGGTCCCCGGCCCCTGCTTCCCCAGGTCCCGACCCCCCTATGTTACACACCTCCCCTCAGCCTGGCACTTACCGGTACGTCAAAATCCTGAACACTTGTTCCCATTATTCCGTCAAGGAGCAGCGGCCGCACAAGTCTATCCGCCTCGACGTCCAACTCCAAGTAACCCACGCGCAGCCGCCGTGCGCACACCCACAGCTAAACGAATGGGGGCGCTATACCCTCCCGCTGGTGATTTTTTTTTCCCATAAAAATAATAAGGCGAGTCAAACATTATTCATGATTTTCATGAATTATTCCAGGCTGATGATTTCCCCTTATCCTCTTATCCAACCACTTCCATAACATGAAGTACTTTTGAGGTCAAGTTACACAAATGTTGCAAATTGCTTACTGTAGCCATTATACTAAAATAAATTTGGGTATTTAACTTTTGAAGATCAAAATAAAAAAGTTTAAAAAGGCGTACCGGAGTAGCTACCCAAAATGCATATTAAAAAAACAATCAAAATAAATAAATAAAGTACAGGGACCTGATGTTCCGATCACAGTGGGACCTTTCTCTGGCCCTCTACTTTTTGAAAGAACAGAATTTGACAATTAAACAAACCAATTTAAAATAAAAACTCCAATAACTAATCATCACGGTCTCCCTATGATGCTTTTATTAACGCAAACATTTTCCAGAATTTCAACTGAGAAGGAAGCAGAGTTTCGACTTACAAATTGTGGCCAATACAGAGAAAGTCACTGTCCCTCCGACCCAAATCCCACAGCATCACTGACAACAAAGATCCTTGGTAACTCCTAATCTAAGTACAGGTTTCAAATGCATATCAATCAGAAAGACATATGTGATGGAATGCTGGAATACCTATTGTGGTACAAGAAATACAGTACTTAAAATATGCATTTTAAAAATTGGGACCACGGTGGGCAACCACAAAATTTAATATACAGTTGTGCGCTGTCACATTCCCTTGTTAGTTGGGAAAATCCCTGAAAACAATGAGGTCATTACCATGTTTTCTTTCTTCAAATACCATCAACAAATAAATAGCAAGCCTCAACAACACCAGGTGTATACAGTTAGTGCATAATACAAATCATTATATACAGTAATGCATTGAAATCTTACCAGTACATCAAGAAGGAAAGTGATTAGCACTCTCAATATTCAAGATAAATTATTGTCGTGTCAAAAACTCTCCCAGTGTTGCACGAAGTTGAAGACAATAAATCACACACACAATAAAGAATTCAATTACCAAGTGCACTAGCATTAATAAACATGTTGGATTTATACAATTTACATTAAAATGTTACATTAAAAATAGATATTTATGGTCGTAAAAGAAGGAATAAAAACCAACCAGCTAATCTATAAAAGACAAATAAAATAATAGCCCATGGTAAAAAGGAGGATCTCATTCGGTTTGTTTTGCACGTAAGTTAATACAAAATCTGTTGCAACCTTCTCACTGACTAAAATTACAAATCTTAAAATTTAGTGGGCCTGACGTTTTGATCCTAGCAGGACCTTTCTCAAAGGCTGAGTGACAAGGACAAAACAGATACATGTACAGAGGAGGGGGGAAGAGAGTGAATAGGACACAGATGAGAAACAAAGGACAAAGAGTAAAGCTTGTAGGGAGAGATCAAAGAGAAGGGCAAGGAGTAGGGTAGGGATTAGTGAGAAGAGGGGGAAAGATCAAAGAGAGAAGTGTGGAGGAGTGAACACAAAAGAAGGATTATCAGAAAGCTGCATGGTGTTAGTCATTACCCTCCTGGATGTTGAGACCATGTGGTTGGATAGTCCGAAGACGCTTCATCCACATTTTCTCACGGCTAAGACAGACAGCATTACTACGGTGACCAAGGGATTCTATGCCCAGTACACTCATATCTGATATCAAATGATCAGGGAGATTGAAGCAATACCCAACAGGGGTGTCCATTTTACCGGTTTTGATTGTAGACAAAATTAACTGCAATTCATAAATCTTAAAAGTTCAAGAGCCTGACGTTTCGATCCTAGCAGGACCTTTCTTGCAAGTAAGTTGACGCATTCAACCTGATAAGTTTTGATAAGTTTTTGCCCAGCTGTTTCAAAGACTTCTCATTTTAAGTAAAAAAAAGGGGTGTTCTCATTTCTCATTCAAAGGTTGATGCCTCTGAATTCATGCTTGATCTTTAATCATTGTGACTCCTGCTTTCAAGTGCTGACATCTTTAACCACTTGACCATTGGGCTGGTCGAGGTTTGTGCTATCTAGTGGTGGGTTCCATGATTCAGGGCCCCACAATAAAATAACCCAAGGAAAAACATCAAAGTATTGACATTCATAGAATTTAATTACATATCATAAAAAATCTGATGTTTGTATACCGTAAGTTCCTAAAATATATTTCATTTCATATATGGACTTAATTTCATTAATTTCAATAAATTTCAATTAATTTAAGATCTGGTTAAAAATTAATTTGTTCGAAAAAATATTAATCTTAAAATTTAGTGGGCCTGACGTTTCGATCCTAGCAGGACCTTTCTCAAAGGCAGAGTGACAAGGACAAAACAGATACATGTACACGGAGGAAGGGGGGGGGGAGAGTGAATAGGCCCACTAAATTTTAAGATTTACATTTTGGTAATTTTAGTCAGTAAGCAGTTTGCAACATTTTTGTATATCATCAAAAAAATATTTTTAACAAAAATGACACTTTAATGATGTACTGAAAAAACTTGCTAAAAGTGCATTTACCATTCAACTATGAACCAATGGATTTACTCACTAATCATCTGACTATAAGTAACTACATGTCCCAGTTAAAATCAGCTAACTACTACATTAACAAACCTCATGCCTGGGGAACAAACAATTAGCTAACTTGTCTGTTTGTTCGATTCAGATTTTTTGATTTGGTTTCTTCTACACAATGTCCACAGATCGGTGTTTGGGTGACACGTCCATGGCCTCGTTGCCGTCCTCATCGCGCTGAGTCTTGGCAAACTCGATGAACACCTGCAGGCGCACAATTGAACGAGGCAATTCCTTTCAAAAAACAAACAAAAAGCTCAGGCCGCAAAGGCACTGGTATACAGAACCAGAGGCCTTGGGTTCGAGTCCCAGTCTAATCCAAGTTTTCATTGCCATTCAAAACAAAAATATACAGCAGTTAATAGTTGAGTCCTTGTGGCTGGTGCCCCCCACCCCTACCCGACAAAAGCTAGTTGACTATTTGGGAACAACAGTAACACGAATGGCAACCATAGCAATGACAATAGCAGCAACAACTTCAATAGCCATATCATCAGCACGGGGGATTAGGAGCAACAGCAACAGCAACACTAAAAGCACTGCTCAGTAACATTGGTAACAGACATGATGGCAGCAATAGCAATACCATTAACAGCAGCAACGGCAAAAGCAACAGCAACAACAGCAGCAGGAACACCCTTAATAGCAGCAACCAGAAAAGCAATAGTAACAACAGCAGCAGCAACACCATTAACAGCAGCAACAGCAAAAGCAATAGCAACAACAGCAGCAGCAACACCATTAATAGCAGCAACAACAAAAGTAATAGCAACAACAGCAGCAGCAAAACCATTAATAGCAGCAACAGCAACAGCAAAAGCAATAACAACAGCAGCAGCAACACCCTTAATAGCAGCAACCAGAAAAGCAATAGTAACAACAGCAGCAGCAAAACCATTAACAACAGCAACAGCAAAAGCAATAGCAACAACAGCAGCAGCAAAACCATTAATAGCAGCAACAACAAAAGTAATAGCAACAACAGCAGCAGCAACACCCTTAATAGCAGCAACAGCAACAGCAAAAGCAATAACAACAGCAGCAGCAACACCATTAATAGCAGCAACCAGAAAATCAATAGCAACAACATCAGCAGCAATACCATTAACAGCAGCAACAGCAAAAGCAATAGCAACAACAGCAGCAGCAACATCGTTAATAGCAGCAACCGGAAAAGTAATAGTAACAACAGCAGCAGCAACACCCTTAATAGCAGCAACCAGAAAATCAAAAGCAACAACAGCAGCAGCAACACCTTTAATAGCAGCAACCAGAAAATCAATAGCAACAACATCAGCAGCAATACCATTAACAGCAGCAACAGCAAAAGCAATAGCAACAACAGCAGCAGCAACATCGTTAATAGCAGCAACAGCAAAAGCAATAGTAACAACAGCAGCAGCAACACCCTTAATAGCAGCAACCAGCAAATCAAAAGCAACAACAGCAGCAGCAACACCATTAATAGCAGCAACCGGAAAAGCAATAGTAACAACAGCAGCAGCAACACCCTTAATAGCAGCAACCAGCAAATCAAAAGCAACAACAGCAGCAGCAACACCTTTAATAGCAACAACCGGAAAAGCAATAGTAACAACATCAGCAGCAACACCCTTAATAGCAGCAACCAGCAAATCAAAAGCAACAACAGCAGCAGCAACACCATTAACAGCAGCAACAGCAAAAGCAATAGCAACAACAGCAGCAGCAACATCATTAATAGCAGCAACAACAAAAGCAATAGTAACAACAGCAGCAGCAAAACCATTAATAGCAGCAACAGCAAAAGCAATAGCAACAACAGCCGCAGCAAAACCATTAATAGCAACAACCGGAAAAGCAAAAACAGCAGCAGCAGCAACACTATACCCAGCAGCAACCGGAAAAGCAGTAGCAACAACAGCAACAACAGCAGCAGCAACAGGAAAAGCAATAGCAATGACAGCAGTACTAGCGACAAAATCAACAGCCAAAAAAAAACAAGAGTGACAGCGGCAAAATCAAGAACAGCAACAACATTTATAACATCAAAAATAAAAGCAATAACAGTAACGAGAGCATGGACAACAAGAACAGCAGCATAGATTGTAATGTCATCATCACTGCACAAATGTAAAATCAGTGATAGCAACAGCAACAGCAACAACAAAGTACAACTTTTTATTCTTAAAGCCCCTACACAACATTGGAAAGATCGAAAAACAGAAATGTTTACAGATTTACATGAAACTGATACACTTTGAAGATGGTTATAGTAGAAACTTCGCACTGAAATATTTCTGCCTAAAATGTTGTATTTTGGGAGAAATTAGTAAAAGAAATAGTTTACATCTCACTGAAATCTAAACTATTTTTTCGGAGCAGTACGGTGTTGAATGCTGCATTTTCGCGAAACAAATGAAGCGTTTTTGACGATTTTCTCGAGACTTGGTTGGTGAATTGAGCTGACATTTTCACAGGTGTGCTATTGCATGCATATGTTGGATCAGACAACGTATGGATGCTATTCTTTGACCTCGACCAATGTTGTGTAGAGGCTTTAACACAGTACCGGTATGTAAAAAAAACACCTTAAAAAACAGTCTTACCTGTTCAAGGGTTGCCTGACTGAAGCTGTACTCCTCAATGCTGAGCGTTTCTTTCCCTAAAGTGGAGACAGGGGACTAGATTCAGTTAACCTTCCTTTGTACTTGTACAAGTCTCATGCACCGTGCAAACAACTTCAAAAATCTCATTTAGACTCGGTTTAGGATAAATAGGTTTGCGGAGACACCATGTAAATTCTCTTTTGTGAGTAAGTGTGGTTCTGAAAAGAACTGGAGGAACTCGACGTTTCGAACAGTATACTCTGCTCGTCTTCAGGAGAATGCAGGACGAGCAGAGTATACTGTTCGAAACGTCGAGTTCCTCCGGTTCTTTTCAGAACTACACTTACTCACAAAAGAGAATTGACATGGTGTCTCCGCAAACCTATTTATCCTGATATTCTCACCATGCAAACCGTCAAATCTCATTTAGACTCGGTTTAGTCAAGCACCATTGCTTGCACATGCACTCGTGAGAGGCACTGCTTCAAATTAAAATGTGCCACTACACTGCTTTCTGCGTCTTAAAACACTTTGCCGTTACCCACCTTGCTCCAGTTCGGCAAAGACGGCCGACAGCTGGAGGGCGCCCTCTCTGGGGATGCGGTAGATCACCCGCTCGCCGAAGGTCTCGTTGACCTCGGCCCTGGGGAAGATCTGGCGCACCTTGACCTCCAGCTTGGCCAGATGGGTCTCCAGGAGTTGGCGGGCCTCGGCGCTGCTGTGGTCCAGCGTGTAGTAGTCCTGGCCCGGGTTCAACTTGACTTCCAGCACGTAGCCCTCGCCGTACTTGCTCTTGAGGTGCTGGGTGGTGCCCAGGCATCTGTCAGAAGGCAAAAACAAAACAAATCCAACCAGACAGAGGGAGACAGTGTGAGACAGACAGGCCAAGGGGAATAGAGTGAAAGAGACAAAAGAGTATGAGAGACAGAGAGAATGGGGGAAGGAGAGAAAGACAGTGTGAGACAGACAGGCCAAGGGGAATAGAGCAAAAGAGACAAAAGAGTATGGGAGACAGAGAGAATGGGGGGAAGGAGAGAAAGACAGAGTAAGACAGTGTAAGACAGAGAGGCCAAGGGGAATAGAGTGAAAAGACAAAAGAGTATGAGAGAGAAAGACAGAGAGACAGAGAGTATGAGAGAAAGACAGAGTAAGACAGTGTAAGACAGAGAGGCCGAGGGGAATAGAGTGAAGAAGACAAAAGAGTATGGGAGAGAAAGACACAGAGACAGAGAGTATGAGAGAAAGACAAGACAGAGAGAGACAGTGTAAGACAGAGAGGCCAAGGGGAATAGTGAAAGAGACAAAAGAGTATGAGAAAGACAGAGAGACAGAGAGTATGAGAGAAAGACAGAGTAAGACAGTGTAAGACAGAGAGGCCAAGGGGAATAGAGTGAAAGAGACAAAAGAGTATGAGAGAGAAAGACAGAGAGACAGAGAGTATGAGAGAAAGACAGAGTAAGACAGTGTAAGACAGAGAGGCCAAGGGGAATAGAGTGAAAGAGACAAAAGAGTATGGGAGAGAAAGACAGAGAGACAGAGAGTATGAGAGAAAGACAGAGTAAGACAGTGTAAGACAGAGAGGCCAAGGGGAATAGAGTGAAAGAGACAAAAGAGTATGAGAGAGAAAGACAGAGAGACAGAGAGTATGAGAGAAAGACAGAGTAAGACAGTGTAAGACACAGAGGCCAAGGGGAATAGAGTGAAAGAGACAAAAGAGTATGAGAGAGAAAGACAGAGAGACAGAGTGTATGAGAGAAAGACAGAGTAAGACAGTGTAAGACAGAGAGGCCAAGGGGAATAGAGCAAAAGAGACAAAAGAGTATGAGAGAGAAAGACAGAGAGACAGAGTGTATGAGAGAAAGACAGAGTAAGACAGTGTAAGACAGAGAGGCCAAGGGGAATAGAGTGAAAGAGACAAAAGAGTATGGGAGAGAAAGACAGAGAGACAGAGAGTATGAGAGAAAGACAGAGTAAGACAGTGTAAGACAGAGAGGCCAAGGGGAATAGAGTGAAAGAGACAAAAGAGTATGAGAGAGAAAGACAGAGAGAGACAGAGAGTATGAGAGAAAGACAGAGAGAGACTGACAGTGTGAGAGACAGAGAGGAATGGAGTGCAATTGAGAGGGACAAAAAAACAAGACAGGGACGAACAGAGGGACAAGAAAGAGACAAAGAGTATAAGACAGAAAGATAGAGAGACAGCGGGTATGAGAGACAGAAATATACATGCAGTATGAGAGAGAGACAGAGAGAGACAGAGTATGAGAGAGAGACAGAGAGACAGAGAGACAGAGAGAGACAGAATGACAGAGTAAGAGAGAGAGGAACAGAAAGGAATAGAGTGCATTTGAAAGGAACAGTAAATTACAAGATACCGGTAGAGAGAAAGAGAGGGGAAACAGAGTATGAGAGAGACAGAGAGACAGAGAGTATGAGAGAGAGGGACAGAGAGAAACAGTGAGACACCAAGAGCCAGTAGCATATTTTATTCCTTGTTTGTTTGAAGTGAAAAAAAAGCTGCATCAACTTTGTGTGATCCCCAAGCTGCTGTAGCCAGTTTTATAACAAATGGTTGTTTGCATCTGAATGAATGCAGTGGTGAGATCCCTGGAAGTATACGGCAGTTAGTGGTTGAATATTTCTGACTGGCGCCCCCTTCCCAGCAAAGACTCTTTGACTACCGGTATTTAGAGAGGCCACCATCAAAGTGCTGGATAGCTCAGGTGGTAAGAGCACTGGTACGCAAAACCAGAGGTCTCGCATTCAAATCTTGGTCAGTCAAAGTTTTCTTTGCCTGTTTTCAGTTTTTCCTTTTACATTACATCTTTGACTAGAATTAATTAAAGCCCCTACACAACATTGGTAAGATCGAAAAACAGAAATGTTCACAGATTTACATGAAACTTCTACAGTTTGAAGATGGTTATAGTAGAAACCTCGCACTAAAATATTTCTAGAAACGAGTAAAAGAAATAGTTTACGTCTCATGAGATCTAAACTATTTTTCGGAACAGTACGGCGTTGAATGCTGTATTTTCGCGAAACAAATGAAGCGGTTTTCACAATTTTCTCGAGACTCGGTTGGCGGATTGAGCTGAAATGTTCACAGGTGTGCTATTTCATGCATGTGTTCGATCAGACAACGTATGGATGCTATTCTTTGACCTCGAACCAATGTTGTGTAGAGGCTTTAAGTTTGGATGTCCACTTTAGGCCAACTATGAGGCTGGGTCTTAAGTGAACAGAATGCGGCCTAAATAGTCAGGGTTGGGGACTCACACCAACTTCCCGGAGATCATGATGGCGACGCGGGAGCAGACGGCATCAGCCTCCTCCATGGAGTGGGTGGTCAGCACACAGCCACGCTTCTCATGGAAACTGGCAATGATGGTGTTCCTGCCAAAAGAAGAAAACAAGAAATTCATCAGGCATCGGGCAAAGCACTGAGCACTCGGTGTTTACCACGTCGAGCAGGGCAGACGCTCTCAAACAACTCGTTCCAGCCTACCACAACACAATATGCAGCGCAAAGCTACACAGACATCCTGGACCTTTCCCATGAAATATGCAATTTAGACCTAGTGCATGCGCTTAACTAAATTGGTGGGCAAGCGGAGTGCCAACCAATCGTAGTTTTCCACGGGCGTGCGCGCGTTCCTTCTCACTAACAGTTTGGCGTGCGGTCATTGGCTATTCAGCGTCTCCTACGCGCGTATTTCGAAACCTGCAGGCAACGCGCACTCGTTTGCCCACCAATTTAGTAAAGCACATGCGGCAGCTCCTATTTGCGTATTTCATGGGAAAGGTGCATTGTGCCAGGTTTGACTCTCAGATACACACACTGTACTCTAACTGATTCATTCCACGATTATCAACTGTTCACCGAAACTATGATGCAATGCGGTACCCGCCGCTATACTGTACAAGATTAGAATCTGCCACACGACCTCGACCAGCTCGGTGGTCAAGTGGTTAAGACGTCTGCACTAGGAAGCGGGAGCCGAATCCCGCCCGAGCTGCCTGAAATGTTTTTTGTTCAGCGCGTAGCTCAAGTCGCCGCACACGATGAGTTTTCATCCACGAGAGGCGAAAAGAATCAAACAGGATAGATATTGGTCTCACGGCCTCTTGAGGCAGAAATCTCACCAAAAGTTCAGCGCACACGTTCAACGACCACGAGAAAATTTTCGCTCAGCAGATAGCTGTCGTGTGCGGCGGCCTTAAGCCTTCATTTTGTAAGCGGCCTATAAATCAGGAGCTGAATAACCAAAGAGATAAGACAATCGGGGAGGGTTTTTGTTTGTTGGTGGGATGTGGTTGGGGTGGGGCTTGCTCGGTTTCTGACCTACCAGACAAATCTCTTGGAGGTTGGGTCCATTCCGGTAGAGGGCTCGTCCATGAAGACTATCTTGGGCATACCGAGCATGCTCATTGCGAAACAAAGCTGCGGGTGAACGCAAAAAAAATACACACAGACTGGGTAATTGCTGGGGTAAAAATGACACAAGCAGATGCTGCCGTATAAAACGGTGTACCGGGTATTTCACATTGGCTGTAGTTTACCATGGATGCGAGCCAGAACCGATTAAGTGGAAAGTTTGCGGTGACACCATGAAACACTTCTCTTTCGAGGAGGAGTGTGGCTCTGAAAAGAGCGTCGGTGACTCTGAAAAGAGTGCGGCTCTTTTCAGAGCCACACTCCTTCTCGAAAGTGAAGTGCTACATGGGGTCACAGCAAGCCTTCCACTTAGTACTGCCACCATGCAAACCTTCAAGTCTTATCTAAGCACTCACAAGACGTATGAATATTGGAATATTTTTGTGTGTGATGTAAATGTTATAAATGTAAAATTGTGTGCAATTCAGCCTCGGGCTGCTATCACGATTAATAAAATAAACCATGAATAATAATAATAATAATAATAATCATGCTAGGGGAATTTGGTATTGGTAACAAAATACATATAGTACATGTATTTCCTTTGGTCAGGCAACTCTTGCAGGCCTGACATGAAGATGCTAGCAGGATCTTAGAGAAAGGTCCTGGAAATATTGTTCAAAGCGTAAGCCCCTTTGACACTTTTTGAATGTTTAAGATTGGCATCTTGACAAGGTGTGCACAGTGGAAGCACACGGTGGAAAGTTTGCGGTGACACAGTGCAGGGTTTGACTGCATAGCAAACTATGAGACAGCCGGCCTCACACTTTTAATGGACCACCCGGGGTGTCTGTTTCCAGACTCTGAAAAGAGCAGAGATACCGGCTCTTTTCAGAGCCGCACTCCTCCTCGAAAGAGGAGTGTTACGTATGGTAGTGTCACCGTAAAACTTCCACTCAGTAGGCGTTGCATGGTTTGCTCTCACTATGAGCATCTAAAAATTTAGTGGGCCTGACGTTTCGATCCTAGCAGGACCTTTCTCAAAGGCAGAGTGAGAAAGGTCCTGCTAGGATCGAAACGTCAGGCCCACTAAATTTTAAGATTTACATTTTGGTAATTTTAGTCAGTAAGCAGTTTGCAACATTTTTGTATATCACCTATGAACATCTAAATGGAGAAAATGGGGTGAAAATGTCATTTAGCCGTGAAAAGAAAATTCACCGTGTTTCCACCCCTATTTCACGCCACACAGTTAGCCAAGTCATTTTCACTGTGTGAAAGGCCATATTCCTGGTGGTAAATAAGGACACAATACAATACCTCTATGAGGGCTGGTGGTCCCTACTGGTAATTGAATTAGCCATCCCCCAAGGCTGGAGCTTGCCACTCTAGATCTTCGCGTTTTTTTCACGGTCTCTTTAGTGACCTGAAGATGTCCTTATCGGGTCAGAGAGGCGATTATTTTCACGTTCAATTCACTGTAAAATGCACCGTGAAATCACAGTGACTTTTTAGTTTCACTGCGAAATGACATTTTCACCCCTTTTTCACGGTTTAGATGTTCACAGTGTCTGAGGTCTCGGATTCACAGGCTGGGATTTTTGGGTTCTTTTGGTGATTCTACTTCATAGTCTGGTTCCTGCCTCTGCCTACCTTTCGCTTTGTTCCACCGGAGAGCTTCTCGGACTTCTTGTCTGCGTGTTCCATAACCTTCAACGCCTCCATGTAGCTGGAATTGAGAATCATACCGGTCAATATATAACATGATGTTTGCATCGAGGAGAATGCAAATTCAATGAGGGTTTGTCATGGTCAATGTGATAAACACTGAGTGCTCAGTACTTTGCCCGATGCCCGTTGATAAAAAATTCAGGTAGCTTGGTTGGGATTCGACTCCTGCTTTTGAGTGCAGATGTCCTAAGTACTTGACCACCGAGCTGGTCGAGGTCGTGTGGTGGATTTGAATAATGTGTAGCGGCGGGTACCGCGCTGCATCATGGATATAACATGATGTTTGCGTCGAGGAGAATGTAATTCAATGAGGGTTTGCCCTCTTCAACCTGATAAGCACTGAGTGCCCAGTGCTTCGCCCGATGCCTGATGAAAATATTTCTTGCAGCTTGAGTATGGAATTGAGAACAGAAAAATCTCCAGATCCGAAAACAACCCTTACAAAAAAGAAAAGAAAAAGGCAAGAGCTCCACTTGCTAATGACACTAAGCACAGAGAAAGATTTCATTCCAAATAAATTCTCATAAAGGCGGGTCACGCCACACAAACATATGGCATTACAGTATCCTGACGTTGTTTCTAATAGACGCTGACCGTCTATAGGCTATATACAGTGTGTATGTCTATTATAATGGCTCAGTGGTAGAGATTGGAAGGTGTGACGGGTGGATTCGTACTGTACATAGCTGCCAACCTACATGTATCTTAAAGGAAATTAACAATACTAATCACAGAGCAAACTGCATAGGAATATATGTGTATTTCCAAGCCAAAAAATGGAATCTGTTGTCAAGAGCTTGTACAAAAATGATAGGAATGGTATATAACTGAAGTGTTTTGCCTTTGAGAAAGGTCCTGCTAGGATCGAAACGTCAGGCCCACTAAATTTTAAGATTTGCATGTTGGTAATTTTAGTCAGTAAGCAGTTTGCAACATTTTTGTATATCACTTTTTTGTATATCACTTGAAGTGTTTTGTGGCGACACCACAAGTTACTGGCTCTCCTTATACATGGTGCTCTGCAAACCTTCTATTTAAACTCCCTATCCCCCCTCCATTTATCCTCGAGTCCTCAGGTGTCTTTCAGAAAGTCATAAGGGCAAAAGAAGGTCACAAAGGTCATTTTGTTTTTAAATTACTTTTATTTTCCATTTTGTATGCGCTTCAATCCCGTCCACATTCCATGTTCCCATATTACGTCACGATGAAGTAAAAACTAATGGTGAAAAACCATCAAACGGACCAGACGGAATTTGTTCATGAAGTGATTTTAGCGTCTGAATGCACTTGTGCCCTTCTGCTGGTCACCCGACGATGTAGTGTGGACTACTCACTGGGTGGCCACTTTGCCGACGTCGTCCGGGTGGATGCCCTTGAGCAGCGCGTAGGTCTCAATGTGCTCCCGCATGGTGATGGCTTCGTACAGCGGGTCGTGCTGGGGACAGAAGCCCATGGAGTGGAATGCTTCGCTCAGGGACGAGGTGATGTTGTGACCGCCAATCTGAATCTAGCAGGGGGGGGGGGGGGAAACAAAGGGGAGGGGGTCGGGGGTCAACACTTTCCATGCATCTGGGCCGGATTGCTCTGGCGGTAAGAGCGCTGGTATTGCTAAGCAAGAGGTCTCGGGTTCAAGTCCTGGTCCAAGTTTTCTTTCCAGTATCTCAAACGTCAATTGATTGGAAGCAGATGTCTTCCACAGGTTTCCATGCAGGAAGGCAATTCATACTATCTTTGTGGATTCAGTATTAGGGCTTTTAGAATCCCTCTCTAAAAAAAAGAAAAAAAAAAGAGGTCTCGGGTTCAAGTCCCGGTCCAGTCAAATGTTCTTTTGCCAATCCTTACAATGTCTATAGATTAGTAGCAGAAGTCTTCGACCGTTTTTTCATGAAGGAAGGCAAATCAAACAATTTGTGAGGATTCAGTATGACTGATTTCAAAACCTCTAATTTTGAAAAAAAAAAAAATGAAAAAAATGAAAGATCGGCAAAATTTTTGGCTTGAACCCGAGACCTCTCTTTTTTTCGGTTCAAGTTTTCTTTGACAATTTTTCAATTTGTTCAAAAGTTCCCAGTCAGTTTCTCCTTTGTGTGTCGGGTAAAAAGAAAAGATAAATAGAAAATTAAAGGAGCGAGTGGGACGTTTGGTTAATACCTGCCCATTGGTGGCCTTGGTGTCGGCCGTGATGACGTTCATGGAGGTGGTCTTGCCAGCGCCGTTGGGGCCCAGGAGACCCAGCACCTCCCCCTCGGCCACGCTGAGGGACAGGTTGCGGACCGCCACAGTCGTGGAGGCCGGCTGGTTGGCCTTCCCCTTGCTCTTGCTCCCAAAGCACCCGTCGCCACCGCTCGATCCCTTCCTCGGGAACTCTTTCCGGACACCAGAGGCGGCCATGACGCAACCCTGAACGCCGGAAAAGGTTTGATAGATACATGTATAACATGATGTGTGCGTCAAGGAGAATGGAATTTAACGAGGGTTTGCCCTGCTGGACATAACAAGCACTGAACACCATCATATGGTACATGTAGATATAATATAATAATAACCACACACTCTATCTGCCCACACAATGCCCCCACACTCTATCTGTCCACACAATGCCCACACACTCTATCTGTCCACACAATGCCAAAACACTCGATCTGTCCATACAATACCCACACACTATCTTTCCACACAATGTCCACACACTCTGTCTGTCCACATAATGCCCACACACTCTATCTGTCCACACAATGTCCAAACAATGCCCACACTCTATCTGTCCATACAATGCCCACACACTCTATCTTTCCACACAATGCCCACACACTCTACCGGGGTATCTGTCCACACAATGCCCACACACTCTGTCTGTCCACACAATGCCCACACACTCCATCTGTCCACACAATGCACACACACTCTATCTTTCCACACAATGCCCACACACTCTATTTCTGTACCAGGGTATCTGTCCATACAATGCCCACACACTCTATCTTTCCACACAATGCCCACACACTCTACCGGGGTATCTGTCCACACAATGCCCACACACTCTGTCTGTCCACACAATGCCCACACACTCCATCTGTCCACACAATGCACACACACTCTATCTTTCCACACAATGCCCACACACTCTATTTCTGTACCAGGGTATCTGTCCACACAATGCCCACACACTCTGTCTGTCCACACAATGCCCACACACTCTGTCTGTCCACACAATGCCCACACACTCTATCTGTCCACACAATGTCCAAACAATGCCCACACACTCTATCTGTCCATACAATGCCCACACACTCTATCTGTCCATACAATGCCCACACACTCTGTCTGTCCATACAATGCCCACACACTATCTTTCCACACAATGCCCACACACTCTACTGGGGTATCTGTCCACACAATGCCCACACACTCTGTCTGTCCACACAATGCCCACACACCCTATCTGTCCACACAATGTCCACACAGTGCCATACACTCTATCTGTCCCAAGGTGTAGAATGGAGAGGTATCGGAATGGCTTCTTCCCTCGTTCTGCCTCCACCTGGAATTCCCTTCCTGGTTCTTGCTTTCCCCCCGCCTACGATCTTGCCCTTTTCAAAAGGAATGTTAATTCCTATCACCAACCTTCCTGAGTCCCTCTCTGACTCCTTCTTTCTCTAGCCCTTAACCTTCAGCGGCGATTTTGCATATAAAAAAAATAAAAACCATTCTCACACTGACCTCCTGGGGAATGCCCCGGTCAAAGATCTCCTGGACCTTGGCCCGCTCTGCCTCCACGTCACTGTCCTCGTTCAGGATGCTGTCCTGGTTTGGACGGACTGTGCCAAACTTCCCTTGGCTACACGAAAATGAAGTGGGGGGGAAAAAAATTAAATATTGGAAAAATCTGAGGCTTAAAGGGCCTAATACAACATTGGGAAGATCGGGAAACATCGATGTCCACAAATTTCCTTCTAATTTACACAGTTTGTAGATGGTCATGATAGAATCCCCATGTTGAAATCTTACGGTCTGGGATGCTGTACTTTTCGAGAAAACGTCATTTGAAAAATAGTTCATTACTCGCGAGTAATAAACTATTTCTTACACTACAGAACATTGTGAAAACCATGACAGTTCTACTTTCTAAGATTACCATTTGAGTTAAAATCTTTGCAGGATATGTTTTTGGGAATGTTTAATGGCTTAACACACAAAGTGTGGCAATTTTTTGACCTTTTCCGATGTTGTATAGGGCCCTTTAAGGAATACAAAAGTCCCTCCTATAGCCCTAACACTTTGTAAATCAAACACGTTACCAGCTGCCTGAAATTTGTTCATCTGGCATAAGGCAAAGCACTGAGAACTCAGTGCTTATTACGTCGAGCAGGGCAAACCCTCATTGAATGGACTTTTCCCATGAAATATGCAAATTAGACCTAGCGTGTGCGCTTAACTAAATTGGTGGGCAAGCAGGCTGCCAACCAATCGTAGTTTTCCACGGGCGTGCGCGCGTTCCTTCTCACTAACAGTTTGGCGTGCGGTCATTGGCTATTCAGCGTCTCCTGCGCGCGTATTTCCAAACCTGCACGCAACGCGCACTCGTTTGCCCACCAATTTAGCAAAGCGCATGCGCCAGCTCTTATTTGTATATTTCATGGGAAAGGTCCATTACATTCTCCTCAACATACACATCATGTTATATCTATGATGCAACGCGGTACCCACCGCCATACAATACCCCTTCCTCAAGAGACCATATACATGGTGTCACCGCAAATCCTCTTATATCATTTCACACGCCATGCACTGCATTAAGTCTTATTCATATCGATCTTAGCATGACCACTCTTTAAGGCAAAAACCTCCTGCTAGGGTCTAAATGTCGGGTCCTCTAATTGGGTTGAGGTTTGCACTGATGGTCATTTGAAGTCAGTTTTTCCCAGACTGGAACTTGCTTGTATCGGTGGGAACTATCAAAGCATGGGCCTTTCTCCGAATCCACTAACTATGGCTTCAAATGACGCACACGGGTATGGGAAGCTGCCGACAAGCGGCTACGGGCAATCTCCCATAGGACCGTGCATTATTCTAAGCCGTAGCCAATGAGTCGGAGGAGGGCTTGTTCTTGGGGGGGGATATATTCTTTACCTCCACATGCAGGTGTCACTCCATCTACCGCCAGTCGAGACAATCTCGCTGAAGCGCAGCAGGAAGAACACCAGCACATTGGTGACCAGGACCTGCAAAATAAGTCAGGATGGGGCGTCACATTTCAGCTGCATTTCCACTGAACTTTCCCCCCCCCAAAAAATGGGCAATTGATCCGAGATGGTGGTTACATTTCATATGGGTCGATTTTACCACCATATTCCACTTGGAATTTTGGAGTTGGAAAATTGAGCCGAGACGATGGTTACATTTCAAATGGGCAGATCTTACCACCATATTCCACTTGGACTTTTGGAGTTGGGAAAATGAGCCAAGATGGTGGTTAAATTTGAAATGGGTTGATCTTACCACCATATCCCACTTGGACTTTCGGAGTTGGGTAATTGAGCCGAGATGGTGGTTACATTTCAAATGGGCAGATCTTACCACCATATCCCACTTGGAATTTTGGAGTTGGGAAAATGAGCCGAGATGGTGGTTACATTTCAAATGGGCAGATCTTACCACCATATTCCACTTGGACTTTTGGAGTTGGGAAAATGAGCCGAGATGGTGGTTACATTTCAAATGGACAGATCTTACCACCATATTCCACTTGGACTTTTGGAGTTGGGAAAATGGTTACATTTCAAATGGGCAGATCTTGCCACCATATTCCACTTGGACTTTCGGAGTTGGGAAAATGAGCCGAGATGGTGGTTACATTTGAAATGGGTCGATCTTACCACCGTTCCCACTTGGGACTTTTGCTGTTGGGGAAACTTAACCGAGACAATGGTTACAATGGTTACAATCTTAAGTTCTGACCATTGTACCCCACTTTTTGAGTTGGGAAATCGAGCCGAGACGGTGGTTAAAGTGACCAAGCTGGCAATGAAACGGAGCTGTGCGTGTCCTTTGAGGTTACACACTGTCCCCCTATGGCCTGTGAAAGGAAAAGCTGCGACGGAAATCCTGCTGCGACGAAGGAGATTGATCATGAGTGCACGGCATGCATGCCGGGATTGGACTTACACACAGCAGCGTGGGCACCAACATGTTGTCAAAGGCAAAGTAGTCGGCAAAGGTGAGCTGATCCAGTTGCTGCGTGACCAACGCCACCTGGTAGACCTGTGAGAGGAAGGGCAGACCAAACAATGTTTGAATAATTCATGAGGCATGTCATGCATACTCAATAGGCCTCGGGCATACTCATTGGGTAGTTCTTGTGCACATCCAATGGTCTTATGCTAATGCGTGAGGTTTCACGCATACTCAATGTGCATCATGAATACCCATGAGGCATTGTACATCTCCATCAGGCCTCAGCATACAAATTAGGCCCCATTGAAAACTCATTAGGCCTCATACATATTCATTAGGCCTCATGCATATTCATTAGGCCTCATGCAGACTCATTGGGCTTACTGAATATTCCTTAGGCCTCATGCATACTCATTAGGCCCCATGCATACTCATTGGACCTCATGCATATTCATTCAGCCTAAAGAATACTCATTATGCAAAATTTTAAGAAATGCTTGGTAACTATTTAAAAAAATAACCAAGAAATAATAATCAATAATCAATAAAAAAATAACAGAATGCGGTGCACAGTCCACACACATTTTTCAAAAAATGCACTGATAGCACACTTAGAGTTTTGATCACAATCCAAAGTGGGGGATCGGGATCATTTGTGTGGGTCCGGCCAGCCCCGATGGGAGGGTCTCTGCCCTGCCAGGGTTCCATGAGGTGAGCTGGGCAAGGTTGCGTACCTTGTCTATGTAGTAGAACATGCCATAGATGGAGTAGTGGGGGCAGATGATAGAGGAGACAAGGTGAATGGCGGCGGCTGGTGTGGAGTTTCCAGTGTAGTCCAGACCCAGGAGGGGAGCCATGAAGATGTAAGGCACCTATGGGATTTTGTTGGAAGGAAAATGTCATTTGTCAAAAATATCATGGATTGTTACTGATATGGGAGTTTCACATTATATTGCATCCCGTATCTAATCTGATTCCCATTGATCCCAACCCAACCTAGCACAACCCAACCCAACCCAACCCAGTCCAACCCAGCCAAACCCAACCTAACGCAGCCCAGCGCAGCCAAGCCCAACCCAATGCAACCCAGTCCAGCTAACCCAACCCAATGCAACCCAACCCAACCCAGCCCAACCCAGCCAAACCCAACCTAACGCAGCCCAGCGCAGCCAAGCCCAACCCAATGCAACCCAGTCCAGCCAACCCAACCCAATGCAACCCAGCCCAGCCAAGCCAAGCCCAGCCCAACCCATCTCAACCCAATCCCGCCCAACCCAACCCATCCCAACGCAGTCCAGACCAGCCGAGTTCATCCAAGCACATCCCATCCCAACCCCATCCAACCCAATGCAGCCCATCCAACCCAATGCAGCCCAGCCCAACCCAACCCCACCCAACCCACTGCAGCCAAGCCCAACCCCACCCAACCAACAAGCCCAGCCTAGCTCATCCAAGCCAACCCAATGCAGCCCGGCCCAGCCCAACCCAGCAAAAAACAACAACATCCCATCCCAACCCAACCCAACGCCACTCAACCCAACCCAACCCAACACACCCCAGCCCAGCACAGCCAAACCAATCCATCCAAACCAAACCCAACCAAACCAAACCCAATCAAACCTATCCCAACCCATCCCATCCCAACCCAACCCAACGCCACTCAACCCAACCCAACCCAACACACCTCAGCCCAGCACAGCCAAACCAACCCATCCCAACCCAACCCAACTCAACCCAACCCAAACCAACCAAACCCAACCAAAACCAAACCAAACCAAACCAAACCCATCCCAACCCAACCCAACCCAAACCAAACCCAACCCACCCCAACCCCCCACCCCCTCCCGGCCAACTCACATAGTAAAAGATGAGCGGCGCAAAAGACTGGCAGGTCTTGTAGTCATCAAACAAGAAGCCTATGCAGTAGGAGTACATGACCATCATGGGGCTGAAGACGAGCATGAAGAGGACAAACATGAAGATGGCCCCTCCCTGGCTGAAGGAGACGTTGCTGAGGGCAGCCCCCATGATGGACAGGATGATCACGCCCACCACACTCAGGAAGTACATCTGGAAGCAGTCGATCAGGAAGTGGGACATCCAGTAGTTGCGTGTGGTGACGCCAGACACTCGCAGCTGAGTACGGATCTTCTCCTGTGAACCACATCAAAGGATAACAAGCTTCAATGCACCACTCTCTATAACCATTCTCCATCTCCACTACCAGTCACTGAAACTTACACCTCCCCCAACATTTTACAAATTACGTCGTTCAAAGATGCTGCTCATTGCAGTATGACCTTTCTCCAAAGCAAAAGCATTAAGTCTCAACCTTTGTGATTTGGGACTCGAGACTCCGATGCCCAGGTGCCCCCGGACTAAAACTCAAGACTCGAGACTCAGAATGAGGACTCTACAGCAAGCCTTGGACTAAGGTCTCAAACTTGGGACACTAATAGTACTCAGACTCAGGAGTCAGCCTCAGGATTCAGACCAAGTACTCCGTCTCATCACTCAGACTGACCTGGACTCAGACTCAGACCCAGAACTCAGACTCAAAACTCACGCTTGGACCTCAAACTCTGTATCTGGACTTAGAATTCGAAACTCGGACTACGGACTCAGAACTCTTGACTCGGGGCGTATCAAGATATGGAACTCTTGAAAACTCAAGCTGACTCAAAGCTCACGTTTAGAACCCGAAACCCAGTATCAGGACTCAAAACTCAAAACTCGGGACTCAGGACTACGGACTCGGGACTCAAAGCTTGAGCTCAGGAGTCAAACTTGCGACAAGTCCCACACTCACCTGGCGCTCCTTGACGCTGTTGGTGGCAAATCCCAGTGGCATGAAGGTGAAGGCCATGGCCAGGAATAAGGCAAGGAAGAAGCCCGGGTTGAAGGTGTACTCCATGCCCCTGGGGGGCAGCGGGTGGCTGGACACCGTCACGTTGACCACTGTCTGCGCTGCCGTCTGCAAGGGCACCAGCGCGTTGCCAAGGAGACCCAGCAGGGCGGGCAGTGAGTGCACGGCGGTGTCGTTGTACAGCGCCACAAAGCTTGCGGTTTCGTTCTAGTATGGAATTGAACACAAAGCAAAGAGTCAGGCCATTTCCAATACTTTTCGGGCCGGTGCCAGCTGTGGATGCAATGACCTTATTCAGTGTGTACACAATGGGCCATTCAATTCACCCACTCACAGTCACAGCTCCTGATGCTATGACCCTATACAGTGTGTGCACAATTGGCCATTCAGTGCACCCATTCACAGTCACAGCTGTGGATGCTATGACCCTTTTGTGTGCACAATTGGCCATTCAGTGCACCCATTCACAGTCACAGCTGTGGATGCTATGACCCTTTTGTGTGCACAATTGGCCATTCAGTGCGCCCATTCACAGTCACAGCTCCTGATGCAATGACCCTATACAGTGTGTGCACAATGGACCATTCAGTGCACCCATTCACAGTCACAGCTGTGGATGCTATGACCCTTTTGTGTGCACAATTGGCCATTCAGTGCACCCATTCACAGTCACAGCTCCTGATGCAATGACACTATACAGTGTGTGCACAATTGGCCATTCAGTGCGCCCATTCACAGTCACAGCTCCTGATGCAATGACCCTATACATGTACAGTGTGTGCACAGTTGGCCATTCAGTGCGCCCATTCAAAGTCACAGCTGTGGATGCTATGACCCTTTTGTGTGCACAATGGACCATTCAGTGCACCCATTCACAGTCACAGCTCCTGATGCAATGACACTATACAGTGTGTGCACAGTTGGCCATTCAGTGAGCACATTCACAGTCGCAGCTGTGGATGCTATGACCCTTCTCAGCTTGTACAATGCACACAAAGGGCGATTCATTGTATCCATTTACAATCACAGTTGTGGATGCAATGAACCTACCCCGGTATTCAGTTTGTGCACAAATGGGCCATTCAGTGCACCTATGCACAGTCAAAGCTGTGGATGCAATGACCCTACCCAGCTTGTACAATTTACACAATGGGCCATTGAGTGTGCCCAGTTCAAGTAAGAATGAGAGGAGAGGAGAGGAAGGGAGAGAGAGAGAGGAGAGAGAGGAAACTGGTACCTGGCTTGCGTCGGTTCCCAGGTCTAGGGCCACTGTGGCCAGACTGTGCGGTGCTAAGGTCATCAGGTCACTCATGTCCACAATGCTGTCACTGGTCAGCCCTAGGCTGTCAAACTGGCCCACCAAGCTGGATATGTCTATCTCCCAGCAGAGGAGCACAAGCAAAACACAGACAAGATTCAGATTATCGTCCAGGCTCGAATCTGGCGGTGGCCCAGAGGCCAATTGACGCTCAAAATTGTCAGGGGGCCGGTTGAAGGCCACCTCCGAATGCCCCCACTGGCAAGTTGGTGACAAAGTGAGCACGGACAGTCTCAACACCACTTTATTTTGTAATGGCAATCGTTTTACAATCAAATTTTGTTGCCTTGGAATGTTTGACGAAAACACTCAAAGGCGAAAAAAAAAAAAGATGCTTGGAATAAATGCAGCATAACCATCAACATTAAACCTTTGTTATCAAGCGTCAGGTATCTGTTGAGTTATTATGTTACATGTATACAGAACATCCCCACACCACTGCTACCAATTGGTTGTTTGCATCTGAATGAAAGCGGGGGTGTGATCCCTGGAGGGATACGGCAGTTAATGGTTGAATTGCTTCTGGTTGGCGCCCCCACCCGGGCAAAGACTGACTGACTATTTGGGAGGCCACCATCTAAGGACTGAGTGGCTCAGATGGTAAGAGCCTTGGTGACACACAAAACCAGATGTCTCAGGTTCAAGTCCCAGTCCAGTCAAAAGTTTTATGAACAAATGTTGGTTGTTTTTTTTTTTACGGGATTTCCAGTAGGACACAGAAAAGCTACAAACACCGAACTACGTGAAATTCTGGAGTCTACTTTTAGGTTTGTGAAAATAATGGTGTTATCCCATTGATATGGTTTATGATAATATTTCAAATTTTCGTGCATCATAATAAAGTAAATTTCATACTCCTTCCACTGGTATGAAGTTTGGTTGGGTTTTATGTTTTGGAAAATCTGTCATTGACGATTTTTCTCTTGTAATGCATATTTTTTTGTCTTTTTGTGTGTGTGATAGGGGCTTAGGCAGGAAGACTAGTTATGTGCTGTGACCAGTCCGGTGGATATTGGTTAACCACTTCGCGCTGGCTGCTTTGTTCTCAGCTGAAAAGAGTCTTTGTTTAAAACGTGGACAAAAGTGGTGCCCGGATTCGGAGGGCCCCGTCGCATAGGCAAGCCAACGAAGCTCTGATTTTGGAGGTCCCGGCGCGAAGCGGTTCAAGGGCCCAAGGGGAGGGGAAGACTCGAAACTCACCCTGGCCGCCGGTCAAGTTATCCTGGTAGAGAAGGGGCGTCAGGGACGACGACATGGACGAGGAGGTCTCCACGTACAGCTCAGGCACCAGGGCCAGGCTGGTGGGGTCGGAGATGGTGCTGCCCCCAAAGTTGATGGTGGAAGCCAAGACCACCGCAATCACCATGTACAGGATGGGGAAAAACAGCCGAGAGACATACGTCTGGTGCCAAAAAAAAAAAAAAAAAAAAACAACGCACAATATAATCACAAAAATAACAAAACTACAAACAAATAAACAAACAGACAGACAGATGGCAAGACAGACAAACAAAAAATGAACCAAAAGAAACACAGAAAGCCTGACAGAACAACGGCAATGGCCAGTCAAAGTCATGATAAAGCACTGACATTGTTAAAGCACTGACAATGTTAAAGCAATGACAATGTTAAAGCAATGACAATGTAAAGCAATGACAATGTAAAGCAAGGACAATGTAAAGCAATGACAATGTTAAAGCAATGACAATGTTAAATAAATGACAATGTTAAAGCAATGACAATGTAAAGCAATGACAATGTAAAGCAATGACAATGTTAAAGCAATGACAATGTTAAAGCAATGACAATGTTAAAGAAATGACAATGTTATTAAGCAATGACATTGTAAAGGCAATGACATTGTTAAGCCCTTACAATGTTAAAGAACTGACAATGTTACAGTAATGACAATGTTCAAGCAATGACAATATTAAAGAAATGACAATGTAAAGCAATGACAATGTTAAAGCAATGACAATGTAAAGCAATGACAATGTAAAAGCATTGGCACTGTTAAAGCCCTTAAAATATCAAAGAACTGACAATGTTAAAAAACTGACAATGTTGCAGTAATGACAATGTTAATAACGCAATGACAATATTAAAGCAATGACAATATTCAAGCAATGACAATGAAAAGCAATGGCAATGTTAAAGCAATGACAATGTTAAAGCAATAACAATGTAAACCAGTGACGATGATAAAGCAGTGACAATGTTACAGCAGTGACAATGTTAAAGCATTGACAAGAGTTGCGGGACCGCAGACCTCAGGGTTTCTGATCATCTGTCGCAGGAGGACGACGCAGAGCGCCCTCAGCTGGTACTTGGTGGGGTCCAGCGGCTTGCTGATCAGGTGCTGCACGTCCAGCGAGACGGACTCCGAGCCGACCCCCTGGGTGTTGGAGTCCCTGCCGGAGGCATTGTTGATGGGGGCCATGTCGGAGACTGGGAAGGAGAACCAACAGACTCATTCTCCAAACCGACTTGGAATGAAATGAAATTCTGGCCACATAATGGTCACTGCATTGATAACTTGCTTGATACCTTATGGTTACTTGATTAATACTTCCAGGATACTCCCACCAAATATTCTGTAGATGCTACATGGATACTGAGTGGGTGCTATCTGAATGCTTCCTGGGTACCCGGTACTTCCACAATACCTTCCACTTACTTTATAGATATTGCATGAATACCTTATGGATACTTCAAGCATAATCCATAAATATTCCATGAGAATACTTCATAAATACTTCCTGGATACTCCATGAACACTCCATAGATAGTATACTTCATTGATATTCTATGAATACTAGAAAATATTGCGTGGATACTTCATAAATACTTCCTGGATACTCCATGAGACATCCATAGCTTCTCCATGAATACTTCAATGATATTACTCGGATACTTTATAAATACTTCCTGGACAATGCTGGATACTCCATGAGTAATTCATAGCTACTCCATAATACTTTATGGATAATTCATGGATACTAAAATCAAAGATAGATAACAAGAATAGCTTGCAATGACTCTATGTACAGTCCATCTTTGGGTCTTTTCAGAGAAGGAAAATCGTGGACTTGCTATCATAGCTCTGAATGGTCCCAAACAGTTTCTGATACCTACCTGATGCATTCCCTGACTCATCCTCACTGTCATCGCATTCATCGTCAAGGAGTTTCAGAAACACCTCCTCCAGGGTTGTCATGTGCACGCCATACATCTGGATGCCCAGTTGCCTAGCAACTGTATCATCTCCACCACTACCTGCTTCGAGTGCCCTGAAGAGGTCTGAAAAAAAAACCCAGAAAAATTAAACATAAATATCATAATTACGAGGAAGGATTACTTTAAACTCAGAGGAAAGGTGGGTGCATTCTGTAGGATTCTGTGGACCTTAACCCTGCTGCATTCAACAAGATGCAAAAGTGGGTGCATTGTGTGGGATTCATATTGTATAATTTTTTCGACAGTGCATTCAGAGATACAGCCCTTTAAACATAACAAGTGGAAAAGGAAATGTGCTAAACAGAAACTCTCTTGAATGCCCCTAGCAACAGTTATGTTCCTTTGAAGCTATCTTTCTCAAAAAACAAGCATGAAAATATTTATTTGATAGAGGCCAATAACCCCCCCCCCCCCAAAAAAAAATTTACAATGTGAAATTGTTTTCACCCTCTCACATCTCACACACACATAGCATAGCACCCCAATAATACCCTTTTTCACATTTTGGTTATTATTCTCAAAGCCATACTCATTCCAGGAGGAGATAAATCATACAGGGTGTCGTCACAAGCATTCTACATTGTGATTCCACCAGGCCAAACTGGGAAAGTCTAAACTGTCACCGGTCGGGGAAACTGCGGATTCGGGCGGGTTGCTTACCGGGGAATCTGTCGGCGTCTTGCAGCGGCAGGGTGTAGGTGAGTTCCATGGCGTTGTGGCGCGACATGTTGCCCAGCGGCACGTGCTGCTTGACGAGGTCCGTGATTGGCTCAATGTCTGCCTCCTGATCCACCACCATTCTGTCGGACAAACCCCAAAAGATGGAGGAAGCGTTAGAAAGGTTTCTGTGGTTACTGTCATTTTTACACACACAAAAAAGAAGGAAATCACAGATTTATGACAATTGGGAAAGATCACGATTCACCAGCTGTCCTATTAGGGTTATCATTTTAACCACTTCGCGCCGGGACCTCCGAATCCAGAGCTCCATTGACATGACTATGCGACGGGGCCCTTCCGAATCCGGGCACTACTATTGTCCACATTCTAAACAAACACTCTTTTCAGCTTAGAACAAAGCAATACGAATCAGTACAAAGACCCTTTTTTACACAAGCTGCAACATGAATTGCAAGATAAGCAGCAGTAATTGTGCAACTGTGGGACTTTTACTGTGGAGGATCGAGGGATACCGCGCTGCCGCTGTACATTGTCTTTGCATGCCACACAGCCCAACGGTTGGCGGTCTGGCATTGGAATTCCTCCCACATTCTTTACCGTAATCTGTACGCTCGGTTGTGGCTGACCAACTCGAAGATTTGACTGCCTGGAGTGGAGGCTGGAGTCTGCGGTCAGGGATTGACAGCAGCGTACACGCACACACACACGTCCGTTACGGTCCATTGACAACGCACAATGGGCCCTTTTTCGAACGGATAATCTCTTGACAAAAGCCACAACGACGTCCGAATTGTGCCAGGTTTTACTCTCTTGTACCCATAGTATACCCTTATCGATTTATTTCACAGAAATATATTGTTCCGATTGTTTTTAGCGAGATTTGAAAATGATGCATTGTTCAAAAACCCCCGTATGGCGGTCATCAGGGCTGAAAAACCCCCGGCGCGAAGTGGTTAACTCTCGATACAAATAAAGTAAAGATTGGTGTACTCATTACATAACAAGTATAAGTAGATTGATATTATACGTAACTTGCCTGGCACTCAAGGGAATAAATCAACATTCATAGGAAGAGGAAGAATGTGTTACTTCAACAAGGGTTTGCACTACTCGAGGTGTAATTATGTAAGGCCATATTTACAAGTCAAGTAGGGCAAAGCCTTGTTGAAGTACCTCCTCCTCGACCTTGGCAGCATTCATGCATACGCAGTGGCTGGCAAATAGCCACCCTGTTTACATTAAAAAAAAAACCCAAGAAACTGTGTACTGGCTGCCCAAGCCACAGCCTGTAAAAGCCATTGGGGCCATTGGGTATACAACGTCAACACAGTCCAGCCCTTACCCGAGATGGTAGCCGATTCCGAATCGCGTCTTCAGGAAGAGGGAGGAGCCGCAGCACCGCAAGTTGCCCTTCGACATCATCGCCTTACGATCTGATCGACAAGAGCAAGAAAACAACAACAGACACTTGAAGAAATCTCCCCAACAAAAATCACTGGGTGCTTCGGTGTGGCATTTCCACCATGGTCAGAACTGAAATAGTATTCAAAACAGACAGGCAGACAGACAGACAGGCGGACAGACAGACAGACAGGCAGGCAGGCAGGCGGGCGGGCAGACAGACAGACAGGCAGACAGGCGGACAGACAGACAGGCAGACAGGCGGACAGGCAGGCGGGCGGGCGGGCGGGCAGACAGGCAGGCAGGCAGGCAGGCAGGCAGGGAGGCAAGTAGACAGGCAGACAGACAGGCAGACAGACAGACAGGCAGGCAGGCAGGCAGACAGGCAGGCAGGCAGGCAGGCAGGCAGGCAGGCAGGCAGGCAGGCAGGCAGGCGGGCAGACAGGAAGACAAACAGGCAGACAAACAGACAGGCAGGCAAACAGACAGACCAACCAACCAACCAACCAACCGACCAAACAAACAGACCAACAAACTGGAAAGCAAAACTGCAAACAAAAATTCATTCAAAAATTGAAACTCAAATTCTCCGGTAAAATGTTCCAAAGCTCTGTGCGTTATTTCCAGAGTCGCGGCCTACAAACTCGCTTGAACTGAAGGTGGCCGGTTACCTGCCAAGATGTCGGCCTCGTCCATGAAGTGCGTGGTCAGCACGGTGACCCGGCCCTGGCGCTGGGACTTGAGGAGGTTCCAGAGCTGACGGCGGGAGTACGGGTCCATGCCACTGCTGGGCTCATCCAGGAAGACCACCTGATGCCATGACAGTGGAATAAGGGGGGGGGGATGGAGTGGATGAGGAGTACATCCAGGAGAGAAAGCAAACATGATACGTGGTCAAAATGTGAAGATACACAGGGGAAATGAGATTATTACCCAGTCAGCCATCTGCTGTTACCCAGTCAGCCATCTGCTGTTACCCAGTCACCAGTCTCCTGTTACCCAGTCAACAGTCTCCTGTTACCCAGTCAACAGTTTACTGTTACCCAGGCACCTATCTGCTGTTACCCAGGCACCTATCTGCTGTTACCCAGTCAGCCATCTGCTGTTACCCAGTCAGCCATCTCCTGTTACCCAGTCACCAGTCTCCTGTTACCCAGTCACCAGTCTCCTGTTACCCAGTGAACAGTTTCCTGTTACCCAGACACCCATTTCCTGTTACCAATTCATCCATCTCCTGTTACCAATTCACCCATCTTCTATTCCCAAATCAAAAATATCCTGTTACCCAGTCACCCATCAACTGTTACACAGTCAGCCATTTCCTGTTACCCAGACCAGTTACCAGTCATCTAGTATACCGGTACCTAGTATACCCAGTCATCCATTACCTGTTCAACCAGTTCCCTTTATATCCCGAAAATCTATATCACACACCACCCATAACCCCTTCACCTAGTATACCCAGTCACCCATTACCTGTTAAACCCATTCCCCTTTTACCCCGTAAACCTATTATATCCCACACAACCATAACCCATTTGTCTAGTATACCTGGTGTATACCCAGTCACCCATTACCTGTTAAACCCCTTCTCCTTTTACCATGTAAACCTACTGTATTATATCACACACCAACCATTAATCTAGTATACCTAGTGGACCCAGTCTCCCATTACCTTGGGGTCACCGATGAGGGCGATGCCTACGCACAGCTTGCGCTTCTGGCCTCCACTCAGATCCTTGCTCGCGGTGTCGGCAACATCGTGCAGCAGGCACTGCCTCAGAGACTTGTCCACCTGAATCCAAAAGGGGTGGAGGGGGTCAGATCACACAGAAACACATAAAACAAGCTTTGCATAGGGGAACCAGTACCCATAGGAACCAGTACCCATACGGGCCGACCAAAGAGTGATGGACATCCAGTACCAGTAGGCTCAGCTGTGGTTTGCAGGCCTAGCCCAACAGAAGGGAAGATCAATGGAGAGAGAGGCAATTTCCTCCAAGGTCCTGCTAAGATAAAACAAAACTGGAAGGACTTTGAAGAGAAGCCTTCCTGGGGTGGGTACCTTTGCTAGAGGTCCTGGTGGGATAGAACCTGGCAGGGCCTTTGAGAATGACTCAAGCAAGACCTTTCTCGAAGCTACAAGGACCTTGGGGAGAGGTCCTGCTTTGAGAATGACTAAGGCAAGACCTTCTTCAAAACTACAAGGACCTTTGAGAGAGGTTCTGGTTTGAGAAATACTCAAGCAAGACCTCTCTTGAAACTACAAGGACCTTGGAGAGAGGTCCTGCTTTGCGAATTATCTTTGAAGACCTTCCTCATTTGAGAAAGTTTCCACGAAGATGAGAACCTCGGGCTGTCTGTAAAGTTTTTGAATTTTCTTCTTCCTGACCTGCGCATCAATCTGAGCTGGTGGGACCCCCTTCAGGCCGGCGTAGAAGGTCAGATGCTCGCGGGCTGACAGGACCTCGATCAGGGTGTTGTCCTGGGAGCAAATGCCCAGCGAGCTGCGGATCTCGGCCATCTGGAGCGGGTCCCGGACGCTGCGGCCGTAGACGCTGGCCTTGCCGGCGCTGGCCGGCACCAGGCCGGTCAGCATGTTGATCAGGGTGGTCTTGCCGGCCCCGTTGTGGCCCAGGAGGCAGGTGATCTGGCCCTCGTAGATGTCCAGCGTCATCCCTGGACATGATGAGGGTGAGGGGAGGGGGAAGGGGTTTGGGGAGGACACAAGAATGGGGGGACAGGAATGAGGGCATAGGCTTAGGCTTGGGTTCCAAATGGGTTACACTGGTAGTAAGGCCCTTTGTGAAATAAAGGCTTAGGCTCAGGCATGAGTTCCGAAACAGTTACACCAACAGTCAGCTTATTCATGAAATTAAGACTTAAGACTTAAAGAAGGTTTCACTGGCAGTGGGGCTAAAAAAGGGCTTGGGCTCAGGATTGGGTTCCAAATGGGTTACATTGACAGTAAGGCCCTTTATGGAATGAAGGCTTAGGCTGAGGATTGGGCTCCAAATGGGTTACACCGACATAGGGCCCTTTATGGAATGAAGGCATAGGCTCAGGCTTGGGCTCCAAATGGGTTATACTGGCAGTAAGGCCCTTTATGGAATGAAGGCATAGGCTCAGGATTGGGCTCCAAATGGGTTATACTGGCAGTAAGGCCCTTTATGGAATGAAGGCATAGGCTCAGGCTTGGGCTCCAAATGAATTATACTGGCAGTAAGGCCCTTTATGGAATGAAGGCATAGGCTCAGGATTGGGCTCCAAATGGGTTATACTGGCAGTAAGGCCCTTTATTGAATGAAGGATTAGGCTCAGGATTGGGCTCCAAATGGGTTATACTGGCAGTAAGGCCCTTTATTGAATGAAGGATTAGGCTCAGGATTGGGCTCCAAATGGGTTACACTGACAGAACACAGCAGGCAAACCTAATGCTCTTACCTTTGACAGCATGTACATCCGGCTTTTTCTTTCCACCTTTGAATGTTTTCACCAAATTGCGTATTCTGAAAAAGAACACAACAAATACTGTCAGAATAGTACAATAGAAAAGAACATATTTATGATGCAGCCCAACTTGAAGTGAAATTAACTATCTTTGGATCAAATTGTTTACTGACATCCCATGGTGAAATGGCCTTTAAAGATCCTGAGTCAGAGTCAGAGTCAGAATCCTGATGCTGAAGCTCTTATGACACTGAAGCTCTGTTCTCTTAATCAGAGCGGAACAGAACGTCTGTTTCAAGGCCGAAGTCAGAGCCAGAGTCAGAGCCAGAGCCAGAGCTCAGAGTCAGAGCCAGAGCCAGAGCCAGAGCCAGAGCCAGAGCCAGAGCCAGAGTCAGAGCCTGAGTCAGAGCCAGAGCCAGAGCCAGAGCCAGAGCCAGAGCCAGAGCCAGAGCCAGAGCCAGAGCCAGAGCCAGAGCCTGAGCCACGGCCACAGCAAGAGCCCGAACCACGGCCACAGCAAGGACCTGAGCCTGGGCTCGAGCCGGAACAGGAACCAGAGCCAAGTTTTCAGAAAACGCCCGCAGTCTCTCCAATCTCCTCACCTGATAGCTGCCCTGTCCTTGAGCACTGGCGGGACGGGTTCCACGTCCTCCAGGTCCACGACCACCTCGTGGTATTCCTCCGCATGCCTGGGCTGGCTGGCCTCCTTCCCCCGACACCAGAAGGACGGCATGAGGAAGAAGAGCAGGGGCTTGCTCTGGCCGTAGTTGCCTAAAGTAGGGTTGGGGGGGGGGGAGGAGGTCTAGAGGTCAGCAAACTTTGCGGACCAGGTATTGGCACGGCCTATACCAGATGACAGAGTTGGTTACATCTCTGACAACAGCACCGAGTCATTTAAGCGCAGAGTGCAAAGGATTTATGACGAACATGGAGCACAGAGGGCGCCCCCTCTCCAACAAGTTGACCTCTGACTAGTATAAGGATTTGCAAACTTTAACTGCTTTACTCTCATTCCCATGTCATGGGTGGACCACGTGAGGTAAAAATAACTTTCCAAAAGTGTCCTCAAACTGTCTGTGGGTCTGGAATACTGAAATCAGCAAATGGTGCTCATCAGGTGTAAGGCTCTCTCTGAACAGAGTTGTCTCAAAGAGGAATGGAAGGGCATCAGAATGGACTGAAACTTGGCATGCATGAACAATAGCGTGGCTGAAGCGGAAGCACCCCGAGAGGGCGCTAGACTACCTTCAACTGCGACTAACATTGCCAGGGGCGAACATAACAGGAATCTCATTTCATGTGCTTTTTTGTTGTACCCTTTCACTCTACCAGTAGTTGTTGCTAAGCTTCTGTGAACCATTCTGATTAGGCCGTGTGGATAGCTTCCATAGTGCCCTGTTGCCTATATTGCTTTTGACCCTGCCATTCCTTATGGGTTATTGCTAACTTTAGCATGGTGTATACAAAAACAGGCCCAAGCACCAGAGGGCTCCCTTTGCAATGGCAGCTGATATACGGGAGTTGATGTTCAAATGCATCTGGCCAGTGCCCCTACCCTGGTGCAGAAACTTGTTGACTAATTGGGAGGCCACCATCAAAGGGCTGAATAGCTCATGTGGTGAGAGTGCAGGTTCGTTAAAGCAAAGGTCTCAGGTTCAAGCACTGGTTGATTTTTTTTTCTTTTAATTGATACAAAAATTGGCAGTAAATTTTCCTTTTACTTGGTGAAGAGCGTTAAGGCACTGAATCAAGGGGACAATATCAAAGAGCTGCTTAAGTGCAAACAATTTGCTGAAGCACAAATAGCAAGGGTTCGTAGGATCCCCTTGCCTACCAAAACTTCACTTTTTTTTGGTGCTAAGCAAAGAAGAGTGGAATACAAGTCAAAAGCAATTGACATCACATCGCGGTGTGGTTTGTAATCATGTTAACACAAGTGAGGCTTCTTCTGCTTAGAAGATTTTCACGCTTAAGCGGCTCTGTGAAATTGGGCCCGGGTACTCTGGAAATTCAGGGTCCGACCTGGCACAACGTTGTCAAAGTAAATGGCCAGGAGGAAGTAGAGTACGGCGTCGATGGCGAGCATGGCCAGGTACGGTGGGAAGCCATCCAGGCTTAGGTTATCAAACTGGATGCCTCCAGTGTCTCCGTCCAAGGAAATGGCCTAGAGAGGGAGGGAAGAGAGGGAGATGGAGAGGGAGAGAGAGAGGGAGAGGGAGAGGGAGAGGGAAGGAAGAGAGGGAGATGGAGTGGGAGAGGGAGAGGGAGAGGGAGAGGGAGAGGGAGAGGGAGAGGGAGAGGGAGAGGGAGAGGGAGAGGGAGAGGGAGAGGGAGAGGGAGAGGGAAGGAAGAGAGGGAGATGGAGAGGGAGAGGGAGAGGGAGAGGGAGAGGGAGAGGGAGAGGGAGAGGGAGAGGGAGAGGGAGAGGGAGAGGGAGAGGGAGAGGGAGAGGGAGAGGGAGAGGGAGAGGGAGAGGGAGAGGGAGAGGGAGAGGGAGAGGGAGAGGGAGAGGGAGAGGGAGAGGGTGAGGGAGAAGGAGAGGGAGTGGGTGAGGGAGAGGAAGTGAGGGAGAGGGAGTGAGGGAGAGGGAGTGAGGGAGAGGGAGAGGGAGAGGGAGAGGGAGAGGGAGAGGGAGAGGGAGAGGGTGAGGGAGAGGGAGAGGGAGAGGGAGTGGGTGAGGGAGAGGAAGTGAGGGAGAGGGAGTGAGGGAGAGGGAATGAGGGAGAGGGAGTGAGGGAGTGAGGGAGAGGGAGTGAGGGAGAGGGAGTGAGGGAGAGGGAGTGAGGGAGGCAGAGGGAGAGAGGGGGAGGCAGAGAGAGAGAGAGAGAGAGAGAGGGGGAGGCAGAGGGAGAGAGAGGGAAAGGGAGAGAGAAGAAAACCTTGGTGAAAAGGTTAATTAAGAGGTTAATTGGGAGAACTCTATAGATAAGTTCCAAGCTCTTTTTAGAGCTACACTCCTTCCTGGAAGAAAAGCGTTACATGGTGTCTCCACAAACCTCTCACTCTTAACTGACCTTCCCTGAAATCGCCAATTACCACAACCGTGTGTGATTGACAAAGCGTTAGGGATACATACATGTCTACAGGATTAATGAGTGCACAGAAAGTGCCGGGCGACTCACCTGATCCATGGCCAGGGAGAAGGCGATGGGCGAGAGGAAGGAGAGAAGCCACTTGTAGACGGTGGGCACGCCGGCAATCAGGCCCAGCGGGATGTAGACCAGGGACAGCAGCAGGGTCAGGATGGCACCGGCCACTCCGGCCACCAGGGCCTTGTTGAAGAAGGGCGTCAGCATGAAGGCCAGGCCAATGACTGCCGGACAAACACACACAAACACACGCGCACAATGATAACAATGATAAATGACAATCTAGCTCGTTATATCTCACCACATCCCGCCTAGCATCATCATTATTAAAGGGGAATGCAACCCCAAAATACGGCACCTTTGAAAAGATGGTGACGTACAGGAATGCAAATTCGAACACTGGAGGCTCTACAATTCCATGGATTTTCCCTCTTTATGAAAATCGTATGTGAGTGACTCATAGGTAATTATAGGTTGTTTTTAACACCCATTCAGATTAGCAAACTTCGTATTTTGGGTTGCATTCCCTTTTAAATGTCCGGGTTTACTTGGGCGGTCATACACTTCAAACCATAGGACGTCAGAAGTCAGGGTTCAAATTCTGCCCGAGCTGCCTGAATTTTTTTTTTTATAGCAGGCCATCGGGCAAAGCACTGAGCACTCTGTGCTTATCAAGTCGAAAAGGGCAAACCCTCATTGAATGCAGTTTAACGCTTGGACCAAATTTGTTACCAGTGACTTCATATCTGGCATAGGGTTCTATGGAACCAGTGACTTCATATCTGGCATAGAGTTATATGGAATCAGTGACTTCATATCTGGCATAGGGTTCTATGGAACCAGTGACTTCAAATCTGGCATAGGGTTCTATGGAACCAGTGACTTCATATCTGGCATAGGGTTCTATGGAACCAGTGACTTCATATCTGGCATAGGGTTCTATGGAACCAGTGACTTCATATCTGGCATAGGGTTCTATGGAACCAGTCACTTCATATCTGGCATAGGGTTCTATGGAATCAGTGACTTCAAATCTGGCATAGGGTTCTATGGAACCAGTCACTTCACATCTGGCATAGGGTTCTATGGAACCAGTGACTTCATATCTGGCATAGGGTTCTATGGAACCAGTGACTTCATATCTGGCATAGGGTTCTATGGAACCAGTGACTTCATATCTGGCATAGGGTTCTATGGAACCAGTGACTTCATATCTGGCATAGGGTTCTATGGAACCAGTGACTTCATATCTGGCATAGGGTTCTATGGAACCAGTCACTTCATATCTGGCATAGGGTTCTATGGAACCAGTGACTTCATATCTGGCATAGGGTTCTATGGAACCAGTGACTTCATATCTGGCATAGGGTTCTATGGAACCAGTGACTTCATATCTGGCATAGGGTTCTATGGAACCAGTGACTTCATATCTGGCATAGGGTTCTATGGAACCAGTCACTTCATATCTGGCATAGGGTTCTATGGAACCAGTGACTTCATATCTGGCATAGGGTTCTATGGAACCAGTGACTTCATATCTGGCATAGGGTTCTATGGAACCAGTCACTTCATATCTGGCATAGGGTTCTATGGAACCAGTGACTTCATATCTGGCATAGGGTTCTATGGAACCAGTGACTTCATATCTGGCATAGGGTTCTATGGAACCAGTGACTTCATATCTGGCATAGGGTTCTATGGAACCAGTGACTTCATATCTGGCATAGGGTTCTATGGAACCAGTGACTTCATATCTGGCATAGGGTTCTATGGAACCAGTCACTTTATATCTGGCATAGGGTTCTATGGAATCAGTGACTTCATATCTGGCATAGGGTTCTATGGAACCAGTCACTTCACATCTGGCATAGGGTTCTATGGAACCAGTCACTTCATATCTGGCATAGGGTTCTATGGAACCAGTGACTTCATATCTGGCATAGGGTTCTATGGAACCAGTCACTTCATATCTGGCATAGGGTTCTATGGAACCAGTGACTTCATATCTGGCATAGGGTTCTATGGAACCAGTGACTTCATATCTGGCATAGGGTTCTATGGAACCAGTCACTTCATATCTGGCATAGGGTTCGATGGAACCAGTGACTTCATATCTGGCATAGGGTTCTATGGAACCAGTGACTTCATATCTGGCATAGGGTTCTATGGAACCAGTCACTTCATATCTGGCATAGGGTTCTATGGAACCAGTGACTTCATATCTGGCATAGGGTTCTATGGAACCAGTCACTTCATATCTGGCATAGGGTTCAATGGAACCAGTGACTTCATACCTGGCATAGGGTTCTATGGAACCAGTGACTTCATATCTGGCATAGGGTTCTATGGAACCAGTGACTTCATATCTGGCATAGGGTTCTATGGAACCAGTCACTTCACATCTGGCATAGAGTTCTATGGAACCAGTGACTTCATATCTGGCATAGGGTTCTATGGAACCAGTCACTTCACATCTGGCATATGGTTCTATGGAACCAGTCACTTCACATCTGGCATAGGGTTCAATGGAACCCATCCAGCTAGCTGTCAGCAGCTGTGAAACATTAGACCGTAGACATTGGGTGTATTGCGATAGGGGTTTTTCAACTGGCTACGGGTTTGGGGGTCTGTGTGACTTACTGGACACTCCATAGAAGAACATGATGAGGAAGATGATGAGGAAATTCCCGTTGGGAACAGTCTGGACGGCATATTTACTCAGGAGGGCAATGACTAAGGACACAACTAGGATGATGATCATGTAGGTGATGAGCCAGGCCAGCCTAAAAGGATTTAATTAGGGAAAGAAAAGTAATGGAAAAGTAAAGAAGATACTTTTAATATTGTGTGGGGAGAATGAGAGAGGGTGAGAGGGTGAGAGGGGAGGGAGAGGGGAAGGGAGGGAGGGAGGGAGAGAGGGAGAGAGGGAGAGAGGGAGAGGGGAGAGGGGGAGAGGGGGAGGGGGGCAGTGAGGGAGAGAGGAAGATAGGGAGAGAGGGAGAAAGGGAGAGTGGGGAGAGAGGGGAGGGAGAGAGGAAGAGAGGGAGAGAGGGAGGGAGAGAGAGGAGGACGGAGGGAGAGGGAGAGGGAGAGAGGGAGAGGGAGAGAGGGAGGGATGGATGGAGGGAGGCAGGGATGGAGGGAGAGAGGGAGAGAGGGAGGGATGGAGAGAGGGAGGGATGGAGGGAGGGATGGAGAGAGGGAGGGATGGAGGGAGGGATGGAGAGAGGGAGAGAGGGAGGGAGAGGGGAGAGAGAGGAGGGAGAGAGGGAGAGGGAGAGAGAGAGAGGGAGAGAGAGAGAGGGGGAGAGAGGGAGAGAGAGGGGGAGAGGGGGAGAGGGGTGAGGGGGAGAGGGGAGAGGGGAGGGAAAAGGCAGGCAGACGGGGAAGGGAAAAGGGAGAGAGGGAAGATGGGGGAGGAAGGAGAGGAGGAATGAGGGAGGGAGGAAGCAGACAGAAAAGCAAGCAGACAGAACAGACAAAAGCAGTTATACAGGCAAATAGACAGAGCAGGCAGACAGACAGGACAGCCCGCTCACCAGAAGGCCCAGCTGGACATGCCCATGATCAGCATGGTCTCCTTGATCTTCTTCTCCTTCTCGTAGACCATGTAGTTGAGGAGCACCGTGATGTAGACAGAGAACATGATGACGTAGTAGACACTGGCAATGACGCGTGTGGTGGAGGCAGGCTGGGTGTAGGCTGCCTTGGGGAACATGCGCACGGCAAAGTCGGGCATCGCCAGTGACTGGTTGCTCAGCATCTGCCGGACCAAATTTTTTTTTTTTTTAAAGGCTTGTTTTAGACCTGACACACTGACTGCAGTAGTCTCACCCGCCCAAAATGAGATGCCTAGCTTGGAAAGCAACAACCCACCACAGAGCTCTTTGGAGGCACCAGTGTGTGACCAGTTGACCCGATCCTTCCGTTGGTCTTCCGGTCCCTTATCTTGCAAAACTTGCCCTCCCTATTGTATTCTTTTGATGGCTTGGCAGAAGTTGGATGCAATCGCTATCCTTTTTGTTTACACTTTCTCCTCCAAAGGCCTGGAGAGGTTACTACTCCTGCCGAAGGATTCTTCCTTTGCACCTTGCACAAGACGTGAAGGTCCTTTTGAAAGCAACAGAGCAATGGCCATCCAGTCCAAGAAAGAGAGAAGCAAACAAGAGTTCCACTTTATATTCCTTCCCTTGTAGCAGCTCTGGCCGATTGTGTGCGTCGCAAATTGGACTTGAGGACCTCCATGAGGACCCACCTCACATGAGGACCCACCTCACATGAGGACCCACCTCACATGAGGACCCACCTCACACGAGGACCCACCTCACACGAGGACCCACCTCACATGAGGACCCACCTCACATGAGGACCCACCTCACATGAGGACCCACCTCACATGAGGACCCACCTCACATGAGGACCCACATCACATGAGGACCCACATCACATGAGGACCCACCTCACATGAGGACCCACCTCACATGAGGACCCACCTCACATGAGGACCCACCTCACATGAGGACCCACCTCACATGAGGACCCACCTCACATGAGGACCCACCTCACACGAGGACCCACCTCACACGAGGACCCACCTCACATGAGGACCCACCTCACATGAGGACCCACCTCACATGAGGACCCACATCACATGAGGACCCACCTCACATGAGGACCCACATCACATGAGGACCCACCTCACATGAGGACCCACCTCACACGAGGACCCACCTCACACGAGGACCCACCTCACATGAGGACCCACCTCACACGAGGACCCACCTCACACGAGGACCCACCTCACACGAGGACCCACCTCACATGAGGACCCACCTCACGCGAGGACCCACCTCACGCGAGGACCCACCTCACGCGAGGACCCACCTCACGCGAGGACCCACCTCACGCGAGGACCCACCTCACATGAGGACCCACCTCACATGAGGACCCACCTCACACGAGGACCCACATCACACGAGGCCCCCCCTTACACGAGGACCCACCTCACATGAGGACCCACCTCACGCGAGGACCCACCTCACGCGAGGACCCACCTCACGCGAGGACCCACCTCACGCGAGGACCCACCTCACGTGAGGACCCACCTCACACGAGGACCCACCTCACGTGAGGACCCATCATCACACGAGGACCCACCTCACACGAGGACCCACCTCACGCGAGGACCCACCTCACGCGAGGACCCACCTCACGCGAGGACCCACCTCACGCGAGGACCCACCTCACGCGAGGACCCACCTCACGCGAGGACCCACCTCACGCGACCCACATCACTCGAGGACCCACATCACACGAGGACCCACATCACATGAGGACCCATCATCACACGAGGACCCACCTCACACGAGGACCCACCTCACGCGAGGACCCACCTCACGCGAGGACCCACCTCACGCGAGGACCCACCTCACGCGAGGACCCACCTCACGCGAGGACCCACCTCACGCGACCCACATCACTCGAGGACCCACATCACACGAGGACCCACATCACGCGAGGACCCACATCACGCGAGGACCCACATCACGCGAGGACCCACATCACGCGAGGACCCACCTCACGCGAGGACCCACCTCACGCGAGGACCCACCTCACGCGAGGACCCACCTCACGTGAGGACCCACCTCACATGAGGACCCACCCCGGCAAATGAGTTGTCCGCCTTCTTATCTGTCGCATGGGAGATTCCATTACATGGACCTATTACACATGTGACCGCCACCAAAAGGAACTGTTATCAGGACAAGGACCACAGGCTCTGGAGCGAGCCCCAGCCCCGGCCACACTTGACTCACCGAGGCCACGCTGTTTTGCAGGACTGTCTGGAGAACAGCGAAGCCCGAGTACAGGTACTGGTTGGCTGGACAGTTGGTTCTCCACAGGCCTGGGAGACCCCATTCCCTGCATGCAACTGTGTCATAGTGGCGGATGGGGAGAGGGGGGAAGGGGAAGAGGGAGGGAGAAAACAGCTACCATTGTCAGTTAACCGTGCGAACATATGAAACAACCTTCTCGAACCACTCAGAACAGTGGATTCACTAGATACACACACACTGTACATTTCAGGGCCCAATAATACAACATTGGGAAGATCGGGAAACATCGATGTCCACAGATTTCCTTCTAATTTACACAGTTTGTAGATGGTCATGATAGAATCCTCACGTTGAAATCTTACAGTCTAGGATGCTGGACTTTTTCGAGAAATATTTTAAATGTTAAACATCAACAAATAGCTTATTACTCAATAAACTACATGTATTTTGACCGGTACACTACAGAACGGTGTGTAAATCGTGCCTTTTTGTTTGCATTTTTCCAGTTTCTACTTTCTCAGATTACCATTTGAGCTCAAACCTTCGCAGTATTGCTTTTTTTTCAAATGTTTAATGGTTTTACACAAAAACTGTGGCAATCTTTTGACCTTTACCAATGTTGAATAGGGCTACTATATATAGAGAGGAAGAGAGTGAGAAAGGCAGACAGAGGGAAGAGGATCAGAATAAAGACACAAGAGGAAAGAGCGAGAGAGATATTGCTTTCATACCTGGTGAAGCAAACAGTCCAGCCGAGTCCGTAGACGGCACACTCTCGTAGGGCATGCGGATGGCCACCTCCGGCACCTGGGGGAAGTCCTGGCCAAAGACCAGGCCCAGGCTGAAGGCAGGCTCCGCGGCCGAGCGGTAGGCCTCCACCATCTCCGCCTCACTGGCAAAGGGCAGCAGGGGGTCGGGCACGTTGTCCGGGCCCAGGGCCTGCCGGAGGGCTGCCAGGACGGCCCGGGCCTCGACGCTGTCCGGGGTGAAGGCCCAGGACCGGTTGGCGGCCACCTCAGGCAGGAAGTCGCCGGTGGCGTTGGGCCCGAGCAGCGTGTGGCTCTGGAAGGCCGAGTAGGGCCAGGCCTGGTAGACCTTGGGCTTGAGGGTGAAGGTGAAGCTCAGCAGGCTCAGCACAAAGATGCAGGGGACAAAGAATTCCTGGCAAACCCAAGGATGGGACAGAAACTATGAACGAAGTGTGTTCTACCAAAAAAGGAAAACTAAATCTCACAGAGATGCTTAATTAAGCGCCCACATTTGCTTTGACACAAAAAGTCATGAATCGTAGGATCACCTTGCCAATGCATACTGCACTATTGTTCAATGCTAAGTAAAGAATGCTTCTCAATGCTTTAACAAAGGTCCTGCTAGGATCGAAACGTCAGGCCCTCTAACTTGAAGAAGAAGAGGCAGAATACAATTTGTACAAGTTAAATGCAACTGACATTACATTTCAGTGCGGTTTGTGATCCTGTTAAAACAAGGGAGACTTTTCCTGCTCAGCAGATTTTCACATTTAAGCGGCTCTATGAAATTTCAAACTGCTGATATGACAATTTCAAAATGCTGATGACAATTTCAAAATGCTGATGACAATTTCGAAATGCTGATGATATTTTCAAATTGCTGAAAATAATTTCAAAATGCTGATGACAATTTCAAAATGCTGATGACATTTTCAAATTGCTGACAATAATTTCAAACTGCTGATATGACAATTTCAAAATGCTGAAGACAATTTCAAAATGCTGAAGACAATTTCAAAATGCTGACAACAATTTCAAAATGCTGACAACAATTTCAAAATGCTGACAACAATTTCAAAATGCTGACGACAATTTCAAAATGCTGACGACAATTTCAAAATGCTGACAACTTCAAAATGCTGATGACAATTTCAAAATGCTGACGACAATTTCAAACTGCTGTTGAAGAAATTTCAAAAGTTTGCTTAATAATTTCAAACAGCTGATGATACTTTCAAAAACCTACTGATAATTTCAAAATGCTGTCGGTAATCTAAAAATACTACTGATAATTTAAAAATGCTGATAATTAAAAAAATATTTGACAGGCTTAAGACTTCATTATAAATGCATTCATGGAGGCATATGTTGACAGATCTCCCTAGAATACAATTACAATGTGCTGCTTAAGTTGCAAAGTCATTCACAATCACCCATCACCATGGGAACAAGCTACGGGGATGCCACATCACCATGACAACCCACGTTATTGAGAGGGATGGTGCATCGCCACGGGAACCGGAGGGAGACAGCTGGCCTCACCTGAAACAGTGTCTTCTTGTCTTTGATTTTCAGCCTGTAGTTGCGGTACAGGAGATACTTCAACTGGACCCCGAAGGTTGCCATGGCGACACTGCTGACTGTCTGGAGTGAGGTCACTAAGTCCTGTGGGAGAAAAAGAAAAGACAATACATGTAACTTTTGCACGAGCCTCATGGAAATTCAATGACAGATGTCGCATTCTGTTGTTATTTGTTCTCTTCCTTCTCCTTCTCCTTCTCCTCCTCCTACTTCTTCTTCTTCTCCTTCTTCATCTTGTCCTTCTTTTGCATGAAACTCATTCCTAACCCAGTGTGCAGATTACATCAGCGCAGAGGCCCATAAGCTAAAAAGCACACATTGCTAAGCCCACTAATATGCAATACCATAAATGCTCAGTCTTGGCTGGAGTGAGAAGGGATGGGGAATACAAGTGTACAGACTACAATGGGACTGGGCAAACACTGTATCTTATAGTCGCTCAGCCAGTGCAAACATGAAGGACTGATCCAAGACCTTTGTTACCATTCAAATGAGGAGGAGGCGGGATGTTTAGCTTGAGCTTTCTTGTAAGAATGACATGAGCTCTGGCTCCGAGTTCGGCCCAATTCCTGACGACCATTTGGCAGTCAAAGGTGCTGCAAAGATGCAGTCAAAGGTGCTGCAAAGATGCAGTCAAAGGTGCTGCAAAGATGTAGTCAAAGGAGCTGCAAAGATGCAGTCAAAGGTGCTGCAAAGATGCAGTCAAAGGTGCTGCAAAGATGCAGTCAAAGGTGCTGCAAAGGTACAGTCAAAGGTGCTGCAAAGATGCAGTCAAAGGTGCTGCAAAACTCGCATGAATCAATGTGGAGGCTTTCACTTGTGCGTGTACTGGTACACGGAGTAAGGAAATCCTAAAATCAATACACCTCTCACATTGGAAAGAACAAAGGCACTTTGCTCAAACAAATATGCGTTGCAAAATCATGATTTTTAGGGATACTGCAAGTCCATTTAGGGGGGCAAGTGGTTGTGCCATTTCGAGATGATAAATACATGTAGTTGGTCTATATTGTGGATTTAGGGGCTTTACTTTTCCCAACCATTTACAGCGAGGGTATTAGCCTACACCGTAATCTTTCTGACAAACAAAATAAAGTAGTCAACTAGTTTGTCTTTGCCTGGGTGGGGCTGCCAGTCAGACACATTCCAATTCCACCATTAACTGCTGTACATGTACATGTATATCTCCAGGGATCACACCCCCGCTTTCATTAAAAATAATCAATGCAATCAACCAATTGAGGACTGTAAACCTGGCTGCAGCAGCTTGAGGATCACAAAAAGTGGATGCAGCTTTTCTCTTTTGTTGTCAAACAAATCAAGGAAAAACTGACTGGGAAGTTTTATTTTTTGTTTTCATAAAAGTCGCTAGAAAAGGACTATCACAAAAAACTGGTCTGAATAATCGGATAATTGAGAGAAAAACAATACGTCTGCACCATTTAAGTAAGGTTGCACCATTTGCACAGGTCACTTGTATACTTTGACAAACTCAGCGTACACATAAAATAACACAAGTTTCGGCTCAATCAGTGTCAATCCGCAATGAGAAAAAGTATGGTACGGTATATAATGTGCAACATTGGTACAAAAATAATATTGTTATTATGTATAATCTTAAATAAAAAGCCATTCAATAAGAAATTTTATTGAATTTAAGATTATCCATGAAAACCAATTGCACACTAATCATGAACATTAGCCATACATTATAAATTGATGTGCTTTGCACTGTTCAGGAAACAGTCGCGGGGCTCAGTCTTCCATACATGAGCACACACTCACAAGGACCCATTGCGCAACCAGACCTGTGAGAATGTCATCACTTTGCGTATGCCGGTTCAGTTCAAAATCAAAGATGTCCGCCTTCTTTTAGCTTTTCGATTGGATGGGAGAGACATCGTCTCCATCAATAAAGGGGAAATCTCTGAATTTTATCCCCAAACGTGAGTAAAGAAAAAGACCAGTATTCGAATATCATTTCCAATTTTGCGGGTAAAATCTGGGGATTTCGGTCAGGGGTAGTCATGGTAATAAAAAAATTATTAACACTAACAGCCCGCTTTACCCTGATAAAGGACTTGGACCCTACTATCACCTGGCACAATAACCCCTCAAAATGATTTTGGGTCAAAAAACTGAAAATTCTGACAGGAGCGTACATGTGGAACATCTGAACATGTCAGAAATTGGGCCAAAAATCAGTCTTCAACTGGTCTAAAATGCCTTCAACTGGGCTACTAAAAAAGTCTGATCCATGTCAGAGGGCTCTCAGATACCTGAGGACTCATTTTCAGAGAAATCTGGGAAAACTAATTTTGGGTCGAAAACTGAAAATTCTGACAGGAGCGGACCTGTCAAACATGTCAGAAACTGGGACAAGAATCGAGTTTTTTTGAGGGGGCCAAAAATGACTTCAACTGGTCTACCGAAAGTCCGATCCATGTCAGAGGGCTCTCAGATACCTCAGGAGTCATTTTCAGATAAATCTGGGAAAACTAATTTTGGGTCGAAAACTGAAAATTCTGACAGGAGCGGACCTGTCGAACATGTCAGAAATTAAGACAAAAATCTTGGGTTTTTTAGGGGGCCAAAAATGACTTCAACTGGTCTACTGAAAGTCAAATTCGTGTCAGAGGGCTCTCAGATAGCTGAGGAGTCATTTTTAGAGAAATCTGGGAAAACTAATTTTGGGTCGAAAACTTAAAATTCTGACAGGAGCGGACCTGTCGAACATGTCAGAAATTGGGCCAAAACTCTAGTTTTCTTGAGGGAGCCAAAAATGACTTCAACTTGTCTACCAAAAGTCCAATCCATGTCAGAGGGCTCTCAGATACCTGAGGAGTCATTTTCAGAGAAATCTGGGAAAACTGTTTTTGGGTCGAAAACTGAAAATTCTGACAGGAGCGGACCTGTAGAACATGTCAGAAACTGGGACAAGAATGTAGTTTTTTTTTAGGGGGCCAAAAATGACTTCAACTGGGCTACTGAAAGTCTGATCCATGTCAGAGGGCTCTCAGATACCTGAGGAGTCATTTTCAGAGAAATCTGGGAAAACTGATTTTGGGTCGAAAACTAAAAATTCTGACAGGAGCGGACCTGTCAAACATGTCAGAAATTGGGACAAGAATGTAGTTTTTTTTTAGGGGGCCAAAAATGACTTCAACTGGGCTACTGAAAGTCTGATCCATGTCAGAGGGCTCTCAGATACCTGAGGAGTCATTTTCAGAGAAATCTGGGAAAACTGATTTTGGGTCGAAAACTAAAAATTATGACAGTAAGCGGACCTGTCAAACATGTCAGAAATTGGGACAAATGGGTAGTTCTTTTGAGGGGGCCAAAAATGACTTCAACTGGTTTACTGAAAGTCTGATCCATGTCAGAGGGCTCTCAGATACCTGAGGATTAATTTTCAGAGAAATCTGGGAAAAGTGATTTTGTAGAACATGTCAGAAATTGCCTGGGCAAAAATCTAGTTGTTTTGACAGGTAAGTTCCAAGTTACTTGGACTAGTACGGCAGTAGTAACACAGACAAATAACCTATAGACGGACAACAGTGGGCGCTATCTAGACTGTAATTTCAGGATGCGCGAAAAACCATGGGCAAACTTGTTCGTCACGTCACGCGGACGGACGTGCAAACTCAGTGGCAGATTACGCATACTGGCCCGCCATCCACAAGAAAAATTACCGCCACATTTTCATTCGCTATTACAGGTTTTTCTAATAAAACACGCAAAAACACATTTTTTAATGCAGTATGTAGTCATCTCTGAAAAGGGCTTTTGATCTCAATCAGCATGGTTTCATCCCAAAAATCCAGTTTGAATCCGGGATTTCTCCATATGTTTGTGCACAATGTTCTTCTACTTTCACCCATGGTTTCATATTTAGTCGGGTGCCGTCACCATTACAGTATCCTGACGTCATTTTCCATAGGCGTTGTGTTTGTCTGTCGATCTATAGGTATAAATGTCTGTGAGTAGCAGTGTATACATACATGTACACATGATGTATGTACCATGTTCCTACCTTGTCAAGCAGAGCTTTAACCAAGTTTGAAGTCCTGCTACTGATGAAATACGGGCACTGTCAATGCCAACACTAACAGTAACAGTAGCAGTAACAGTAACACAGTAACACAGGCAGCAACACGGCAACAGTAACGTTAACAACAGTCTAACACTAACTTAGTAACTGTACAGGAACTTGCAAGCACAGATAAAGCAGTAGCACGCTGGCGTTTGCTAACGACAACGTGGTCTGAAACTGGACGGGGTGAAAATGACAGGTACAGTACCGTCAGTAGTCAGTACAATGTACGCATTACAAGTACTAGTACTACTAGTACTAGTACTTTTAGTAGTAGTAGTATCAGTGATAAGTATCAGTATCCCTATCACTTATCAATCAGAGTATAACCATGATATTGATAACTCACCAGATGTGTTTACGTTTTGCAGAAGTTGGTAACTGTGGGCGTAGCGGTACACAAAATGTGTACGCAGCCTTTATCACAAGTAGTGGTAGTAGTACTACTACTAGTAGTACTAGTAGTAGTACTAGTAGTACTACACTGTACTATATAGTACCCTCCTCCATGATAGTACATTGTACATGTAGTAGTAGTATAGTACTCAGTAGTACTAGTACAGTCAGTAGTGACACAACGTGATGTTTATGAATCATCACGTTACGTAAGAGAGAAGCACGGGTGGAAGGGAAATGGAAAAGGCAGTGGAAATTATGAGCCCGACCCGAATGGAACTTTCCCAGTGTTGCCCCCGCCTTACCAACTATTCCACGGCCTGTAAATCTCCTGCTGCTTCTCGGCTAGTGCGGCACGCCTTCCATACACGGGGAATACGACTAATCCATCTGTTGCTCGAGAGTTTCGGGAGAAATAATGTCCTCATATTACAACTACATGTGTACAAGTTGACTGACGGACGTCTGTTCGTGCTATTACAGTGCTGACAAAGCACGCCCTCTATCGGTAGCTAAAGCGCCTACGGTCAACGCAATCAGCATACATTTTTATGGGGATGAGGTGAAACATGGGTGAATTGGGAACAAAAATCAAAAATGTGTGTATGTACTGAATATTTAAACAAGCGACTGCCTTTTCTTTAATAATCAAAGCAGCATGCTCGCGGCGTGCAATTTGACCTTTAGACATGCGGCAAACTGCTTAAATATATCAAAATAGGCCTAATTAGCGAAATTGCAAATAAAATTATGATGAAGCCAGTGTAAAGGCCTTATGAAGGCGAAGGCGAAGATGGTAATGACTTTAGATCACTGGGTGGGGGGGGGGGGTGAGAACGAAGATGGCTGAACAAGCCAATCTTTGCCCGGAAATCTTTGTTACAATATGGACAGGGGGGTCTTTTATTGCCTTGCGTCTACGTTATTTTTTTCCTGACGCGCATCTCTTCGAAGTTTCGACACTCCGGATCTCACGAGAGACCGCCAGGCAGGGCGGTTTTCCCAGGTGGAATGAGGGAATGTGTCACACTGTGCTTTAGGGATCCCTTCAGTGTGTCCTTGTATAGCGTTTCTTTGGTCCGTTCCTACCTATAGCTTGTGAGCGCTTGCCCAAGGATGAACGCTCGATCGTCATAAAGCAGCCTTTTGGGGAGTCAGCTGCCGTCCATGCGGTGGACGTGGCTAGCCCACCTATTCTGAGCAGGCAGTAGGATGGTGTGGATGCTTTCCAAACAGTCTCAATTAAAGCCATGGTCCTTCACGTAAGGACCTGTCCTGATTGAACGCAAACTTAAAGCCTTGCGCAAACTTAAAACTTATACTAGGGTCAAGGTTATGGTCAATCTGGATTAACCTATCTCTAACCCTACCCATAATCCAAACGGTGCGTTTTATGCTCGGGGAAGGGAACCGCTTCGCGCAAAACATAAGGGTTTTTTTTCGCACTGTGGTTGAGATCAAGAGATGTTGTCACGAGTAGAGAAATCAAATTTGAAAATTGGCAAAGAAAACTTTGAGTTGGGAGTTTAGGACTTTGACCGGGACTTGAACCCGAGACCTCAGGATTAACGTACCAGTTCTATCTGAGCTATCCAGCCCTTAGATGGCGGCCTTCGAAAGCTTCCCCAATAGCTAACTAGTCTTTGGAGCGATGGGAGCACCAGTCATGCAGAAGCAATTAAACCATTAACTGCCGTAGAGAGAAATCAAACGAGAAACGAAAGATGAACTTTTTTTTCTTGTACGACGATTTTTATTACAACGTCTGTATTCATGTAGGCAAAATATCCAAATCACGTCACAGTTGAATCACAAAGCTCCCTGTTTTCATCTTTAAAAAAATAACAACCATCACCAAAATATGACGTCACTGTCACGTGGGTTACGTCCGATTATAACGACCTTTGGAACATAAAGGCATAAACACTGTTTGTTTTTTTACGCGTCACTCGAAAGGAGCACCAATGATTATTTAGGCAGGAACAAAAACTCCTGATGCACGACATGATTCTCTTAACAAAAATACAATATTCTTAATAAAGATATCTTCGAGTTGGTTGGGATATCACCATTGAACGGGGAAATTATATCAGGGGCCGCGTGTTGCTACGGCTGTAAAACTATACATTATATATACATGCACGCCAGTGCAAGCCGCTAATTATTCTAGCAGTCGTTCCCCCGTAGACTCGTGTGATTTTTTGATCCGTAGCCTTTGCGATATCCTCTAATCTGTATAGGCCTATCAAAATATTCCATTTTTTCTTTGAGGGGGTATGTGAAGCCACTGATCCATTATCTACTCGTGCTCCGATCCGATGAGTTTCGTAGACCGATAATAGAACAAAAATCTCTCTTGGTATCTGAAAATATCCACGTCAGTGTTATTTCGCGCAATGTATGCAGTTTAAATCTCATGGTATAGCAATATCATTCATGCGTCTGAAAACTGGTCTCGATGTGAATAATACATGTATCATACGGCCAATTACTTCATAAGTTATACCATCATGGACCATCTTTAGCACAATACACACCGAATATTACCTGTCTACTGACCACACATGGTATCTTGAATTACAGTAAGTTGACCTATACCGACCGCAATTCCAGATGGTAGTTTAAACCACAAGTCGACCGTTGCGCTCATTATGAATGTTTTTCTTACTCTCCGATAGCTCGGTTTAAGCGCAGTTTCACAACCACAATTATTATGCTTGTCAACGTGAAGGAATATTTATAGATTTGGTACCAGTTTCCATCACGACGTGAAACGATCGTGGCCGCCTGTTTCTGGTGTCAGATATCAACGAATTGCCAAAGAAATTCCGTCCGAAATATATAATGGGGCAAAAAGACCGGCATAAAGTCACCAAACAACATCACGTTGTTTTCCATGGAACCCAAAGAAAAAAAAACCAAACGGGTAGGTGGTCTGTCTTTGCCTCGATAAATCTATCATGATTTAATTAAGGCTAGCTCTCGAGCACGGTGTGGTCCAACTACTGCAAGCGATAATCAAGATCGATCTGTTTGTTGCGTGCTGTATAAGGACCCGTCCGTGAGTTCATTGGCTACGTCTTCAAATTGCACGCGGTGCCTACGGGAGCCGCCAGCTTGCGGCCGCAGCCAACTCCCTCGTGTGTGCGGTTGTCAGCCGTAGCCACTAGCCACTGAGTTTTCGGACACGGGCCGGGGCCGAAATCACGAGAGGTGCCATGCACTCCGCTCTGTAACAGCACCGCGAGAGGGCGCCATCTCCTCGTTGCTAACGCGCCCGGTGCGCATGCGCCGCAGGCAACCCGGAAGCGACCGTGTGACACGGAAGTGAAATATACAAGTGGGAAGAGCTCTAAACGCTGAGTAACACAAGAGCCACGCAGCAAGAAGACTTCCGGCTCACAATACTTAGGCCTACAGATAATATGGCCGTTTTCGAAATGAAGGCTTGGGCTCGGGTTTAGGCTTTGGTCATCATACTCGTTATAATATCACAAGCATCTAAAAACAATGAAACCGTTTATGGTGAATACCCCGTACCTATCAAGCCAACAAGCCTCTCCAAATTCGCAAACAAACCACAGCCTGGATTGTCAGGTTTTGTCAGACGGAGACGAAGCCTGAGCCCAAGCCTCAGCCCATTTCGAAAACGGCCTATATAATAATTATATCTCCATGCTCTCCTCACAAAGTACCAATTAACCCATTCAAGCCACACTGTTAGATGTTAGTCCAAATCAAATTAGTCCAAGGTTGAGAGGATACCAAACGCCGACCCTTTGTCATTTCTTGCTCTGACCACCGTAATATTATAACCGAACGTATACCAGGGTTACTGGATTCGATCTGTACACTATAACACGTTCTTGTCTGACAACACATCGGTGGCCCCCAAGGATGGCAGCGTCCACACGGACCGTACTCGGATCTGTCTATCCAAAAAGCTCGGGTATTGCTGTGACTCTACATCGGGCAAACTGACCACCCACAGGTGTCTGAATTCGATCGGTATACACAAAGGTAACACGTTGCTGCATGTGTATTATAGACCACCGATGGCCCCCACTGATGGCAAGGCCTATACGAACTCGCTCGGATTTGTCTACACAAAGGGTACAGTTTATGATTTTGTTTTTACAAAGCAATGGAAAATAAAATACCCACCCATCAGTGTGCGCTGCAAGCTATCTCTCACTTGGACACATTCCATTTGACAGGGCGGCCATTTTGAATTCGACATTAGCGTTACGGCGTCTTGTCACGTTTGTCACGGTCGCTTTGTCGTCATCGTCCAAGTAATCTGTCACTATAAAAAGGTTAAATCCTCAGTTTATGTCCCCTGACACGAAATACGCCAGACTATTTTGTTTCGTTCAGTCGTTCTGTCTGTAAGACCACTGGTAGAGAGTGCATTTCTATCTTTTAGATACGATAGGTACTTACTTGCAGTAAGGAATCTTCGAATGGCGAGTTGGGTCTACCACGCATGCGCACCCGAGGAGAGTGCATCGACCCCCCCTACCTCCCTCACCAGTGCGCGCCGGGCATGTCCCGGCATGCTCACATCCGGGCACTCGGCGGCGTAACCGGAGCCTTGGCGCCGCGTCGTGGCGTTGGCGGCGCCGGGGTAGGTTGGACTGTGGCCCTAGAGCGCGCGTCTCTCTCACAGGCAATCGATGTCTTATTGGCTGCGGGAGGTATGTATGTGTGTGTGTGGTGGGGAGTGGGGAGGGGAGGAGGGGGAGTTGGGGAGGAGGGGGAGTTTGGGAGGCACCGCTTGGAGGCAAAGGACTAAAAAGGAAGGATCGCGCCCGAGATGGATCCACCGCCGGTCACGAACCGGCCGAGATCGGAACGGCCGGGATATAGTCTTGGCTCAAGACGTTGTTGGATTGGATAGCCGACCGCGATCCACAGTGTACGGACTCGCACAGGGATCCGCACATTCATCGTGCCTTCCGCGTCGGGCGTAAAAGTATCTCAACAAACAGCGTCTCGAACAAAGACTACCCGGCATACCACTAGCGTGCGTTGGACTTGCCGGTGACAGCCAAGAACGGATCCTGGCTCTTTCTGGGTTTTGTTGCCCGTCAATGGACCTTTCCCATGAAATATGCAAATAAGAGCTGGCGCATGCGCTTTACTAAATTGGTGGGAAAACGAGTGCGCGTTGCGTGCAGGTACCGAAATACGCGCGCAGGAGACGCTGAATAGCCAATTACCGCACGCCAAACTGTTAGTGAGAAGGAACGCGCGCACGCCCGTGGAAAACTATGATTGGTTGACAGCCCGCTTGCCAACCAATTTAGTTAAGCGCATGAGCTAGGTCTAATTTGCATATTTCATGGGAAAGGTCCATTTTGCTGTGAGCACTGACGCGTACTGTCCATCGCGTGACATGACGTCACCACGTCGTCATCTCCTGACGCCGGTTTGGAGGGGAGGAGGAAGGGGGTCAGATGCGACGCTCAGCTATAGAGATTTTGTTCACATGACGTCACTTGAGCGCCAAAGGCGACTTGGCATGTCCGAAGGAGCGTCCAAATCCGCGGACGCCTAATTAATACCATGCAGTATCATGTCGACTGTCTCGTCCCTGTACAAAAGGTACAAATGTCGGTTTTATTTAAAAAAAACAAAAAAAAATTTATGTCATGGTTTATCTGGTCGTGTTTTCCCCCTTCTTTGTAGAGTCGTCTGAGTATCACGAGTTGAAAAAAAAAATGATACTCTTTTAAAGATTGAATCGTGGTTTTGTCGTGTTGTACAAAGTAGAAATTCGGTGTGGATGGTACAAGAAAAACGGGCCATCCATTAGATTATATACGCTGTGCACTAGTGTGCAGTCGGGTCACCCCTCATGTCATTGCGCCTCTACCTAGCCGCCCTGCCGACCTCCATCTGATAGTGGCTGGGTCATTATAAACCCCCTTCGCCCAGTTGGCACAAACTGCGGCTGTGACGTAGCAAAACGAAGGTCTATAGTACAGTAGTCGGAATGCTGAAGTGGCGGACGGCTTCGTATTCAACGGGGGTCTTTTGGGGCTCAAAGCCTAGAATTGGGTGGGTTTGTTCGGTTTGGATTCATGATTTGTGAAAATCTGTGCACTTCATGGCCCAGTGTCACTCTGACCGGACTCGAATTGCCGGGGCCGGGGGGAACCACGATGGAATAGTGGTCGAGGTTTTTCTTGGTTTGGGAAGCCCAAAATGCACCCGGGCAACAAGGGCAATGTTCCAATTCGAGAACCCCCTTGTGGGCTCCTCTGCGCAGTTGGGCTACCTCTACTTGAACCATTCTGCAATCCCAAGCCCCCTGCCCAACTCCAACTCCAACTCCAACTCCAACTCCAACTCCAACTCCAACTCCAACTCCAACTCCAACTCCGACTCCAACCCCATCCTCATCCCCATCCCCAGCCCCACTCCCGCCCCAACTCCAACTCCAACTCCAACTCCAACTCCAACTCCAACTCCAACTCCGACTCCAACTCCAACTCCAATTCCAACTCCAACTCCAACCCCATCCCCATCCCCACCCCCACCCCCGCCCAAGCCCCAACTCCAACTCCAACTCCAACTCAAACTCCAACTCCAACTCCGACTCCAACCCTATCCTCATCCCCATCCCCAGCCCCACCCCCGCCCAAGTCCCAACTCCAACTCCAACTCCAACTCCAACTCCAACTCCAACTCCAACTCCAACTCCAACTCCAACTCCAACTCCATCCCCAACCCCATCCCCAACCGAAAATCCCCAACCCTCTAAAACAAAAGCCCCAAATCCCTTTCTGCCCTTCGCTGTAAAACGCGTTGGCCAAAATGTGTTGCTGCACAACATTCTGCCCCAACACTCTGTCTGTACATACAGTTTCGTCAGAAAAAAAAGAAAGAAAAAAAAACAAGTTCGGATCAGTTTGTGATCGATTGTGATCGTTTCTGATCGTCACCATCCTGTACAGTCTCAATGTTGACCAGTTTGTGTTCTGACCAACGTCAATACAAAAAAAATGTCTACTGCCAAACACTCGTGATTGTGGTGATATAGTGTTCAGTGGAAGCAGGCGGTAAACTTGTACAGTTTCCTATGAAGGATGTACCGCCATGTTTTGGTCAATGACGAACATCGGTCGGCGAACTATCATACTGGCCAATGCTTTCTTTGTCTAGGAGTGTGTTCACCGGATGCAGCGGAAGATCTTGCACAGTGTCCTATGAAGGAAAGTCACACCACACTTTGCCGGTGACCAACATCGACCAAACAACTGAACGGTTTATACGGTTTATACCCAACAGTTTCGTGGTCGACAGTGTTCGCAGGATGTTGAGGGCGCTCTAGCGCAATTCTTTTGGTTTGGACCAAAGGTCGGTCCAGGGACAATGCCGGCCAACGGTGTTCCTTCCTTCACCGCAAGCACCAGGCATCCTTGCCTCGTCTCCTGTGCAACAAAACACTGTCACTGAACGTAGTAGTGGCCAACAGTTTCGTTCTTCCGAAAGGTGTGCACTGGGTTATGTGGGAGATCTTGAACAGTTCCCTGTGAAGAATGCCGTCGTGTTTTGGAGTGCTGACCCCAAAAGTCGGTCCAAAAACAATCAGGGCCAGCAGTCGTTGCTGCTCTTCTGGACGGTAGTTCACTGGGTGCAATGAGCGATCATGAGCAGCAGCTCCCTGTGAAGAATGCCGTCGTGTTTTGGGGCGATGACGACCCCAAAGTCGGTCCGAAAAACAATCTTGGCCAGCAGTCGTTGCTGCTCTTCTGGACGGTAGTTCACTGGATGCAATGAGCGATCTTGAGCAGCAGCTCCCTGTGAAGAATGCCGTCGTGTTTTGGGGCGATGACGACCCCAAAGTCGGTCCAAAAACAATCAGTGCCAGCAGTCGTTGCTGCTCTTCTGGACGGTAGTTCACTGGATGCAATGAGCGATCTTGAGCAGCAGCTCCCTGTGAAGAATGCCGTCGAGTTTTGGGGCGATGATGACCCCAAAGTCGGTCCAAAAACAATCAGGGCCAGCAGTCGTTGCTGCTCTTCTGGACGGTAGTTCACTGGATGCAATGAGCGATCTTGAGCAGCAGCTCCCTGTGAAGGATGCCGTCGTGTTTTGGGGCGATGACGACCCCAAAGTCGGTCCAAAAACAATCTTGGCGAGCAGTCGTTGCTGCTCTTCTGGACGGTAGTTCACTGGATGCAATGAGCGATCTTGAGCGGCAGCTCCCTGTGAAGGATGCCGTCGTGTTTTGGGGCGATGACGACCCCAAAGTCGGTCCAAAAACAATCTTGGCGAGCAGTCGTTGCTGCTCTTCTGGACGGTAGTTCACTGGATGCAATGAGCGATCTTGAGCAGCAGCTCCCTGTGAAGAAGGCCGTCGTGTTTTGGGGCGATGACGACCCCAAAGTCGGTCCCAAAACAATCAGGGCCAGCAGTTTCTGTGCTGCTATTCAGGACCGGCATGCAGTTCACTGGATGCAGCAGGCGATCTTGCGCAGTTTCCTGTGCAGGATGCCGCCGGCCCCGCCGCGCCGCCCGCCCCCGTCCTCGTCCTCGTCCTCGTCGTCGTCGTCCTCCTGGCTGTTGCGCTGCACCTTGGCCCGCAGCTGGAGCAGGTCGCTGCGGACGCTGGGCCGCCGGGCGTTGGGCGACACCATGCCGCAGGCCTCGCTCAGGCGGCGCCGGAGCGCCAGCTTGCCGTGGTGGGCGCTGGGCCGGAGGGCCGGGCCGCTGCCCGCGCTGATCTTGCGGTGGAGCGAGGGGCTCATCTCGCTCGGGAGCCGGGCGTTCTCGAAGAGGGCCCGGAAGAGGACGTCGATGTTCTGGCACCGCTTGGCCGACGTCTCCACGAAGGTGCACTTGCGGGCCGGCTGGAAGGCCCGGCGGGCGTCCTCGGCGCTGACCTGCCGGACGGCCTCGCGGTCGCTCTTGTTGCCGGCGATGACCATGGGCACGGACTTGGCCCCGTTGCCGCACTTGGTCTCCAGGATCTGCTTGCGGAGGCGCTGCACCTCGCCGAACGAGTCCCGGTTGTCGATGCTGAAGACTAGGATGAAGACGTCGCCTGCAAAGTTGTCGAAAGGAAAGGGAAAGGGAAGGGGGGAAGAGATGAAACATTAAGAAGAATCGGTGCGGCAACAAGAAATCTGCGTCTGTTGTCACAGAGCGTAGGTTTTTTTTTCTCTTTTTCTTTTCTTTCTGAGGAACAATCGGCCGACGCTTGTTTGTCTAGATGCCTGTGACCTCATAACGGGCAAGAGAAAAATGTGACCGAAGCCTGAGCCCGAGCCTAAGCCTTCGTTTCGTATATAGACGGCCTTAGTGTGATGTTCACCATCTCTTTAAGTTGTTGAAAAAGTTGTCGAAAGGAAAGGGAAGGGGGGGGGGGAGAGATGAAACATTAAGAAGAATCGGTGACAAGAAATCTGCGTCTGTTGTCACTGAGCGTAGGTTTTTTTTTCTCTTTTTCTTTTCTTTCTGAGGAACAATCGGCCGACTCAGGTCGGAATCTGAAAACCAGAAGAACTACTGTACCATTGCCGATCGATCGTGTTTGGTGTACCGTTCCTTTCTACTGACCTACGACTGCACAGAACCTTATTAGGATTTGGCATAAGCATCGTGTCCTCTCTCTCCCTCTCTCCCTCTTCCCTCTCCCCTCTCTCCCCTCTCTCCCATCTACCCCCTCTCTCTTTCTCTCTCTCTCTCTCTTCAGAGTTCCGAATAAATGGTTTTTTTTTATTTTATTAAAAATTGAATTGAAAGTCAAATTGCATTGTTGTGCGTTGTTTAGAAAACCACAAGTTGGAAATGGTAGAAAAAAATATACAGCTGCATCGTATCACATCCGTGCGATTTTTCTAATCTAAGGGCTAATAACAACTCATAAAATTTAGTGGGCCTGACGTTTCGATCCTAGCAGGACCTTTCTCAAAGGCAGAGTGATCGGCTAATAACAACATTAATGAAAGTCTGGAGTAAGTCGAACCCTCTGAGTTCGTTTTATCGTCCGGGCAAATCGTCATCATTATAAAGCAATTTACCGCTTCTTTGATGGGTGTGGGGGGGGGGGGGGAGGCGGGGGCGTGAAAATAAATGATTACGGAGGCAGGAAGTAAAAATAAGGTTTGTACCCCAAGGTTCCAAAACGATCCCGTACCGCCCTGAAGCCCTCCAGGCCAGTTTTGGCACGTTTACCGTGTTCAACAGCAACCGGGTCAGCTTAATTGACGAGGTGGTATTTTTCATCCCTCCCTCTCCCGTCCTCTCTCCACCTCCCTTTCACCTCTCTCTCTCTCTCTCTCTCTCTCTCTCTCTCTCTCTCTCTCTCTCTCTCTTTATCTTCCTCTCCCTTCTCTCCCTCTCTCCCTCTCTATGTCTTTAACTCAAACATGATCTGCAACATTTTAAGTTGTACTGCGAACCCCACGCCGTACTGAACAACGGAAACAAAATGGCGTCCGGGTCTGTATTCTCTGAATTATAGGGACTTTAGGGGAAGCTGCTCGAACGCGCCCTCTGTCGGCAGAGCTAGCTCGGACTACAGCAACATATGGCCCTGTCGGAATCCATGGATCAGGCTCGTGGCTTTATCTCCGTCTGACAAAACCTGGAAATACAGGCCGCGTGGCTTGTCGCCGAATTTGAGGTTTTGTTGGCTTGATATAGGTACAGAGTATAATTATCATTCACCAAGAAACTGGGGTCAAACGCTTGTTTGTCTAGATGCCTGTGACCTCATAACGGGCAAGAGAAAAATGTGACCGAAGCCTGAGCCCGAGCCTAAGCCTTCGTTTCGTATATAGACGGCCTTAGTGAGATGTTCACCATCTCTTTAAGGGGCGTTTTATGCACGCCGCACGGAGGAATATTCAGCCCCCTGGGCGGGAAGTGTGCAACACTTCTTCTGGCTTCACATCGCGGTCTGTGGGACAATGTTCACGGCAGGGGTGGGTGTGACGTGGCAGGTGCGAAAAAAAAAATGGGCGTCTTCTTTGGGTTTTGCTGTTAACCCAAAGCGAGGATTCCCGCGAGCCATTTTTCTCCACTTCTTTGTGGTCGTTGGTCGGCGTCCTTTGATATAGAAACAGACGATTGTAGCGACAATGGTGGTTTTTTTTTACCTCAGGCCGCGACGCCAACGGCCAAAAGGTGTCGCCAATCTGTCTCATAGAGTGTAGCACTATATGGCGGGTGCGCTTTTGAAGATTGCAGGCGATCGAGGAAAACAGTGTTATCAGAAAAGAACTGTATATATAGTGTTGCTATTCCCGCGCGTTAAATGCGTTCGTTGCTGTGATATATTGCAGCTGATTATTTTGAATACCCACTGTAAAGATCAGTGGTTGGTCTGCACAGTTATAGAAAGATCTCAGAGTGAATGCTTGGAAAACTGACGATGACATTTGGACTGGATCCGGAACTTGAACCCGAGAGCTATGGCTTAAAGGCCCGTTTAAGGCCCGTTATAAGGCCCGTTATAAGGCCCGTTATAAGGCCCGTTATAAGGCCCGTTATAAGGCCCGTTATAAGGCCCGTTTAAGGCCCGTTATAAGGCCCGTTTAAGGCCCGTTTAAGGCCCGTTATAAGGCCCGTTTAAGGCCCGTTATAAGGCCCGTTTAAGGCCCGTTTAAGGCCCGTTTAAGGCCCGTTTTAGGCCCGTTATAAGGCCCGTTATAAGGCCCGTTTAAGGCCCGTTATTAGGCCCGTTTAAGGCCCGTTTACACAGGCGAGCGGTAACGGCAAGCTGCAGCGGAGAGCGGTGATGCTGCTCGGTATTTTGCGTTTACGCAGGAGCGATAAACCGTTCGGTATCTATGCAAATGGCATTCCCCAAATACACTGGAGCGGAGGCCCGCTTGGTATGTATGCAAATGACTTCCTCCAAAAAAATAATGTCGCCGCTCCGACGAAATCACAAGCAAGAAGAAGCTCTCTTACTTCTGATATTCTAATAAGCGAGAAGACTGCGTGACAAGCGAAATAGAAAAAGAAGAATTTGAGTATATGAAACTCTTCAGAAACGTGTCCGAATTTGGAGAATATCACACACTAGTACGAGAGTTAGATAGCCACAAGCTACCCAGCCCTTAGACGGCGGCCTTCCTAAAATTAATAAGTCAACTAATCTCTGCCGGGCAAGAAGGAAAAGAGGTCGCCCCAAAAGAACATGGCGACGTACGTATGAACATATAGGAAGGTTTGCGGTGAACACCATGTATCAGGTCTCTTACAGGAAGAGGTATGGTTCTGAAAAGAACCCGAGGGTAACTCGACGTTTCGTCCAGTATGCTCTGGCCGTCATCAGGAGAATGTGATGACGGCCAGAGCATACTGGTCGAAACGTCGAGTTACCCTCAGGTTCTTTTCAGAACCATACCTCTTCCTTTAAGAGACCTGATACATGGTGTTCACCGCAAACCTTCCTATATTGATTCACCCACCATGCAAAGCCTTAAGTCTCATTGACGTACGTATGGTTGAGGTTGAAAGAAACGATGCGTGCTGGAGCTCATGGAGTGCGGTGCGCCATGCAGCCTCAGACCGACCCCAGTGGTAGGCTGATGTCCTAGCCTTATGTGCCTCCTGGCACTCAGAGATTTTATTTTTTTTAGTATCCCTGCTGCCGGGTTGTGGGGTTTGCCAGTCAGAGGCGTTTATCCATTAACTGCAGCCGTGTATCTCCGGGGATCACTGCTCCCAGTTTCACTGAGATGCGACCGAACAATTCGCTGCAAGACTGGCCTCATCAGTTCGGGGATTACGCACGGGTGGAGGCAACTTTTCAAACTATAAATTTCAATTGAGAATTTGGCAAAGAAAACTTTGACTGGACCGGGACTTGAACCCGAGACCTCTGGATTAATGTGACAGTGTTTTTCCATATGAGCTATCCGGCCCTTAGATGGTGGCCTTCCCTAATAGTCAGCTAGTCTTTGTGCCGGGGTGGGGGCGCCAGTCAGAAGCAACTCAACCAGTAACTGCCGTACATCTCCAGGGATCACACCCCCGCTGTCATTAAGATGCAAACAACCAATTGTTGTAAACCTGGCTACGGCAGCTCATCAGGGACCACACAAAATGGATGCAGCTCTTTCAATTCAAGGCAAACCTTTCTCAAAGGTATATGCATGGCGACTGTGCATGCAGAAAGTTTCTACTATAGGACCGTAACGTCAAGCAGTTTGCAATATTTTTTCACATTACTTTATACATTCAATGAAATCAATATAAACGGAGATGAATTAAAATCTTCCCGGATTTGTTTTCAACAATTTGAACAATTTTCCTCCTCTAAGATTTGAAAAAAATAAAAATAAGATTTGAAAAAAAATAAACTAAACCTAATCCATCCCCTCTCCCTGCCCTTCCCTTTGATCCCACCCTACCCCGTCGATCCTTGTCCTTGTCACTCTGCCTTCGATAAAGGTCCTGCTACACGATGCGAGATGTCAGGCACTCCTATTTTAGAAATTTGAACAATTTTCAGCTTTTCGGGCGAAATGAAAACAAAATTGGGATAGTAAAAAAAACACCGTTTACACAAGGACGGGCCTGATGGAGCTTTCGTTGAAGCAATTTACTTCATCAGATAAAATCAAGAGGGTCATCTTTTTTCCTTTCCCTTCCTTTTAAAGGACAAATAATAAGTCCAGTTGCATCTGTGGCGCCCGGATCGTCTGCCAAATGGACCCTAATGAGCTGCAGCGTAATGACCAGAACGACTTTTACTGCATGGGAGCAACATCGCTGCGCGCCCTAAAAAAGATGATTGGACATCAATCAATCCAGGTTAATTCTAGCCCGTTTCAGAAGGACATGACTGTGTACAGCAGACAAGTTTTGGTTGGTGGTGATGAGGGTATGGGTATGGGTAAAGCGGCCTCACCAGTCGTATATGGATTTATTAGACCGGGTGGTTATACGCATTATAGATCATGGCTTGGCGCGCTGTTATACACCTCGCGGCCTCGTGGCTAAAACGCGGTGCATGCGCAGATCAAGACCCGCCCGTGAAGGATTAGGCGGTCTCAGAGAAATGAATGTATTCAGGTAAGTGACTGTTCGGGTATATTACTTGGCTACCTGGAAGGCCATGACTGGTTAGCATACTGGTTCATGTATAGGTTAGTCGGTTGGTTTGCCCATTGGTGGGTTGATTGGTTGGTTGGATCGGTCAGTCAGTCGGTTTATTGGTCTGTTGGTTGGATGGTTGGCCGGTCGGCCAGTCGGTTTGTTGGTCGCTTGGTTCAACTTGGTTGGTCGGTGGTATGATTGGTCAGTTAGTTAGTTGGCCGGTCGATCAGTCAGTTGGTTGAACTGTTGTCTGTTTGGCCGGTTGACTGGTCGGTTGGTCGGTCGGTCGGTTGTTCAGTTGGATGGTTGGTTGTTTGTTTGCTTGTTTGTTTGTTTGTTCGCTTGGTTGGTTGGTTGATTAATTGGTGGGTTGGTTGAATGCCAACCAACGAACGGACGAACGAACGGACGAACGAACGGATGGACGAACGAACGGACGGACGGACGAACGAACGAACGAACGGACGAACGAACGGACGAACGAACGAACGAACGAACGAACGAACGGACGAACGAACGAACGAACGAACGAACGAACGAACGAACGAACGAACGAACGAACGAACGAACGAACGTTCAATAGGTCGTGACTAAAATGAGGACCATTGCTCTTGGACATCAAATAAGAGATACGCAGACACGAGGTGTGACTTTAAACTATTAAGAGATACACGATGTGTGACAAGGTCTGCTCGATCGTACATTGACATGCTGCCATTGATGAGGCACGAGATGTCGGCATCAAGGTCGACTACGCACCTGCTACCCCCAAACGACGGGTGCTTTGTATCACTACCTGTTAAACGCTAATCTTTATACTTGTTTTGTGCATGTCAAAGATTGAATCGGCAAAGTTCGGTCAATGACATCAACATCTGCGTTCTCTCTTCCTCTCCCCCTCTCTCTCTCCCTCTCCCCTCTCTACATCTTTCCCTCCTCTCTCCTTCCCCCTCTCTCCCTCTCTATCCCTCTCTCCCTCTCTCGCTCTCTTCTCTCTCTGCCGGCTCATTTCCTCTCTTCTCTCTCTCTCCCCTCTCTCTCTCCCCTCTCTCTCCCCCCGCTCTCTCCCTCTCTCCCCGTTTCCCCCGCCCTCTCTCTCCCTCCCCTCTCTCTCCTACGCCCTCTCTTTCGGCAGAAGTATACCAGCTGTTCAATGCCAGTAAATTGTCAAGCGACATCCAGCAATATACAGTAAAATATTACGCAAATTCCTGTTGCAGATGAAAGGGTTTTTCGAAAGTGTTATTCCCATTCTAGAATGGTCTCTCTAAATCGGAATACATTAGTGTTGTGTGTTGTCCCTTCGTCAAAGGTCAGCAATGTTGATACACTATGAGATTATAGTTATTCCAGGGCAACTATGAAAGCAGGATTCTACTTTAGGCAGAAATTCCTGTAGGCCAACTTGAAAGCAGTGTTCCTGGGCGTGTGTGACTGTCGACCAGCAAGATTAAAACAAGTTGAAAGCACAATGTATTGCAAGCGTTACACTTTATTTGGTCCCAAATAAACGTGTACGGTTTAGTTTCGTGGGTGAGATGAGAGTAGTTATTCCAGGGCAACTATAAAAAGCAGGATTCTGGATTGATATATTGTACATGCAGCCCCATTGGAGCGTTTTCTGTGCAATGAAGATGCGTTGACCGTCTCGTCTGATCTATATACATCTTTATATACTGTACATACATCTATACATACAACGCTCTTAATGGCATTCGACACGAGAAAAGGTTAATGTGCTATGCATTGTCCATTCGTTAAAAACCGCACTATAGCTCAGTTTATTGAAAGATTCACTTCGCAACGACATGAAAACGTCGGGCAAAGGGACTTGTGAACGACTATTTTATGGGCGACAGTTATGGTCATTAGGAATGGATGGATAAATCAAATCGGTGGTGCCAACGTCTATTTTCTTGTCCAAATAGCACTTCGGCAATTAGGTACAGATGCTCTACATCACGGCCAAATCGATTGGAGTGCGGTGTGGTCATAGCGCCCTCTATATCGATTTAGCTGCCCGTCATTGCAAAAGACAAAAAAAAAAAAAAAATAGACCACCCCTAGTGACGAGAGTCGTGCGTTGCCAGACATTGACGGACTACGGGGATTCTCCAATGAAAACAACACTTTTTCATTTTCTAGAACAGGTTCGATTCGGTCTGGGGAGGGAAAATGGGTCGAGGGACAAAGGGCGACAAAGGCGGACGATTGAATTAACCACCGCCCCACACACCTTCGGCGACACTTTCGACGATACACACGGGTGAAACGTGGTGAAGACCTGAAATTATACAGTAACTGAAAAAACACAGATTCCCCCCCCCCCATTTTCTTCAAATGGAAAGTGTTTCTGTACGTATTCCATGTATTCGTACGATATACGCTGGAATATGGTTCACATTTTTAAGAGAAGAGGGTGAAAAAGAAGTAGATCAGAAATAAACATTAACCCACTTTTATGGAAACCGTGTTCCATTTGCAGCATGTGATCGAAACGAAAGTAACGGGGGACTTGCCTTTCTTTTCTTTTTCGAACACAAATGTTCTCTCTAGAACTTGCCAGGCTTTCCTTTGAAGCAAACGGGTCTTTGACTTGAAGCATTCGACAACAAAATTGCAGCAGAACTTGGACTGGCCCCCACAGTGCACACTGCAAGAACGTATGGCCCGACGTTTCGACCAGTGCAGGGTGCAATTGGTGCCTTACGGGAAAGGTCCAGCTAGGATCGAAACGTCGGGCAGTTATTATTTTTGGGGGGTTTAGAACACCCGTTATTTTCACCTCGGAAGAAGCAGGACCCCCGACCCCAGACACACCACAGCAGCCCTGGCCATACTTTGAGGCCTGGTCCGCACGTCTTTCCAGGTAGCAATTTTACCAAGAAAGCCCTGGGTACAATATTGAACAGACAGCGGTCTCGGGGCATGGGCGCTATGCAGTAACGATGAAGAAATGTGGGATCACGAACTCTGACCTCTGTCCGTGTGGACAGATACAAACCCACGGGCACGTCATTAACCAGTGCCCTGTGATGAGAACCCCGTGCCAACTCACAGAAGTAGATAAATCAGAACGGGTCACCTACGTCAATCAGTAACGACCAATTTTGACTGCTGCGATTGACATACGAGAGGGTGAGTTACCTCGGAAGAAAAAAAAAACCTGTTATGAGCACGGTGAACACGAATACTTGTAGAGATGTGGCAACGCATTAAAAAAAACCTGACTAGACTAGCATTCTGGTGAGTGTGTATTAAGCTTGGCAAAGATTGAAAGGATTCTATAAGACTATGGGCCTACACCATCTCAATCTGACCCCAAACCAAGATACATTATGCACACGATGTGCCATAATGGGTAATGCTGCTATAATATTTTTCGGTCTGAGTATCGACTACCATACCTTTTTTTTCAGCTTGAACTCCACCGCTGCCAAGTCCGTATACAAATTAATTGGCTACAGATTAAATTTAGCCACGGACATATGGAAGTGACTCCCATTGACTCGTGTGTGCTTTCTAGTCATAGCCAATAATATTCGGACCCGGTGTAACTGCATTAGCGTTACTTTCTAAACAGCGCCACCATTTGCCTCTACATGCGTTGATTGCGCTGTGCTTGATTAATTCCCTTTGACTACGGAGGCCTTACAATGCCATTAATCACGAACTGCTTGTAAAAGTAATAAACTATATCGCTCGCAGCTGATATAATTTTTTTACACGGGCGTTATCAATAGCATAATTGGTTTTTGATTGATATTCCAGCTAACCTACCATCCAGGAAATTGATTATTACGCCTTTACAAAAACAAATCCAATCTACCAAGTAGCATGTGATATACTCTCAATATGATTTAGTAGTTTTTTTTCGGGGGAAAATTCAATATTTTCGTTGAATAGACCTAGCTCACTTTCAGAGGGTCCTCTTGGTAGACGAATTATTAGGTGAAAATATTGGTGCCTCCAGCACATTCGTATAACACCTCGCCTAATAAGCGCGTGTTACTCGGTATAAATGTGCCAGCAACGGACCTGTAATATATTTTTTGGCTGCATGTTGCTTAATAATCTTCATAATGGCGAGCGGTTTATTACAGTCTAGGGAGGTATGGGGCTGGACGCTTTGCCTCGCTAGATCGATTTGTACAGCCGTCCTGAGGCAGAGCGGGGTGAGGGAGGGGAGAGGGGAGGGGAGGGGAGGGGAGGGGAGGGGAGGGATGCAGACAGGGATGGAGGGAGGGATGGAGGCAGGGAGGGAGGGATGGAGGCAGGGATGGAGGGAGGGATGGAGGCAGGGAGGGAGGCAGGGTGGCAGGGAGGGAGGCAGGCGGGGAGGCAGGCAGGGAGAGAGGGGGAGGCAGGCAGGGAGGGGGAGAGGGGAGGGAGGGGAGGGGAGGGGAGGGATGCAGGCAGGGATGGAGGGAGAGATGGAGGCAGGGAGGGAGGGATGGAGGCAGGGATGGAGGGAGGGATGGAGGCAGGGAGGGAGGCAGGGAGGCAGGGGAGGGAGGCAGGCGGGGAGGCAGGCAGGGAGAGAGGGGGAGGCAGGCAGGGAGGGGGAGAGGGGAGGGAGGGGAGGGGAGGGGAGGGATGCAGGCAGGGAGGGAGGGAGAGATGGAGGCAGGGAGGGAGGGATGGAGGCAGGGATGGAGGGAGGGATGGAGGCAGGGAGGGAGGCAGGGAGGCAGGGAGGGAGGCAGGCGGGGAGGCAGGCAGGGAGAGAGGGGGAGGCAGGCAGGGAGGGGGAGAGGGGAGGCAGGCAGGGGGAAGAGGCGAGGCAGGCAGGGGAGGGAGAGAGGGGGAAGCAGGGAGGGAGGGGGAGAGGGGAGGCAGGCAGGGGGAGGGAGGCAGGCAGGGAGGGAGGGAGGGAGGCAGGGAGGCAAGCAGGGAGAGAGGGGGAGGAAGGCAGGCAGGGAGAGAGGGAGAGGCAGGCAGGGGAGGGAGCCGGGAGGGAGAGGGAGAGGAGGGGTCACAATGCTATTGACAACAGCGGGCAGTTTGTCGGTCAATTCCTTCCCAAACGTGTAGCCGAGCACTGTGCATACACGTGGTTTCAAAGGACACGGCAGGTTCACCGTACAGGAACGGTAAATAGAGAACGGTGCCCTTAACGCGCGGCAGAGAGTGGGAGGCTGTTCTTGTCCAGGGGCGTAAAAGTGGAGAGGGTTTAGGGGAATACAGTGACTGAGTGGGGGATTTCTCTCTCTCTGGCTCTCTCTTTTCCTGTTTATCTCAGTCTCTCGTTGTCTCTCTCCGTCTCTCTTTTTCTCTTTCTATCTTCTCTCTTCTCATCTTCCCCTCTCTCTCTCTCACTTCTCTCATCTTCGTCCCTCCCTCGCATTCTCTCTCTCCCCCTCTCTCTCCTCGCCTTGTCTCCCTCCTCTCTCCACCTAACCTCCCTAGCTCCCTACCTCTCTCCCCTCTCTCTTTCCCCTCCCCTCTCCCTCTCACTCATTCCCTCTCTCCATCTCCACCTCTCTCTCCCTATCCCCTCCCTCTTCCTATCCCTTCCCCTCCTCTCTCCCAAACCCTCCCTCTCTCTCTTCACATATACACATGGGGGCCCTCCGTACATACTGTATACATATACATATATACACGGAGGCCTACATATTCCGTTTCATCAAAACCAGTGTAAATCAAAGGGAGGCAGTCCAGACAAAATAGTCGGTTTCCTTAACTATACGACTCTTGGTAATCACGCGCTACTCGCTATAATGTGTATTCGGTACAGTTAACTCGGATTGTTTCAACCCCACCCCCTCCCCATAAAAAATGCCTCGCAGGATTCTGAAATCCAGGCTTACAATCGCATGGAACCATGTTTGCGTACATCGTCGGCAAATCTTTTTCCGAGGCCCAATCCAATCAGTGTTGAGCGTGCACCTTTAATCAATCAGGCGCTCGGTCACGCTCAACAATCGTGTATCCCGGAGCGTGGTCGCCACCATCACGAAGCAGAGCCAATTAAAGGTGCAATGCCATCAACATTTTTTCTTTTCTTTTACCGATTGAACGATTCAGTCTGCCATTCAAAGGTATACATTGCACAAACATTATGCCCAATAAACAAGGGTTCAGCAATGTCGTTTCCACAACCACTAGGGTCTGGTTACATCAAAATTGTTTTGAAAAAAAAAGAGAATAATGATTGATTTTGAACACCGAAGGGTAATAGAATAGTTGCACTTATTAGAATAAGTTGAATTTCAGAATTTACTTTTGACTTTTGTGTGTATATGATTATATAAAACACTTAGTCTTCAAGAATTTAAGAAAATATTTCCGAAGGCCAATCAACGGTCCAAAGCACTTCGGCAATTACCTTAGTTATAGTAATGGTAAAAGTGAAGGATAACACAATTTGGTTTATTATGTAAGGAGAAATTTATGTACTCGGCCTTTGAAGGACCAGAGCAGGATATTGTACCGACGACATGGTCAGGGAGACTATTGCAAATTCTAACTGCCGCGTGGATAAAACTTCTATCTAGAGAGTGAGTCCTTGCAGCAGGGATTGCCAGAGCACGATCAAGGCATTGCAGAACTAAATCGTGTCTGTCATGCGCCGCCAGATTGCACCTGTAAGTGCCTTCATGGTCCGTGCTTCATGGTATTTATGTGAGTTGATTACTTAGTACACACACGCCAGGCAGAGCCTTGCGATCGTCAGGCTGAGGCATAGGTCTACTGGTGCAACACAGAGCCTGAGCCTGAGCCTGAGCCTGAGCCTGGGCCTAAGCCAGAGCGGCCTGGGCCTGAGCCAGAGCCAGACCCTGAGCCTGAGCCTGAGCCAGAGCCTGAGTCTGAGTCAGAGCCAGAGCCTGAGCCTGAGCCTGAGCCTGAGCCTGAGCCAGAGCAGAGCCAGAGCCTGAGCCTGAGCCTGAGCCTGAGCCTAAGTCAGAGCCTGAGCCTGAGCCCTATTCTGAGCCTAAGTCAGAGCCTGAGCCTGAGCCTAAGTCAGAGCCTGAGCCTGAGCCTGAGCCTGAGCCAGAGCCAGAGCCAGAGCCTGAGCCTGAGCCTAAGTCAGAGCCTGAGCCTGAGCCCTATTCTGAGCCTAAGTCAGAGCCTGAGCCTGAGCCTAAGTCAGAGCCTGAGCCTGGGCCTGAGCCTGAGCCAGAGCCTGGGCCTGAGCCTGAGCCTGAGCCCGAGCCTGAGCCTGAGCCTAAGTCAGAGCCTGGGCCAGGGCCAGAGCCAGAGCATGTGTCATGAGCTACACCCTGAGCAACTTGAGCCTGGGCCAGAGCCAGAGTCAGAGCCTGAGCCTGAGCCTGAGTTAGATCCTGAGCAAGAGCCTGGGCAGTGCCAGAGCCTCTCCTCACCTCTCCCTTTCTCTTCCCGCTCTCATCTATAAATCTCCTCTCTCTCTACCCCTATCTCTTTCTATCTCTCTCCCTCTCTCTCCCTCCCTCTATCTACATCCCTCTCTCCCCTTTCTCCTACTCTCTTTCTATCGCTTTCCCTCTCTCTCCCTCTCACCCCTCTCTCTCTACCCCTGTCTTCCGCTCGTTCTAACATTTCTATCTCTCTCACCCTCTCTCTCTCCCTCTCTCTCTGTCTCTCCCCCTCTCTCTCTCTCTGTCCCTTTCTCTCTTTCGTTCTCCTCCTCACTCTCTCTCTCTCCTCCTCCTCCCCCCCCCTCTCTCTCTCTCTCTCTCTCTGCCCCTCCAAACTCCCTCCCGCCCTCCCCCATCTAATCAGGCAGCTCGGCCAACAGTCGGCGACTCGCTCGCTCACGCAATTCTACATCATTTTCAAAACGAGTCGCCAGTCGATCCCGCCCCCTCGAACCCCTTCTCCCTATATGATATATAATACGTGTACATCCCCCGCATCGGAAGAGCCATGTATATATGCGCACGCCGCAGTAACACGGCCACAGCAAATTAACACAGCGAGGATCGCGCACGGCGTTCTGCACTTTTCCCTCCCACCCAACCCCCCCGCCCAACCATTGCCAACCATCCCGAACAACCTGTTTACTCTGGCCTCTGCGGACCACCCCCCCCCCCAACCCTCCCTGTCGAGGTCGGCGCGGGAGACGCATCCTCGGTAATTGATGAAGGCATGAAGAACAGAGAAGAGGAAGACCAAAAAACAAAAAAACCAGGAGGAGATGGGACGGCGGAAGGACGGCATATCGAAATTCAAGGCTCGGATGAGAAGTGATTATAACCTGAGATGGGCTGACGTTTGTATTACAGCATTTTTTCTTTGGTTCCAAGGTAGAAACCAGTTACACGGTAATGTTGCATATTGCCTGCTGGCTCATAGGCCTACCGACCAAAAAGGCAGAACAGGGGCAGTTAATTTCCCCGTGCGGTTTTTGTTTTCAATATTGCATCGCGTCTCATTTTGCCCCGTGCCCGTCCATACAAAAAAAAATTGTGGTTATGATCAAGGTTTGGATGACAGACCTTGATCATACTGATCATGTTGCACGACAAACTTATGATATGAAATGATAAAAAAAATGAGTTCCTGAACTGGACAACAGTTGTAGAAAATACAAATCCATAACATTACCGTTGGTGACTCATTATTTCTCGTACCACATGCGTTCGAAATTAATTGGGGGTCATGGTTAGACTCGGAATTGACAATGAATTCCCGCGATATCTTCACGATATCAAACGAATGAGTAAATTCCTGCCACAGGCGTCCCTTCTAACATTAATAAATGGACCGTGATAGGAGCTGAGCATACAGGGAACTTAAAGGCCCGATACAACACTGGGAAGATGGGAAAACATCGATGTCTACAGATTTCCTTCAAATCTACACAGTTTGTAGATGGTCACGATAGAATCCTCATGTTGAAATCTTACGGTCTGGAATGCTGTACTTCTCGAGAATTCTTCACTTAAACATCCACAAATTGTTTATTACTCGCGAGTAATAAACTATTATTTTCTTACGTACACTACAGAACGGTGCGAATACTGTGACGATTTTTCTACTTTCTCAGATTACCATTCGAGCTAAAACCTTTGCAAGATTTCCTTTTTTGGAATGTTTAATGGTTTAACACACAAACTAAGGCAATCTTTGGACTTTTACCAATGTTGTATATAAGCACTTTAAGCGCTCATTGTGTACACACCAACGCAAGTCCAAGTAACTTACAAGATTTGACCACTGAAAAACGGATACCCAGGCCCGAAGTTGCCTCTATTCCCTAACCATCTGTTCAAATACCGCCACAAACTCTGTCCTAACATGCCGACGTTTGTTTGTGCGATGCAGGGGGGGGGGTCGTGGCGTCTGTCGTCTGTCGCCCCCAACGGCACTCGATATCCAAAGTCCTGCCCACTTTCAAACGGTCATCAGCTTGCGATGATGATCAATACTATCAACAGTGGCAGCGGCTGAGTGCCCGTGACGAACGCATAGGCCTATGTAGTTTAATTCTTGTATAATAAACATGGGTTGTCTACGGAACGAATACCAACCCGATTACAGCGTGGGCACTTAGGCTATAGACGGCCAAAAGGGACAAAATTCAACTTCTTTAAATTTTTAAGATGTGAAGACCATATATAAAAAAACCTAAAGATGAATAACGAAAACCATAAATAAAGGCCGAATAAACAGGTAAGTTTTTTTTCCCCAACATCTTTAGATTTTACAACTTTTTATTTTGACCCTTTAGGCCGCCCATACACACAGGGCGCAAAAAGAGGCCCGACACAAACATGTCCCAATTTTCTGATTGCCGGGTAGATAGCTACAGCGCGATATCGCTCCTCTAAAGTCAGCTCATATATAATAGTCTACCGGTACGGTACATGTACGCCTGTAAAGAATTAGGCCCTATATAAAATATGCCGTTATAATCGATTGAGATTCCGCTGCTTTTCCTATATTGACCCCGAAACCCATTCACTATATTGCCGGAGCCTGCTCTGCCCAATCCGGCCCCCAACAACCCTCCCCTATATAGAACAAACAAAACAGTGGTCGAGGTCGGTTTCGTTCCATATGGTCGAAGCACGAGTTCATCCCCCGGCCATACGACCTCGCATGTAAATGGCTGCCATTGACCGCAATAGTAAACACCGATATTGCAGCAACTCGTTGCCTGTAGGCCTGTATATGAAAGCAATCCTGGTACGGTCAAACTCTCCCTCCCTTCCCTTCCCCCTCTTCCCTCGAAGGGAGTGACACCAAACGAGCAAAAGAACACCCGCCTTGCGGTTGCCATATCAATATCACGTTGCCATATTAAACAGGAGGGGAAGTTGTCATTGAGGAAGGGATCAGGGATGGGGGAGGAAAACAGGGAGGGGGGGGGGTTCAAATGGGCCCTATAAATAGCTCTATAGAGAAGCCACTTCGCGAAGCTGGGCAGCGCAAGATTTACGTGAAGAAACAAAATAGGCAGACGTGTTTTTTTCTTCCAGACTTGTTGCATGGGGAAAAAGGCGGGAAAAACCTATCCACACACGCGAACGAGATCCGTCAGAATATCACAGAGGATTGTCGACGCCAATTATGGAGACACACACAAACTCAATGCGAGTCCACCTTTGCTTCACTGTGTCGCAGGTCGCGAATATTAGATCTGTTTTCGAATTGATTGCAGTTGTAATCAGCAGCGGCACTTTTACGAGCTCAAGCGCACGATCGCAACTTTTGCCTAAAATGCATCGTTCTCCAGAAACTAATGTGTAGATCCCACAGCAGAAGGGCCTTTCGCACGGACCGGTCTCTTTTCTCAAAGACAAAGCCAGGTTTTTGCACTCTCTGAGAAAGGTCCTGCTGATATCCAAACGCTGGCCTCTCTAAATTCATTTTATATCTTAAAGAAATCCCGTGCAAAAAACCCGGCTATACACGCGAGTAAAAGTAGAATTTGATAGGATGATGCATAAACAAACGCGTCCCCTATCAGCTACAAAGGTCATTTTTAGAAACCTTTTTTTTCTTCTGAGCGTTATCGAGAACAAAACATGTGTATTCGCACAGTTGTCTCGAAATTTTCTCCACAAACGAAGCGGGTTTCGGGGAAAGCCTAATCTATAGTATAGTGAAAACAAAATGGATATAAAGAAATCAGATAAACTCTTTTATCGTGTTTGTGCGAGTGTGTGTGTGTGTGTTCGGGGACCTGTGTATAATCCATCCCGTATACAACAGCTGTTCGGCTGAGGCCGATCAATGCCGAAAACCCGGTAGGCTCTATTGAAATGTATCGCCCTTCCATTATGTATTTGGCTTTGGCGCGCGTTGCGCGGGGAAGGGAAATCTCGTTGGCGATCATGCCCGCGGATAGCTGACTCATTAACCTCCGGGGGTCGGACGAGAGAGGCAAAGTCAAATTGGGATGCGTGCGTGTGTGTGTGTGTGTTCGACCAGACATCTGTTTGAGTGCGTGAGTCCATTAAGGTGGGAGGAAATTACAGAATCAAAACCGCAGACGCAGCAGATGGAAATGAAATAGGGTGTGAGTCGACTGTGAGTCGACTGTAAGTCGACTATGAGTCGACTGTAAATCGACTGTAAATCGACTACGAGTCGACTGCGAGTCGACTTCGAGTCGACTTCGAGTCGACTATGTGTTGACTGTGAGTCAACTGTGAGTTGACTGCAAATCAACTGTGAGTCGACTATGAGTCAGCTGTGAGTCGACTGTGAGTTGACTGTGAGTCGACTGCCTGAATGACATAATGTCCCATAGTTCAAGTTTCCCACCTGCTTATGATCTGGCCTGTGTCAATTCCCATCTCAAGCTTTCCTGAGTTCCTCGATCCTATCTCCTTCCTGCCTTAGCCCTTTAAAGCCACTCTATGGCTTTATAGCCTTGTTTTGGGCGAAATTGCGTTAACAAGCTTAGTTTCAGACACCCGTGTTTTTTTTTTTTTTTTCAATTCTAGGAATGTGTAAAGTCATACAAAAGTGTTGCAAGGCTGCCTTGAACGACCACAAGGGCGAATCTCGATAAGAATCGCAAGGCCTGACATTTTCGATCCTAACGGGACCTTTCTCGGGGTCCTGCTAGATTCGAGAGGTTTCGAAACGTTGAGTCACCGGCTCTTTTCAGAGCCACACTCAGTCTCAAAGGAGATGATAAACATGGTGTCACCGCAAACCAATTAATAATAGATTCGAGAGGGTCTGCTACTATCGAAACGTTGGGCACTCTATTTTTTTGTGAGAGTCCGTAATATGCATTATAAAGGGACCTTGTGATGGGTAAGGGTTTATCTTTGTCAGGCTAGCTCCTATGGAATTTTGGGGGGATGGAGTGGGGGCGGTCGAGTACCATACGCGATGGGTATTATCACGGCCATCAGTGTAATTTCACTTTGCTAAATAGGCTTCTCCCTCTCTCTCCTCCCTCCTTCCCTCCCTCAACTCCGCTTCCTTGCCCTTCCCGAATGACGCCAACGAGACTCGACACTCCGCAAGCGCTGCAATCCAACTTGAAGGGGGGAAGGACAAGAGAAGGAAGAGGGGAGAAGGGAATGGGGAAGGGGAAGGTGAAGAGGGAGGGGGAGGCGGTTCCCCCGGCAAATTAACCCTTCGGGAGTGACCTTCTGACGAGCCTCGGATTATTAAGGGCGCGAGGGTGTGGCGCGAGGGTTACACAACGACACTTTTTTGGCGTCTCCGGCAGAGGTCGTGCACTCTTGAGATCATGGGGGAAGGCCCTTATGATTCGAGGAGACGTCACTGCCTCGCTCTCTGCGCATGCGCTGTTCTCCTTCTATAACACTACCCCCCCCCACGTCTGAAGGCACGGGACCTTTCATTTCATCAAATCTCGGCTTATGCTCCGACTCTCGGAGCTCGTCTCATTTTAAGATCGATCTTAGGACTTAGGGCATGTCCTCGGGCGAAGATATCGATCTCCGTCACCCAAAATAGCTGCAATCACAGATTGGGAATCTTTGTTGAAGTTAATGTTTGGGAATTTCTCCTCTCTTCCTCTCCCTCTACCCCACTCTCCTTCTCCCTCCCTCTCCATCTCCCTCTCCCCCTCTATCTCTCTCTCCCTCTTCCTATATCCCTCTTTCCCTCTCTCCCTCTCCCTCTACCCCCTCTCCTTCTCCCTCCCTCTCCATCTCCCTCCCTCTCCACCTCCCTCTCTCCATCTCTTTCTCTCTCCCTCTTCCTCTATCCCTCTCTCCCTCTCCCCTCTCTCCCTCTCCCTCTACCCCCTCTCCCTCCCGCTCCATCTCCCTCTCCCCCTCTATCTCTCTCTCCCTCTTCCTATATCCCTCTCCCACTCTCCCCCTCTCTCCCTCTCCCTCTATCCCCTCTATCCCCCTCTTTCTCTCTCTCCAAATAAGTATCTATGCAAATTCAGGTTGTTGTTTGTCGTTGAATTTGAAGGGTTGTTGGCTTGATGAGTACAGAGTAGTCACCAGGAAACTGGGGCCAAACGCTTGTTTCTAGATTCCTGTAACAATTATATATAATGGGTATCGAGAAATATGACTGAAACCCAAGTCCGAGCCTAAGCCTTCATTTCGTAAAAGGCCTATTATGACTTTGCAAAGCAGGCCAAACAGAGGGCGATCCAAGCAACGTGCGTAAAAAAGATCGGAGAAGATAAAGATGAAGACGAAAGAGGGGATAAAGGAGTAGGAGGGGATAGAGAAGGAAGAAGGGAGGAGATGAAGAACGAATGAAGGAAAGGAGACGGAAGTTGGAAGAGGGGTCGGAGAAGGAAGGGAGGCATTGAAGGACAATATGACAGAGAAGGAAGGAAGGATGATATGGTGACGGAAGGAGGAGGAGATGGAGAAGGAAGAATGGGATGGAGAAGAAAGAAGGGGAGGAGATGGAGAAGGAAGGAAAGATGACATGGAGATGGGAAGAGGAGATGCAGGAAGAAGAAGGAGGAGAAGGAGAAGGAATTGGGATATTGAAAAAAAAAGGAGACAGAGAAGGAAGTAAAGACGATATGGAGAAGGAAGGATGAGGAGATGGATAAGGAAGGAGATGGAGAAGGAAGAAAAAATGAGATGGAGAATGAAGGAGGGGATGGAGAAGGAAGAAGGAAAAGGAGATGGAGAATGAAGGAGGAGATGGAGAAGGAAGAAGGAAAAGGAGATGGAGAATGAAGGAGGAGATGGAGAAGGAAGAAGGAAAAGGAGATGGAGAATGAAGGAGGGGACGGAGAAGGAAGAAGGAAAGGAGAAGGAAGAATGAAAGAGGGGATGGAGAAGGAAGAAAGGAAAGGAGATGACCAGTGGAATAGGAGTTGTATAGAAGGGAAATAGGAGGAGACAGGAGCCAGAGAGCCGGAAGGAGACAGAGAGCCGGAACACCGAAGTCCTCGGTGCTCGGAAACGCTGTGCATCTCCCGTCTGACGGCGACTATATCTGGACGAGGGGAGGGCACTCATATAATAATGGGTTCGGCTGAGGGCAGAGGGGACTAGGGGCGTGATCGCCCGAGGCAAAGAACATTCATCCATCACGGCAGGATATAAAAGGTACAATGTATCCGGTTGGCTAAATATGGAATAGTATCATTTTTTTTAAAGTTTTTACAGCGTAGCATCTGACGGCCGTTTGGATGGCTCGCGAGAGACGGACCGTTGGCATGTGATCCTCTTTTGTCTCTCCCTCTCACTCCCCTCCCTCTCTCTCTCTCTCCATCTCCCTCTCACTCCCCTCCCTCTCTCTCTCTCTCCATCTCCCTCTCACTCCCATCCCTCTCTCTCTCTCTCCATCTCCCTCTCACTCCCCTCCCTCTCTCTCTCTCCATCTCCCTCTCACTCCCATCCCTCTCTCTCTCTCTCTCCATCTCCCTCTCACTCCCATCCCCCCTCTCTCTCCATCTCACTCCCCTCCCCCTCTCTCTCCCCCTCCCTCTGTCTCTCTCCGTCTCTCTCTCCCTCCTTCTGTCTCTCTCTCCCTCTCTCCCTCCCTCTCCCTCTCTCTCCCTCTCTATCTCCCTCCCTCTCTCCCCTCCTCCCTTTCTTTCACTCTCCCCCTCTCTCCCCCTCTCTCCCTCCCTCCATCTCTCTCTCCCTCTCTCTCCCTCCATTTCCCTCCCTCTCTCTCCCTCCCTCTCCTCTATCTCTCCCTCTCCTCTCTCTCCCTCTGTCTCTAACTCCCTCTCCCTCTATCTCTCTTTCTCTACGTCCCTCTCCCCTTCCCTCTCCCTCTTCACCTCTACCTCCATCTCCCTCTCACTCTCTCTCCCTCTCCCCCTCTCTCCATCATACATCCATCTCCCTCTCATTCTCTCTCCTCTATCTCTCCCTCTCCTCTCTCTCCCTCTGTCTCTACCTCCATCTCCCTCTCCCTCTATCTCTCTTTCTCTACGTCCCTCTCCCCTTCCCTCTCCCTCTTCCCCTCTACCTCCATCTCACTCTCTCTCTCCCTCTCTCCCTCCTCTCTCCTTCCATCTCCCTCTCTATCTCTCTCTCTCTGGCTTTGGGGACGATTCTGACCGTGATGGCTTCGATAGCAACGACGACATTTGACACGGGCGCGCCGTAATTGGGGGTCCAGCGAGTGCGATGACAGCACCGGCGGCCAGACGGCCTGCGTGGACGGATGCTCTCTGTCAGCTCCCGGGGACGGATTGCGGAGCTTTGGCAAACTCGGTAACAGCTTGACGGTCGGACTCCCGACCCCCTCCTTTCTACCCCTCTCGAGTCGTCTCAATGTACGGGAGAAGTGACCGTGCGCATTGGTGAGGCAATCTACGCTGCACGAACCGTCCGCTGGATGGAAGGTGCCAATTTATCTCCTATAGTGCTCCGTGCTGGCAGATTTGCGTCGGCTTCACAGAGAAAGAAAAACACCCGTATCGAGATGGATGTTACCTTATGGACACCATGTGCGCTTTTGAGAGAATTTGTGGCTCACTGATGTGCATATTTCCTCGTTTTGAATAAATTTCGTGACTTGATTTTTCATCAATTTTATGGATGATTCTATCAAGAAGACGTGTCAAGATAGCCACACACACTCTCAAAGAGTTCACTGGTTCCCTTCAGAACCACACACACTCACAGTGAGTTCACTGGTTCCCTTCAGAACCACACACACTCTCAAAGAGTTCACTGGTTCCCTTCAGAACCACACACACTCACAGTGAGTTCACTGGTTCCCTCCAGAACCACACACTCACAAAGACTTCACAGGTTCCCTTCAGAACCACACACACTCTCAAAGAGTTCACTGGTTCCCTTCAGAACCACACACACTCACAGTGAGTTCACTGGTTCCCTCCAGAACCACACACTCACAAAGACTTCACATGTTCCCTTCAGAACCCCTTCAGAACCACACACACTCACAGTGAGTTCACTGGTTCCTTTCAGAACCTCACACTCGCAAAGACTTCACAGGTCCCCTTCAGAACCACACACACTCACAAAGACTTCACATGTCCCCTTCAGAACCACACACACTCACAAAGACTTCACAGGTTCCCTTCAGAACCCCTTCAGAACCACACACACTTACAAAGAGTTCACCGGTTCCCTTCAGAGCCATACACACTCACAAAGACTTCACAGGTTCCCTTCAGAACCCCTTCAGAACCACACACTCTCAAAGAGTTCACCGGTTCCCTTCCGAACAACACACTTACAGAGAGTTCACTGGTTCCCTTCCGAACCACACACACTTACATAGAGTTCACTGGTTCCCTTCAGAACCACACACGTACAAAGAGTTCACTGGTTCCCTTCCGAAACACACACACTTACATAGAGTTCACTGGTTCCCTTCAAAACCACACACACTCACAAAGAATATTGTTTAGGTTGTGATGCTATACAAACGCCGAAGAAGTCTGGGTGTAAGACCGCCATGCTCGGCCGATCGCGAACGCGTGACCCTGGAACGGAAGCCAAGAGTCATTCTGAAATCGACCTACTGCATAATAGGCCTATGTACGCATCGACGAATCAATGCAGTACGTTTCGACTGAGCTGATCGAATATTGTATTCCTGAATTCTCAGAAACGTGTCCAATACGTTCCGAACGAAGCAAGCCCTTTTTGAATGTCAGTGTGAGCATCTCATGTTCTATCATATCCATACACATGGGTTCACTGACCGGTTGGTCAGTGACCTTACTCCTCTCCCTCGTGCTGGGAACATGATCCGAATGACAATCAGAGTCAAAGAAAACTTGACGCCAACCCCCCGTCCTCCCTCACCACGCTCGGTGCGACTTTCACACCACTCTATGGCGGCTATCCATTCGTGATTATGATTTTGCGCGGTTTTCATTTCTCGACACACAACACACACAAAACAAGAATCGCTCGAATACGTCAGGCTCGTACGGATGACGTCAGCCACATTCTTCGAACCATAACGGGTGGTACAGAGTGCACGATCGATCATTGTCCATTTACAATCCGGGCCGACGGCGCCTATACGCGCCATCAAAGAGGGCGGTATTGACTGCAGGTTTTGTTTTGCTTAGCTTTTGACCGAGTCGGTCAATAACCCGAGGGGAAAAAATCCGTTTATGTGAGGGAGGATGGCTTCCAATTTTTTTTCAGGGAGGGGAAGGACTTTGTGCGCGTCCATCTAATGATACGGACGCGACTGGTGTATTTCATTGCTATTGCGTTACCGTTCAAATATAGCCCATCGGGTGCATGTAGGCCTACAATATTAAGCGCTGTGGTTGAGGGAGAGTGGCTGTTCGTGTTGGGGACGAGGTGAAATCGAAAGGTTCGCACTGCAGTCCGAGTTTTGGCACGGCCTATACCAGATGACGTAGTTAGTGACATCTCGGACAATTATAGCACCCAGTCCTTCAAACGCAAAGTACATAATATAGGCATCTTATTTCATGTGCGTGATGTTGCACCCTTTCACTCTATAGTTGTTCAAGACTGAAGTATGTGAATGTGGAGTGGGGGAGACCATGAGTCATCTCCTGGAATGCCCACTTCTACCCAATCCCTGCACCCAAGCTGACCTCACTACACTCAGGCCTAATGAGGCTGTCTGCGTCCAGTATCTGTTAGGCGGAGTTTAATCAGAGAGAAAGGACTCGAGAAGAAGAAGACTCTATAGTTGTTGCTAAGCTGCTGTGAACCATTCTGATTAGGCCGTGTGGAGTGCTTCCATATAGTGACCTGTTGCCTATATTATACTATCACCATGATAAAACACCATGCTTGTGTACATGTCCTGTGTGTGTAACTGTGCTGAGTTGGCCTTGAAGGGACAAGACCCCTTTCCTAGAAGTGAGACTTGTCCGAGGAATGCGGACACTGGTCTGGACCGGAACTTGGCCACAGTGAGTCAGTTCACGGAAAGCTACCTTTACTCATGTGCCTATAGCCCTGCCTAAGACCAACAGTGGACCAAACACATCCTTTGATTGTATATAAACCCTGCTGAATGGAGAATCAGACAGACATCGCATCCAGCCGATTAAACCACATCACTCCAAGTACAACGTTGTCTCCAAGTATCTTCATCCGTTAGTTGCATATATCCCACGGTTATAATACCTTAGACCGTACCATTTCTCACGGGCTATTGCGCACCTCAAACAGAGTATAATTCATATATCTTATTGGAACACGTAGTTGGTGTCGCCTGTCGGTATAACGGATCGAAGCCCATAAAATCCTGCCCTTCTGCGGGAGGTCGAATTGGCCGGCAACGGTTGCCAAACGCGCACGGCACGCACGCCTGTGTCCTCGACGGATTCGTGCGCTTGCGCGCCTACTAAGTCTCGTCTTCGGTGGCGCGCGTGACACCGTATAGGCCGGACGCAGACACAATGATGCGTGCAACCTCCGTGCATGCATTTTTAAAGCCGTTGTTTAATTCCTGACACATTTTGTTCTGTCTCTGTGCAAGTTGGGCCTTTAAAAATCGGTGCTCGCTTCACTGCCACACATACACACACACACACAAATGATTACCGAGATCTGGAGCGTTCAACTGAGGATATGGATTGACCTTCCGCGATGGCAACAGCTTTGGAAGAGCGACATCGATATTTACTCAGTAATCTATATGCGCAGCGCGGCAGCTGCGTTCTGATTACTTTCGTCTACGGCTGAGGCTAGATCTTTGCCCATTGGATGCACGGTGGGGGACCGCAGCGATAGCCGTAGCCACGTGGGAGACTGTATGCCCTTTTACGAATCCATAGATCCGGGCTCGGGCTCAGATTTCGTCTCCGTCTGACAAAAGCTGAAAATCCAATTTGTGATTTGCCATCAAATTTAAGGTTTGTTGACTTGGTAAGTACAGTGTTCACTACGAAACTGGGGCCAAGCGCGTGTTTCTATAGATGCCTGTGACATTATAATGGGGTAAGACTTACTAAGAGAAATGTGCCCGAAGCCTAAGACAGAGCGTAAGCCTTAATTTCGTTACAAGACCCATTTCAGACACTGTGCTCATTATAGGTAATGTAGTCTAAGATCCTGACTACTTGTGCACGGCGGCGGGCGGGGTGATTTGTCGCTGTCTGACAGGCACCAGCCTAATAGGCCTTACCTAGACAATCCCGGGCTGCATAATTTTTTTCCCAGCATGGGAAAGTCCATCATTAACAATAACCCTTGCTATTGATTGGGTTTTCATGTTATATTGCATTATTCATGATGCAAAAGCATGAGCGCGTGTCTGATTATTCTCGCACATTGGGCCTACAGATAGGCAAGATGAGATGAGATAAATCTTACCATACATTCATGTACCATAGAGACTTGGAAACTTATGTATTGTACATGTACACAAAGTCATGTAGGCCTTTGTGCATACATGTACATTGTACTCGATATGTGGGTGCGCAAACGGAATATCATGCATAATTCAGTAAAAGGGAAGAAATCCAACTAATAGCAAGCGTTAATGTAAATGATGGCCTTTACCATACTGGGAAAAAAATACTCTTCCGGGCTAGCTGCACCCACGGAGCAAGGACTCTCGTGGCGCACCGAAGAGCAAGAACAGGCGGGAGTCACAGAAATGGGGAGGCAGCCACAGGGGGTCAGGCGATTTATCCCCCTCCTCCCCAGGGCTAGCTGTGCGGAAGTTGAGCATGAAATGAAATTATCCGGAATGCATCCCATCCTGCCTCCTCGCTGCTAATGCGGCCGAGTAATCCAATTACGTGCCCGGGTTGGCTTGGATAAACACAAGGCCACATGGCCGCCATCTTGGAAGTCAGGCTCGTTCAACGAACTGCAGCGAGTCGACTGCGTCCGGTTCGTGACCAACCCCCAAAGATCACATCGTTGTAAACTGATTGCTCTCGGGAAAATAAAACAAAGATGTTTCGTCACGAAACTGAAAACAGTAGATCATGTCTTAAGGAATAAGACTTGAGGCTTTGCATGGTTGGTGATACAATATAGAAGGATTTTTCGGTGACATCGTCTCTTTAAGAAGAGGTATGGTTCTGGAAAGAACCTGAGTGATAACTCGACAGCCAGTATGCTCTGGCCGTCATCAGAAGGAACTCCGAAGGAACTCGGGCTTTTCAGGACCATACCTCTTCTTAAAGAGACCTCATACATGGCGTCACCGCAAACCCTCCTATATCCTTAAACAACTATTTTGGATGATTTCTGTACTTAGATACAGCTAAATGATAAGGCAAACAAAATGTTCGCTTCAATTCACAATTCAAACACAGAGCATGCATCACACGGCCTTTAGATTAAGTTCTTAATTTTTTTTAAACGAAACCTAATAATTTCACCCAAAGTGATAGACTTTCCACTTCAATAGTGTTAAGTCAATAGTGTTAAGTCAATAGTGTTAAGTCAATAGTGTTAAGTCAATAGTGTTAAGTCAATAGTGTTAAGTCAATAGTGTTAAGTCCCCGGGGTAGGAGGTCAACTTTTCCGTGGGCCTGTTGTTGAATAACCTCGCCCCCAAAAAGAGATAATTATTAATCATCATCCGATATGATGGCGCTGAAACCCAGAAGGGCATTCACTCAACCTTATTTTTACAAACAAATAAATGAAAAAAATCACTGTGAACTTTAAAACTAAGAAGAGGTCTCGGGTTTAAATCCCAGTCCGGTCAAAACTTTTCTTTGCCATTTTTTTTTCAATCAAATCTAACCTCAGGCCTATTTTTGTTTGGTAAATCAAACTCCTTCTACCAGTTCTAGCGTAAATCCTCATATTACCATTAACCCTAATATTATCATTAACGATTCATCAGAATATAATATAGTGCTGTTCTTCTCGCAACTCTGATTTGGCCCCTTTCTTGATTTCACGGATCAACGATTGCCCCGTTGCTAATCGGATACACGTTTTGGTTTTTTGGTTTTTTTTGCAAGGGGGTGGGGGTTGGGGGAACCTGGCAGTTTGCCAAGACGCGAACCTGCCTCCCTCCCCTCCACCCCCCTCCCACTAGCCTCTTCATCCCGCCTCCAACGGTTGCCCCTGGTAACACTTTTAGGCGAGCGATTGATTTTTTTCTTTCTTTCGTGGAGCTGAGGACGGTGGAGGGTCGAGAATGGGAACTTCGATGGGCCGAGGAGAATGCGGACATGCGACTCTGCGTGTGGCACCGTTACGGGGGGGGGGTTACGGGGGGGGGGTCGGGTGAGGATGGAGGGTGGTGATACGGGTGGACGGGTCGTGTCAGATAAGTCACAGCTCTGAGCGCCCGTGTAGAAAGGTCAGACCAGGGCGGGAGCATCTCACTGCAGACGATTAAGCACCGCTGATGGTACCATACTTCACTTGCTGCCTATCGAATATCTCCTCGTGGTTTACAAGCGCTTACATGGTATTTTTCCTTCTTACTTGTCCGACTTACTCACTTTATATTAACCTGACAGAGTGGGACTCTGATCCACTGATGGTACCATACTTCACTGGCTACCTATCAAACAGATGGCCCGTGGGGTTCGCACGCCATTAGTAGCCTAGACATTAATTTGTGCACAATGAAGGGGCCCATGGGTTTGTGCACAATGAAAGACCCATGGGTTTGTGCACAATGAAAGACATGGGTTTGTGTACAATGTAAGACATGGGCTTGTGTACAAAAAAGGCCCATGGGTTTGTGCACAATGGAAGACCCATGGGTTTGTGCACAATGAAAGACCCATGGATTTGTGCACAATGAAAGACCCATGGGTGTGTGCACAATGAAAGGCCCATGGGTTTGTGCACAATGAAAGACCCATGGGTTTGTGCACAATGGAAGACCCATGGGTTTGAGCACAATTGGATAAAATAAATGACACGTACGTTTGTGTACAATGAATAGGCCACGGGTTTACCCACATGAAAAGCCCATAGTTCGTGAGCAATTACGATGACCCCTAGGGCAGTGTACATTGAGTAAACCGTAGCCTTGTAATTACGAAGCCCGTAGGTTCGTGCACGAGAAAATTATATGTAGGCCAATGTGCATAATAGAATGACCCATATTCTTCGCACAGTAAGTAGTCCATAGGTTTGCGCGCAATACGAATCGCATGCGTGTGTACGTGTGCACACGTAAACGACCCCTAGTGTTTGCACACAAAAACTGGTTAGTGTACGGTGATAATTGTGTAAAAGAAAAAAATGGCCCACGTAAAATCAGTTCTGACTAGCTTTTCATAAAGATAAACATGGATCCTCCGTAATTATTCCTGAACTAAAAGTAGGCGACTGTATAATATTCCCAAGAAAACACTCGTGTCCACGTCGCCATGGATACGAAAAAAAGTCGCATACAGTGATCAGCGCATTTCTGACAAACAACAATTTATGGCAAGACACCTTCAAATCGAATTACCGAAAGAGGGGGGGGGGGAGAACGGGAAAATGGCTCGTGGATATTAGCATTATTCATTGGATTTTTTTTTTCTTTTCGGGAAAAACGCTTCGTGAAGTGTCAAAGAGGGGCCGCTACATTAAGACGCGGCCCAGAGCTGGGAGCGGGAGGTCCCTTTGTAAGACGAGAACGCGGGGCTTCCGAAACCCCTTTTGGAGATGGCCCTGGACGAGGGGTCTAGGACGAGGGAGAGGAGAGGATAGGAGGAGACGGGGGAGGAGAGAAAGGAGAGAGGGAGAGAGAAACATAGAGAGAGGGGAGAGAGACAGAGGGGGAAGAGAGAGAGAGGTGGAGAGAGGGAGAGGGAGAGGAGGAGACGGGGATGGAAAGAGAGAAAGGAGAGAGGGAGAGAGAAACATAGAGAGAGGAGAGAGAGAGAGAGAGAGGTGGAGAGAGGGGGAGAGAGAGAGGAGGAGACGGGGAGGAGAGAGAAAGGAGAGAGGGAGAGAAACATACAGAGAGGGAAGAGAGACAGAGGGGGAGAGAGAGGGAGGTGGAGAGAGGGAGAGAGAGAGGAGGAGACGGGGAGGAGAGAGAAAGGAGAGAGGGAGATAAACATACAGAGAGGGAAGAGAGACAGAGGGGGAGAGAGAGGGAGGTGGAGAGAGGGAGAGAGAGAGAGAAGAGGACGGGGGAGGAGAGAGAAAGGAGAGAGGGAGAGAGGAACATACAGAGAGGGAAGAGAGACAGGGGGGGAGAGGTGGAGAGAGGGAGAGAGAGAATAAGAGAGAGGTGGAGATTAGGAAAAGAAAGAATGTCAGAAGCGGGAGGGTAGAGAATGAGAGAGAGGGTGAGAGGGAAAAGAGAGAATGTGAGAGGTGGAGAGGGAGAGAATGAGAGAGAGAGGGTGGGAGGGAGAAGAGAGAATGTTAGAGATGGAGAGATGGAAAAGGGAGAATGAAAGAGGTGGAAAGGGAGAGGATAAGAGCGAGAGTGTGAGAGGGAGAAGAGAGAATGAGAGAGGTGAAGAGGGAGAGAGTGAGAGAGAGGGTGAGAGGGAGAAGAGAGAATATGAGAGGTGGAGAAATGGAAAAGGGAGAATGAAAGAGGAGGGAGAGGGAGAGAATGAGAGCGAGAGTATGAGAGGGAGAAGAGAGAATGTGAGAGAGGGAGAGAATGAATGAGAGAGAGGGTGAGAGGGAAAATGGAGAATGAAAAAGGATGGAGAGGGATATAATGAGAGAGGGGGTTATAGGGAGAAGAGAGAATGAGAGAGGGAGAGAGAGAGGTAGAGGGAGAGAAAGAGAACGCAGCTTCCTTGTGGTGTCGGATAACACACCACGAGCGGTGAGGAAAAAAATGTATCCGCCGCGAGTGTGTATACGTGGCATGCAAACATGCATGGGTTCAGTACCGTAAAACATATTGAGTAACATCATTCTAAACCAACAGTTCGCCCTACGTTGGGCCAAATGTCGAGCAGGAATATTACTGGCAAATGTTAGCTCGAATGCTGGATTGGTCCGAAAATCAACCACCAACTCCCAAACGCCGGTTTTTCGAGGGACTGGCGTTTCTGCATTCTCCAAGGCTTTTGCCTTGGAGAAAAGTGCCGGTAGGACTTCATCGTCAGGCGCGTTGAGATTTTGGATTTTTTTTTTTTTTTTTTTTTTTTTGGGGGGGGGGTTGAGTAGTCCGAGTCAGTCAGTAATGTCACTGCTGTTTGCTTCCGAGAAAGGTCACGCTAGCACCGATAGTTCAGGACGTTTTGGGATTTGCTATCTTGATCGCTGAAGTCAGTCAGGCAAGTCCTATACACAAAATCTGAGATTAACAATTTTGGGTCATCGGAGTCAGTGAGCGGATTGTAGCATCCCTGCCTTCAACACGTCTAATGAAACCGAAGCAAGTGCTGGGCCGACCGATTCCCCCAACCGCTGGTTTTTATTTTATTTTGCCCCAACATAGATTGGGGTTCTGTCTTTCAAAAGGAGGCATGAATGCATAAATATTAAGTTGAAGTAAGAAGCCAAGAGGTTTGTGCACAATGAAAGACCCATACAGTTTGTGCACAATGAATGACCCATATGTTTGTGCACCACGAAAGACCCATTGGTTTGTGCACCACGAAAGGCCCATAGGTTTTGTGCACCTCGAAGGACCAATAGGTTTGTGCACCACGAAAAACCCATTGGTTTGTGCACCACGAAAGGCCCATAGGTTTGTGCACCACGAAAGACCCATTGGTTTGTGCACCACGAAAGACCCATAGGTTTGTACACAATCGAAGACCCATATGTTTGTGCAGAGTAAATATGACTCGTATGTTTGTGCCCCCCCCAAAAAAAAAGATTCGTAGGTTTGTGTACAATGAAGGGCCCAGGGGTTTATGCGAGGGAAAAGCCCATAAATCATGTAGTTCGTACGACCAAGGAGGTATACCTATATATTGCCTTGGTACGACATGAAATGCGTACCGCCAGAAGCGACTGCTCAAGAGGAGGCGTGGTTCTGCGAAGAACCGGTGCGAGAGAACTCGGCATTTCGACCAGGAAGCTCTGGCTTCCTCGGGAGAGTGTGTGGGAATCGAGAGGGAGCTGAATAGCCACTTGGCACTGAACCACTTCTCAATACCCATGGCTGCCACACGGGTTTGCATTCGTAACAATAATGTGCCATTGTCACATCTCGCTAGATAATCGGGAAGAATAACCAATAACCAAAAAATAAATCACTAAGAGTACGCTATGTGTACAAGTGAGTCAAACCTGGCACATTCGGACGACTGTGTTGCTTTTTGTCATGCTGGATATTGTTTTGTGGCGGTCCGAACAGAATCTTCGGTTTCAAACGCGGACTACAGCGGTGCCCGGATTCGGCGGGGCCCGTTGCATAGCGTCACAAGCCGGGGCTCCGAAATCATCGGAGGTCCCGGTGCCAAGTGGGTTTTAATGAGTTCCTGCCCTGAAGATTATGAGCGTATACTTTAAGCACGGACGTGCACACACACACACACACACACCCACCTGTTAGAATGGACAGCTTCTTGATGGCCGGGAAGGGGTTGTTGCCGGACGTGTCCAGGATGTCCAGCTGGTAGACGTGGCCGCGGATCTTGTAGATCTTGCGGTGGAAGTCCTCGATGGTGGGCGTGTACTGGTCGTCGAACTTGCCGTTGAGGAAGCGGCTGACGATGGCCGTCTTGCCCACCTTGGGCGAGCCCACCACCACCAGGCGGTAGCAGTTCTCCCGCGGGGCCGACACCTCCGAGTCCGGCGTGGAGGCCTTGGACGATGCGCCGGCCATGGCGTTGGCTGGCATCGGGTCCGGACGGTCAGTCCCGATCCCCCTGAACGGTTTCGGTGCGCAGATATCCCACGCCCCCCAAAACACTCTACCAATCAGTCAGCTCCTTGCGCACCACCTATCACAGGAACAGAACCAAATTCTGATTTGCAACGTCTCAGTAGAAAAAAAACCTCTTAACCAATACTTCCCTTATACCAGTTTAGCAACAGCAAATGGTGCCCGATTCCGTCGTCGCAACGGAAATACAGAAAAACTCCTTCAATGACCCCTCGCACACGAAGCAGGGGCCCCTGTTTTCAGGAGCAGCAAAAGTCCCGATTCCGCTGTCTGAACGGGAGCGTGCAGGGGTAACACTGATACGCTTAACGCCACTCCAGCCCAGAGGCCAACCAAAAAAAAAATGGCGTGAAGACAATAACTGTCCTGCCGTTTCTCCACACTTTTGCCGATATCCCGGGCCCGGCTCGGGCGGTGCTGCTGCGGTGGTGTAATAGATGGAGTGGACGCGCCTAGTGGTCGGGCGGTCCTTTGCCTAGTAGTATCGGAGACGGTCAACGGGATGGATCACGCGCAGTTAACCCAAAAAGGGTTTAAGCGGGGAGGGTTTCTCGGTCGCCGGAGACCCGCGCGAGAGGCCGAGATTACTAGCCCACGAGGATCGTCAGACGGGAGTCCAAGTCACAAATCCCCCAAAACTGAAGAGAGAGAGATAGAGAGCCTGTTCAACATCAGCTTCCGAACTGCCAGGTTGTTGTTGGTTTTCTCCCCCAAACACGCAGTTCCAATTGCTCCTCCAAAAAAAAAAGCTACACTGTCTCCTCTTTCCCGTTCTCTCTTGGTAAAGCCGTTGATGAAACACACACACGCAGACAACAAACCGTACACTGTGCACCCTCCACTTGACTGCTGACTAAAGTCGCTTTTCAGCTCACACCAAAGAGAGAGTGAGAGACAGACTGATGGATGGAGACTCGACGACAGTGCGTGGTCCCAACAGCAGTTACAGTGGCGCGCACACACGCGCAACCGAGAGCGGAGGGAGGATAAGTAAAACAAAAACCACCAAGCTGTTCCGTGAGCCGCTGTGAGCAGCCGAATTATTCGCTGTCGGAAAATTCCCCCGCCGTCGGCCTGACGAATTAACAAGGTAATGATGTACGGTAGGGCAGGGCAGGCCTGGCAAGCGCGGCGCTCAAAGTGATGTGCGCGCGCGTGTACGTGTGTGTGATGATGGGGAGGAGGAGGAGGAGGAGGAGAGAGGGGGAAAGGGCTTTGGTATACACACATACGAGGGAGAGTGTCGGTGACTCACCCGCTGCACGCAGCAGACGGGACTCGCATTAGAATAATGCAGGGGGACGGTAACTGGATACCGCCAGTCAGCGACGGGAGATTCGTGTCTGTGTGGAAGACGCTCCATCTGCGCTTGGGGTCTGCCAAGGGCGCCACTTGGAAGTGCGTGGTGGTGGTTGGAAGGGGGGGGGGGTGTCGTGGACGGTGGTGGTGCGTGGGGCATCGACGTCCCACCAAAGAGGGCGCCCTTTACGCCAATCGGCCATTGGCGTCGGGCAGCGCAGCATGCAGCGCGTGCGTGATATAATTGCAGCGGCCAGACGAACAGGAGACGTATAGGGTCGTATCTGAAACGGGCGTCTACAGCTATAGGTCTAGGTCTTCCCCCTGTTGGAAATACACGGAGACAATAGCCCTAGCCGTAGCTCTGGAAGCCCGTATTGGCCACGGCCTAGAGTGGACGGCGTGGCAGCGTTTCTTCGGCTCGTGCGGCGAGCACGTTGTATTTTGTGGGTTAAACATTACGGCGAGCCGTTCGCTGGCGTTCTGAAATGCGTTACCACACAAGGAAGAACGTGTCTTTTTCGGTGCGTGTACTTTTAGCTGTGTAGCCTTCGAAAAAGCCATACACGGTAAATGGTCTGTTCCAGAAGCGTGTGGTCAAAGAAAAAAAAATCCAACATTGTGACAGGTATGGTGACATTTTTCACTGAGAGGGTTTGCTCAATATGCCACGTATAGCCATTGTAACCAGCACTGCGCGCTCAGTTGTCGCTTGCATTGGCCATGACTGTATTGACCGATACGGCATGGATACGGTTACCAGGTTTTGACCGACGTCGGTCTGAAAATGTTGGCCAAAGACTGGCCAGGTTTTCTTTACTGGCGTTTACAAACGGACGAAACTGTTCCCCACTCTCAAACAGCCGCAGTCACAGATGGGAGATCTTCGCTGAAGTTAATGGTTGGGAATCTCTCCCTCTGTTCCTCTCTCTAACTCTCTCTCTCCCCTCCCTCTCTTTCTCTCTCTCTTTCTCTCCCTCTCCCTCGATCTCTCTTCTGTCTCTCTCTCCCTCGATCCCTCTCTCTCCCGCTCGCTTTCTTGTTCTCTCTCCCTCCCTCTCCCCTCGCTCTCTTTTCTCTCTCCACCTCTCTCTTTTCCCCTCCCTCTCTCCACCTCTCTCCACCTATCTCTCTACCCCTCTCTCCACCCCCTATCTCCCCACCCCTCTCTCTCCACCTCTGTCGTCTGTCTTCGAAACGCGCAGGCGGGGATGGGGGGGGGGTGGGTGGGTTGGTGGGTGGAGGGGGGAGCCGGGGGCGGTGTAAGCCCCCAAGACAGACGGCCCGCCGATGGAGTCCACAGGCCGTAACGAGTGGAGAGACGCACGGCTACTGATGATGGGAACCCACCGAGTAGAGGCCGAGCACCGCACCAATGCAAGCCACACACCCACTCATTATAAGTACACGCATTCACACAGTATCATTTGTGTATCCTTGTGGAGACATTGCTTTGTTCTTGTGCACTATACAACCGAACGAGAAACGATGTTTCCTAGGAAGAAACTAAAATTCGACCGTATATCCCTTCAATTTGCGACTGATTCCTACCCGTCACAAATTTCCCGTTTTGGGGGTTATTTCCAAATACCAGTTTCGTGAAAACCTTGTGGAGACCTACACACCTTTACAACATTTTCCTATTCAACCTATTGGACTGAGGTCTCCACAGTGCACTAGATTCGCACACACACACAGCCCAAGGCACATACATATACACACATATACCTCCCCCACACCGCAGACAGGACAAATTCAAAGCTGCACAAACAATGCGGCAGCCAGCTCACCGATTTGACCGACCCAAATTCTGCCAATCTAAAAGAGGAAAAACAAAATCACCCTCAAGTATCCTAAGCAACCTTCCGAATTTCCCCCAAATCTGTCCATTTCTATCTTATCGTAACCCTTCTTTTTAAAGTGCAGGTTTGTTCTGCCTTTGAGAGACGTTGGACTTTTGAGGAAGCGTCGGTCGCTGTCAGGCTATGCAACGATACTGAAGACATCCCTCACTGATTCGACTGGTCAAAGCTACGGGAGGCATTCTCAATATTAACCATGCACTCTCACAGTGTCCCCCACGAATGCGTGGGGTGCAGCACACCCCCATTCCATCCAAGATGGCTCCGCCGAGCTGATGATCATAAAGTGTGGACCCACAACTTTTGTTTAATAAGGGGTATTTGGAGGCTAATTAACTGATATATTGTAAAGTAGGCCGTAAAGTGTACCTTAAGACAACCCGGGGTTCACTCTTCAATTTGGTATGTAATTTGGACCATATCTGGCTTTAAATATGGCCATATTCGGCTGTAGAAGTGTGGGGGGGGGGGGTTCATCCCAAAATCCTCGCAGAAATTCGGCTTGGACGGCTACACAATTTTTTTTTTTTTTCTGGGGGTAGTTAGCAAAAAATCTAATCGGCTAAGGGCACTAAAATTAAAAAGAATCTGAGAGATGAAGGTGCAAACTACAATTTTCAGTATAGCTACAAGAACGGAGATACTTTTGGGTGTGGGATTATTGGCTTTGAAAGTGAGAGTCTTTTTTTGTACAGTGTTTAATGGGAGCTCGATTTAGTGTTCTGCACCCCCATGGCTCTGACGTTACAACCTCGGCACGACCGAGGGTTTTGGGGGGCCTTTGAGCAAAGGCCGAGCGAGGGTCGAATCGTCCACGGCCTCGGAATTCTTTCCGACCGGTCTCTTTGGGTCAGTAGCGGCAGTCTGACACGTCATTACTCCATCGCTTCTTTCCGCCTTTTTTTGAGGAGAAACAAAAAAAAGGAAGGCCCCCTGCTCGGAACTAATTGATAGATTACTTACTGCGGCTTGCCTTTTTTACTGAACGCTGATAGGCGCTCTACAATAAAGGGAAGCCTCACTGGAATTCACGTCACTGCCTGCACGGGTATCCTTGCGCATCCCTGAAATAAAACCAAAAAAACCGTCGATTCACTGACAGAGTGCATTCACTCGCCTCGGTACTCGAAGAAAGGATTTCTCTGAAACGAGAACACGCAGGCTATCAGTATCAGTTAACTCGTATCGCGTGCAAATGCCGTGTGTGCGGGGGGTCATTATTTGCAGCGTAACGATGACGCGCTCCGTTTCCTACGGTGTCTCAGATGTGACACACCCGCAATTACAAAACCCCTGTACGATATACCAGCTCAAATTGGTGATACCTAAGTATCGGGATGACGAATAGCGCCCCAAACGTTTAAGATAAAATAAAGTCAACGTGTCGTTCCGGCATAACCAGTCATCTCTACAGCTGCGTCTACATGGCGAGATACTCTGTCCGTATATTATTTGCAAGATGTATGGCATTGAGAGAGCACCGTAGCTTCCAGAGACCGCCCAACTTCAAGGCTCATTTTTGTGCGGTTCTCTCTGTTGGGGCGAGTTTGACTCGTGGCGTACAACGTGTGACGCCGACCAGCGCTGCACTCCGTCCACGCCTGTGCATGGTCGGGCTGTAGTGGAGACGGAGACGAAGACTAAAAAGACGAAGAAAAAATGCCAAAGGCTTCGGATTTCAATGCTGGAAATTAAGTCCAAAAGAATAATCAATTTTTTTTTGGCGGTGGAGGGCTTCTGCGGTCGAGAGACCGGGGGGGGGGGGTCCCAGGCGTTTGCCAATGGCCCACGCAAGTATTTTTTTTCTCTATCAAGAATAGCAACGAAAGACGCAGACAAAAAAAAGGGGAAATCACGAAGCAAGCTTTCTTTCCTCGTAACCCAAAACGAGGTGTGCCCATGCAGAGATGCAGCGTGTTCAGAAGACATTTTCTAAACTCACGGGGAAATTACCCGAGGCTCTGTTTGCTGTAACAACATGGCTTATGGTTCGAGGAGACTAATGAAAACCCTCTATCTGTATCTCTCCACCTCTCATTCTCGCTCCCCTCTCCTCATCCTCCCTCTCTCTCCCGCTCCCTACCCTCTCTCATCCCTCTCTGTCTCTTTCCCTTTCCCCGTCTCTACGCCTCTCTCCCCCTCTTATCTCCCCACCCTCTATCTCTCACTCTGTCTATCTCTCTCACTCTGCCTCTCTCTGATTCTGTCCATCTCTCTCTCGCTCCTCTCTCCACCTTTCTACCGAACTTTTGGCCATTTCTATCTTGGCCCTTTCACTCTCTCTTTCTCTCTCCTCCTCCTCATTCTTCTTCTCCTCCTCCTCCTCCTCCTCCTCCTCCTCCTCCTCCTCCTCCTCCTCCTCCTCCTCCTCCTCCTCCTCCTCCTCCTCCTCCTCCTCCTCCTCCTCCTCCTCCTCCCCTCCTCCTCATCCTCCTCCTCGTCCTCCCCTCATACTCCTCCTCCTCCTGCTTCTCTTCCTCTCCCTCCTCCTCCTCCCCTTCTACTCCCCCTCATACTCCTCCTCCCCTCCTCCTCGCCCTCATCCTGCTCCTCCTCCTAATATTCCTCCTACTCCTACTCCCCTCCTCCCCTTCTACTCCTGCTCCTGAGCCTCATCCTGCTCTTCCTTCTGCTCCTGCTCCTTCCTCTCCTCCTCTCCTCCTCCCCTCCACTTTCTCTTCCTCCTCCTCCTACTCCTCCATCCTCGTCTCTCTACACACCCACAACAACAGTCCAGGATTTGAGACCGATCCCGCCTTTGCACCATCCCGAGCCAAACGAGGAAGGACAATGTTTGGCCATGCAAACGGGGTAACCCGCGGCCACCAATCACGACCGAGCGCGCGGGTCACGTGGACGCCAACGGGCGCCAAGAAATATCCGAGGCCAAAACGTCACGGTACGGTCGAAGCCGCACGCGCGCCCGACCAGCCAACTGTTGTTCCTCCATGGTCGTTCGGATCGGGTTAATTTTTTTTTTGTGATGTGCGTGAGAGAGAAACCAAGAAATACGTGGGCGGAAGAGGGTGGGGATTACTTCTAGGCCTCTCCGTCCGCGGGTACCGCGAAGTGGACGTGACCTTTTCTCAAAGAGGGGGGGGGGGAGGTCAAAGATGTAGAGAAACCCAGCAAAGGTCAAAGGAGAGCACAGGGTGCGATGCACTATGCATCCACCGGCTGCCTATGCGAAGATGGCAGCGGCACAGTCCCGCTGTGCACCGGGCCCTCGCTATACCCACTAGGCCTGTATTTCATTGCTGTCTGTCTTCCTTTAAAGCCCCTATACACAACATTGGTGAGACAGAAATGTTAGGATCGAAACGTCGGGCCCTCTAATCCTCTAACTTTTGAGATTTTGAGATTTGAAGGTTTGTATGGTGAGAATATCAGGATAAATAGGTTTGCGGAGACACCGTGTAATTTTGAGATTTTGGAAAAAAAATGACACATTCAGAACTGCTTGTTTATGGGCATTGAAAAGTGGCCCCGTGACGAATGAAGCCCAGATCGGAGATCTAGAGAAATTATAAACAAGGGATTTCGTTCACTCTTAAAAACGAAAAGGCAAAAACGTGTCAGTCTTGATCGCAGGCCCATCTAATGCTTGGCCTTCTAGAATCAAGGCGAATATGGGATCGTCTCTTTCTTAGAAGGTGGGTATTACTAGCTACGCTCTGCTGCTAAACTTCAGAGTAAAGAGGATTTTGAAGAAGCAGTTCCTGAAACGCGTCTCTCTGGTGCTGTTATCTTTAACAAACGGGAAGGAATCAGCCGTCGGGAGAAGTCTCCCCATCTCTCTCTCTCTCTCTCTCCAATATCCCCGTGCACGAACTCGATGGAAATCAGTTCATATCGGATGATCCCCTCCGACTGAATTGGTCCGGAGGTGAAAGTCATCGAAAATTGAAAGGTGCATGAAGCCGGCGCTGGTTTTTTTTTCTTCACGCCTGTTGTTGTGGAGAATCATAATCCTGCCGAATACAGGAATCCCTGCGCATAACACTCTTGCGCAAACCTTCTCCCCCCCCCCCTCCCACTCTCCACACCTTCGAAAAGTACCACACTGTTCCCGTGACAGCTGCTCCAGGTACATGAATATATGGAACGATGTTATCGAAATGCAGGAGGCGAATATTTTTTAACAACCCAGCAAGCCACTCCGACGAAATCTAGGGTCAACGGGGGATTAAGGAGAAGTGGGGCGCTATATGGGGAAGGAGGGCGATAACCGGTAGAAGTAGGAGGAGGAGGAGGAGGAAGAAGGGGAGGAGGAGAGGAAGAAAGAAGACAAGGAAGAAGAAGGAGAAGAAGAAGAAGACTTTTTTTTAACTTTTCAAATGGAAAATTTATTTCAATCCATTTGACATGAATCAACATACATGGAAAAAAATAATGAAAATACATAATGAATATACATGACAATGAACAGAAGAAGAAGAAGAAGAAGAAGGAGAAGAACAATAAGAAGAAGGAGAAGAAGAAGAAGAAGTTAAAAGAAGAAGAAAAAAATGAAGAAGAGACGGAGAAGAAAGAGAGGATAAAGAAGAAATATGAAGGAGATGGAGAAGGAAGAAAGAAAGGGAGATGGAAGGTGGAAGAGGAGTTGGAGAAGGAAGGGGGAAGGAAGGAGTTGGAGAAGGAAGCAAAGATGATATGGAGATGGGAAGAGAAGATGGAGATGGAAGAAGAAAGGATGAGAAGGGAAAGGAAGGAGATATTGAAGGAAAAGGAGACAGACAAGGAAGGAAAAGTGATATGGAGATGGAAGGAGGAGGAGATGAAGAAGGAAGAATGGGGTGGAAAAGGAAGAATGGGGTGGAAAAGGAAGATGGGGAGGAGATGGAGAAGGAAGGAAAGATGGCATGGAGATGGGAAGAGGAGATGGAGAAGGAGAAAGAAGGAGGAAATAGAGGAGGAAAGGGAGGAAATGGAGATGAAAGAAGATGTAAATCGGGGAGGAAGAAGGGGATAAGATGGAGAAGGAAGAATGGGGGAATGGAGAAGGAATCAGGAGGAAACGAGGAAGGAAGAAGGGAGATGGAGTAGGAAGAATGGGGGAATGGAGAAGGAATCAGGAGGAAACGAGGAAGGAAGGAGGGAGATGGAGAAGGAAGAATGGGGGAATGGAGAAGGAATCAGGAGGAAACGAGGAAGGAAGAAGGGAGATGGAGTAGGAAGAATGGGGGAATGGAGAAGGAATCAGGAGGAAACGAGGAAGGAAGGAGGGAGATGGAGAAGGAAGAATGAGGGAATGGAGAAGGAATCAGGAGAAAACGAGGAAGAAAGAAGGGAGATGGAGTAGGAAGAATGGGGGAATTGAGAAGGAATTAGGAGGAAACGAGGAAGGAAGGAGGGAGATGGAGAAGGAAGAACGAGGGAATGGAGAAGGAATCAGGAGGAAACGAGGAAGGAAGGAGGGAGATGGAGTAGGAAGAATGGGGAATGGAGAAGGAATCAGGAGGAAACGAGGAAGGAAGGAGGGAGATGGAGTAGGAAGAATGGGAGAATGGAAAAGGAATCAGGAGGAAACGAGGAAGGAAGGAGGGAGATGGAGTAGGAAGAATGGGAGAATGGAAAAGGAATCAGGAGGAAACGAGGAAGGAAGGAGGGAGATGGAGTAGGAAGACTGGGAGAATGGAAAAGGAATCAGGAGGAAACGAGGAAGGAAGGAGGGAGATGGAGTAGGAAGAATGGGGGAATGGAGAAGGAATCAGGAGGAAACGAGGAAGGAAGGAGGGAGATGCAGTAGGAAGAATGGTGGAATGGGGAAGGAATCAGGAGGAAACGAGGAAGGAAGGAGGGAGATGGAGTAGGAAGAATGGGGGAATGGAGAAGGAATCAGGAGGAAACGAGGAAGGAAGGAGGGAGATGCAGTAGGAAGAATGGTGGAATGGGGAAGGAATCAGGAGGAAACGAGGAAGGAAGGAGGGAGATGGAGAAGGAAGAATGGGGAATGGAGAAGGAATCAGGAGGAAACGAGGAAGGAAGGAGGGAGATGCAGTAGGAAGAATGGTGGAATGGGGAAGGAATCAGGAGGAAACGAGGAAGAAAGGAGGGAGATGCAGAAGGAAGAATGGGGAATGGAGAAGGAATCAGGAGGAAACGAGGAAGGAAGAAGGGGATGAGATGGTGACGGAAGAAGTAGGATGGAGGAGACGGAGGGCGACGGCAATAAACGAGGGCAGGGGGAGGAGCCAGGAGACAGCTCAGGTGATGAGATGAGGATGAAGATAACGAAAAATGACGGTCGGGACACGAGACAAGCGGGGGCGGAGGATGGCGGGCGGGGGGGGGGGGGCGAGGGGGAAGCTGACGGACAGAGTATGGCGAAAGATAAGAAGTGACGATGAACCGATACGCGATGCCTAGAAGAAAAAAAAACAAAGATAAAAGTGTAAGCGCAGATTTAAAAGAGACGAGGAGACCATGAGATAGTGCGGAGGGAGAGTGGACATTCTTTTAAGCTGGTGGCTTACTCCCCGGCCTAAATATTCGTACCCAAAAGCAGCCCTTCTTTTTTGCACGCCTCTGGAAAATTTGACCAACAAAACTCACGCGGCACTCCCCTGACATTTGAAGGGGGAAAGATTGTCAAAATGATCAGCCGTCCGCGTACAAAAAAAACCCCAACAAATAACAACCCTCCGCCGTGTGAATTTGCTGCGATCTGGAAAAACGAGGCATACTTCGGTGCCTGCTTTTCTGGGCACCCTCTGCCCTTTCGCGTGGGGTAAGATTCTTTACCCGGGCGAACTGGCCGAGCGCATGGAAAACAGGAAGCGACCATGGAAGAATCCAAATTTTTATGTAACATCGTTACCGCTCTCCCTGCAGCACAAGATCGAGGGGGGGGGGGTGTTGAAGTCTTCAAGGACGACCTATTTGTTGACTGCATTCTCATTTTGGTTGTTGCGCGTTTGCTGCCATTTTGGGCGGGGCCTTTTTAAAAATTTGCGATTGGATCAATTCCATAGACCCTCCCCTCCCCTCATCTGGCTCCTTCCAATCCTCTTCCTTTTCTCCCTCCTTCACCTCCTCCTCTCCCCTCCTCTTCCTTCTTCAACCAACTCACTCTCTCCCCGTCCTCCTACTCCTCCCCTCTCTCCTCTCCTATCTCCTCCCCTCCTTTCCTCCTTCTTCGCCTCCTCCCTCTCCTCCTTCTCCCCGTCCTCCCTCCCCGTCCTCCTACTCCTCCCCTCTCTCCTCTCCTCTTCCATCTCCTCCCCTCCCCCTCCTTTCCTCCTTCTTCGCCTCCTCCCTCTCCTCCTTCTCCCCTCCTCCCCTCCCCGTCCTCCTACTCCTCTCCTTTCTCCTCTCCTCTTCCCATCTCCTCCCCTCCCCCTCCTCCTCCCTTCTGCTCCTCCCCATCTCCCCCTTCTTTCCTCCTTCTTCGCCTCCTCCCTCTCCTCCTTCTCCCCCTCCTCCCCTCCCCGTCCTCCTACTCCTCCCCTCTCTCCTCTCCTCTTCCATCTCCTCTCCTCCCCTCCTCCTCCTCCTCCTCCTCCTCCTCCTCCTCCTCCTCCTCCTCCTCCTCCTCCTCCTACTCCTCCTCCTCCTCCTCCTCCTCCTCCTCCTCCCTTCTCCTCCTCTCTCGCCAGACTCCGTCCGGACCGGAGGACACCGATTGCCCTCCTCATATTGGATCAACCGCCAGCAGACAGCGAGTGTGGAGGGGAAAGACGACAGACAGCCTCCCAGTCCGAATTAGCGTGGAGGAACGGAGTGGGATGGTTGGGACGGCATAGTCGCTCCCCCATACATCCATCCCCCATCCAACTACTACCCCACCGCCTCCGCCCCGAGGGGCTGCTCGGGTAGTTCCAGTCGGTCGAAGCAGCTCGAGTAAGAGGAATGTCGTAAGAGATTGATACGGGTATAGGCTCGGTTCGCATACCAGGTCCCGACAGTCGAACATATTACAATCCGGCCCTCGCGATTTATATAGATATGTATATACAGTGCAACTCTAGCCGTCCACGGCCAGACGGCTGTTTTCTGACGTGATTTCTTGGCGGGTTGATATGAGGGGGGGGGGGGGTCTATGGGGTGCATGTCCTGGCAGTTGAACGTAACACACTCCAGGCACGCGATTTATACAGATGCGATTTCTGGACGGCTGTTTTGTGACGTGTCTGAATTGTCAGAATCTCAATTGTCTCCTTCAACCCACTGGTTTGCACGGAAAGTCAACTCTGCCGTGCAGACTGCAGAGCAAGGGCCAATCCCATTGAGTTTTTTTTGCGCTCTGCCACAGTTGAGGGCCGTATCGTTATTGTTAGGTTAGGACACAGGGTCACCACACCACACATCGACCATTTCAGGAGACTGTGAAAGGTATAGGGTGCATAATTTCTGAAGGTCAAAGAATCGCTTCCATACTTGGTCAAACTCAACGTATACACTAAACAACACACCAGCGTAAGATTCGGCTCAAACCGTCAACCGCTTCATGAAAAAAAAAAACCCTGGAAACGAAATTAAAAGCCAACTTTTTTTAAAGACGTAAAGGGCGATATTAATTTTGTTCCTTTTCAAACGATCGCTCCACAGAACGACCGTTGGAAACTCAACGCATTTTCTCTTTTCACGAAGACGGCAGATTTTTGAGCGCTAAAATTGCACGGAAGGTCTGATAGCATTTCGAAGTTCATGATCAGTAAAACAAAAAAAATATTGGAATGTCCGGAAATTGGGCACTTGGTGTACCGTCCCTTGAGTGCGATCTATAGACATGGCCATTCCCCATGATTCTAATTTGTCGACACACCTCGTGTTTGATACGAAAATACAATCGGTAGACAGGGCCAACGAGGAAACGAAGACACTTGCGTACGTTTTATAGGTAAGTTGCGTCGTCGTCGTAAGTTACGATGGCTTTGACGAAATCGACCACAGGTCCAACCATGGTCCAACGCAGTAATGTACGTGTTCGTGGCTCCAGACAATGATACTCTTCAGAAGCAAACTCTTTCGTCCGTCACTTTTAAGATGGCCTTCGTAAGGAACGGTTGGATATTGATGTCTCTTGGGTACATTTTTTGCATGCACTAGTATTGACAGACGGCTCAAAAAAAATGTTCCTGCAAAAAAATGCGGTACGGCCTAGGGGCCTAATACATAAACATGCACCAACCCACTCCACCCCCCCCCAAAAAAAAATAGCTCGATCACATCATCAAAGCGAGCCCCTTATGAAAATTCACTCGATGACCCCACGGGAGTTAGCTGCAAACAGCCGAAGGGTACTCGAGAAGCCACTCAGGAAACAGCCGCCACTTAGCTGTGCATGCGCTCCGTGAAATGCGTTGGAAAACCAAAATCTCACGTAGCGATTCACCCTTGCCATTTTTTTTTTGGGAAGCTCGGCAGATTTCACGAACAAACAACAACTGACCGCTGATTTTTAAAAAGCTTTGATCTAAATGTTTTCGTAGTACTTACCCGAAGAAATGTCAGCATCTTTGGGTGAAATGGTTGGACTTGCTCACCCTTCGTCCTTTCAAGCTGAATACCCAATTTGCAATAAAATTGAAAGAGTGAGATGTGGTTAATATACTATACAACGTACGCAGTACACAGACAAATAACACATTACACGGATACACAGTGCAGAGGACAGCTCACAGCCTTATATAGGGATCGATTCGTAAACAGTTATACCAAATATTACGGTCACTGTGAGTTCACCCATCATGACTGTGTATCCTTGTAGAGACCCTGCTCTGTGTGCACTATACAACCGAGTGAGAAACGATGTTTTAAAAATGTTCCCATTTCAACCACATTCACTTTCCTGGGTACAAATTTTTACCGTATGTCCCTTAGATTTAAAACTTCAATTTGCGACGGATTCTTATACCAATCACAAATGTATGTATTCCCCCCCCCCCCAAAAAAAACCCCAAACACCCAGTTTCATGAAAACCTTGTGGAGACCAATACACCTTTCCAATTTCCCTGCGGAGACCTACCGGTATTCAACCTATTGGACTAGGTCTCCACAATGCACTAGGTATACTATATACCTGCCCAGTCGAATCAAGGACGTTACAATTGTGAGAGATTTTCAGATGAGCGCTCACCTATCTTCAGATCTAGGAAGACTGAGGCAAGGGGAGGGAGAAGGAGGAGGGGGTTCCCCCACACGGAAAGCTAGCCGTGCGACTGGTCGCAGACAGCTGCCTGATTCAGACGATAACAACAACTCAGATGTGTATGTCGAGGATGTGTTCATGGCGTTGATATCCACAACAAGATTCCCGCCATCTCCTCCGAATACACTCGTGCAATTCCAGCACATTCCCACCAAACCAATGCAGTGTTTTTTGGTTTTGTTTTTAATAATAGTCAGATTCAATTTCAAGAAATGGTCTCCACAAATGTCGATGGGTTGTCGGTTCAATTCTATAATATACAAGCGATGCCTTTAGGAACAGTCCTGTTTGGATCGGCTCGTCACCCCCAGACAGTTTTGCATATTGCTCAGATGAACACACAGATTATGGCTTTCCACTGAAGCGAGCGAAACACTCTCATTTCTGGGAAAATGGTTATCATCGTTTAATACGACATGAGATCCATTACAGGCCTACTCCTGTAAAGGAAATGAATGGGATGACGCATGATAACCGAGGAAAAAGCCATTAGTTGCAACGGTCGAACGTACTTTGTTCTAAATGCTATACAAACTGATTGATGTACGTACTGAGAACCAGAAATGAGCAATACCGTAAGGGCTCATTGATTCGTTCATTCCCTGGAAATATGCAATGTCTGCCCGTCTGTTTGTCTGCCTGTGCGCCCGTCTGTTTGTCTGCCTGTCTGCCCGTCTGTCTGCCTGCATGTTTATCTTTCTGTCTTTCTGTGTTTCTGTCTGCCTGTCTACCTGTCTATCTGCCTACATGTCTGTCCGTCTGTATATGTGGTATTTCTGTCTCTCTGTCTGCCTGCCTGCCTGTCTGTCTGTCTACCTGTCTGCCTGCCTGTCTACCTGTCTATTTGCCTACATGTCTGTCTGCCTGTATATGTGGTATTTCTGTGTCTCTGTCTGCCTGCCTGCCTGCCTGTCTGTCTGTCTGTCTGCCTGCCTGCCTACCTGCCTTTATGTCTGTCTGCCTGTCTGTCCGTTCGTTCGTCCGCCTGCCTGTCTATCTATCCGTCTGTTTACATGTCTACCTAGGCACAAGCTTTGGCTTCCAGGACGAAGCCCCCACGTTGCCTAGAATCCCTAGACTAATATCGTATACCATTCGCTTGCGTGTGAAAATAAATGTGGAATTGAATTGCACTGAGGATGAAATTATTGTTCTTCGCCCAGGCTAGCTCACAATTACGGCTGGCGTACTCAGATGTTTTATGCCCGTCATTGTCAGTGTGAATAACACAATTGCGTCTCGTAAGGCAGAAACTGAACGAGCGCACTAACAAGATAGGAAGAAGAAAAAACCATCCATAGTCATCAGCTGCAGAGACAGACAATTTAAATTTCAGCTACACGAGTTTGTCGAGGTCAAGTGCAAGGGGAGGGAGGGAGGGAGTACGATTTACTTTTTTTTTTTTTTATTCATTCATTCATTCGTTGCACGAGTGGATCGTTGAGCTAATGCAATGATGAACCGGCTGTACAAACGGCAATTGGATCCGGCTTGGTATACGAAAGGGGGGAGATTGAGCCGGGTGCAAACGGCGGAGACCTCGGGGGAGGACAGGCCCCGGGGATGAGGGGAAAGGGGGAAGGGGGAAGGATATACGTCGATTAACGTCGACTAGAGGAGCCCCCCCCTCTTGACTCGAGTCACGTCTGTCTACTGCGATGTCCCCCCGGGGGGGGGGGGGGGGCTACGGAGAGCTGTTCATCCCGAGGAGTGGTCATTTTGTGGTGCCGGCGATGAGCAGGCCTTCTCTCGCCCGATGGTCGCTGGATTCCCGGGCATGCACTGCAGTTGCAAATCGAGCGGATATCAGCATACACCCTGGACGAGATGAAGGCTTCAGCACGTAGACTCGGGCGTGGCTCTTGGATTCGTCTTTCCCTCTCTCTCCTCTCCTCTCCTCTCCTTCTCTCTCTCTCCTCTCTCTCATATCTCTCTCCTCTCTCTCTCTCTCCCCTCTCTCTGTCTCCCTCCCCTCTTTCTCCTTTCTCTCACCCCCCTCTCTCTCCCTCTCCCTCTCTGTCTCCCCCTCTCTCTCCCTCACTCTCTCTCTCCCTATCTCTCCCCCTCTCTCTCCCTCATTCTCTCTCTCTATCTCCCCTCTCTCTCACTCATTCTATCTCCCTCTCTCTCTCCCTCATTCTCTGTCTCCCTCTCTCTCCCCTCTCTCTGTCTCCCTCTCTCTTCCCCTCTCTCTCCCTCATTCACTTTCTACTTCTCTCTCTCTCTCCCCCTCTATCTTTCCCCTCTCTCTGTCTCCCTCTCTGCCCCCCCCCCTCTGTCTCCCTCTCTCCAGCACTCTCTCTCTCTGCCTGTCTGTCTGTCTTTCTCTCTGCCTGCCTGTCTGTCTTTCTCTCTCTCTCTCCCCCTCTGAAGGGGGGGGGTATCAATTCCAACCGACAGATATCGGCCTGTTATGTTGAGGTTGTGAACATGAACCCTATTCTGATCCGGGGATTCGTAAAGGACACCCCATCTAGAATCGTCAATAGCCATAGGTGTACATCGGTAGCTGCCAATTACGTGAAGAGACTATAATAACCATACACACAAAATATGTCCATCAACATGAACACAGTAGCCTACCAATGGGAAAGCACGGCAACGATGTTGTCAGACTATATCTATGTTTAACCAACGTTGGTCAAAACACCACTTAGGTCCATCATTGTCATCTTGAACTATCTATAATAATCTCTTATTATTACAGGTGTGCCCGGAGAATGAGAAGCACAAATCATACTAAGCTTGGAAAGTCTACCAGTGAGGGGAAAAGGCATCACGAATCATTATACATACAGGTATATGAGCAAAGGGTACGGCTTTCGTCTAGTGCAAATTATGGCAGTTTTTGTGGCGCTAGGTCGATGCAGCAAACTCATCGCACCACGTCATCACCAATCGAATGGATCATGCACAATGCGCTAACAGCGCTTTGCAACCAAAGACAAGTGAGGTAGGTTATCCCATCGTAAGCCGGGTTACGATGGACCGTGTACGGGTTTTGTGAAATTTGCCCATGATGGGACATTTTATGCCCTCTGAAGTACACACAATGATAAGCCCAACACTGAGACCGTTTACGAAATGAAGGCTTAAGCCTTCATTTCGTAACAAGGCTAAGGCTTCGGTCGGTATTTGTCTTACCGTTACGACGTTACAGGTATCTATAAACAGGCGTTTGACCCCAGTTTCTCGCTGAATATTATACCCTGTACTTAACAAGGCAGCATACCTTCAAATTCGGCGACAAACCATATCAGGACTTCAAGCAATATTTTAAGACACGAAGCCTGAGCCCGAGCCTGATCCATGGGTTCGTAAAGGCCCGTAGACTCGAGCACACTTATACAGATGCAGACTGCCGCAAATGCCACGTGTAATATTGTATCGTCGGCTGTCTCCAAATTACGAAGGTTGTCGCTCGGACTTTCAAGTTATCTCAGACGGAGACAAAGTCTGAGCCCAATACTGATACACGGATTCGTATAGGTAAAGAGATAAAGGGCCTATTGTGGTTTTTATCCGGAAACATTGGAAGTCCATGATGGATATGGACCACCACAATGTAAATAGATGTGCTTTCATAAACCAATGGTGCTATAACAGTTGCCATCGACCTGCATTGGCGAACATTTTTGTAGTGAACAGAATAGTCGGGTCGCGGTGCAAAGGATTCTTATTGGCGCAAAACACACACATTCGCTCGTCACGTATAAAATTGGAGATTTGGGCAGTGGGTGGGTATGGACGGGAGGGTATCTACGGTAAGATTAGGGTCTTCTGTAACGATCGAGTCTGTCGGGGGGTAGGGTTGGGGGCCTGCCTTACAGTGGTTCGTTGCGGCGTATAGTGCCCTCCAAAAACCGCTCTAGGAACGACAGCTGGTATAAGCCGACCGAGAGCAATTGGACTGACGCAGACGGAGAGCTTTACCAAGAGCGATCAATGGGGCACAGGGTAGTTGGTGGGGCAGAAATGCTTCCCGGGATCTATGCTATCCGTCTGTCTGAGTGTCTGTTTGTCTGTCTTTCTTGGTGTCTTCTTGACTTATGTCTGAGTCTGCTTGACTCTGTCTCTCTATCTGTCTGTCTTTCTGTCTGCCTGGGTGTCAGTCTGCCTGTCTGCCTGCATGTCAGTCTGTCTGTCTGCCTGTATGTCTGCCTAGATGTCATTTTGTCTGACTGTCTACCTGCATGTCTGTCTGTCTGTCTGTCTGTCTGTTTGCCTGCATGTCAGTCTGTCTGTACGTCAGTCTGTCTATATGTCAGTCTGTCTGTCTGTCTGCCTGCATGTCAGTCTGTCTGTCTGCCTGCATGTCAGTCTGTCTGTCAGTCTTGTCTGCCTGCATGTCAGTCTGTCTGTCTGTCTGCCTGCATGTCAGTCTGTCTGTCTGTCTGCCTGCATGTCAGTCTGTCTGTCTGTCTGTCTGCCTGCATGTCAGTCTGTCTGTCTGTCTGCCTGCATGTCAGTCTGTCTGTCTGTCTTGTCTGCCTGCATGTCAGTCTGTCTGTCTGTCTGCCTGCATGTCAGTCTGTCTGTCTGTCTGCCTGCATGTCAGTCTGTCTGTCTGTCTTGTCTGCCTGCATGTCAGTCTGTCTGTCTGTCTGCCTGCATGTCAGTCTGTCTGTCTGTCTGCCTGCATGTCAGTCTGTCTGTCTGTCTGACTGTCTGCCTGAATGTATGCCTGCCTGTCTGGCTGAAGACTTGCTTGTCTGTCTGTCTGCCGTCTGTCCCTCGGGCTATTTGTTTGTTTGTCCACTGCAGACCCACCCTATTTCTGTCGTCGCCCACCTTATCCCCGAACCCTCCGCGACTATAGCGATGAAAGCAAGTTAGGCCTATTACTTTGGGCTACACAGGAAAACATGCGCGTGCAGACGACCCTCCCCCCCCCCCACAAAAAAGGCCCATTTTAATTCGTGCATGATCCTCACTTGCAATTGGCCCAGATTATGGGTCAGTCTGTGAACAGCCAGTTATAAAACATGATTAAATTCCTCCACCTCAGAAGCCGTCTAAGGGATTTCAGAAACAGAGCGCTATAAGAGGACAGGGAGAGACTGCTATTGATTTCTCCAGCGCGTCCACGCAAACCAAACCATCAAATAAAAATCCCTGCCTTGCTGTAGACGGACCGTACATCGAAAACAAGATGCAGACTGGGTGGAGGGATAAAAACGCACGAAGGACACACATTAATCCAGACGATTGGCAATTAGTTGTGTTTGTCTGTGGAAAAATGTCAACAGGCAATTACGGGCCATCGTCCTTCTCGTCGATCGCATAATATATATATACACCAAATGCACCCACAACCCTGCCCAACGAAAGGGGGCCCGTATATTATATCACGCAGGCAGGGCGGATTACACGTCCCAGAGAATTATTTATCAATTAGGCGTCCACTCTGCCGGCTTTGTGCGTGTGCCTGATAGGTCTTCGGGGTAATTGAAGGGGACGGGCGAGACGCATTGGGGGATGAGGCGGAATTAAGGGGCCGGTAGTGTGTGGTGGAGATCGAGGGCTTGTATGGGCGCTGAGGTAATGGGATGGGCGGGTAGACTCGGTAAACAACCACAAAAATCGGCCTCGATTCCAAACTGCAGAGAGTCTCGACTCTCTAATACGCAAGGTATGGACAACTATGGTAAGGACACAACCTTCGAAATGTGCGGTTTCGGCTCAGTTCTTTTCAGTCAACTCAATTCACTTTCAAATTCCAATCCGTGTCTAATACTTGGTCATGGTTGCCCGCCATCGTAAGACTGATGGGTGCACTGAATATAGGCCAGAGTTCAGCGCAGCTCAGTTTGGCTCAGTTCAGCTGAGATCAGCTTGGCACGGCTCGGATCGGCTCGGTTCAGCTCGGCTTTGCTCGGCTCAGCTCGACTCGGCTCTGCTTTGCTCTGATCGGATCTACTCGGCTCGGTTCGGTTCGGTTCGGTTCAGTTCAACTCGGTTCAGCTCGGCTTTGCTCGGCTCGGCTCAACTCGGCTCTGCTTTGCTCTAATCTGATCTACTCGGCTCGGTTCGGTTCGGTTCGGTTCGGTTCAACTCGGTTCAGTTCGGTTCAGCTTGGCTCGGCTCGGCTTAGCTCTGATGATCTGCTCTACTCGGTTATTCGGTTCGGTGATGTAAACCTACAATGTCATACTTCAGATCAAGGGAAGGATGTCTCCAAAAATTAAAACTAAACTCGACGGGAATTTAAAGAAAAACAAACCCAAAAGATTCCGATCATCACCGGCCACCGTTCCCATCATGACCCCGACCCCGGGGGACGCGTGGAAAACCAGACATTATAAACTATCGAATAGCACGCTCGCTTGTGGCTACAATCAATGGGCAGATAAAGAGCCCTTCAGAGCCACAGATATCCCGATACACGGTATATGCTCGAAGCTGAAATGTGTACTATTGGGCTTGTTCTTCCTTTTGGTGCAAGCCGAACGACATGTATAGTCTCGCCATTGCAACGACCCTGTCACACGTGGCAATTGTGAGAGCGATCCATTTCCCGGGGAGGAGGAATAGGGAGGGGGGAAGAAGATGGATCCGTGCCGCTAGGTTTCAATCTTCGAACGATTGGCTCAGCAACCCCCCCCCCCCCCCCAAAAAAAAAAAAAAAAAAAAAAAAAAAAAGTTTCTAGAATTGTTTTTCGGCACTCGAGAGATCTTGCCTTGGACGACCTATCGCTCAGCGGTCCCAAATCTCGCACGCGTCTCAAATCCGCGCGTGATTGTGTGCGGGGGGGGGGGGGCAAAAAGTCGCGCGCGGTCGTCAAAGCCGCGGAGGATGATTGTGACTGGAGGTGATATGAACCCCCACAGGTCCGCTCGCGTTAGCCGTCCCTCTAGGGTCACAGTTGGCACAGTGCCCGCATAAGAAAAGTTCGCCTCTCCTCCTCGCCTTAAAGGGATAACACAACATCGAGGTCAAATAACAGCATGTTGTCTGATCCAACATATGCATGAAATAGCACACCTGTGAAGATTTCAGCTCAATCCGCCAACCGAGTCTCGAGCAAATAGTGAAAATTTGTTTCGTGAAAATGCAGCAATCAACGTATTGATCCGAAAAATCTTTAGATCTAGGGGCGAGACGTAAACGATTTATTTACTCTTTTCTAAAAAAAAAAAATACAGCATTTTAGGCAGAAATATTTCAGTACGAGGTTTCTACCATAACCATCTTCAAACTGTAAATCTGTGAACGTTTCTGCTTTTCGATCTTACCGAATGTTGTGTCGGGGCTTTAAAAAGGGTATAGTCTTGATTCTCTATATGCAAGGTCTGGACAACTATGGGGAGTACTATACAACCTACGAAAAGTGAGGTCGTTCGTCCCAGGGGCCAATTTCATGAAGCCGGGTTAAGTTCTGTTTCAGCAAGCGTGAAAAGTCTCCCTTGGGTAAGCAGGATTACAGACAGCATTGTTGAGTGCGGATAGTTGCTATGGACTCATATTCCACCCGGCTCATTTTCTTTATGATGAAAACAAAAGTGAAATTCGAGTCAGCAAGCTGATCTTATGAATCATGGCATTATAAAGCAGATCTTGATGCCTAAGCGACTCCGTGAAAGTGCGGGCCCAGTTCTTCGTAGTCCGATCAATTCACTTTTCAAATTCCAATCCATGGCTCATGATACTTGGTCATGATTTCCCGCCAGCATAAGACTGCGGCGCATTGATATATAAGGGCAGAGTTCAGTGCCCGTACAAGGAAGTTCGACTCGCCTCGTCCGACGAGAATCTCCGTATTAAGGTCCACGGGCGAGTTCCCGTCCGTCACAAACCTGGTGATATACCCTGGTGATTTTTTTTAGCGAGTGGAACGGCTTGTAGCCAGTTTTCAATCTCTGACGCGAGACTCGTGGGGGAGGGGGGGGGGGGAGTGGAGAGGGAAAGGGGAGGAAGATTAAACATCGCGAAGGCTACGCGTGATTAAAATTTATCGAGGATTAATTCCGGACGCTCGCTAATTAAAACACGACCCGCGATGCGTGGAGGTGGGGGGCGAGTTGGCTTGAAATTTCAGAGGGGGGGGGGGGGGGGGGGGGAAACACGTCACCAAAACGTCGAGCGTTTTTCGCCGTAAACGGGTTTAGCGGGGCAGCTGTGCGAACTCACACGGCACGCAGGCGGTGCATTCGGCGAAGCTCCATTCTCGTACTATGAGCACCTTCGGAGAAGCGGTCGAGGGTGTGGGGGCGGCATTTACATCGGATCGTTCCCCGAAATGCCCGATGCCAGAGAGTCGCCGGCTCTTCTCAGAGCCGCACTCCTTCTCGAAAGAGAAGTGCTACACGGCGTCATCGCAAACCCTCCGCTTCAGATTCCATTACACATTTTTCTGTGCGACTAAATTGCAACTTGTCGGTTGGCGGGAGTCTGCGTGCATTATTATATGGAACTTTGCCAAAACGCAAACACAGTAAAAAATCATCTGATCGAACAAAAGACACACATCTCGGTCTAGTCAAAAATTGTCTTTTCAATTTCTTAATTGTTTCAAAACAATTATTAACCCCCCCCCCCGAGAATCCTAGTAAGATGTACCATTTCTTCGATTCTCAGTAAATGTCTTGATTCTTTTCCTGAATAATTACTCGGGTCTTCGATATCAACGCGTGTCCCGATAACTAGATGGGTATACCTAAATGGGCACGGGTTTCTCGGAAACGGACTGAGGCCCGGTGAAGATAACGGCAGGATTTTCAGGGATTTCGTGTCACCTGGAACTCCGTCGACCCGCTATTAATTAAATCCAGGGCCGCCGTGCGGCCACGGGAGGCGGTACGGTCAGGAGAGCAGACGATTCGATCGAGGAGGACCTCTCCTCGCAAAGCGGAGGCGGGAACGTGCATAATTGTGGCCGCACGGTGTCTGAATTGTTGACAATGCGCGCAGTGCGGCGTGTCTCGCTGGTACACCGCGCACATTAGGCCTAGCTGGTCCCACCTTCCCCCCCCCCCCTACAACAAACTCCGACCACACATTTGCAACAGCTCACAATTAATTTCTCGGGTGATTGAATTAAGTTTCCACGCACTTATTTGCCGTGTCCGTGTGCAAATATGAGACGTTGGCACCCCCCCCAAAAAAAAGCTACACAATTTGCTCAACTTGCCGACCTTTTTAAAAGAGGGAATTTCATCTTTGAAGGGCCGTAGGAAGCTGACCACTTCAGACTTCGCTGGCGATGACTCCTGGGAAACGGAATATCCCCCGGGGCTAAACCATTATATCGACAAGCTGAAACACTTTCGTAGCAATGGGAGGATATCTGGTGAAGTGTTCACTGCCTCGGAGGGGACTCGAGCAGTCCCAATCTTGAGGGGATCACATACACGTTGACCGGGCCTAATGTGTCGACCCTACGGCAAGGCCCTTCCGAGCAAAAATAATGGTCCTTTCTTAAGGGTCTGTCTGCATTTCAGAAGGGCCCTGCATTTCTAAGATGAAAAAAAAAATCTTGAAAGTTGGGACTTACGTGCAAGTTAAAACACAAGAATGGCCCGCATGGACTTCCAAATTCAAGTGCTTTGCCGATCTCAAACAGTTAGATTCTGCCCTGCACGTTTTTGAAGCGGGACATAATTAATTGGTAACACGGAAATGCATTGCACTACACGCCCTAGCAGGATACCAGTCGTGTGTAGGGTTTGTGTAGCGCTGTTCGCAACGAGTGTCCTGAAGTATCTGCCTCAAATCGCGCTGCATATTAATTATGAATGCCTTCGGGGGGAGGAATATCTTGCCGGGTTTGAAACGTCGGGCCATCCAAAGTTGGAGTCACTTAAGACCCTTCACGATTAGCTCGGATGCGACTCGGACTCCGGCTTTGCCCGCCCCCCCCCCCACACCCTCCGTCACACAAAACCTGAAGAAAAAATCTGGTTGCCGCTTGACGATGCGTCAATAGGCTGCTGCCGTCCTATGCGGTGCAGTGTATCAAGTTATCAACCCAGACAACTATGGTCAAAAGCTTGTTCTTAAACCCTAACACTGAATCCAAAAATTGCCATAACCGTGCTTGATTTACAAAGTGTTAGGGCACTGAGACCTACGTGTGTGACGTTATCATTGGTGGCAGTAATAAAGACTGGGCACAAGCTCTAGCAAAGCAACTTCTACTTCTTTTCCCTTTTTTTTTTTTGGGGGGGGCATTACCAATAGGCCTATGCATCTATTTACCGAATAGATTCCGCGTCTACAGGCTTGTCTGTCATTTCGCTCAGGAAAGACATGACAGCACACACACCGAAGCCCCAGGGAGGGCCGGGCACGTTTACACGGCACATTAATTTTATTTGGCGGGAAGATGGCATGGCGAACTCGGATAGGACTGTGCGAGTGCGAGGAAGTTCCTTCCCCCGTGCACTGCAGACCCATCACGCGCAGTGGGAATATTGTACGACGGAGAAGCAGTTGTTTGGCGATTGAGCTCGCTGGGCTTGTGTCTATTTGTCTGGACCATGCCCGGGCCCTTTAGGACCCAGAGATTGAGCCGCCGGAATCACGTTTATTCATGAGACCATTGAAGTCATTACGCCGCCATCTTGGAGGAATATGACGGTCGGGGGAAAAATGGGACACGCGCAGTGTGGACACGAGCGGCAGCCGACCATAGCCGACCATGAGCTCCAGAGGGCGCCCCTTCAGGAATGACGTCATTTCATGACGTCACGTCTAGGCCGCTGCCAGCCTTGTTCCCAGGGTCTGCCACTTTACAATGCACAGGACACAATGGCCCTAAATGCGAGCGCTAACACGGCGGTCATATTGGCGCCGGGTGTCTGCACGGGCACCAACCATTGGACAATGCGCTTTTGAGTCTCAGATGAGTCTAGAGGTAAAAAAGCCTCGTCAGAAGTTCCCCAAAGATGTGATGACTGTGTTGAATGAATTTCAGATGAACTGTCACATCAACAATATCAATATCAACCAGTTGCGTTCGATTACTTAGAGCTGACCCGATTACGCACGCGATGTTCGAATGACTCTCTGACGTCACTGTGCTGACTCAATGGTAATTGAAGCTAATCGAACGCGCCTATCAATAACATGGAGAAATTCACCACGTTTTAGGTAGATTCATTGCGTTTGACTGCCGCTTGTCAATTGATAACGCATACACGTTCGATTGCCAAGTGGCAATTTACCTTTGCCTCCATCGTTGCCTCCATCGTTGTCTATGGCCCTTTACAAATCCATGGACCAGACTCGGGCTTAGGCTTCGTCTCCGTCTGACAAAACCTGAAAATGCAGATTGTGGACTGTCGTCAAATTTGTAGGTTTGCTGGCTTGTTATTAGTACAGAGTATTCACCAGGAAAATGGGTCCAAACGCTTGTTTCTAGATGCCTGTGACATTATAACTGGGTAAGAGAAATACGACCGAAGCCTGAGCCCGAGCCTAAGCCTTCATTTCGTCAACGGCCTACAATAAGTACAGGCCTATATCATGACCATAGCGCGCATGCTCAGATCTGCGTGACAGTCATCGGTCACATAAGCCGTACTGCGTTTGACCTCCGTCAAAATCCCTCCGCCGAAGAAACCTCGGTCATGTGGATTTCAAAGTTCATTATTGTGCATACAATAAGAGCATTGAAAATGGCTGATCTAGTTATCTCCGAGGCAATGAAATTAGATACATGCAGTATACTGATACACCTTACTTTGTTTAGTCTTTGTAAATCCAAGCCCAGATTTGTGGAGAAAAAAATGAGGAGGGTGGGATGGAAGGGGAGGCGTAGGGATTGAGGGAGAGAGGGAAGGATGGGTGGGGATTGAGGAAGAGAGGGGAGGGAGGGGGAGAGAGAGACAGAGAAGGGAAGGAGGGAGAGAGGAGATAGGTAGGGGAAGGACGTGAAGAGATATAGATGGGAAGGTGGTTTGGTGGTGGGAGGGGGAGGGAGGGAGGAAAGGAGGGTGGGGTGGAAGGGGAGGGGTAGGGATTGAGGGAGAGAGGGAAGGATGGGTGGGGGTTGAGGAAGAGAGGGGAGGGAGGGGGAGAGAGACAGAGAAGGGAAGGAGGGAGAGGGGAGATAGGTAGGGGAAGGACGTGGATAGATATAGATGGGAAGGTGGTTGGGTGATGGGAAGGTGGTTGGGTGGTGGGAAGGGGGAGGGAGGGAGGGAAGGAGGGTGGGATGGAAGGGGAGGCGTAGGGATTGAGGAAGAGAGGGAAGGATGGGTGGGGATTGAGGAAGAGAGGAGAGGGAGGGGAGAGACAGAGAGGGGAAGGAGGGGGAGAGGATAGAGATAGGGGAAGGACGTGGAGAGATATAGATGGGAAGGTGGTTGGGTAGTGGGAGGGAGGGAAGGGAGGGGAGGGATGGGGATTGAGGGAGAGGGGAGGGAGGGGAGGGATGGGGATTGAGGGAGAGGGGAGGGAGGGGAGGGAGGGAGAACTTGGGCGATGAGGTGGGAATTGAGGGAGAGAGATCTAGAGGGGAGGGACTGGGATTGAGGGAGCGAGAGAGGGGGAAGGAGGGAAGAGAGAGATGATGGGGAGGAGAGAGACATAGAACGGAGTGTGGGGGTGGGAATGTGGAAGAGAAGGAGGGGAGAGAAGGAGAGAGACAGAGAGGGGGGAGAAAGGTGTAGAGAGATAGAGGGGAGGCTGGAAGGGTGGTGCATAGGGAGGCAGGGAAAGAGGCGTATGGAGGTGGAGGGAGAGAGAAGAGAGAGAAATATAAGAGAAAGGAAAGGCGAGAAGACAAATACAGAGACAGAGAATGATAGAGAGAGGGGGGAGCCAGCAATAAGATCTCCTTAGGGGGAGATTGTTTTAAAGAAAAATCGAAATGGCTCTAAACGGAGAGGGATTGGATTCTTGAGACAACATTGCGGCCAAGCGGGTGCACCCGATACGCCTATATCCGTTCCACCTCCACAATGTAAGAGTGACGGGGCTGACCCAGACTGCCGGGGTGACAGGCTGTTTTGTCTAAATAGCAGCACCGCAAGGAGGTGCCCGGGCAACATTCTCCCATCAGCCCTCGGCAAGAAGAAAGAGAGAGAGAGAGAGGGAGAGTGAGGGAGAGTGAGAGAGGGGGGAGGGAGAGAGAGGGGGAGAGAGAGAGAGAGAGGGAGGGAGAGTGAGAGAGGGGGGGAGGGAGAGAGAGGGGGAGAGAGAGAGAGAGGGAGAGAGAGAGAGAGAGAGAGAGAGGGGGGGAGGGAGAAAGAGAGAGAGAGAAAGTAATCTTGTAAATGGATACAAATGCGTGGTGACACGCAGAGCACAGCTTTATATGGCCGAGGGGAAGCAAAATGTCACCGAGACACGCATTTATAGAAAGCGAGGTGGGGACGGTAGGATGGAGAGGAGCAGACAGAGACAGACAGGGAAAGAAACAGAGGCAGAGACAGAGACCGAGACAGAAGCAGAGGCAAAGGCAAAGGCAGAGGCAGAGGAAGAGACAGAGGCAGAGGAAGAGACAGAGACACAGACAGAGGCAGAGGCAGAGGCAGAGGCAGAGGCAGAGACAGAGGCAGAGGCAGAGGCAGAGGCAGAGGCAGAGGCAGAGGCAGAGACAGAGACAGAGACAGAGACAGCGACAGCGACAGAGACAGAGACAGAGGCAGAGACAGAGACAGAATCACTGAGAGACAGAGGGAACAGAGAAGGACAGTCTGCGAGGGAAACAGATAAGGAGAACGATAGACCTATAGACAGGACGGCAGAGAGAGGCAGACAGACACGGAGAGGCAGAAGGTGATAGATAATTATTCTAGACAGCGGGACAGACAGACCTAGTAATGGGAAGGGAGACAGAGGGGGGACAGAGATAAAGAGATAAAGAGAGATATGGAGAAAGAGAGACAGACAGGGAGACAGAGAGAAAGAAAGAAAGAGAGATAGGGAGAAAGAGAGACAGACATGGAGACAGAGAGAAAGAGGGATAGGGAGAAAATGAGACAGACAGAGAGACAGAGACTGAAAAGGAAACAGAGAGAGAAAGAGGAGAAAAAAGTCAGCGAAAAGGAGACAGAGAGGGATACAGAGGGACAGATAAAAAGGCAGAGAGAGAGAGGAGAAAGAGAGCCAGAGAGGGAGGGAGAGACAGAGAGGGATACCCGGGGGGCAGAGAAGGAGACAAAGACCAAATAAAGACAGCAGAGGGCACCGAGACACAGAGAGAAAGAGACGGAGTGACAGAGAGACTGAAACAGAGAGGGACAGAGGGAGATAGAGGCACGTCAGTTGACCTTTTCCCCTCGAATCACTCCCACAATAGCCCTCCCCATCTCAGAGATTGTCTCAGAGGCGTTCGGGAGGGAGGGGGAGGGAAGAGGAGGGGATTACCCGCCCTGCTCAGGCGCGACCAAAAATACCCCCCCCCCCCTATCTCGATAACAAGGGGAAATGATGGAGAGAGATCCGTCGGTTTTATAAACCCGACACCGTGCCAAAACAAATTGGGAAAATGCTAGCTATTCTAGCGTCGGGCCGAGCGACAACCTTCGCAATTTGGAGACAGCCGACGATACAATTACACGTGGCATTTGCGTCAGTCTGTCTTTGTAAGTGTGCTCGAGTAACGGGCTTTTATACGAACCCATGCGGGCTCAGGCTTCGTCTCCGTCTGACAAAACCTACAAAATACGGGTTGTGCGGTTTGACGGTGAAAGTGTAGGTTTGCTGGCATGTTGTTAAGTACAGAGTGTTCGCCAAGAAACTTGGTGCCAAATACTTGCTTCGAGACGCCGTGGGACATAATAATAACGCGGTTAGGAGAAATAACATGACCGAAGCCTCAGCCCTTCAGTTCGTCAAACGCCATAGATACATTGTACACTCGCTCACCAAGGCTGAGGTGAATGTGTCCCCGTCTGTATACTGGCTTTTCGCCAAACGTGTGCAGCGCGCGATACGAGGCCGCGGCAGTTTCGGGGACCCGAAACTTTGAAAAGACCAGGGACTGGGATCGAAGACGAGACCGTGGCTGGAGCTGCCACAATAACGATGCACGGCGTGGATGTCAGCGGATAAATATACACCGTGCAGTGTGCATGTGAAGAATGGAACTATTTAACCAGATGCCATTCAAAGTGAAACATTGGCAAAGGAAACTTTGCCTGGACAGGGACTTGAACCTGAGACCTCTGGATTAACGTTTACCAGTGCTCTTCCATCTGAGCTATATCCGGCCCTTAGATGGTGGCCTTCCCAAGTTAGTTAACTAGTCTTTGCAGGGGTGGGGGCACAAGTCAGAAGCAATTCAACCACTAGCTGCCGTTCAAATGCGATTCAAAACTCAAACATTTAGAGGGCCCGACGTTTCGATCCTCGAAGGAGAATCTTCTGCATGCAAAGATGCTTTATCTGAAATTACTTGTAGGATTAAAAAAGCAGCCTCTTACTAAAAAAGGAAAACAGCACGTTGCAAACTGCTTACCCACCTAAATCACCAGAATGCAAATATCCTAGTATGGGCGCCAAACATTGAATATTCATTAAAAAAATGACGTAGTTATATGCGGAGCTACATTGATATTTATACGATATTAATAATCATACGATATAAATATTCATATACAGGATTGCTAGTGGCACACGTGCACACTTCATATCAACTTCGTCATTTCCCTGGACTATTTTTTAGCTTCCGGCCCTGCACTGGATTCAGCTTTAAACCAATCTATAACGTAAAGTAAAAATATACACACGAAAATGACCAAAATGATCATTTCAACCAAAACAGACGGAATGGCGTTTCGATCCTAGCTGGACCTAGATCCAGCTAGGATCGAAACGTCGGGGTCTGGATTTCCATTGTAACTGAAAACATGAAAACTGCTAGCCAAACGTAACACTGCATGGCAGTAACAAAATACAATGCGAAAGCATTAATTCGATACAAGAAGAATATTTATTTGGCTGGGGTTCTCGAATCGCGTGTGAGAAAGCATTCATTCACACTGAAATTCAAAGAACTTTTAAAATCAACCAATCCCTTTCAGAACATCTTGCTCCAAATTTTCTATAACTTTCGAAACTAAGTGAGAACATAATAGCACTACCTATATTGTGCACAGACAATCTTCTAATTGTGAAATCAATGAAAGGCAATTTCAAAGGTGCAAAGGTGAACTTCATCAAATTGGTGTTGGTAACTCAAACAAAATTGATGTGACCATTCGAGGTTCGGCAAAATTCAAAGCCAAATCTGCCCCACACAAAAAAAAAATATGTAAAAGAAAATGAGGGAAATTGAAATGACCCAAAAATAGACTTTACGCATTGACGTTGCCGTGCCGCCATCTTGGAGGATATCCGATGACGAAACAACTGAGCACGCGCAGTCACTACGTGTGAGGCAGATTTTCACTGGCATTTATTCTGGGTGATGAAGTGCACACACTTTCACAAAGACAAGCAAAACAAAGCCAACCGAACCGGTTCTTGGCTATGACTGTCGGTCAATGAACTTTAACCTCTGGGCGAGGGCGCCCTCTTCAATAAATGAGGTCATGGGAGTATGATCCACCTTAGGCCTCGTAACACACAGGCCTATGGGAAATGCCCAAAGGCGCTATAGGTTTTTCACACTTCCACACACTGTGTGCAATTTCAAGCCACAGCCGATGAATTCGGACAAGGACCTAAAAGGTTGCGGACGATTGGATTTCATTTCATTCTGTCAATTCAATTCAATTCCTCCACAATAATTGCTTCATTATAAAAAGCTACATTTGTTAATCTTCTGTTACTTAACATAGACACTTATCATATAAAAAATAATGAATAGTATGTTCATTCGAATACCGATTGGTCCGTACCAATATTCTATATATTTTATACAATATTCTCGTGACGTTTTTTTAAATTAATGGCGCTTAAATTTTTACGTAATTCCCAATAAATAATATAGTTCCCGTTTGTTTTCACTTTGTTAGTAGCTCGTAAGTACTGGTGTTTGCTCCCCGTAAATTATTCAGTAACGATAAGGTCAAAGGTTAATTGGTTAGTACTGCTCTCCATATTTCACTTCAATGAATTAGATGAAATAAAAATGATCAACACATTAATTAGAACGATAACAGTAAAACCCAACACCGGCAGTGAACATATCACCAGTACCTTCCACTGGAATACTGGGCAAGGCAATGGATATCTCTATAAAAAAAAAATATAAAAAAACGCCACATAATCCTTTGTATCTTATCTGATTTTGTTGTGCTGAAACAAAACTTCTATGGGAAAGGTCTATTTAAAAACAACTGCACATCCCTTTCATTAGCACATACAAATCTTCACTTCTTCGAATAAAAAAAATCATAAAACCTACGACTCCCTCTGCGGGGATAAAATTAAAGGGATGTGATCGTTACTTTGCAGGAAATATCACTTCAGTGTTCAGATCTCGTCGAGAAAATTTGTCCAAAAAAAAATATATCCAAAATTTCGTATCCCTAGATCGCAAAGTGACAGCAATATTTTTGTTTTGTTTTGGGTTATTTTGATTATTTTTTGTGGGGGGGGGAGAGATAAGGCTTTGCTTGTAGAAAATCAAGATAAGGTAAAGTTGGACCCAAATAATAGAAACATAAACTCATCCAATAAAAGGACCGTGTTCAGTAGGGCCTAACACCGAAGAATCGAAGACCCGAGTCTCTTTAAAACACTCTACGCTCCTGTCCAGTGCTCGGAGCACTGGAATGAGGCCGAATTTCACTCCAAAATTGATGCCCATTTAGTATGGAAACGGAGAAGAGGGGAAAAGGGATGATGTTCCAATTCGCTCAGGATTGATAAAGGTTCGGTATATCGGCAAGGATCATCAAGAAAATCCCCCCAGAAATAGAAGTGGGATGACTGGGAATCGTTTCCAGCATAATTCATGCAGTTCTTGTTTTATAGAACGACGCTGTATTTGTTAATATCTGTGTCGGAGAGAATACATTGCTATTATAAAACTAGACGGCTGATGGACTATTACCAAGGTGTTTATTATCATATAGGCCTAGTCCTCTAATTTGTCGTGCGTACTTTCATTGATCTCATCAACAAGATATACAACAGCATTATGATTGCACAGGGTATAAAAAAATATTGGCAGTCTACACTCTTTCATTATTGTTGATATGAAACATCTTATTCGTTGTACAATACACAGACAGTTTGCATGTATTTCAGGTACACCGAGGAGACATTTGAGGTGATTTTGTATCGGATTAGGTCTTAGGAACATACAGAACAAATGGCAATATATTACACTGGTAACATTATGATACAAGTCTGGAATTATTACAATGTAAGATCAAGAAGGTTATGGTGAGGGATTTTTCATTGGTTAGTTGGTTGGTTGGTTGGTAGGTTGGTTGGTATAGGTTGGATGGTTGTTTGGTTGGTTTGTTGGTTGGTTGGTTTGTTGGACTGAAGTGCTGTAGCCCTCATCGGGCGCGTGTCCGGTCAGACAAACCAGGTTGTCCTCCCAAATCCCTGAGCAATGCTACACAAAATCGTCTTGCTCTGAAAAAAGAAAACAGCAAACAAAAACAAAGAAAACATATTTGTAAACCAAAATGAAATAAAATATAAACCGAAGACAAAACAAACAAACGAACAGACACGCAAACCAAAACAAACATGACATAAAATAACATCTGTATAACGCTTGCCTTAATATGCATGTCCTAAAATCAGAAATGTTGAATTCAATTGATGGTGCAAAAATGTTGTTGAATTAAACGTTCAAAGGTCCTGTCAGAGTTGAAACATTATGTCCCATCAATATGTCAGATTTTTACTCTGAATTGAGTAAAAAAATAAAATGATGAATAAAACTGAAATCAAATAATCTGACATTTTACAATCATTCACATAAAGGAACTCATTTGGGATTTGAAGGACCTCGTTTGCGCCAATTTGTACATCTTTCTTGTGTAATCTAATTGCCTTGTATCATTATCTATGATGCAACGCGGTACACGGCGTTATACAGATTCGAAACCGCCACGCGACCTCCACCAGCTCGGTGGTCCCGTGGCACGCTTGCACTACAAAGCAGGAGTCGCGGGTTTGAATCCAGCCCGAACTGCCTGGATTTTGTTTCGGCAGGCAATCGGGAAAAGCACTGAGCACACAGTGCTCATTACGTCGAGTATCTAGGCTAAACCCCCATTGAGTCACACTGCCCTCTCGGTAGTTTGTTTTAACTGCATTTTATACTTGTCAATAACATACAAGCAGAAAATGACGCCTTTAAAAAATATTTTTGGATGGAATTGCAGCTTTACAAATTTCCTTCTCTTTTCTCATTGATATTCAAGTCAATGGTACGTCAAACGAGAGGTCTCGGGTTCAAGTCACGGTCGAGTCAAAGTTTTCTTTGCCATTTCTTCAATTTGTTTAAAAAAAAAAGTTTCCCAGTCACTTTTTCCTTTGCTTGTTAGATATTTGAATTTGAATTCTGTCTTTGAGAAAGGAACTGCTATACGAATCGAAACGTCAGTCCCCCAACCCAAAATAAATTAAACAAATGCATGAGACTTCCATTTCTGTTGTGTGTAGTCAGCGAGCAGTATATGCACAATTTTCTGCCAATTACTCTACAGTCCTGAAAACAATTCACCAGGAGGGAAGGCGAAAACTAGTGCACAGCTCCCAAGTCATGTTTGTCAATCAGAAACGATGGCTCATGAAAATGCGTGTTTTAATCTTCTTGTTTTCTTTCAATTCCGCCAACTGCGATATTCTGTTTGGATTGCAGATGGCAAGGGAGGAACAGTTGCATAACGGCAATTTGTATTATAGTGGAACTCATAAATAAAGTATGCATGGGGTTGGGGATAAGGGATTGAATCAAAGAGCAACTGTCCGCCAAGAGCATTTCTTGTTTTTGTAGAAAAAAAAGGAATTAAGGGATAAATCCATGCCGGAGGGATGGCCACAAAAGTCTTTCTTTCTTTATGATTTGTGATTAGATCAAATCCTGACATGTCTGATGATTTAGAGGGAATTTCTTATTTCGATGGGTAAGCAGGTGAGGTCTCCGCTATCGGTACACCTGTTTGGGACAGTTGTTTTGCGCGGTATTACACGGACATGGGTAGGGCTGTATGTCATGTGCTATAAGACGAATTCGGATTAGACATGATGACAAATCACGTTTTCGCTATCTTGTCCACTACGCTACACGGGCGATCCATGTTGCAATAATGTGCCTATTACACAATGGAAGGGACCTGGGACAATTTTGATTTCGATTGATTGGAAACCTGTCCCAATTTTCAGAGCTGCTTAAGCTTCAGCACAAGTCACGGTCCATATAGGATCACCCTGCCAACAGAAACATCATTACTGTTTCATGCTAAGTAAAATGCAACCGACATCACACCGCAGTGGGGTTTGTACAACCCTGTCAAAACATGGAGGTAGGCCTATTTGTCGATTCTGAGTGATGATTTCTCGAAAAGTACAGCATCCCAGACCGTAAGATGTCGAACATGAGGATTGCACTGGCCGTCATCAGAAGAATGATGACGGCCATACTGAGCATACTGAGTTATCACTCAGGTTCTTTTCAGAACCATACCTCTTATCAAACAAAATCTTATACACGCTGTCACCGCAAACCCTCATTCATTCTCAAAAGGCAGAACTCTGACTTTAAGGAAAGTCCTGATAGGGTCGGACCCTTGCAGTTTTGAAAACTTGGAAGCAAACTATTCAGGAAAACGTAGACCCTAACTACCAAACAGGCTACATGTAGGTTTGACTTTCAGGGAAGTCCTGCAATGGTCGGACTCTCGAAATTTTGAGAGAAAAAAATTTGATGCAAAATATTCAGGAAAATGTAGACCCTAACTACAAACAGGCTACATGTAGGTTTGACTTTCAGGGAAGTCCTGCGAGGGTCAGACCCTCGCAAATTTGAAAACTTGGAAGCAAAATATTCAGGAAAATGTCGGCCCTATGACTGCATGACCACAAACAGGCTACATGTAGATCGAAGAGTTTGTGACCGTCTCTGGCCCGACCCCCGATTCCTGTCCCCTCAATTTCCTGGCACCACAAACCAGAAACGACAGCCGTTTCAATTTCCTTCTTATTTTTGTCCTCGGCAAAACCCGATGGCGGCGTGTCATGTCACCGAGGAGATACTGAGTAAACAGCCGGTAATTGTGTGCGCGTGTTTGTGTGTGTGTGAAGGGGGGGGGTGTGAGGTAGGGGGATGGGATGTGGGTGCCGAAGATGAGGATAGAAATTCCCTGCCCCAGAGAGAGAAAGTGGTTTGACCTTTCAATCGCTGGTATCCATGTCCGCAAGACCAGCGGCACAATGTCAACCCTGGCCCGCTCTCAAGTCTCAGAACGAACGCGGCACGGCAGCCCTTCACAACCAAATCATACATCACATTGTACTTATACAAACGGTTTAGCCACAGCAAGTCAAGCTACGCCACATCATGTAACCGTAGAGATGTAACCAACCCCAGCACACCCATGCAAAGCATCCCCGGGGTCCCGAGTCGCCGTGAAGATTCTTCGGCACGACGCGAAAAAATGTTGCAAACTATACTTTCTGACTGAAATGGCCCAAAATGCAATTACAATGTATCCCATAGGCCTACATTTTTCTACATCATACCGTACTGTCGTCTTGTAAACTCTGTATCCTGATAAATCTACACCCTATGACCCCCTATTATGTCTGATTTGAAAGCTCATAACAGTGTTGTAGGTCTCGAGACCAGCAGTCGATTTCATCAAACTCATCGTGACTTACGATCAATCGCAAGATAATGAGCGATGCACATAAACAATACGGACTATCACAACTTACGATGGGTTATCCATCGTAGGTTGAGTTAAGATGCATCGCAAGTTTTTGTGAAATCCAGCCCTGCTCTCGGTCTCGAGACCGTCTCGAGACCTTTTTTTTTTTTGAGGTCTCGGTCTCGGTCTCGGGAGGCTGGTCTCTGTCTCGAAAGCTCAGGCCTCGGTCTCGGTCTCGGCCTCGGTCTCGGATGCCGTGGTCTCGGTCTCGGCTCATAATCTCCTCCATTTCATGAGGGGATAAACTCAACTGTTGGCTTCCCCAGAAAGTGCCTGGTTTTGGCATGGGGCGTGTCACGTAGGAGGGCCTGACGTTTCGATCTCAGCAGGAACTTTTCTGTACAGCGCTGAGGAAGGTCCAGCTTGGATCGAAACGTCAGGGTCAGGCCTGGCAAAGTTTTCTTTCGGAAAAGTTTCCGAATCAACTTTGCAGACAGCCTGTGGATGCAGACAGCCTGTGACACAATGCCGGAGACCCCCATGCGGCGAGAACGAGGGTGCCTCGGAGGAGCTGTCAACGGCGGCCACTCGGCAATTTGGGGACAGCGTGGGTGTTTTGTTTGCCCGTCGTCGAGGGAAGACGTGGGAGGACGACTGGCGATGGGCACAGCGCACGCTTCTCAAGACGCTGACTAATCGGGCTCCTCTCAGCGCCCGCACTGATAATGCACGTGGTGTCACATTGTGACTCCGCTGTGCAAATCTTCAAATTATTTTTTTTTTAGGGGGGGGGTAGGCTTTTTTTCTTTCATATGTCCCTTCAGGGCCCCCGTCAACCAAACACATGCGGCTTAAGAATAATTATTCAGTGGAAGGTTAGCATTTATAACCTAGGTCTCATCATGGGTCTCATCAAGTGCAAAGAGCACCTGTCATGCCAGACGTTAAGCTTTGAAGAATCACCCGGCGCTTGCCACTGACTCACTGGATCAAGTCAGGCCGTCCCCCCTCTCCCTACCCTCTCCCTCCCTCCCTCTTTCTCTCCCCCTCTCTCTCTCCCTCCCCCTCTTTCTCTCCCTCCCTCTCCTCATCTCCCTCCCTCTTTCTCTCCCTCCCTTTCCCCCTCTCCCTCCCTCCCTCTTTCTCTCTCCCCCTCTCTTTCCCTCCCTCCCCCTCTCCCTCCCTCCCTCTCTCTCTGTCTCTCCCCTCTCCCTCTCTCCCTCCCTCCCTCTATCTCTCTGTCTCTCTCCCTCCCTCCCTCCCTCTCCCCCTCCCTCTTTCTCTCCCTCCCTCTTTCTCTCCCTCCCTCTCTTCCCCCTCTCCCTCTCCCCTCCCTCCCTCACTCTGTCTCCCCCTCTCTTTCCCTCCCTCTCCCTCTCCCTCCCTCCCTCTCTCTCTGTCTCCCCCTCTCTTTCCCTCCCTCCCCCTCTCCCTCCCTCCCTGTCTCTCTCCGCCTCACTCTCTCCCTCTCTTCTCTCTCTGGTTATTTTGTTTGTTTGCTATGCTCGTAAATCTCCCGACTCTAAACGCCAGGTGATTTTTCTGACGAGCTTCTTCTGAAATGCTTAGGTATACCTATGGCCGATACAATAAATAATGCCGGACAACCCCCCCTCCAAATGAATCTATTTACTGCTGAAATGAATAGCCACTTTATCCATACACTCTGCACTGAAAAGCTCGTGTTCACGATTTATTCACACTGATTAAGAAGCAATCAAATGAACCACCTTTGTACGAAGATGCATAATATTACAACTCACATGTACTTCTCATAGGGCTGACAACACTAATCCCCATTGCCGCGCACATACTGCGAATTGTTGTTGGGGCTGCATGAAAATGAGCGCAGATGATATGCAAACAAACGGCCACATAATTCAAAATAAACACAAGCGCACTGCATGCAGTGAGCAGGGGAATCTCAGAGGCTATCATCTGGGAACTTCCGATCGGGAAAACTCCGAGGGTCAAGGGAGCAAATATCGCTGGTCAGCGTGCCCGAGATAGCGGGAGAAGGACATGCGATGTATAATGCAGTGAGAAATGGGCAAACGGTATACCAGTCCATTAGAAGAGAGAGGGAGAAAAAAAAACCACAGTACACCGGTAAATGGCACACGTATGCATACCAAAATGCCACCTTCACAGCTCTGCTGGACCATTAAGCAGCCGCTTAAGCACTTCACAGGAAGCTCATTCCTCTCCCCCTGCCTTCTATCCCTTACCCTCCCTAGCCATCTCCCCCTCCTCTCTCCCACCTTATCCGGGCCAACGAGTCATTTCGGTAATTCCTAATGCGAGTGTCATTTCACGGAGCCTTAGTCCCTGTTATCACTCTCCATCCATCTACCTTCCTCCCTCCCCTACCCTCAACCCTGCCTTCAGATCAGCTCCAAGCCAGAAAGCACTCTACTCCCTGTTTCTGTTTAACACAGGCACCCAGTCAATTTATCCATACCAAACCCAACCCATCCCATCCACCACCGCTCACTTCCAACAAATCTATCAGAAGAACTAAAGCCCTGCTCCCGCTTGCATGTTTACTTTGTGATATTGCCAACCCCAGACCTAGTCTGTGTGGGTAGGGGTAGGGGTAGGGGATAAGGGAGGGGTAGGGGGGTAGGGGTAGGGGTAGGGGGTAGGGGGTAGGGGGTAGGGGTAGGGGGTAGTGGTAGGAGGTAGGGGTAGGGGAAGGGGTAGGTGTAGGGGAAGGGTAGGGGAAGGGGTAGGGGAAGGGGCAGAGGTAGGGGTAGAGTAAGGGAAGGGTAGAGATAGGGGTAGGGGGTAGGGGGTAGGGGGTAGAGAGTAGGGGGTAGAGGGTAGGGGGTAGGGGGTAGGGGGTAGGGGGTAGGGGGTAGGGGGTAGGGGGTAGGGGGTAGGGGGTAGGGGGTAGGGGGTAGGGGGTAGGGGGTAGGGGGTAGGGGGTAGGGGGTAGGGGGTAGGGAGGGGTAGGGGGTAGGGGGTAGGGGGTAGGGGGTAGGGGGTAGGGGGTAGGGGGTAGGGGGTAGGGGGTAGGGGGTAGGGGGTAGGGGGTAGGGGTAGGGGTAGGGAAGGAGGTAGGTGTGAGTGTAGGGGTAGGGGCAGGGATAGGAGAGGGGGTAAGGGTAAGTGGTAGGGGTAGGGGTGGGGGTAGGGGGGATGGGACATTCCTCAGTGTCAGACTCGTTGTTGATAATTAAACGGACCAATGCTTGCCTTCCAGGAATCGGCTCGTTTCGTATTAACCAGACTTTGACCCGAATGCATCACAGAAGAAAATCTTCAATATTTAAAAGGGAAGTGGTTTGGAGTCATATTATAATCTACAATTTGATTGATAAATGACCCGTTCATTTACCTGCTATTTTCTTTCTGCTTTTCCTAGATTCAGTTGTCATTATTTATCATCTTTTATTTTTCAAAATTTAGTGTGCCTGACGTTTCGATCCTAGGAGGACCTTTTGAGAAAGGTCCTGCTAGGACAGAAAAGTCAGGCACGCTAAATTTTGAGATTTGCATTTTGGTAAATTGAGTCAGTACGCAGTTTGCAACATTTTGGTATATTAAATATTATATTTTTATTTTGTTTTCATTGTAGCTGCCTAGCAGGACCTTCCTCAAAAGGCCAAACTCCCGGGAAAAGACTGACAGTGGATGGTATCTCTCCCCAGATGTCAATTAAGCAGGAAGGCAGTGATGAGAGTCTGGAGTCAATGCCTGTTCAAAGTCAACATGATATTATCTGCTCAGCTTGGCTTAATGCAAAGGGGAAAGGGGGAAGGGATGGGAGGATTTAGGGGGAGAGGAGGGGAGGGGAGGGGAGGGGAGAGGAGGGGATAGGAGGGAGAGGAGGGGAGAGGAGAGGAGGGGAGAGGAGGGGAGAGGAGGGGAGAGGAGGGGAGAGGAGGGGAGAGGAGGGGAGAGGAGGGGAGAGGAGGGGAGAGGAGGGGAGAGGAGGGGAGAGGAGGGGAGAGGAGGGGAGAGGAGGGGAGAGGAGGGGAGAGGAGGGGAGAGGAGGGGAGAGGAGGGGAGAGGAGGGGAGAGGAGGGGAGAGGAGGGGAGTGGAGGGCAGGGGAGAGGATGGGAGAGGAGAGAGGAGGGGAGAGGATGGGAGAGGATGGGAGAGGAGAGAGGAGGGGAGAGGAGGGGAGAGGAGGGGAGAGGAGGGGAGAGGAGGGGAGAGGAGGGGAGAGGAGGGGAGAGGAGGGGAGAGGAGGGGAGAGCAGGGGAGAGGAGGGGAGAGGAGGGGAGAGGAGGGGAGAGGAGGGGAGAGGAGGAAAGAGGAGGAAAGAGGAGGGGAGAGGAGGGGAGAGGAGAGGAGGGGAGAGGAGGGCAGGGCAGGGCAGGGGAGGGGAGAGGAGGGGAGAGCAGGGGAGAGGAGGGGAGAGGAGGATAGTGGAGGGGCGGGCAGGGCAGGGAGAGGAGGGGAGAGGAGAGGAGAGGAGGGGAGAGGAGGGGAGAGGAGGGGAGAGGAGGGGAGAGGAGGGGAGAGGAGGAGAGTGGAGGGGAGGGCAGGGCAGGGGAGGGGAGAGGAGGGGAGAGGAGGAGAGTGGAAGGGGGAGAGGAGGCGAAGGGGAGGAGATGGCTTTGTGCATTACAATGTATTAAATGTAATACCTTAATCCCAGAGAGAGAGAGAGAGAGAGAGAGAGAGAGAGAAAAAAAAAAGTGAGAGAAAAAAGTGATGTCTTCACAATAATTTTAATTTGACTGCTTGCTGGACTTAACAAGGGTTGAATGTCCTCTGGCAATACTACCTGAAAGGAGTGGTATACTAGAAAAAAAAGGACTACAGTACTGACTGACTTCAATGACCAAAATGCAAACTACGAAGAGGGCCTGGCGTGTCAATCCCAGCACGGACCTTTGTGAAAGACCAAAGGGAGGATATGGGGAGGTTAGAGTCCAACCTGGGGGGGGGGGGGTACTAGGATAGATATCAATAGCCTGCACTGCCAAAACAAAACACCAAGGTACAAGGTTAGAATCCCACTTGCCTGTCCCAAGACTGTGACTTGGGAATGCACATTGTTCTTCAGCAACGGCAAAGAGGGGTGGAGGGTTAGAATCCCAATTGGCCATCCAAACATGTGAGTGGAAGGTTCAAATCCCACTTGGGCATCCTTGACTTCAATGGTGCAACTTCACCAGCAAAGAGTAAACGAGTAGTAAAAGGCTAGGATACCACTTTGACATCCCATGACAACACAGTACAGTACCAGGTTAGAATCCAACTCGGAAATCCTTGAACCTGAATAGTAGCATCCTAACCAGCAACGGCAAACAAATTGCGAAGGGTTCAAATCCCACTCGAACATAAAATGAATAGCATACCAGACATCTCAACTTAAATGGCAAACAGGAAGTTAAGGGTTGGGATCCCATTTGAACATTCCTGACAACATAAAGTAATAGGTTAGAATCCCCTCTGGACATTCCCTGACTAGAATATATCAGGCATCTCATCCTTGGCGGCAACAAAGAAGGGAAGGGTTAGAATCCCACTTGGACCAGAATCTGCCCGCATAAGTTACTATGCTAAGTTGGATGAAACTTGAAGGTTTGCATGGTGGGAGTACCAAGTGGAAGGTTTGCGGTGACACCATGTAACACATCTCTTCTGAGAAGGAGTGCGTGGCTCTGAATAGAGCCGGTAACTCAATGTTTCGGGCACTGTATACTCATCAGGAGACTGCAAACCTTCCAGATGCTAAGTTCAGGTTAGAATCTCATTCTATTGGCCTGTGACGAAAATCCAGCAAAAAAGACAGAGGGAGAAAGAGAGATAGAGAAGAAAGGAATACACTCATGACTCATCCTAATCAATAGAAATTGCCCAGGTAGACTACTTTGACTCCCACTATCTGTCAAATGTGCTGTAAAAAATGTCTTGATCAATCAGAACACAAAGAACCTCATATCAACCCACAAGAAACTCAGAGAGCAGAAAATCACTCTAAATGGGGACACTATTTCCAGTTCAGTGAAGGTTCAATTTGAAGATATGTCCCGCAAAAGACATATCTGGGTCTGGAATCAATCATCCCCCCCCCTTAAATTGTCGCAAATTCAGGCAGCCCTGTTTCCGAGAAACGGCTGCAATAGTCGTTACACAGTCCGATGAAACTGCTTGTTTAATGCCCGTGCGCGCTCTCCGAAACGGTCTGTCGCCCCACGACGACATATGCAAATCCCTCATGAGTGATTCACTGTATGTTCAAGGAAAACAACCTCGCTGACAAACCTTGGATTGGGCATATAAATTACATACATTATCAATCACGCGGCTTCTTGGAAACCGGGCCTGGATGTAAGCAGTGGCCCAGATGGCATTGGTTAGAAGGACCAGTGTGAGGCCATCTGAAACAGTGGGTGTGGCTAGCTCAATCTCCACCCAGCCTCCCTCCCCTGAAAACAAAAGGAATGGTAACTGTGTACTGATGAAGGCATTTCTACAAATGTATGTCCCAGTCTTGATGGTAAGACCTCTTAAACCCACAAATATCAGAAAAAATCCGGACTCTGTAAATGTTTAATTTCCATATGTTCCCAACTACGAGACATCTGCATTTGGACTCTGTACGATAGATGTGGCTATACAGATGGGGCATTCTGCAATTGCACTATGTATATGTGGCTACATGTACATGTACCTGTACAGTATATACATGTAGATGGGACATTCTCCAATTGCACTATGTACCTGTATGTGTGGCTATATAGATGAGACATTCTCCAATTGCACTACGTACCTGTATGTGTGGCTACATGTACAAAAATGTATATATAGATGGGACATTCTGCAATTGCACTATGTACTGTATGTGGCTATACAGAGGGTCATTCTGCGATTGCACTATGTACATGTACATGTGTATATGTGGCTATACAGATGGTCATTCTGCGATTGCACTATGTGCAGTAGATGTGGCTATACAGATGGGGCATTCTGCAATTGCACTATGTACCGGGTACACGTATATGTGGCTACATGTACATGTATATAGATGGGACATTCTGCAATTGCACTACTGTATGTATATGTGGCTACATGTACATGTATATTGATGGGACATTCTGCAATTGCACTACTGTATGTATATGTGGCTACATGTACATGTATATTGATGGGACATTCTGCAATTGCACTACTGTATGTATATGTGGCTATACAGATGGTCATTCTGCAATTGCACTACATGTATGTACCGGTATATGTGGCTATACAGATGGTCATTCTGCAACTGTACTATGTTTATGTGGCTATATAGATCAATGGTCATTTGGCAATTGCACTATGTAGATGTGGCTATACAGTTGGTCATTCTGCAATTGCACTACATGTACACTGTAAGTACATGTATATGTGGCTATACAGATGGGGCATTGTGCGATAGCACTATGTATATGTGGCCCTACTTGACGTACAGTTTAATAAGCACTGAGTGCTCGGTGCTTCAACTGATTGCCTGCTGAAAACAATACAGGCAGCTCAGGTGGGCTTCAAACCTGTGGCTCCTGTTTTGTAACCACATGACCATTGAGCTGGACCAGGTCGTGTGCCGGTTTCAAATCTGTATAGCAACTGGTACCGCACTGTATCGTAGATATGATATGATTTGTGAGTCAAGGAGCAAGAAATCAATTGGGTAAACCCTAATTGAATTACATGTAAAAGTACATTCTCCTGGACACAATAACCACACTTTACTGTATGTGGTTCATTGCTATTATTGAAATGCCTCTTACCATACTCTTACATGCTCACAGGGATGCCCAGGATGGGAGCCCTGATTGCGGTGATACCCTTGGTATCATCTGAGATAATGCCCATGGTGTCATTGCAGACCTTCCACTTTGTACTTCCACCATGCAAACCTTTAAATTTAATCTAACCAAATCTAATCTCCTGATGACGGCCAGAGCATACTGGTCGAAACGTCGAGTTACCACTCAGGTTCTTTTCAGAACCAAACCTCTTCCTTTAAGAGACCTGATACATGGTGTCACTGCAAACCTTCATATATTGAAATCTAATCTAGCTCTAATAAAAAAAAAAAAGAGCAACATACAAAAGCTACATTTACAAAAGCTACATTTACCAAAATGTATCTCCAAATTTAGTGGGCCTGACATTTCGATCTCTGCCTTTGAGAAAGGTCCTGCTAGGATCGAAAAGTCAGGCCCACTCAATCTAAAAAAAAAAAAAGAGAAGATCTAAGAAGAAGTTATTTATGTTTTAATGAGAGAATAAGCGGCAGGGAGGAGATTTACTGGGGAGCCATCCCCACCCATTTCACCTGCTCCCGCCTCTGAGGGCGCTTATGGATGAGGAAGGGCAAGGATGGAAGGGGAGCTTGATGAGAGAGAGAGAGCCAAGAGAGAAGACTGGAGACACCAAGGTCAAAGGATACATCTCTTTTGATGTTATAACATAGGACCACTTCAATTCCTTCAAAAACCCTCTATGTTTTGGGGATTTTTTTATTTTTTTTATTTCCATTTTCTGTAAACTCAGTTGGTAGGCAAGCAGTTCGCAAGTAGTATATTACATGTATTACCCAAAGGGAAGGTTTGGAGTGACATCATCTCTTGTGAGACGGAGACTCGGCAGTTCAACCTTTCTGGCAGTGTGTTCCCTGCCCGTTGTCAGGAGATTTCTTGACAACAGGCAAAGTGCACCGTCCCCTTACGAGGGGCAGAGCACACACTGCGCCAAAACATTGAGTGCCCGGCTCTTTTCAGAGCCACACTCCATCTCAGGAGCAATGGTGTGCATTGTTTCGCCACACAGTACTTGTCTATATCACCCAAAAGATCAATTACAGTACATGTATATCCATTCATCCACTGAAAAATCCACAAATCTCTCCCCACGCTATGCGGCAGCAACCCAACATTCTATTCAGAAATGCAGCCTAGAGTCTGAAAAATCCTTATTCGAGGTCTTGGGGCAATCATAAGTCTTGGCTCAAAAACAAATTAGCTCACGTATCACGTAACTAACACGACTTTAGGAGTAATTACATGCAGTGAACAAGGCCAGAACGCCTCCTCTTAAAAAAAAAAAAGTTCATTTTTTCGTCAGCCGTAGCGTATACCAACACATGAAAAAGATCCCCCGAGGTTGTACACGAACTACATTACAGCCAGGCGCGCAAAGGCCGATGAGGTTGAGGGAAAGGGAGAGGTCTGCTTCCGTTGATACCAGTGGCCATTTCTCCCCGAGCCACCGGGCTTTCATCGGGCGTTTTTTTTCTTTTTTTTTCAAGTTCATTTGGAAAAGTGCAAAAGGGAGAGCTTTTAAATTTGGCGGGGGCGATGGATGGGGTGGGGGCGATGGATGGGGTTGGGGGCGAGGGATAGGGTGAGGGCGAGGGATGGGCTGGGCGGTGGGTTGGTGGGGGTGGGGGTTTCTCCTTCCTCGCCAGCAGTTGGGTCGATGCTAACTGCTTTCCTGCTTCAATGAAGGTGGGGGGGGGGGACAGTAGGGACGAGGGAATGGGCCGCTCGGATACGGCGGAAATTAAAATGGGCGGCAGAGATTGTGTCGGTGTAATAGGGGCCGGACTAAGTAATCAGAATGGGCAACAGAGACAAGACGGTTTAACCCCGTCCCCCTACCGCTCCAGTATAAAAAAACTACAACTCCAATGCCAGGCCCTGTACAGACAAGCTTAAAGGTATCGTGCACAGACATTGCCACTGAGTTATGGCACGGGAGACTCATGGTGATGTGATCTAGAGGTCTCGGTTCAAATCCTCCCCACCCCCTTCGATGCACGACTCCAATGCATGGCCCTGAACTACAGACAAGCTTAAAGGAATTGTGTAAAGACTTCTCCATTGCTACTGAGTTCTAGCACAGGAGGGCGATGGTGCTGTGATCTAGAGGTCTCAGATCAGAATCCTTCCCACCTACTTCAATGCAAGTCTCCCCTGCCAATCCCTGTACCCACAAGCTTAAAGGTATCATGCACTTCCACATCGGTACTGAGATATATAGTAAAAGAGGTCTCATGCTCGAATCTCCATTCCTTTAATGCAGGAAACATATACCTGTACACAAGACCTGAAAGGTATCGTGTATAGACTTTCACATTGGTACTGAATTATAGCACAAGAGGGCGATGGTACTCTCATCTAGAGGTCTCGGGTTCGAATCCACCCTTTAATGAAAGAAACCATCGACAGTCTGTATTCACACAACATTAAAGTTGTTGTGTATAGAATTCTACATTGGTAATGAGTTACAGGACATGAGGGCGATGGTACATTGTACTGTGATCTAGAGGTCTCGGGTTCGAACCCCCACCTCCTTCAATGCAAGACTCCTCCACTGACAGTCCTTAAACACACAAGCTTAAAGGTATCGTGTAAAGACTTGTACACCGGTACTGATTTATAACACAGGAAGGTCACGGTGCTGTGATACAGAGGTTTCTGGTTTGACCCCCCTCCAGTCGCCTTCAATGCAAGACTCTACTGCCAGTCCCTATACACACAAGCTTAAAGGTCCTGTACAATGTATCATGTACAGACTACCACATTGGTACTGAGTTTACAGGCCAAAGGTGCTGTGACCAAGATGTCTCTTTAAGGTCCAAATTCTTAATCCTCCATATACCACGACCTGTCCCTATACACAGAAGTTTAAAGGTATTGGGTATAAACTTCCACATTGGTACTTAATTACAGCACAGGGGGGTGATGGTGCCATGATCTAGAGGTCTTGAGTTAGAATCCTTCGCCCCCACCCTCAACGTAACAAAATGTTCTGTAGCACATAAAACTGCTCGGTGCTTACCTTACTGAATCAAATGCCACAAAAGACAGATGGTTTGATTCCAGCAGCACCACTCTAGCTTTGAGAAAGTTACTGTCTTTTAAGGATCGCTCAGCCCGAGTCCGCCCACAGACTGAGGGTCCGCGGGCCAGACCGCAGCACGAGCTCATGTCCTTGCACAAGATCCTTAGCCACTAATTGCTCCTCCCTGGGCCTAGGACTTTAATGACATCCTGTGTGTGAGGGGGAGGGGAGGTTAGAAAAAGGGGGAGAGGAGGAGGGGAGGAGGAGGGGGAGGGAGGAGGGGAAAAGGGGGAGAAGGAGTAGGAGGGGAAGCAGGAGGGAGGGGGGAAGGAGGGAGGAGGAAGAGAAGGAAAGGGGAGGAGGTGGAAGAGGCGGGTAGAGGGGTGGATGAGGAGGGGGGTGAGGAGAGGGTGAGGATGGGTGAGGGGGGAAGATGAGGGGAGGAGGGGAGGAGGAGGGGAGGAGGAGAGGAGGAGAGGAGGAGGGGAGAAGGGGGATGAGGAGGGGTGAGGATGGGTGAGGGGGGTGAGGGGGAAGAGGAGGGGAGGAGGGGAGGAGGAGGGGAGGAGGAGAGGAGGAGGGGAGGAGGAGGGGAGGATGAGGGGAGGAGGAGGGGAGGGGGAGGGGGAGGAGGAGGAGGAGGAGGAGGAGGAGGAGGAGGAGGAGGAGGAGGAGGAGGGGAGGAGGAGGAGGACGAGGAGGAGGAGGGGGAGGAGGAGGAGGAGGAGGAGGGAGGAGAGTGGGAGAAGGGGAGGAGGGGAGGAGGAAGAGGAGGGGAGGGAGGGAGAGAGAGACTGTGATGGCCTCGGGCAAGCCACTGATATGGGTAGGCGCTTCCCTGGAGGGAACCTCAGAGTACAATTTATGACAAGTAATGGATGAGATAATGAGCGTTTTTTTTTCTAACAAGGAGAGGGGGGTCTGATAATCATCAGAGAAAAACCAAGAGTGTTTTAGCATTAGTCAGACTGTCCTTGTTTACTGGGGGAACCAATTAACAGTAACACCCCGACCCCCTGGTAGTCTGGCCTCAACTTCCTGAGGGAGAAGACCATGCACGTGCACATCTGCCATGCACGTGCACAGTGAGGGCCCAGCAGCTTCTCAAACAAGCTATCCCTTTAACCTTGCACAAGCCCCCAGTCACTCCTGAGCCGACAAACAACTCATTTTGAACACACACACACACACACAAAAAGGGCAAAGAAAATTTGACAGGACCAAGATCTCTGATCTTGTGAACCAGCGCTCTTACCATCTGAGCTATCCGGCCCTTAGATGGCGGCCATCCCAAGTCCCTATCATTGCAGGGATGGTGGCGTTACTCAGAAGTATTATAAGCATTGGTGAAATTGGGATGCCTGTCACACGCATTTAATCATTGATCTGAAGAAGAAAAAAACTTTACTTGATGAGAAACCATCTTGTTCAGCCCTCAGCCCTTACCCTTCTGAGACAAAAAAATTGATTGGAAAACTAGCATGGTCACTGTACTGACGATTGAATGAGCACACTGACGTCATTGTCTACATCCACTGTTGAGGCTGACAAGACTGAATGACAAATGGGAAACCTGTTTGATACATGTAAAGTGCAATTAGACTTAACAAGCCACATTCATTGGGCTCCTGAATTGCACAAAATAGTCTTCATCAACCAAGACAATGCCCTCCTCCCAGAAATATCAAATTGGGAAGCCAAAAAGTCCAACCAATGTTGTGCTGCAAACTGCTTCACTGACTAAAATGACCGAAACTCATATCTCATTTGTTTAGATATGATAAGATGTTTGCGTCAAGGAGAATGTACTTCAGAGGGCTTGCCAGGAGTACTTACAGTATGTCTACTGTATGATGCAAGGCAGTACCTGTTGCTATACATAATTCAAATCCTCCACACGACCTCAACCAGCTGGGTGGTCAAGTCGTTAAGACACCTGCGCCAGAAAGCAGAAGTTGTGGGTTTGAATCCTGCCCGAGTAGGGCAAACCCTCATTGAAACTCATTCATTATTTAAGGATGGCCTGATTTTTCGATCCAATCGGTATCGGGACCTTTCTCAAAGGCCTTTCCATTTGGCGTTTGAGAAAGGTCCAGCTAGGATCGAAACAGTGTCTTTGAAAAAAAAAGAGTACTGCTAGGATCAAAACATGGTCTTTTTGAAAGAAGGCTCCTGTTATGATCAAAACAGGGTCTTTGGAAAAAAGTCCTGGTGGGATCGAAACATGGTCTTCGAAAACCAGGTCCTGCTCGGATCGAAACACGGTCTTTGAAAAAACAAAACAAAGAAAAACAGTATCCTACTACTGGTAGGATCGAAATGCAGATCACAACTCTGATCAAAAATCACATTTGTTTGTGAATGGCATGAATAAGAACTACTGTTTGTCAGATAGGACAAACTCTCATGGCAGAAGCTTCTCAGATGCTGCCAGGGCCCTAATGCACGGGCTGGGTCAATGTGCTACCTTTCCTCAACCTCCAGGCCTGAAAGGCTGAAGCCCCCTTATCAAAGGACATCATGTGCAATCGGCTGCACACCAATCCCCGGCTCTATCCCACCAGCGACTAGCGACCCGCCAAAGCAGCTGACTGGAGGAAGGCCGCAGTGTGTACAACACAAACAAACCCACGCATTCTAACCTACCCCCCCCCCCACCCCTCACAACACACACACAGAATACAGGCATGGCTTCACATGGTGGAAACAGCTTGGGGCGGTGGGATTCGAACCACCAAACCCCCAAACCCTCTTCGCTCCATCCCTCCAAAAACTGCTTCCAAAATATCCCGAGGGTTTCCCACCGACACTCCGCGGTCAAAAACAACACGGATCAGCATTCTGCCTGCAACTATAAAACAGTTTTTTGCACATTGAAACTTTTAAGAGGCGGGCTGCGGGTGTTTTGAAACTGTAAATGAAAACAAATTTGAGTGGGTGGGGGCTCTTCCAATTTTAACCAAATGATAGAGCCAGTGGCTGACTTTTGATTCATGAGTTGAAACTAAGAGCGTGGCAACATACACGTGCACGCACATACACCCTGTACACATCTTCGGTAAATGGTCACTCGGTAATAAAGCATGACTTGCATCTCTGGGTAACTACAAAACGATAATGACCTCGTACAGCTGTCCAATCCTGGCAGGGCCTTTCTGAAAGGCAGCAACCTCCTGATGTGCTGAATGCCTCTGCTGAAGGTCGTGCTAGCAGCGCTAGTCACCGAAACATCAGAGGGCTCCTCAACCTCAAACCCTTGTGACACCAGAGGCGGAGAGAGCCAGAGTGACGTTGGAATGAAAGTTCTCAGCATATTCCTGGATAATCTAAGCGTGGTCTGAATACTCGGACTGCATTTGGACAGCATTCTAACTACTCCTGCTGTGTTCCAGCTAGAGTGTATACATTGGAGACGCATTTCAGGGGTATTACACTGCCATGAAAGAAATTCAAAAATCTTCACTAAGTCAAATATGCATCCAGACATCCAGAGCTGGAAGATCACAGGATGGGATGATATCATGTGAAAAAATAATTTAAACCAGATTTTTTTTTTCCCACTGCGAGAAAAAGGAGATTGGTGGTGGTTGTCGAGCGGGGGCATGTAAAGAGAGATAAGGTTGGGAGGGGAGGGGAGGAGGAGGGAGGGGGGTTGCGGCTGGTTAAACCCTTCCTCCATGGTTAAACCAGCGACAGTCTTTCTAGACTATTGATCCAATATGCCCGACTACTTGCCTGAGTGTCTGGGCGGGCGGGGCGGGGAAAGAGAGGGGGGAGGGAGGGGGATGTGCTCGGACAAGAGAAAAGAACACGTTCTTTCTCTGGAGGACAGTAAGGCAATTATCCAAGTTGTCAGTCACTCCAAAACAAGGCCGGCTTCACTTGGGCTATAAATCCTCTTAGGCCTCTCCGGCGTTCTCCTCCCCTTCCCCAAGTCCTCCTTCCTCAGAGCAGTGCTAGAAATCTTTGCCCGCTAGCTCCACTGATGTCAAATGCACCCCTAGCCAAGACATCAACAATTAAAACCCTCTGTGAAAAATTGAGGGAGGAAGGGAAGGAGGGAGGCATGGAGACAGGGAGGGAGGGAGGAAGGGAGGGAGGCAAAGAGGGAGGCAGGCAGGGGGGCAGGCAGGGGGGCAGGCGGGGAGTGAGGCAGGAAGGCAGGCAGGGAGGCAGGGAGGCAGTCAGGGAGGCAGGGATACAATGAGGTAGGCAGGGGGGGTAGGGAGGGAGACAGGGAGAGAGGCAGGGAGTGAGGCAGACATGGAGGCAAAGAGGGAGGCAGGGATACAATGAGGTAGGCAGGGGGGGTAGGGAGGGAGACAGGGAGGGAGGCAGGCAGGCATGGAGACAGGGAGGCAGGGAGGCAGGCAGGCAGGCAGGGAGGCAGGGATACAATGAGGTAGGCAGGGGGGTAGGGAGGGAGACAGGGAGGGAGGCAGGGAGGGAGCCAGGCAGGGAGTGAGGCAGGGAGGCAGGCATGGAGGCAGGGAGGGAGGCAGGGAGGCAGGGAGACAATGAGGTAGGCAGGGGAGGTAGGGAGGCAGGCAGGCAGGGAGGGAGGCAGGGAGGGAGGCAGGGAGGGAGGCAGAGAGGGAGGCAGAGAGGGAGGCAGAGAGGGAGGCAGGGAGGGAGGCAGGGAGGGAGGCAGGGAGGGAGGCAGAGAGGGAGGCAGGGAGCTAGGGAGGCAGGGAGGCAGGGGGAGGCAGTGAGGGAGGCAGGCAGGGAGGCAGGGAGGGAGGCAGGCATGGAGGGAGGCAGGGAGGGAGGCAGGCTGGGAGGGAGGCAGGGAGTGAGGCAGGCAGGCAGACAGGCAGACAGACAGGCAGGCAGGCAGGCAGGCAGGGCTGCAGCTAGTCATGTCGGTGATATTATGGCGCAGCTGAAGGTGACTGCCCTCTGCCTACCACGATGGATGAGTTTCTGGCAACGGCTGCAATCCCGGACCTTAACCCTTCCTCCCTCCCTCCCTCCCTCCCCTCCCATCCACCTCTTTTCCTTCCTCCTAGGCGACCGAGTCTAATAAGGCAAAGGCCTTGGCAAGAGGCGGAGAAGCTACCGGCGAAGATTTCAATGAAATTGTTTCTCTCTAACCCCCACCCCCCCTTAGGAATTGCGTATGGATAAGTGCATCCATCCATGCATAATTGAAGGAATTACAAATTGCCTATTCCGGCCTTTTTTCCTTTTTTATCCCCTACTTATTTAAAAGCAGAAAAGAAAAGAAAAAGAAAACCACTTTATGGCTTTCAATTTCTAACAGGTGAAAATCCTAACCCAAGTAAATCAAAAAAAGAAAAAAAAAAAGATAATCAAGCAATAAAATAGCTTATATCATGGGCCCATTGAGACATGGGGTACTTAATATCACACACATCTCATTTAATTTCAAATTAATATCGCTACAATTCAATCATCACAATCTCGGAGCAAAAAAGGAAATCTTCCATTTGTGTGACGTTTCCTCTTAGAACTTCTTCCTGCTGTAAACAACAAAGCGATATAGCAGGGGCAAGGTTCTGGTCAGGAATACCCTCTGGAGGAGCACCTCAGAGTCTCAATTGACCAGAGTTCTGGTCAGCATAGACACTCACTGCAATAATGGACTAAAGCCGTGTTCGCACTGGACATTTCCCCCCCCCCCCCGAGACCGTGGGTAACATTCCAATGGGTAAATCATACCAGCGTCAGCACTTGAATTATTAACGTGGATGGATTACCACAACGATGGGTAAAACTTAACCGACTGGCTAAATACGAATGCATGAGACGTCTCGTCTGCACTGGACTTTCGACTCGGTTAAACTGACCTAGGGTGGATTTCACAACGCCTTACAATGCATCGTAACCCAACTTACGATGGATAACCCATCGTAAGTTAATACAGGCTGTATGGTTTCTGGCTTTCTGTGCATCGCTCATCGTTTTGCGATTAATCGTAAGTTACGATGAGTTTGACGGAATCAACCACTGGTCAATTTAACCTGGCAGAAGTTAGTCTGTTAACCTACATTGTACCCATTCGAGCCGAGTAAGTTTCCTGGAAGAAAAACTTCCTGGGCTGTTCGCACTGGACTTAAAATGGCCAAGTTACTCATTTGTTGGGTTAGTCTCCCCCCCCAAAAAAAAAAACTCCAGTGAGGACGGGGCTTAAAAATGACCGGAGTCCTCCGGAGTGGTCAGGGTGGTTTCTCAACGGCTGATGAAGGACACTCACTGCAATAAGGACTTACTGATCAGAGAGATCAAGGACTTGGAGGGCCTGCAGCACTGGTCAGATAATTAATGATCAAACCAAGCCCCGTGGCAATGCCAATAGCCAGTGGCACGGCTAGAGGGAAGGGGCAGGGAGGTTTAGCCTGCCCATCCATGTCACCCACTCTTTATGCCATTGGCAAGGAGAAAAATCACTGTCCCCACCACACACCACATGGCAAATAAACGCGTTTATTTAGAAAAGTTGCACTAATAGTTGTGTCCAAATCTCTATTCAAATCCCACTAATAATAACGCATATTGTATTCACGGCCACCCAGAAAATTTGAATCACGATTCAAATCGCAATTAAATTAAAACTCCACTTCTCAAAACCTTAAACAGTTGAAAACGCCCTCATTAGGGAGTAGTTAACCTTCAGTAGTACTTTATCACTAGTACATCATTCACCTAGTAAATGAGACATTTCTAGGCTTTTAACACTACTAAGGATCTCTGCTCTGACCTGTGTGGAAAGTAACCCTGCTCAATAGGTGGGTTGAGAGCTGTTGAAAATTACAACACGTACTGAAAGCATTAGTGTGAGCGCCTCCGTGTTCACATTTCAACCCATGTAAGCGTGCATCCCATCTACGTGACATGCAGGTATTTACCCGTGTGCATTATAAAAGAACAAACCAATGTTGGGACTTCCCTGCTTGTGTATGCTCGAGCAGTGTGAAGCAATTGACACAGTACTGTACATGGGTTGAAAGTTACACAGTGTAGCGCGTCAGTATCAAGGAGCATCTTGCCAATGGATCACGAAAAAATAATGCCACAGCACCAGACGACTGTGCAAAAATAGACTTTTACTAGAAGCAGCGCATCACGAACAATAGGTGAACTAAGCTCGCAATTTTACCAAATGTGATCCATAGCACCTTCATTACATTCATGCTATGACTCGACAATTGACTAGATACAAGTCTACTTTATAAAGTCTGGTATCGTCTCAAATGTTGTCTGGTTTTCACCTCCACTAGTACATTTACATACTGTAATGCTGCGATATACTAAATAATCCTTCTTTATATACAACATGATGTATGCATCGAGGAGAATGTAATTTAATGAGGGTTTGCCCTACTCGATGTGATAAGCACTGAATACCCGGTGCTTTGCCCGATGCCTGATGACAAAATTTCATGCAGCTCGGGCCAGATTCGAACCCGCGACTCCTGCTTTCTAGTGCAGATGTCTAAAACCACTTGACCACCGAGCTCTTCGAGATCGTGTGGTGGATTTGATTAATGTAAAGCAGCAGGTACCGCGTTGCATCATAGATATAACAGGATGCTTGCGTCGGGGGGGAATGTAATTCAATGAGGGTTTGCCCTGCTCGACGTGATAAGCACTGAGTGCCCAGTGCTTTGCCCGATGCCTGATGAAAAAAATTCAGGCAGCTCGGGCGGGATACTTAATATACAAAAAATGTGGCAAACTGTATGTACTAGTAGTTACTGACTAAAACAACCAAAATGCAAATCTCACACATTAAAGCCTTACATTTCAATCCTGGCAAGACCTTTCCTAATTAAGGCAGAATCTAAAATATAATTTCATATCATACATGTATTTTAACCTTTCATAGAATCCCACGGTTTAGGTCCAGACTCTCAGTTTTGGTTTAAAGGTACATGTGTATAGAGTGCATGATTAATTTGTGATGTATGTTTTGAGACGTGTCTGAATTGTCAGAGTCTCAATTGTCTTCTTCAACCCACTGGTTTGCATGGGGAGTCAAATCTGCCATGCAGACTGCAGAGCATGGACAAGTACGATCTAGCTTGTTGGCATTCTGCCAGAGTTGAGGGCCATGCCATTATTGGCTTTTATTCACATTCGGGTGAGGAGAATGCAATCGGTAGACAGGGTCAGCACCACACACCGACCATTTGTCTCTATCAGGGGACTGAAAGGTATAGGGTGCATCATTTTGTGAAGGTCAAAGAAGCGCTTAATTGGTTAAATTCAACAACTCAACGTATACAGTGTACATAATTTATAACAACACACCTGCATACGTTTCGGCTCAATCTGTCAACCGCATCGTGAAAAAAACCTTGGAAACAAAATTAAATACTAACTTTTTTAAGACATAGAGGACGGTATTTTTAAAACATCATTGGAAATTTATCATTGGATCATTGGAAATTCAAAAAAATGTGCTTGTTTCTAGAAAACGCCAGATATCATTACAAACTGTCTGATCAGTAAGTAATTTTTGCAAATTTAAAATGTCCTGAAATTGGGCACTTTGCAAACCCTCCCTTTACTCTACAAGATCCCACAACCTGAGCTAACCAGCCCTCAGGTAAAAGCCTCCTAGATAGAAAGATTTCACAGATTTCAAAGATACTGGGCATCCTTTTTAACCTAACTCTAGCTGAAACTGTGAAAATTACCACAACCTTGCTTCAGTTACAAAGCACTGGGGCTATTGGATTCATGCTGTTTATGTTCAAACTTAGGGTATTATGGCACGCATGCCCTCCTGTGCACAAAGCTAAGGAGCACGGAGGTTGCTTACTCTCCCCCGGGAAAAGTTGGGCACCGTTTTTGCTTTTTTGGCAGAGAGCTAATTAGCAAGAGGACCAAGGGAGAGAGGCATTGTTGTGCGGTGCCTAATTAGGTTTCGCCAGAAAGTTCTGCCTGAGGGCAGAAAAGTCTTTCTCATCATTCTAATACCCGCCGTGATCTTTCAGTCGGACCATTGCAGGCAGTCTTGAATATTATTCTCAACTTGTGGTCAATAACCCCTCCAGTTCAATCTTGTATTTCAAACCGACCCCCCCCCCTTGAAAAAAACCAATTTAAAAAAAACCCATTAAAATGACAGATCCTACATGTATGAGTATGCGATTTAAAGGCTTTCAGGGTGAGAGTAGCAGAATGAGTAATGGGCTTGCGGTAGCACCAAACAACTTCTCTTTTGTGAGTGTGTATGGTTAAGAACTGCTGGAACTCAACGGACTCTGCTTGTCTTCTGTGAGAATGAGTCTCCTGAAGACGAACAGAGTACACTGTTGGAAGAGTTGAGCTCCTCCGGTAATGGGTTACTACCAAACCCATGACTCATTTCTCTGTGAGTAGTGGTGGGAATTGTCGCTCAAGAAGCAGGCTTGAAATGTGACTCCATATCAAAACATTAGTCAACAGCAAAGACCACAAGTAGAGAGTCATATTCAAGACATTACTCCCAGAGAAATTAGTAATGAGTTTGGTCATAAATTACTGGAGGAACTTGACTCTTTAAACAGTGTTCCTCTTTTTTTTCAGAAAAAGGGGACCAACACTCCGGCATAGTACATGTACATGTACAGTGTATGTGATAGGGGCCGAGACCGCAGGGAGGCTATTGTTAAGTCAATATTACACACTAAGACCGTTTCCACTGTCCAAATAATCACGATCCGAAACCTAGGGTTTTTTTGCTCGCGTTCACACAGGCCAAAAAATCAGCTGATTGTGGTAAGCAGTTGTGGTCAAATGGTGGGCGAGTCCTTGAGGATGGTGAACACAAATACTGTACAAACAGAAAATGCAAGGGAATAAGCGCTGTCCATGCATGCGCATGAAAATCAGTGGTTTGTAAACCGCAGATACATGTAGTCTAAGCTTTTCCGATCTTACTAATCACAGCGAGGCGGGATTTGTTTGGTTTGGTTTGGCTCAGCTTGGCAAATTTCACATCAAACCATTGAAACACAGATTCAAGCAGAAAGTGCAACAGACTATACGCACTGTACACAGAATGCAGGGGATCCCAAGAAAAAAATACACAAAAAAAAACCCAACTGAAAACCGTAATCTGTCAACATGCCAGACTGAGAGGAGGAGAAGAGCGGAACGTTCCACTCTTAAAATGCAGACAACGTGCCTCGGGAAACAAACCAAAAACCCAGGGTCCCAGTCCACAGGTTCCTGCATTGGGGAGCCCCTGCACGGCCATACCATAATGGATTATGGACGTGTTGAGCGCACTGGCAGGGCAGGACAGAGCTCAAGGCCCATGGTAATAGTCTGTGCTCCTGCCGCCTGTCCTTCTTTTGCTTGTTTTTTTTCTTCTGTGCATACATATCCTCAGTCTTTCCAGTTGCTTCTGAAGCATCTGTCTCATGAGTACAGGGAAGGGGGGATGGCTGAGGAGTATGTCTACATCTGCAGGAGCGCCATTATCCCCCCCCAAAAAATCTTAATAAAAGAGTCAAATTCAGTGGTAATGACACCCTTACAACAACCAAAACCTGACAGAAAAATCTGTGCAGGAGATTGGGCCTTTAATGGAAATGGTTGGAGCTCCTTTTTTTATTTTGGTGCATCAGTGATAGCAACTGATCTGAATTTCCCGAGGGGTAGGGTGTAGATTGTTGGCGATGTGTTGGGCTTGTGTTGGGGCTGGCATGGCTGGGGGCTAGGGCTCAGACTCTGAATCTACATTAGGTATGACTCTGGGTCTGGGTCCCAGCGAGACTCAGGCTCAAGATCTTGGCCAGGCTCAGGCTCAAGCTCAGGCTCTTGCTCAAGCTCAATCTCAGGCTCTTGCTCAGGCTCAATATCTTGCTCAGGCTCAGGCTCAAGCTCATGCTCAAGCTCAGGCTCTTGCTCAAGCTCAAGCTCAGGCTCAGGCTCAGGCTCAATATCTTGCTCAGGATCAGGCTCAAGCTCATGCTCAAGCTCAGGCTCTTGCTCAAGCTCAAGCTCAGGCTCTTGCTCAGGCTCAATATCTTGCTCAGGATCAGGCTCAAGCTCAGGCTCTTGCTCAAGCTCAAGCTCGGGCTCTTGATCAAGCTCTTGCTCAGGCTCTTGCTCAGGCTCTTGCTCAGGCTCTTGCTCAGGCTCTTGCTCAGGCTCTTGCTCAGGCTCAAGCTCTTGCTCAGGCTCAAGCTCTTGCTCAGGCTCAAGCTCTTGCTCAGGCTCAAGTTCTTGCTCAGGCTCAAGCTCTTGCTCAGGCTCAAGCTCTTGCTCAGGCTCAAGCTCAAGCTCGGGCTCTTGATCAAGCTCAACCTCAGGCTCTTGCTCAGGCTCAAGCTCTTGCTCAGGCTCAAGCTCTTGCTCAGGCTCAAGCTCTTGCTCAGGCTCAAGCTCTTGCTCAGGCTCAAGCTCTTGCTCAGGCTCAAGCTCTTGCTCAGGCTCAAGCTCTTGCTCAGGAACAGATTTGGACTCTGGCTAAGGTTTAGGCTCTGACTCTGACTCTGGCTCCGGCACTGGCACTACAGGTAGCTTTCTCTCACATTATTTCAATCAAAGCAAGATTCTCCAATGCTGTCTCTTCCGCCACTGAAAGCAATTCCCACAAGAAACAGTGTCTTCGTCGACATGTACATGTATGTATATGCACTGTGAACTCACCCGCTGGTAGAGTATATATGTATACATGATCTCTGTCTCCACACCAGGATTGTTTCTACAAGACTGAGTCAGAGACAGGCTAACATGCCATGCTTGTGAATTTCTGAAGGAAAAGTTTATAAACATGGCAAGGGGCATCCCTCCTAACAATTGATTGGCGAAGGGCTGTGTTTCAACATCAAGTGTAGAGTGATATCAAAGTGGGGGGGGGGAGATGGCTTTCATCTCTTGGTTCTAATTTCGAGGATTTATGGGTAACGTCAAGAGAACTTGACCGTTGGCATCTGGGAAATTTCTCATTTGTCACAATCCCAATCAATTGGCAATGTCTGCATATAAAACTACATATCAATCTTCTTCTTTTTTACACAACACAGCTATTTTTTTATCATTACCTTCCCCCAGTTAAATGACTTATTGTGCTTCTGAAAGACTGTTACAATTTCCATGATGAATAGAGTTGGCCAAATATCACTAAAAACCACTGTCAGCAGTGACATCCTGAAAAAAAAACTCGAAGAGTAGCTTTTTTTTTTCAAATGGGAAGATTCTGGTTTGGGGAGTGTTGATAAACAGTTACATCACGAAAGAAAAAAAATGCAAAAATGAAAACGTTTTTGCTCTTTTATCTTGTCTAAAAGTATCTTTAAAAAAATTTTGTTTACAAAAACTGAAGATTCCGGTTTAGGAATAATGATGGTGGTGATAGATGGTCCTTTTTTTCATGTCAATGAGAAGAATTTTTTATTTTTTTCCCCTCAAAGTGTAACTAATGTTTGTTTTTTTCAAATCTCAAGATTCAGGTTTAGGAAGAATGATCGTGGCAACTTGTGATCCTCTTGCCATCAATCAACTAAAAAAAAAAAAAAACTAAGACAAAACCCTCATCCCTACTCCCTCCTTAAAAAATACCGGAAGCAGGAAGCAGAGAGGAGACTGAGAGACTGAGAGGATGAGCAGGGGGGGAAGGCAAGGACAAGGAGGAACAAGGAAAAGACCAGAATGAGTGATAGGACTAGCCGGGCACACCAGGACGGAAATCATCTCGCCAGGCTCCAAGTAGCGGAGCCGATCAAGAGGGTGGCGCGCAGCCAAGGCGAGACACGACTTCACTTTCTTCACTTTCTTTTTCTTTTCTTTTCCGTTTCATCAACACAGACAAAAAGGGAACAAAAGGCAAGAAAGAAACTAGAAAATAAACCCTCATCTAACTGAGATGGCATTGGAAAGGCACCGGGCTACTTTCTAGGCTGTATAAGCCTGAGCCGGATACCGGTACAGTGCGTCGTTTGAGTGCAGTTAAGATGGTTTCAAATTCAGCCGGGGATCACGGAAAGAGTCTTTACTACCTCGTGCACTGAGTGGCAGTTATTCAACGATGGGCATGGTTTTTTTTTTATCCCTTTTCACGATGGGTTTAGTTAGCGATGCATGGTCAGTGCTTTGCCAATTCCTACTTGGGAAAAAAATATTCTGTTTTATGTTCTGAGCTGAGTTACTGACGAGATTATTTTCTTCTTCTTTTTTTTTACTTTATCTAAGAGTAGGCTTTTTGGCTTCAAATACTACCGCAATGCTACCTGGACAGTGTCGGGTAAAGGTGGAATTACTCCAGAAAGTGGCCCTACTAGGAACAGGAGCCGGCCAAAACCCTCGAGATCTAAGCCTACGGGATGAAGCTTGATCCTAGGTGAATCCAACACAAATGAAAGTAAGATTTTGCATTTTGTTGTGGGACTCTAACATACTAAAGAGTATTTACTGCGGGTTTCCCAGTTATGAATTCAACCTCCTTTTCCACTGGTTTGACTTATACCACCCTTTTCCTGGAACTTGTTCCGTGTCACTTTTTCCTGGAACGGGTCGTGCCTATATAACTCTGGCAGACATCAGAATTTAAGGAAGGGGCTTGATTTAAAAAAACCAGACCAACAGCAACGATACCCACAGCACTTCCATCCTCTCCCACTCAAAAATGAAAGAAAGGAGGAAACCATTTTGAAAAGAGAAATCAATTTTGCAATGGAACAGGCTTCTCTCCGCCCTCCCCCAAACCTCCGAACATCCAGAAGAGACCCAACCACCAAGAAAGGAAGAAACAATGGACTAAAGTTCACCGAACTGTTCAAGTATAAACGCGATGCTATCAAACGGAGCTGGAATCAATTTCCGTTTTTCTTAGAAAGGGAAAACCTGCCGAGTGCTCTGTCTCCTCTCTCTCTCTCTCTGATATGACTGTCCTTGGAACACTGGCTTCCATAGCCCCGAAAGACGCCAACACTAGATCTCAGCCTTGGATGTGAGCGTTCACAGCCGACGGAAAGAAAAGCTGTGGCCTCGAGAAGAACCACCTCAATTGAAACTTGTTCCAACATGTCGATTAAGAAAGAGGACTGATTATTAGAATCTTAGAGGGTTTCACAATTATTAAACAAATGAGATTGATATACGGTATGCCACCCTCTCTCCTTCTTTCTCTCTCTTCTTTCTCTCTTACTCTTTCTCTCTCTCTCTTTCTCCATCCATCTCTCTCTCTTACTCTTTTTCTCTCTCTCTTTCTCCATCCATCTCTCTCTCTTACTCTTTCTCTCTCTCTTACTCTTTCTCTCTCTCTTTCTCTTTCTCTCGCTCTCTCTTTCACTCCCTCCTCCTCTCTCTCCCCCTCCTCTCTCTCCCTCTCTCTCTCTCGCTGCCTCTCCCCCTCCCCCTCCCTTCCCCTCCCTCTCTCTCCCTCACTCTTTCTCTCTCCCTCCCTCTCTTCTCTCTCCCTCTCTTCTCTCTCCCTCTCTCTCTCCCTCTCCCTCTTGCACTCACTCTCCCTCTCCCTCTCCCCTCCCTCTCTCTCCCTCACTCTTTCTCTCTCTCCCTCTCTTCTCTCTCCCTCTCTCTCTCTCGCACTCCCACTCCCCTCCCTCTCCCCTCCCCTACCTCTCTCTCCCTCACTCTTTCTCTCTCCCCCTCTCTTCTCTCCCCCCCTCTCTCCCTCTCTCTCTCTCACACTCCCTCTCCCCCTCCCTCTCCCCTCCCCTTTCCCTTCTCTCTTTCTCTTTCTCCCTCTCCCCTCTCTCCTTCCCTCCCTCCCCTCCCTCCCACTCCCTCCCTCTCTCTCTCCCCCTCTCACTCCCTCTCCCTCTCCCCCCTCTCTCTCCCCTTTCTCTCTCTCCCTCTCCCTCCCTCTCTCTGGAGTATTGGAGAGTACAAAGTGTGGAGGGAATTATCAATTCCCAGGAACGGATAGAAACTCCTCCCTGGAACTCGGTGACATTTGGTGGGCTAATATGCTTCAAGCACTTGAAAGAAAAAAAACAAAAGGGGGACGAAAAAGATGAGAATGACATTATGACCCTAAACTGTGCTACCTTTGGTGCCTTGAGCATTTGAAAAAAAATCTTTTCATAAGAGGATTATTCCCATGTTCTATTCACAGTTGCCTCGGAGAAGCTCTTGGAAGAGCTGCCAACTCCATCCAAAATATTCCGTGCCCAATGACTCTACACAAGAATGTTGGTAACTCCATGTACATGTACTCACAGACTTGACCCTAACTACATGTACGTGTAGGCCTGGTTCAGCTAGCTGGCGCCCCGCACCTCGGCAAAGGCTAGTTGACTGTTTGGGAAGGCCACCAACTAAGTGCTGAATAGCTCAGATGGTAAGAGGGCTGGTAAGCATGCAAGCAGAAAGTGCCACTCATGGCTTGGTTTGAGGGGGAAAAGTGCATAAACCTTCAACATTGTATCAAATGAAAATGGCAGAGGTAATGCAGTATGCTATCTGGTAGCCAAATCCTGCAGAACGCCAACACTACTTTGTCTATGGACTTTGGTCCGAAGAGGAAGAAGAAGTAGGGGAAAAAAAATCAAAACAAAAATTAAGGCTTATCTGATAGGCTTCGTGACGGAAAAGCAAAATAACAGAAAAATAGTTTCCTGTGAAATTTGCGGTCAATACCCTCAAGGCAATTACCCTTAACAACTTCGCGCCGGGGGGTTTTTCAGCGCCGGTGACCGCCATCAAGGGGTTTTTGAACAATGCATCATTTTGGGAAGAAGGGCGAGTTCGAAATAGCACAGGAAGCATCAGCTTATCAAGGATTTCCAGCAAGATGCTATTTTTTGGCGGGGCAGGAAATCCAGATTCCTAAAATAAATTCTAAAAAAAAAATTCGGATTGAAAACCGGAAGCTTGTTTGATGCTTTGATGTTTTTGAATTTGTTTTCTATTTTTTTTTTTTTGAGGGGGGGCTAATTTTTTTTCCATCAAGGAGTCCTAATGCTGGTAAATTGCCTACCCCCATCTCAATCAACGTGACATCGTCCTCGTGGGCACCGATCAGAGAAGGCTCAGAAGCCTAAGACACACGGTTGTTGTCTCCGACAACGGAGGCCTCTCAACACCAACCCCCTCCCCCTCCACCCCTGTCTTCTTAAACCCGCAAACAGCCAAATTTGGTTACAATCAGTGCAGGGGATCAGGCAAATGAAATTAAAGATCCCCCACTCCCCCAAGAATCCATCCGGACTTTTTTTTAGAAGGGGGGGGGGGCTTGTTCGCTGTCATGGTCTGGCATGAGCCCACGGCTGAGTAGATTTAGTCGGGGTAAAAATAGGCACTCCACTCCTCCCTTAACATCAAGAATAGTTCACCAAGAACATAATGTTTCTTAAGGGAGGTCTGGCTTCCTGGTTTCTTCATTTCCAGAATAAGCCGCCTCGTGAAAGATACTGTCTTTCTCCCTTTAAAGGGCATCATGCAGAATATAGTATCTTTCACGAGTCGGCTTTGCAAGGGCTTTGCAAAAAATGATTCTGGTCTTCAAAACTGAGGAGCTTGTGCTCAAGATCGTCTAAATGCTGTGTTGAAGACCAAACTTCAGGAAATTATTTTAGAGAGGGAGAGGGGGGGGGGGGGCGACGTTTCAATCCTAAAAAAATTGAGCCTACTCTGCCTCTGCCCCAGCCTGGAGGTCTGATATCATGAAAGAAAGATGTTTTTTACAAACTTGCAGACCACAAAAGCAAATCTCAAACAGGCATAGAGGGCCTGATGTTTGCATCCTAGCAGGACCTTTCTCAAAATCAACTGGTCTCGCGTTCCTGTCCCAGTTCACTCAAAGGCTCCCGGCTATCGTTACTTGCAAGTATGCATAAAATTACATGCACGTGATTTCAAATGACATTGTCTGGCAGACTGAGCCATCAGACAATACTCTTTCGTGTGAAATAATTCACGTGCATGTAATTTTGTGCCCTAACAAAATTGTGGAAAACACAATACGGAGCTGAATACAGATGATTATGCAGTGAAGAAATCAAATTGTTGTTACCGAACGTACGGCGTACCGCATGTGGGCCAACTCGAGACAAATTAAGGACTAACCCTAGGCCGCTGACTCACCGCGGATCAGAGCATTAACAGAGCATAGCGCCATAAATCTGAAGAGAGAAAGACATCCGTTGCAAGAGCACATTGAGAAAAAAAAGAGTGCCCGGCGAGACTCATGTTACCAATTCCCGGGGCTTGGAAAACATAATTCATCGGCTTTTCAGTCAAGAGAGAAAAGAATGACGCATCCCCCCCCCCCCCACCACCACGAAAGAAAAAGAAATTGGCGGGAACCATACAAAGTGAATTTTAATTGATTCTTTTCTCCGATAAGGAGACTGTGGACGTATACTATTGCCAGAGCCGAGTCAAGCCTGTGACAAAAATAGCGGGGAATAAAAATTACAAAAATAAGATTGTTATACAAAAAATGTTGCAATAATGATTAATGACCGACGTTTGGATGCTAGCAGGACCGTTTTTTTTGTTTAAAGAAGAAAGGTCCTGCTACATCCTGCAAGCATCCCAAATGTCAGGAACTCCACAATGTGGATAAAAAACAAGATCTCGATGAGGAACCTCTAATCCATTGTCTATCTTTAGAAATCACTCCACTGGCATTGAATCATTCGATGGCAATTCTCTGAATCGTCATCCTTTGAAAGCGAACATCGGAAACCGATCTGCCCCGACTCTGTAGACCTTCGGGAAAAAAAATAATCCACTTTTCACAAATCATCCCCCCCCCCCCCCGCCCTCCCATCCGTCTCCTTTTCACGGGCCACGTATTTGGCGCATTCAGTTCCATTCTAAATGGTGCTTTGAGAAGAAGAAGAAGAAGAAGAAGAAGAAGAAGAAGAAGGAGAAGAAGAAGAAGAAGAAGAAGAAGAAAAAAAACTAGGCAAAAGAGGGGAGAGGTTTCCTATTCCGGATGTTGTAACAGTGTCCTTTGAGCCACGGCTGAAAAGGACTTTAAGGACTACTTCAAAATTTACACACAAGCAAAAAAAACACCCTAATTCAATTTTAACCACATGCTCCATCAATCTTGATCCAGTCCCAATCTTTATCCTGTCATTGGTAAGTGTTAAGAATCTGCCTCCGATATTTATTACACTTTTCAAATGGCTTTTACATTCTTTTTGAAGAGGGATGAGGGAGTTTCTCTTTTTGGATGCAGGGGGGTCTTGTATTTCTGTCTGGAGCCCACACACGGGACATGACTGTTTTATGAGTACTCAGATTTCGTAGCACTTGACGATTGTGAAAAATGAAAAAGATGGCGCCGGCGAGGGAGGGGGGGGGGGGGCGGGGCGGGGGTCAGCTGTTGTCACGGTTACTGAGTCTCAGCTGGACCATTAAGGAGCATCAAATGAAATGAAATACTGAACAGAATGGGACAGAATGGAATCCAAGGGAAGTGAAGGGAAATCAATGGAGAACTGAAACCAAATGGAAACGAATGGAACTCTGAAACATTAACAGTACCTTCAATAAGACTGTGAGCATATGGTAGCAATTAATTAGGAAGATTTCTCTTTACTAGCGAATGCTGTATTTTATACAGGTACGGTACTTGTAGCCTATATTATGACTTTGTATCGAGGAGGGGTACTTCTTCAAGGGTCTGCCCAACTCGACGTGTAATTAAACACTGTATGCTCAGTGCTTTGCCCAATTTTTTGGGCCAGATTTGAATTCCACCGCACAACCTCGACCAGCTCAGTGGTCGAGTGGTTATGCCATCTGCAATAGATAAGATCTGAAGATTTGCAAGGTGGCAATGCCAAGCAGGAGGTTTGCGCTGACACCATGTATATTGTCATCTCTTAAAGAAGAAGGAGTGTGCTCTGAAAAGAGCCGTAACTAGAAAGCGGGAGTCTGCACTTGAAAGCAGGAGTCGCGGATTTGAATCCAGCCCGGCCTACCTGTTTCTTCTTGGAGGCAATTTCAGCAAAAAGCACTGAGCGTGCAGTGGTTAAATTGCACGCCGAGTGGGGCCAACCCTTGTACAGTAACTGCTGGTTTTTTTTTACCTTGCTGAAACCCACGCACACACAATGCTGGAACCTATATGTACGCACACACCTCGGCCAGTGGGTTTTTCCCACATGCTTCAGAACAGGTTCTCCCTCTCTGCCACTCCAGAGGAGATCGCACCACAATTAAGACTCCAGCTGTTCCGGCAATGAGTGATTGAGGACTGTTCCAACTGGCACATTCATCTTGCGCGCCGCGCGGGACAGAGCTTTTCCAGCGACGGTAAGAGATGGGGCAACTTCATTTTCGCCACATTTAGGGTCGCGGGGGGGGGGGGGGGGGAACAATCTGCCTTTAAGGTCACTCTCCCCCAGTGACTCTGACAATGTGCAAACAAATCCTACCGCTGGAGTTAGATAGAAAAAGCACAGACTTTGGCCAAGCACAATTTACTGCAATGTTAACGAAATTTCAAAGTGATCCAGAATCTAGGATTTGATTCGGATCATCACCATTTTTTAATTGCCCTCTCAAGATTCTCTAAGATTAGTGATTAATTAGAGACATAGAGAGTAGAGTATAGAGACATTACTAGACTTTTCAACAACTCCTGCTCTGAGACTCAGAAAATCGGCAGAATAAGAAAAAAAACCCACAAAACTCAATCGAAAGCTGTAGTTGAATAACGAAAAGAAAATTCACTTGGATTGCATATTTCACCAATTTGTTTCCCCTGCCACCATTTGCAAGGATTGGATCTGGAAGGACTTCCTGGCTCAATTCCAAAACTCCCTCTAACCCCGAACCACAGCCCTACCCTCAATCCCGGAAGGGGACCGACGTGTGAAAAAAGTGCAGGCACAGAACAACGTAAACAAAATAAAGAAAATTATGGTTTGACGCTAATGTCTTTTGTCGTTTCCTAGAAAATCTGCGCAGCAAAAAAAAAGGCCAAAGAGGAAGAGGAGGAAGTGGAAGGAGGACAAGTTCGAGGAGGAGGAGGAGAATGAGGAGGAGAAAGAGGTTGAGAAGAGGATGAGGATGAAAAGGAGGAAGAAAATGAGGAGGTGGAAGAGGTGATGGAGGTGGAGGAGGTGGAGGAGGATAAGGAGGAGGACAAGGACAAAGAGGATGAAGAGGAGGAGGAGGCGAGGATGATGAGGACGACAAGGATGAGGAGGACGACAAGGATGAGGACGACGAAGGGGAGGGGGGGGGATAAAGATGAGGAGGAGGAGGACAAGGATGACGATGAGGAGTAGAATGAAGAGGAGGAATGCTTGCCCACATACAAAAGCAAGAAAAGTGAGAAACCACGACGTTATGTTGTAAAAAAAAAAAAAAAAATCCAGCAATTAAATTCTGCAAATCCTCTGCCTAGCGAGACTAGGCACTCGTCTTGTGTACAGGTCACTATAGGCTGAGGGTGAGTAAATGCAGGAGAAAGATAAATTGGATTTTGCAGCAACCCACCCCCCCCCCCCACACACACACACACAAGATTAAAAAACAGCCTCATCTATCACTAAATACTACAAGCCAAGAAAAAACAAGGGACTACGATATCAAGGAGCTGAGTCATAGCCCGTCCAATACAGGGATGCTAGGTTACTGCTGGTGAGGACTTGTAGGCCAGTCTAGGGCTGAATATCATGTATGGAGGCTCAGAGAGACCAGAGGAAATAATAATCAGATTTTGTTTTATAGGGACTGGCATTCTAATCTTGGCAGAATCCTTCTCAATTGGCAGAATGGAGGGCCTCTGAGAAAAAAAAATCAAAACCAAAACCCCAACCCCCCCCCCTTTTTTCACTTAAAGCCCCTACACAACATTGGTCGAGGTCAAAGAATAGCATCCATACGTTGTCTGGTCGCATGAAATAGCACACCTGTGAAATTTTCAGCTCAATCCGCCAACCGAGTCTCAAGAAAATTGTGAAAACCACTTCATGTAAATGTCGTGAAAATGCAGCATTCAACGCCGTACTGTTCCCAAAAATAGTTTAGATCTCGGTGAGACGTAAACTATTTATTTTTACAAGAGCAATAGCTTTTCCGCTTCGCGGCGGAAAAGCTAAAAAAAAGACCAGCACGTCAGGAGACTGATTACTGCATCTAGGAAGTCTCTGGAAGTCATCTCTGGCCGATGTTACCACTCAGGAAGGATTTCTTTCTCATCTCATACATCAACTCTAAAAAAAACATCTACTCTAGGTCAATTTTTGGGGGTCTTGCATGTCCAGGGGGTGGGGTAGAAAAACTCCTAATGATCCAACTCCCTACAATTACAGTTTTCCTCTAATTTTATCACAATTTGTCCCCTGTGCACAGCTGTGGAGTGATGGATATAACATTGGTAATGAGCTCGCTGAGACCAATTATTCTTCCCGAAATAACAACAGTTAAGAATACATGACCCCAAAAAAGTACATGTACACTATCTTATCGTGCATGAACAAAAACCTGGGACCTGCTCAGTAAATATTTTGGGATTCCTTTTTTAAAGGCCCAATACAACATTGGGAAGATCAGAAAACATTGGTGTCCACAGATTTCCTTCTAACATACACAGTTTGTAGATGGTCATGATAGAATCCTCATGTTGAAATCTTACGGTCTGGGATGCTGTACTTCCCTAGCAAACTTCACTGAAACATCGACAAATAGTTTATTACTCGCAAGTCATAAACTATTTCTTACACTACAGAATGGTGCAAAAAACAATGACGGTTTTTAACCTTTTTCTACTTTCTCAGATCACCATTTGAGCTAAAACCTTTACATGATTACTTTTTGGGGGATGTTTAATGGTTTAACACACATACTGTGGCAATCTTTTGACCTTAACCAATGTTGTATTTGGCCTTTAAGATGTACTGTATATATATATATACATTTTATTTTTAGAGAGGTAAAGAGTTCATCAAAGTATTTTTATAATTCAATGATAAGAAGAATTTATTCAATTTATATTGCACTCACTCTAAGACCGACCTGCTAGAGAGAGCATGAGTGAACATTTAGAGGAAAGAGTATTGGATTATTGGAACCTGAGTTATTGGCTGAATGTATCGGGGCTCTATCAGCTGAGCTATCCAGCCCTGGTGTGGGGTCCCTTTTCAGACTGGAAGGGTCACAGGACAAACAAAAAAAACCTCTTGCTACACTATTGATTAAAGGTAGAATGGCGTCTGGGACCGAAAAGTCACATATTAATTATTCCGGAAGGTCCCTGCTATGATGACACTACACTGTCTAGCCTTTTGAAACATAATTGACCGGACCAGGATTTGAACCTGGGCCTTCTTGTTTCAGCGTATGCTTTTATCAGGAGGCTTTTATAGGAGCTATCCAGCCCTTTGACGGCGGCCTTCCCAAATGGTTCAAATAATTTTCGCTGGGGTGGAGGAATCAATCAGAGGTACATGTAATCACCTGTCATATCGTCACCAGGGAACATACCAACATTCTTCTACTTCTCCCGTATGTCAATCACAGCAGTCAAAATTGGCAGTTACTGAGGTACAGTGTCGGTGACCGGGGGTGGATTTCACAAAGCCTTACGATGCATTGCAACCCAACTTACGATGGATAACCCATCGCAGGATGTGATACACTGTGTGGTTTCTGTGCATCACTCATCGTCTTGCGATTGATCGTAAGTTACGATGGGTGTAGTGAAATCTACTGCAGTTCCCGTTTATCTACTTCTGTGAGTTGGCACGGGGTTCTCATCACAGGACACTGGTTAATGACGTGCTCACGGGTTTGTATCTGTCCACACGGACAGAGGTCAGAGTCCGTGATCCCCCATTTCTTCATGGTTGCTGCATAGCGCCAATGCCCAGACTGTCTGTTCAGTTCTACCAGCATTCTTATTTACATGCACCGCAGACCTCGGGGTGCATGTATGTTGGGCAATGAGGACAATTGTACATCTTTCTGATGTCCTAATCCAAAAAAAACTGCACCTCTCCTGTACATGATGTAGCTGTTTATGTCCATTTGGAAATCAAAAAGAACTAATGAGTCTTCACGAACTGTGTGGTGATTACACTGTATGCACGGTGGTGCAGTGTACGTGTACAGTGTACATGCACAGTACATACCGGTATGAGCATAAACCTGCTACCATATACACTGTACCTTACATATGTACAGCTATAGGCTGGTTGATGAATGGCCCTTGTTTGGCACCAGAGGGCGCAATTACAAAAACCGCCTTCCATTACAGACATGGTGGAATATTGCTTGGGCCTTTTTGCAGATTTGGCTTTGGCTTACGCTCAGTAGCTTCATTTTTCTAATCTTACACTGCACTTTGAAAAAGAATCAAAAGCTTTCACTCTAACTTGGAGGCCGCACAACTTGGAATCGCCCGCATTACACGTGGGTACAGGGTCTAACTATGGCAAGGAACTCAACTTGAATATTTCATCCATCCATTCAAGCACTAACAGTCCAGGGATCACCACTGACCCAAAATCCATACTTAGACAGTCCATACTCAAACCTACATGTAGGTCAAGGAGGTTGGCAATTTTTTTTTTTTTCAGTAACTTCATGTCTGCTGAGATGTGGTCAATATGGCATCAAGCGCGTATGGTCCAGAGATTACCAATGACCGATATAAACCAGACAGTCGATCCGTACTTTAACCTCACTATAGGTCAAGAAGGGTGGCAAATGATTTCTTTTGTCTGTAACTTAATGTCTGCTAAGATGTTGTTGATATACAATGTATGGCTTCATTTCCTTTTTTTTTCTCTCATCACTCCCGCACATTTTGATACCAAATACATGTTGATCGGTCGTACGGTACAGGTGTTACATTGCAATTTGCCACCGCATGTCAGTCAAATTTGGTGGATTCTACCTGATTTTGTGTTTCCCTAAGGTAATATCAATCCTTACTCTCATTAACTAGCATTTACAGCAAAACAATCTGAATTGCTGTCAAAACACCCTGATATGCTATCAGGGTGTCAATTTTAGCAATGAGTCAGAATAGCTCAGCTGTTATAGGGTTAACTTAACACCGTCAATGCCGTCTCATGTATGGGACAGCAACACAATTGAAAACAAAACAGCAACAGCAAAATTGAAAACAAAACAGCAACAACAAAATTGAAAACAAAAAAGGAATAAGACACCTTGGCTTACCTCTTGATCGCAGGTTGCAAAAAAGGTGTGACACTTGAAGTCCTTAGAGATGGTGCAAGTGGTGTCACTGGTACAAAAAGAGTGAAGAGAATTGCGAGTTTTGAGCATTGGGTTCCAAAATAAATTGCACCACTGTGAACATTTTCAGAGCAGTCAATTTGTGGTGAAAATTGAATATAGTCTATGGTCTATAGTCTACAGTCTACAGTCTACAGTCTACATTATACTGTCTAAAGTCTACTGTCTACAGTCTACAGTCTACTGTCCACAGTCCACAGTCCACAGTCCACAGTCTACAGTCTACAGTCTACAGTCTACAGTCTACAGTCTACAGTCTACAGTCTACAGTCTACAGTCTACAGTCTACAGTCTACAGTCTACAGTCTACAGTCTACAGTCTACAGTCTACTGTCTACTGTCTACAGTCTACAGTCTACAGTCTACAGTCTACAGTCTACAGTCTACAGTCTACAGTCTACAGTCTACAGTCTACAGTCTACAGTCTACAGTCTACAGTCTACAGTCTAGTCTTCAGTCTACAGTCTACTGTCCACTGTCTACAGTCTTCAGTCTTCAGTCTACAGTCTAGTCTACAGTCTACTGTCCACTGTCTACAGTCTTCAGTCTTCAGCCTACAGTCTAGTCTACAGTCTACAGACTAGTCTACAGACTAGTCTACAGACTACAGTCTACTGTCTACTGTCTACTGTCTACAGTCTACAGTCTACAGTCTACAGTCTACAGTCTACAGTCTACAGTCTACAGTCTACAGTCTACAGTCTACAGTCTAAAGTCTACTGTCTACATTATACTGTCTACAGTCTACTGTCCACTGTCCACAGTCTACAGTCTACAGTCTACAGTCTTCAGTCTACAGTCCACAGTCTACAGTCCACAGACTACAGTCTACAGTCTACAGTCTACAGTCTACAGTCTACAGTCTACAGTCTAAAGTCTACTGTCTACAGTCTACATTATACTGTCCACAGTCTACTGTCCACTGTCCACAGTCTACAGTCTACAGTCTTCAGTCTACAGTCCACAGTCTACAGTCCACAGACTACAGTCTACAGTCTACAGTCTTCAGTCTACAGTCTAGTCTACAGTCTACTGTCCACTGTCTACAGTCTACAGTCTACAGTCTACAGTCTACAGTCTACAGTCTACAGTCTACAGTCTACAGTCTACTGTCCACTGTCCACAGTCCACAGTCTACAGTCTACAGTCTACAGTCTTCAGTCTACAGTCCACAGTCTACAGTCTACAGACTACAGTCTACAGTCTACTGTCCACAGTCTACAGTCTACTGTCCACTGTCTACAGTCTACAGTCTTCAGTCTTCAGTCTTCAGTCTACAGTCTACAGTCTACAGTCTACTGTCCACAGTCCACAGTCTACAGTCTACAGTCTACAGTCTACAGTCTACAGTCTTCAGTCTACAGTCCTACAGTCTACAGTCTACAGTCTACAGTCTACAGTCTATAGTCTAGTCTTCAGTCTTCAGTCTACAGTCTACAGTCTACAGTCTACAGTCCACAGTCCACAGTCCACAGTCTACAGACTACAGTCTACAGTCTACAGTCTACAGTCTACTGTCCACTGTCTACAGTCTACAGTCTACAGTCTACAGTCTACAGTCTACAGTCTACTGTCCACTGTCTACAGTCTTCAGTCTACAGTCTAGTCTACAGTCTACAGACTACAGTCTACAGTCTACAGTCTTCAGTCTACAGTCTACAGTCTTCAGTCTACAGTCCTACAGTCTACAGTCTACAGTCTACAGTCTACAGTCTAGTCTTCAGTCTTCAGTCTACAGTCTACAGTCTACAGTCTACAGTCCTACAGTCTACAGTCTACAGACTACAGACTACAGACTACAGTCTACAGTCTTCAGTCTACAGTCTACAGTCTACAGTCCACAGTCCACAGTCTACAGTCTACAGTCTACAGTCTACAGTCTACAGTCTACAGTCTACAGTCTACAGTCTACAGTCTTCAGTCTACAGTCTTCAGTCTTCAGTCTACAGTCTACAGTCTACAGTCTACAGTCTACAGTCTACAGACTACAGACTACAGTCTACAGTCTACAGTCTACAGTCTACAGTCTACAGTCTACAGTCTACAGTCTACAGTCTTCAGTCTACAGTCTACAGTCTACAGTCTACAGTCTACAGTCTACAGTCTACAGACTACAGACTACAGTCTACAGTCTACAGTCTACAGTCTACAGTCTACAGTCTACAGTCTACATGTAGTCTAGTGTACTCACCCTGCCACATAGGCAAAGTACAGCAGAGCGTCCATCCTCCTACCACAGGAGGAGATCTCTGGATAGCTGTGCTTCATGAAAACCTTGTCCTCGTCCGCCACCTCCCAGGAGATCAGATTGGTCTCCCCAAGCTCCAGGTAAATGTCCTGAATGAGGGCAGACAGAGAAGACGTACATGCATGGCAATGAGGACGGCAGGTTAGTAGTGGTGGCCTTGAAGCACGTGAAGCTCATCTATTTGGGTGAGACTGAGTTGGCAAACATTATCCGAAATGTGCATTCCCTGCTCTTCACACATTCACCCACAGAGGAAATACCCCGTAGGGTGCATGGTGCAAAACCTCTTTCACACTGCCAGCCCACCAAGCCATGATGTATCTCAACTAGTAGACGCACAATGGCTGACTAGAATGACCCCGGCAGTGGAACTCCTGTAACTGCAATGCCAATGCAGTCATGGCTCGCCGCAGACTTCTTAGGCCTTTATACAACATAATCACAAATGATAGTTGGAATCCAGCAGTCTCCTGATGAAGGACAGAGTACACACTACCCAAAACGTTGAGTTACCGGCTCTTTTCAGAGCCACACTCCTTCTTGAAAGAGAAGTGCTACATGGTGTCACCGCAAACCTTCCACTTAGTATTTCCAGCATGCAAACCTTCAGGTCTTATCCAAACCAGGTACGACTGAGTGCCGTGCACAAGTATCCTCAGCAATGCAAAAGCACTGTCATTTGCTAGTGACAGAAACATAGTTCAGGATGCAGGGCAAAGAGATTGTGGATCAGACTTGTGTGTGTATTCCAACAATTTCCACCATGGCGTGAATAAAGATTAACAGTTCAAGCAGACGGCCAAACAGATGAGCAGACGGACGGATAGCCAGTCAGATGGACAGACCAGAGAGTGGTATAAGATAAGCTTGCTTAGCTTTCAAGCTCACCAAAATCTAGAGAGTCATTGTTTTCTATCCTAGGAAGACATTTCTAATAGGCCAAATCATTCTATCATTGAGATGGGTCTCGCTAGGAACTGTTAAGCTGTCTAAATTGAAATGGAAAACTTAACCACAAAAATCACCCTAGTTATGATTAGGGGTGTGGAAAAACGACTCAAAGACGGTAGAATTCAGAACTGTTACCTTGTATTTCTGTTGGAGAGGAGGAATTTGTGCATGGAGGGAGAAACAAGAAAGCATGTATCAGAAACAAGAAGGACAACGGCTGAAAATGTACGTCTGCCTCAAAATTTACTTTGATCAAAGACATTTCTAATGAAAAGTGTCTCTGCAGTGAGTCAAAACAAACTTGAGTGGAAAGTTGAGTAAAAATTGCTTCAGATCCCCCCCCCCAAAAAAAAAAAAAATTGAGGTTTTGGTTGAAACATTTGGAACAGAAAAACGCAGTGGCAGACAAAAAAGCGCCACAACACCGCTTTCTGGGTTTTTTTGTTTTAAAATAGCAAAGAAAACTTGGACTGGATGAGGACTTGAAGCCAAGCCTCTGGTCGAATGTTCCAGTGCTCTATCCAGCTCTTAGAAGGTGGCCTTTCCTGGTCCAGTCCAAATTTCTTTGCCATAGTTCAAAACATTTTCAGACTTTGTTTATAGCTTGTGAAAGTGTTAACCACAAATAAATGGACAGTTTTTACAAATAAGCTCCATTCTAAGTCTCCAAATTCGATTTGAAGACACTCAGTGGGGCTGAGATTGTGAAGCCTTATCCAAATGCATTGACAGTGGCTTGAACTGACACACAGGTCTATGGAAGCTGGCTGCAGCCAGTTACCATAGACCCGTGTGCCACTTCTAGCCACAGCCAATGGACTTTTACAAAGTCAGGATGGCAATCCGTCCAGCAACACTTACTGAGGAATTGTGGCCGCACTCCTTCAAGATCCTGGAAATGGCACCCTCTATAACCGCTGTCCCGCCCTCCTGAAACGACGCAAAATCGACAAAATCACAGACAATTTTTAGACGCGTCGCATGAAGCCAGAGTTAAGATAATCCTTTCACAGACTTTCCTTACCTCGGCTTGTGATATTGCTTGCTTTTGACTTGTCTTCAACCAGTGCTTGTTGCAAAAAAAAAGCATCAGATCTTCAGTGGGCAACCTCATTAAATGGGGCAAAGTTTTAACCATTTAACCTCCGAATTTGGAGAGAGTTAGTGTTACTTTGCAATGGGCCCTCTGAATCCAGACACGACAATTGTTCAAATTCTAAATGAAGACTCCTCTCAATCAACATCAAAGCAATATTTGGATAAATACGTTTGCGGAGACACCATGTAAATTCTCTTTTGTGATTAAGTGTGGTTCTGAAAAGAACCGGAGGAACTCAACGTTTCGAACAGTATACTCTGCTCGTCTTCAGGAGAATGCTGGATTCCAACTGGGAGTTGGGCTTATGTAGTGTGGAGAGGAATCCTGGTGAGGGGATTAGCTCAGTGAAGGGTGAAGGCGGGAACAGTAAAGCCGGGAACAAGGGATGCTGCACAGGATCCTAGTTGTGGGTGTACATAAGCCCCACTCCCAGTTGGAATCCAGCATTCTCCTGAAGACGAGCAGAGTACACTGTTCGAAACGTCGAGTTCCTCCGGTTCTTTTCAGAACCACACGTACTCACAAAAGAGAATTTACATGGTGTCTCCGCAAACCTATTCATCCTGATATTCTCACCATGCAAACCTTCAAATCTCATTAAAGCAATATTTAGCGTGAAAACCACCCATTTTGACATCAGTTGCCACATGAATTTCTAGATTGGTGGCGAATGCTGCCCTATTGTGGGAACATCACTGCAAACGATCAAGGGATAGCTCACAGCCAAGGAAGACAAGGTGCTGTCACAACCCACAGCAATGAGACCCAACATACAACAGGCCCCTTTTTGGGGGGAGGGGATAGCCCCTTGACAAAAAGCTCTTACGGATTAATTTCGCAGATATACATTGTTCCCGAATGTTTTAGCAAGTTTTTAAAATGGCTGTATGTTAAAAAAAAAAACACCCACGTGGCGGTCACAGGCACTGGAAAGTGGCCCGGCTCAAAGATGTTCACATCTGTGATGCTAAGTTCTGGCGCTGAAACAACTCTTGGACATTAGCCCTGGTGTGGATTTCACAAAGCCTTACGGTGTATCATAACTCAAAATAGGACGGATAACCCATCGTAAGTTGTGACACGCCGTATGGTTTCAGTGCATCGCTCATTGCCTTGCGATTGGTCGTAAGTTACGCCGAGTTTGGTGTGAATTGACCGCTGGTCAGACAGTCAACAGACAGACATTAACAGTGTTCATTCACAGGCCAGGTGGGGGTGGAGGGTCACTTACTCTGCCAACGTTGGTGCAGCCGACATACTTCACTTTATACACAGAACTGGAAGAGAAAGATACCAAAAGTGTTTACCAAAGCAAGTAAAGCAACAATTTGTTTTTACCGGAGAAAAAATCACTTAAAGTCACTAATGGTACTACTGCAGCTAAGATACTGAATCTGGTTTTGAAGAAAAATTTAAGTTTATAAGAGTGGCACTTTCATGAAAAATCTCTTTCCAAATCTTTCCCCTTCCCTGTCCATCTCCCTCTTGGTCTCCCTCCCTTTCTCCTCTCTCCTTCTCTGTCTCATTCTCCCTCCCTTTGCCTCTGACTCTGCCTCTATCTAACCCTCTGTCTCCCCTCTGTTCCTCTCCCTCACTCTTCCTCTGCCCCTCTCTCTTCTCTCTCCCTCACCCTTCTATTACTTAAGTCCCTTTCACTCCTTCCCTACCCTCTCCCTTCCTATCTCCCTCCCCATCTCCCTCTTCCCCCTCTCCCTACCTCTGCCCCTGCATCTCTCTTCCCCTCTCCCTACTTCTGCCCCTGCCTCCCACTTTTCCCCCTCTCCCTTCCTCTGCCCCTGCCTCTCTCTCTCTTCCCCTCTCCCTACCTGTGCCCCTGCCTCTCTCTCTCTTCCCCTCTCCCTACCTGTGCCCCTGCCTCTCCTCTCTCTTCCCTCTCCCTACCTCTGCCCCTGCCTCTTCCCCCTCTCCCTCCCTCTGCCCCTGCCTCTTCCCCCTCTCCCTCCCTCTGCCCATGCCTCTTCCCCCTCTCCCTCCCTCTGCCCATGCCTCTTCCCCCTCTCCCTCCCTCTGCCCATGCCTCTTCCCCCTCTCCCTCCCTCTGCCCCTGCCTCTTCCCCCTCTCCCTCCCTCTGCCTCTGCATCTTCCCCCTCTCCCTCCCTCTGCCCCTGCCTCTTCCCCTCTCCCTCCCTCTGCCCCTGACTCTCTCTTCCCCTCTCCCTACCTCTGCCCCTGCCTCTCTCTATTCCCCCTCTCCCTGCCTCTCTCTTCCTCTCTCCCTCCCTCTGCCCCTGCCTCTTCCCCCTCTCCCTCCCTCTGTCCCTGCCTCTTCCCCTCTCCCTCCCTCTGCCCCTGCCTCTCTCTCTCTCTTCCCCTCTCCCTCCCTCTGCCCCTGCCTCTCTCTATTCCCCCTCTCCCTGCCTCTCTCTTCCTCTCTCCCTCCCTCTACCCCTGCCTCTCTCTCTTCCCCTCTCCCTCCCTCTCCCTCCCTCTGCCCCTGCCTCTTCCCCCTCTCCCTCCCTCTGCCCCTGACTCTCTCTTCCCCTCTCCCTACCTCTGCCCCTGCCTCTCTCTATTCCCCCTCTCCCTGCCTCTCTCTTCCTCTCTCCCTCCCTCTGCCCCTGCCTCTTCCCCCTCTCCCTCCCTCTGCCCATGCCTCTTCCCCTCTCCCTCCCTCTGCCCCTGCCTCTCTCTCTCTTCCCCTCTCCCTCCCTCTGCCCCTGCCTCTTCCCCTCTCCCTCCCTCTGCCCCTGCCTCTTCCCCCTCTCCCTCCCTCTGCCCATGCCTCTTCCCCTCTCCCTCCCTCTGCCCCTGCCTCTTCCCCTCTCCCTCCCTCTGCCCCTGCCTCTCTCTCTCTTCCCCTCTCCCTCCCTCTGCCCCTGCCTCTCTCTATTCCCCCTCTCCCTGCCTCTCTCTTCCTCTCTCCCTCCCTCTACCCCTGCCTCTCTCTTCCCCTCTCCCTCCCTCTCCCTCCCTCTGCCCCTGCCTCTTCCCCCTCTCCCTCCCTCTGCCCCTGACTCTCTCTTCCCCTCTCCCTACCTCTGCCCCTGCCTCTCTCTATTCCCCCTCTCCCTGCCTCTCTCTTCCTCTCTCCCTCCCTCTGCCCCTGCCTCTTCCCCCTCTCCCTCCCTCTGCCCCTGCCTCTTCCCCTCTCCCTCCCTCTGCCCCTGCCTCTTCCCCCTCTCCCTCCCTCTGCTCCTGCCTCTTCCCCTCTCCCTCCCTCTGCCCCTGCCTCTCTCTCTTCCCCTCTCCCTCCCTCTGCCCCTGCCTCTCTCTATTCCCCCTCTCCCTGCCTCTCTCTTCCTCTCTCCCTCCCTCTACCCCTGCCTCTCTCTCTCTTCCCCTCTCCCTCCCTCTCCTTCCCTCTGCCCCTGCCTCTTCCCCCTCTCCCTCCCTCTGCCCCTGACTCTCTCTTCCCCTCTCCCTACCTCTGCCCCTGCCTCTCTCTATTCCCCCTCTCCCTGCCTCTCTCTTCCTCTCTCCCTCCCTCTACCCCTGCCTCTCTCTTCCCCTCTCCCTCCCTCTGCCCCTGCCTCTTCCCCCTCTCCCTCCCTCTGACCCTGCCTCTCCCTCTACCCCCTTTATCCCTCCCCATTTTCCTCTCCCTCCTATCTCTCTCTCTATCTCTCCATCTCCCTCCCTCTGCCCCTTTCCCTCCCCTCCCCCTCTCCCTCTGCCTCTCCCTCTTCGCACTTGTCTATGCATGAAATACTACTGAAATTCCAAAGATTGTACAATGGTACAGACTAAAAGGCAAAACTACCGCTGCCTATGAAGCAGATGGTCTTACCTGCCGCTGAGCTTGTGGGAGACATTCTCCACACCCTCCCCTTTGGATGGCCTCCGCTGGTCCTGTGGATCCCTGTCCACGGGCACCTTGAACCCCTCATACTCGTCCCTCAGTATTCTCAGGTGCTCCTTGAAGTTGTAGAAGACTTTGCCCGTCCGTAGGTGGCACTACATGTAATTGAGAGGGGGGAAATATCGTGGTCACATTTAAAACTGTCAGATCCGAAAGCTTTCTGATTTAAAACAAATTAAGATTCTTTAAGACTGTCAGATTCAAAACCTCTGGATCAAAACCTCTGGTTTCAAATCCTCTGGATTCAGATTCAAAACTTTCGGACTCCAAGCTTTCAGATTCAGAACTTTCAGATTCACAACTTTCAGACTCCAAAGTTTCAGATTTAAAACTTTCAAATTCAAAACTTTTAGACTCCAAACAAACTTTCAGATTCAAAACTTTCAAAATCAAAACATTCAAAATCAAAACTTTCAAACTCCAAACTTTCAAACTCCAAACTATCAGACTCCAAACTTCCTGACACCAAACTTCCTGACACCAAACTTTCAGATTCAAAACTTCCAGAATCCAAACTTTCAGATTCACAACTTTCAAAATCAAAACATTCAAAATCAAAACGTTCAAATTAAAAACTTTCAAACTCCAAACTATCAGACTCCAAACTTCCTGACACCAAACTTCCTGACACCAAACTTCCTGACACCAAACTTTCAGATTCAAAACTTCCAGAATCAAAACTTTCAGATTCAAAACTTTCAGATTCAAAACTTTCAGATTCAAAACTTTCAAATTAAAAACTTTCATACTCCAAACTATCAGACTCCAAACTTCCTGACACCAAACTTTCAGATTCAAAACTTCCAGAATCCAAACTTTTAGATTCAAAACTTTCAGATTCAAAACTTTCAGAATCAAAACTTTCAAATTAAAAACTTTCATACTCCAAACTATCAGACACCAAACTTCCTGACACCAAACTTTCAGATTCAAAACTTCCAGAATCCAAACTTCCAGATTCCAAACTTTCAGATTCAAAACTTTCAGATTCAAAACTTTCAGATTCAAAACTTTCAGATTCAAAACTTTCAGATTCAAAACTTTCAGATTCAAAACTTTCAGATTCAAAACTTTTAGAATCCCAACTTCCAGAATCCAAACTTTCAAATTCAAAACTTTCAAATTCAAAACTTTCAGAATAAAAACTTTTACAATCCATCGAATTTATGGGGCCTGCTCACTGACGGGGTTGGGTCTGCAAATCGGTCCATCCTTACCTTGATAACTGACAGGTAGATTGGCCAGCCCTCATGGTGCTTCATCAATGCAGGTATCTGACCCAAAACAAGCAACAATATACCAAGTCAATGTGAAATTAGTACCAGAGGGGCTTGCACTGAACCACATAGGGTTGTTCCTTCTTTAGAAGAGGTGGTAGGTTTGTGAAAAAGAGCTGGGGCACTGGTAAGTTCAGCAAAAGGTCCAGGCTTCAAGTCAAATACCGTATTCTTCACTTTCACAAATTGTTCACAACTTCCCAATCGTTTGCTCGAAGATTACGTTTGAAAAGAAAACACCTTCCCTGAACTGCTGTGGCATCCGAATGAAAGTCATGTTTTTTTATTTTTCAGTAATACAAATTTGCCCAAAACAAGGTTAAAAAGCCACTCAAGGTTAAGGGCCAAGGAAAGAAGGCGACAGAGAGGGACTCAGGAAGGCTGGATTGATCCCTGGAGATATAAGGCAGCTAATGGCTGAATGCTTCTGACTGATGCCCCCTAACCCAGCAAAGACTATAAGACTATTTGGGAGACTCAAAACCTATGGGCTGGAATATAAGTCATGGTCTTGTGAGTTTACGAGCATTTCAGTCCTAGCGGGACCTTCACTCCAAGGCGGAATTTCCGTCCAAAAAGAAGCTCTGCCCTTGAGAACAGTCTAGCATGTCTGGCTAGGATCAAAAACATCAGGCCCACTATCCTCTGAAGAAAGGAAAGAATTTCAGATGAAGTGTAGTCCCAATCAAAAGGGTTTACATTGGATATAAGTGGAGGAAAAGTGAGCCTTTAAGAAATCTGGGAGTAACCTACTCTGCCTCCTTTGGCGTTGCCATAGAGCGATTCCCCAAAGATTTCGTCCAGTATATCGCCGGGTTCTATCCTGTCCTAATGACAGAAGGGGACAAAAAGGAAAAGATTAACTCACTTGATTTCAAAAACTGACAAGATATACATGTATGCATACAGGGGGGTTATATGGAGGAGTTAAAGGTATAATATATACCACTAATGATGTCATCATACCGGTAGATATAGTTTTGCATGGAGGAGAATGTGATTCAATGAGTGTTTGCCCTACTCAACGTAACAAGCACTGAGCACCATCATACATGTAGATATGATATGATGTTTTGCATCGAGGAGAATGTCATTCAATGAGGGTTTGCCCTACTCAACGTAACAAGCACTGAGCACCATCATAGATATGATGTGATGTTTTGAGTCAAGGAGAATGTAATTCAATGAGGGTTTGCCCTTCTCAACGTAACAAGCACTGAGCACCATCATAGATATGATATGATGTTTTGCGTCAAAGAGAATGTAATTCAATGAGGGTTTGCCCTACCGGTACTCAACGTAACAAGCACTGAGCACCATCATAGATATGATATGATGTTTTGCATCGAGGAGATTGTAATTCAATGAGGGTTTTCCCTTCTCAACGTAATAAGCACTGAGCACCATCATCATATAAGATGTTTTGCATCGAGGAGAATGTAATTCAATGCGGGTTTGCCCTACTCGACATAATATGCACTGAGCGTCATCATAGATATACCGGTAATATGATGTTTTACGTCAAGGAGAATGTAATTCAATGAAGGTTTACCCTACTCGGGGTGATATACAAAAATGTTGCAAACTGCTTACTGACTAAAATTACCAAAATGTAAATCTAAAATTTAGTGGGCCTGACGTTTCGATCCTAGCAGGACCTTTCTCAAAGGCAGAGCCAAAGACTCTGCCTTTGAGAAAGGTCCTGCTAGGATCGAAACGTCAGGCCCACTAAATTTTAGGTTTACCCTACTCAACGTAATAAGCACTGAGCACCATCATATGATGTTTTGCATGGAGGAGAATATATTTCAATGAGGGTTTGCCCTACTCGACATAATATGCACTGAGCGTCATCATAGATATACCGGTAATATGATGTTTTACGTCAAGGAGAATGTAATTCAATGAGGGTTTGCCCCACTCGGCGTAATAAGCACCGAGTGCTTTACATCGAGTAGGGCAAATCCTCATTTAATAACGTACACCACCATCCCAGCAATAGTCTTTGGGCCGGGCCTCGATCTGACGTACCTTGTGCGAAGCCACGCTGTCCGCCTTGACTTCAGCCACCACCACTCTCTGCTTGACGTGTCTGATGACCACCCCTAGGTCCTTGCACGGGACAAACTCGTACTGCCTGTAGACGGGCAGTGTCCAGGTCTCGTCCAGGAAACTGGCATTCTGCGGGACGAAAAGAAAAACGGGCCAGTCGGTCAGCGGACTTCCACACAGACAGACTAACAGAGGCGCCGGGCAGCGAGACAGACAAACAGATGGTTGAATCACAGACCGAACAGGGACCAATTTTATAGAGCCACTCAAGCGTGGAAATCTGCTAAGCAGGAAAAGTCTTCCTTATGCAAACCGAATTACAAATCTCACTTCAATGTGACATCAATCACTTTTGTCTTGTATTCCACTCTTCTTTACTTAGCATGAAACAAAAGCGAAGTTGGGGTTGACAAGGGGATCCTATGAATGATTACTTTTTGTGCTTAAGAGAATTTTGGTGCTTAAGCGGCTCTATGAAACTGGGTCCTGGAAATGGCATAGATTTGGTGCAACAAATGAACAAGCAAACACCAAAACAAACACCCCATTGATCAACCAACAATAAATCCATCCCAACAAATAAACCGACCGTCAAAACTGACGCACTAAATGTATATCTGACATTACTAATAAGCAAACAAACTAATCAAAAAAAGACAGAAAAATTAACAGACAAATAGGCAGTCAGAGACAGACATATAAACACCCAAACACCCGAAAAAACGAACAAACCTTTATGTTGAGGTCGAACGCAATTTCAGAAGTCCAGTGCAGAAGTGATATCAGCGATTCTGTGCAAAAAGTAAAAAGATTTCAGAAATAATTATTACTAGAACTGTCAGCTTTTGACAAAGACTACTCCTAAATGCCGTCAGAAGTGTTACACAGATTTTGTTGAAGGAAAAAGGATGCGAAAAGGTTGATATCTCCAGACTCAATGCCATCCCCAAAAAATCCAAAACTACTGATGATTTGAAAAATGGCAAAAACAATTCTCCAAACTTTCAACTTATTTAATATAGGAAGGTTTGCGGTGACACCATGTATAAGGTCTCTTAAAGAAGAGGTGTGGTTCTGAAAAGAACCTGAGTGGTAACTCGACGTTTCGACCAGTATGCTCTGGCCATCATCAGGAGATGACGGCCAGATGATGGCCAGAGCACACTGGTCGAAATGTCGAGTTAACACTCAGGGTCTTTTCAGAACCACACCTCTTCTTTAAGAGACCTTATACATGGTGTCACCGCAAACCTTTATATATTGATTAACCAACCATGCAAAGCCTTAAGTCTTATTTAACTTGTTTAAATTTGCCTTTACTTTGCTTATTGAAAATGTAAACAGCTGCATCCGATTTGCGCGATCCCCTGAACTGCATGGGGGAGTGATCCCAGCACACATCTGGCAGTTAATGGGTTGAAATGCTTCTTACTGGCACCCCCACCCTGGCAATGATAGTTGACTATTTGGGAAGGCCACCACCTAAGGGCTGGGTAGCTCAGATGGTAAGAGTACGGTAGTTTATGGTTAAAATGCTTCTCACTGGCACCCCTACCCTGGTAAAGATAGCTCACCATTTGGGAATGCCACCATCTACTGTAAGGGCCGGATAGCTCACACGGTAAGAGTACATTGCTCAATTAATGGTTGAAATGCTGGTACCCCCACCTTAGTAAAGGTATTTGGGAAGTCCACAATCTAAGGGATGTATAGCTCATGTACTAAGAGTGCCGGTACATTAAACCAAAGGTCTCGGGTTCAAGTCTTGGTCCAGTCAAATTTTCATCTGAAATTGTTTCAGTTTTCCCAGCCAGTTTTCCTTGACTTGGTTTATTGAAAACCAATCATGCATAAATGGCAATCAGCATCGCAGTACCAATTTTAAATTGCTATATAAAGGAGGTCCAGCTACGGATTGAAATGACGGGGCCTCTGAATCTTCCAAACTCTAATTGTTGCGGAAACATCCCTCTCATTCCTCATTCAAACCAGCACTCACTTACCAACAAGAAGTTCACTTCCAATGATAGACACCAAGGGGTCGTACCAAGCCTGAAAGATCAGAAAAGAAAATGACACAAAGGTAGTGTGAATTTCCCTTGGCCATGAAATGCTGCTCTCCTTGATACTGAGTGGTGGCACTTAATCTACTGGGTAGCTGCCAACATACAGTATTAGGAGTATGTTTGTGTGTACTTCTGCCCCAAAAAAGAGGAATCGCAGAGCAAACCACACAGGAATGTGTATTTCCACGCAATAAATTGGAAACTGTCATCAAGAGCTTGTAAACAGTGATACATTTTTACAAAAAAAGTGGAAAGATTCCTACAAAATAGGAATGGTTGGCAGCTATGCTACTACTACTGGTCCTCCATCACAACTTGGACATACATTGTAAGGCTTCAATGATATCCTTTGATGAGCAAAAAGCAAAAGGAAGTAGCCTGACGGCAGTCTGGCATTCTGGTGAGCACTCGAGACAAGCCCACCTCCCCGTTGGTGCACCCTGGAAACTACTACATGCCCTTGCAGTGCTAGGCTAACGAGGTGATGGCCAAAGGAAGGAAAACCCAGAGAAAGAGTGAGCCAAGGGTTGAAATCCCGCCCTAGCTGCCTGACATCAGGCATCGGAAAAAGCACTGAGCACTCAGTGTTTATCAAGTCCAGCAGGGCAAACCCTCCCCGAAAAAACAACCTACTCCAGTGTGCCAAACAAATTGTTACACTTCAATGAAGAATTTGACATTATAGACTAACTCGTACAAAAATATTAAAAAATAATGAGGCATGAGCCTTCGTAGCTACTGCTACTTCATCACATGCATCTGTTGTTGTTGCTTTCTGTTTTAAATCTCACAAGTTAGAGGGCCGGACGTTTTTTATCCTAGCAGGAACTTTCTCAAAGGCAAAGGAAAGGTCCTGCTAGGATCGAAATGTCAGGCCCTCTAACTGTTAAGATTGATGTATTGCAAATCAATTCAGTCAGTGAGCAGTTTGCAACATTTTTTTTTAATCTTCCTTACGTTTTCTGTTTTACTGCAAACCTTAAAGCACCATCCACCAGCCTCCCCCCCCCCCACCACCCACTCAAAAAAAATAAACATCTGCCCTACCTCAAGCATCCGGTTGTTCTTCAGAATATGCTGAACGATGAGGCCAAGAAGTTTCTTGTTCAGGCAGATCCTGAGCAGCTGCCGGCCCCGGCCCTGGTGTGTCCTGACCTGCAATGGAATGAATTGCATCTCAACCAGTTTGATTCCACACAGAGCTTGGCAAACAAAGTCTACAGCCAACAAACTGACAAAACAGGGTACAGAAGGTTCTCCTGTTTTTTAACCAAGGGAAACAAACAACCTTTTTTGCTTATCCGATGCTTACATGTACCTACAAAGTTTATGCTTATCAGATTTGTATACTTTGAAACTCTACGAAGCCGGTATAGATATAACATGATGTTTGCGTCAAGGAGAATGTAATTCAATGAGGGTTTGCCCTGCTCGATGTGATAAGCACCGAGTGCCCAGTGCTTTGCCTGATGCCTGATGAAATAATTTCAGGCAGCTCGAGTGGGATTCAAATCTGCAACTCCTGCTTTCTAGTGCAGACTCATCAAAACCTCGACCAGCTCGGTGGTCAAGTTGTTAAGACATCTGCACTAGAAAGCAGATGTCGCGGGTTCGAATCCTGCCCGAGCTGTCTGAAATTTAGTCATCAGGCATTGGGCAAAGCACTGGGCATTCAGTGCTTATTACAGTACGTCGAGCAAGGTAAACCCTCATTGAAGCTAGGAAACTTTCTCTTGCCACCCAGAAGCGAATGGGTACCTGACTCTCTTTAGAGCTGGGGAAGGTTGAGAGGCAACAAGGAGAACTGGCCACCCTATCTCATTGTGCTGTGCCCTTGTAAATGTGCACCTCTGTTATTAAAGGTACATCCCCTGTGCTACACTGATAGTATGGAACATCCTTTACACAAGATTTGAAGGTTTGCACGGTGGAAGTTTGCAGTGACACCGTGTAACACATCTCTTTTAGGACGGAGTGTGGCTCTGAAAAGACCGGTAACTCAACGTTTCGGCCAAAGTGTACTCTGCAACAATTTCCATCTCCTTATGAAGGGTAAGGGTGAAACCGTTTCGTTTGCCATTTCGGTAAAGATGATTACTCAAAAATCTAATGGCGCAAAGGAAATCAGAGCCACACTCCGTCTCAAAAGACAAGTGTCACCACAAATCTTCCACTTAATAGCCTTTGCCTTTTACATAAATAGAGTTCAGGTTCTGAACCTGTTTATAACATCCTCTTTTTTTACCTTGTGCGAAGACTTGCACGCTTCGACGGCCAGCGAAAGCATGGGATGAATTCTGCAGAAGGGGGGGGGGGGGGGGGTGTTGAGGTGGAAAGGAGAGGAGAGAGAGAAGGAACAGGTCAGTGAAGCATGACAGGTTGACTGGCAAATGCAGGACTCGTGTGGGGGGGAGGTCAAATATACTCAGCTGACAACATTATGATGGAGAGTCGGTGGAGCAGAGAGGATCTCATCAACTCAGCCAATTGCAGGGGATGAAATATAAATGCACCATTCCAGCCAGCCAGAAAGAGAGAGATGGGGGAGAGAGGGGAGAGATGGAGAGAGAGGGAGAGGGAGAGAGGGAGTGAGAGGGAGAGGAGAGGAGAGGGAGACAGGGAGAGAGAGAGAGAGAGAGAGAGAGAGAGAGAGAGAGAGAGAGAGAGAGAGAGAGAGAGAGAGAGAGAGAGAGAGAGAGAGAGAGAGAGAGAGAGAGAGAGAGAGAGAGAGAGATGGAAGAGCGACAGAGAGGGAGAGGGGAGAGAGGGAGAGGGGAGAGAGAGAGAGGAGAGAGAGGGAGATAGAGAGAGATGGAGATGGAGAGGGACAGAGAGAGGGACAGATAGAAGGACAGAGAGACAGAGAAAGAGAGTACATGTATGTAGACTTGTAGAGAGAGAGGGCCAGAGAGAGAGAGAGGGACAGAGAGAGAGGGAGAGGGACAGAGAGAGAGGGGACAGAGAGAGACAGAGGGAGAGGGAGAGACAGGCATGGAAAAAGAAAAACCAACGCATGAGAACCACTTTTTTCAGTCTTTCTGAGCTGGGAGAAGTTGTGGTTGAAGCATACTTCGAACTATTCAACCACACAGCCCCAACAACATTCAGTAAGAGAATAGACAGAGTAGGTGTATGGGTGACAATATTTTGTTTGCCCTTTTGGTAAAAATCTAACAATACAACATGCAGACGAAATCAAGGCATTAGGATTTTTTTTTTTCATTTTTTCTTTCAAGCCGGCCCTTAGATGGTGGCCTTCCCAAATAGTCAATTATAAATTCCTTCAGTTTGCACTTCTCTGATCTTTCCTCATTTGATCCCTTCCCCACTCCCTGTCCTTCCCTTTGATCTCACCCTGATCTGTCTACCACCTTTCCTCCTTTGACTACCAGTCTACCTTCCGCCATCTGTATCTCATTACTTCCACTCCCACTCTGAATGTGTCCATTGGGCTCAAATGCAGTCTGGCCCTTCAAAATATTGTTAACAGATTTTGTTTGCGCTTTTAATGCTGAGCAAACATTTGAAGGCGAGGGATGGTTTGAAAGGGAATTGATGGGGGATGCAAATTAACTGTAGGCAGAGACTAAACATGACAAAAAACCTCTTCTGTTTGATCTATCTATCTATTTCCATCAGGTCGGTTTCGGCCCCTGGTGACCATGTTGACAAGTAGCCTCCATGCTGATCTGTCCGTTGTTGTTTGAATTGTCTCTATGGGGGGTCGGCCCACTCTTGCCAGAATGTTGTCCCACCATCTTGTTCTTGGTCTTCCGCTTCCCCTTTTGCCCTCCATCTTTCCTTGCATGATAATCTTTTCAAGGCTGTTGTCAGCTCTCATGATATGACCGAAGTAAGTCAGTCTACCCTTGTCTATGAAGTTCAGAAGAGATTTTTTAGTGTTTACTTGATTCAAGACCCAGCTGTTTGTTTTCCTTGCAGTCCATGGAATTCGGAGAAGCCTCCTCCACACCCAAAGTTCAAAAGATTCTATTCTATTCTGATCTGCCTTCTTCAAAATCCAGCTTTCACTACCATAGGTGACGACAGGGAATACCAGTGTCTGACCCAGCTTGATTTTCAAACCACGGGACACGTCTCTATCTTTCATGACCCTCTCCAGTTTTCTGTTTGATAGCTTTGTAGAAATGAATACCGGTACATGCATGGGTGGACATGGTGGAGGCAGATACCATGACCAGATTTCCTACCGGTATAAGGCGAGTCCGATTTTTTTAATGAAACGTAATGCCTGGTTGTGCATGCACCGGTGGCTATAGACACAGCAGACAGTGTACCAGTGAGATCTGGGAATGCATATGTACAGTGTATATCTATGCTAATCCTTCTAAATGTAATAACATATAAAAAATTGAAAATCAGCTTCCCGAATTTGCTGGTTGTTCTATACCGTGGATGTTGCATCTCCAAATAGAATGAATTATTCAGTGAGGCAACGTATGGAAACTCTGAGAGTATTAATTTGTTTACCAAGCTGGGTATAATTACTCAAAATATGAATTATGAAAAACGATTACATGTATAAAAAAAACTACATATAAAAAACAAAACCAAACATTTACATGTACATGTACAGCCAGTTCTTCATGTAATGTACATCATTGATACAAGTACACGTAGTTCCTTTGTGTTTTTGTTTTTATATTTTTTTAATCTATTTACTAACTTACACTAGACTATTTAGGCCTATAGGATTCATTTTTTTAAGTTCATGATATAGGCCTTTATCAGTGTATATCAAACAAAGTAAAAATGATGCAACGCGGTGACCGCTGCTAATATTCAAATCCACCACACGACCTTGACCAGCTCAGTGGTCAAGTGGTTAAGACATCCGTTCTACTACTAGAAAGTGGGTTCGAATCCCGCAAGAGCTGCCTCAAATATTTTCATCAGGCATCGTGCAAAGCACTCAGCAGCTCGGTGTTCATCACATTGAGCACTGGGGCATTGTACATCAGAAGTCTAAACACATTTACAAACCAGTGCATTTTACAAAATGCTTTGATAAGCCTAATTTTGAAAAAAAGGGAGAAGTTAAAAACTCCACTGGAAATGGAAGTCAATCTCTCTCTTCTACGAAAATAGTTCACTGATAGAGCACAAACTTTTCCACATCACTTTTGTTTTCTGGGGGTGACGTTGCGATTCTATCCATGCCCTTACTGTTAATCATGCTAATCAAAGGCAGCACTTAGATAATGGCCTTCCCAAATAGTCAACTAGTCTTTGCCGGAGTGTTTCCTTTTATTTGTTTCACGTACCGGTAATTACAAATTTTGTTTACTCGGACCCATTAGCTCTGTTTTCCTTCCATTTGACCTCGGCCTTCATTTGTGTTGCCCTTGCCTTTTGTTTATTACTAGCATCCTCCCAACCCTCTCTCAGTTTGTTCATTCATTGGCCGTTCATTTCTGTATTGGCAGGGCTCGACCTTAGCACTAGCCAGATGGTCATTGTCTAGTAAAAACAACTGCAGGCTAGTAAAATTACCCACTTTGCTAGCCCGGCGGACTAGTAAAAAGTAGACAGCGGTATGGCGGCAAAAACGATGTGGGCAGGGAAGAGAAACTAGAAACTAATACTTGACCTAATAACTTTGTGCTAGCATCGAAACGTCGGGCCCACTAAATTTCGAACTTTGTGTTAAATTCAATATTAATCATACAGGGCTGGTAAAACTTACTGCAAAAAACTCAATTTACTAGCCCAGTGGGCTAGTTAAAAAATAATTAAGCGCGAGGCTTAATTGGGTTCTACTAATTTCCCTTCTGTTGCCGTGGGGATGGGCAGAGCAATGGTCTGTGGCCTAATGCATTGGCTATGGCTGCGTTATCACACACATGATGTCTATGGGCACGAGCTTGTAGCTGCTAACATAACAACGTGTGTAAACTGAACCCCATGGCCTAGATGCATTTCGGACACGGCCACGGTCGAGAAATCCGCCGTGTTATTTCTGTGAAAATCCTATTCCATGTGAGACAAGAATACCGTGGAAATCAATGTCTAGCAACAAATGATCATTTTAAGTCGGGCAACAATTAATGAGACTATTTTCTACCACTTTCACCTCCCTGTCATTCTGCCTTTGAGAGAGGTCCTGCTAAGATAAAATCGTCAGATCCTCCAACTTTTGGAGAGTTGAATTTTGATCATTTAAACGACGCGCCATCAAAATAGGGTTGGCCGGAAAACTGAAAGCAGTACTACATGTATTTTCTTTTTTGGTGGGGGGGGGGGGGTGCCTTAGATACTCCAAACAAAGACCCTTCATTTTTTGGACGAAAGCATCGGTAAACTGAGAAAAGACCTTTGCGCTAGAAACCAGTGGTGAATTTCACAAAGCTCTACGATCCATCGTAAATCAACTTGGCATGCTGTACAATGTAGTTTTGAATGTCCCTCATTGTCTTGCAATCATAATTCAATAAGGGTTTGCCCTGCTTCATGTACAAAAGCACTGAATGCCCATTGCTTTGCCCGATGCCTGATGAACAAATTTCAGGCAGCTCGGGCAAAGATTCAAACCCATGACTCCTGCTTTCTAGAACAGACTGCAGACATCTTAACCACTTGACCACCGAGCTGGTCGAGGTCGTCTGGCGGTTTTGAATAATGTATAGCGGCGGGTACCGCGTTGCATATAACATGATGTTTGAGTCGAGGAGAATGTACGGTACTTCAATGATCAGAGTTTGCTCTGCTCGATGTGATAAGCACTGAATGCGCAGCGCTTTGCCCGATGCCTGATCTGATGAAAACATTTCAGGCAGTTCAGGCATTCTTGCGATCTGTTGTACATGTAACTGTAAGGTACGATGAGTTTGGCGAAACCAACCACAGCCCAGAGTCAAAGACTGCAGTCCTGCCCGCACTGCTCATATTCTTTTTGTTTCTATTCAAGCGGAGTGTCGGGCAAAGTGTTGAGTGCACAGGGCCACCCATACATCATGGAAGGACCAATCCACAGGCAATCAGTTCGCTTGATAATTCTGTAGCATGCTTCACAAACTAAGGGGATTATGTTTCAGACCAGGGAGTGGGGGCAGACATGAGACTAAAAGAATTAGACCATCTGTCCAATACAAATTACACGTCCAGGTAGACTATGCAAATATGACAGACTGACATGAATGGGTTTAAAAACCACACACAATTCTCTGTGAATTGCGCATAAATCATGACAGACGCTGAAAGTCAATACCCTCAGATTGAGCTTTCAGTCGAGGTGGTCTCGGTTACAGCAGGTCATGAATATTCGGCCTCCAAATTGCCTTGACACTATGAACATCTAAACGGTGAAAATGGGGTGAAAATGTCATTTAGCCGTGAAAAGAAAATTCACCGTGTTTTAACCCTTATTTCACGCCACACTGTTAGCCAAGTCAGTGAGGGCTGGTGGTCCCTACTGGTAATTGAATTAGCCATCCCCCAAGGCTGAAGCTTGCCACCCTAAATATTCACGTTTTTTTCACGGTCTCTTTAGTGACCTGAAGATGTCCTTATCAGGTCAGAGAGGCGATTATTTTCACGGTCAATTCACTGTAAAATGCACCGTGAAATCACAGTGACTTTTTAGTTTCACAGCCAAATGACATTTTCACCCCTTTTTCATGGTTTACATGTTCATAGCACTTTAGGAGAGCAACTAGACAGTAATTAAGTTTGCTTTTTTGTAATCCTGCAGGGGTGTTACTTGTTTGTTTTCGTGTTTCATGTATTTGTTTCTCACATCATTTAAATGTATAGTCTATGTAAGAATTGTCTTAATTGTCTTAATTCCCATTTGTATGTTCCTGTGTTCCTGCAAAATAATAAATGAAATGAAATGAAAATGAAAGTTTTGAAGAAGCCAACAGAATGTCTGGCATTTCTCAACGACACAAATCTCTACCTCACATTACAAGCTGGACATTGGTTTTTGTTTTTATCCTAACAGGGCCTCTTTCAATGGCAGAAAGACAAGGGCGAAAACAGAGATGGAAAAGATCCAAGAGAGAGTGGCAACAGAACATGATAAAAGGGTTATCAATCATCAAACATGCGTAGTGATAATTATTCCACTCCTGGATGTTGAGGGCACGTGGCTAAATACTTCAAAGATGCCTCATCCAAAACTTCTCCCGGCTGGGGCAGAAAGCTTCTGTTTTTATCCCCCTAAAGTCAGTGGAAACAGTTCTTCTTAAAGTTTGACAAGGGAGGGGGGGACAATTTCCACACCTTTGGGAAAAGAATTTGCACTTTTGGAGGAAAACAATTCACACGAGTGTGAAAAGATAATCTCACAATTTAAGTGTCCAAAAGTGCACACAAATGGCAATCTGGAAAAAAAATATTTAGCACTTCCCCAGAATGGTTAAAGCTGTGGATAATCTTTCCAAATTGGATGCTGAAAATCAATCGCATTTTTTCCCGAAATGTTTCTGTTAAAAGGGAGGGGGATCAAAAGATCCAGATACATCCCTGATAATTAAAACCACATCATTAACACAATGCACGCCGAAAATGTACGAGCAAATTTGTTCATAAAAAGTCAACAGGTTTTTTTTCTTTTCATTTCATTATAATGAAAAATTCATCGCCATTCAAACAATCAATAAATCATGACCCGAGATCAGAGCATGGGACTCTTTCCTGAGCTTTTCCCGCAGAACATTTAATTAAAAAGGGAGATTTCTTATCAAATTTGCGACGCATTGCATATGTTTTTTTATCGCTCTGCTTTTGAGAAAGGACCTGCAGGGACCACAACGTCAGGCCCTCCTAATTTTTGATACTTGCGTTTAATTGGCTCGTTTTTAATAGTCAGCAGTTTGTCACATTTGCATGTACCGAGGTATTTCACATTTTTATCTGAACAATATCAACCCAAGGTGCGTGTGAAAATGAAGAGTCAATAGGGTTTCAATGTTCAAAGAGACAAAGGAAAGGGGAAAACTGACTGGGAAATTGGAAACAATTTCAGAAAAAAAAATGCAATTTTGGAATGGTCCAGGGCTCTGGTAAATACAATGTACATGTACGTTTGTGATGTGCCAGTACTTACTATACTCTACCACCCGAGCATGAGCTATCCCGTCCCTTACATGGAGGCCTTCCATGAAATTCTACACACATGTATGTATCTGGGACAGGGGAGGCACTGAGGCAGTCACAACCATTCAACCATTTACTGCCATGTAGGCCTAAAGATTTCTCTTTTAGCAATCATAAATTCATCTAAAACTTTTTTTTCACAAATCAACAAAATATAGTGTGCTATCAAGCCCTTAGATGGTGGCCTCCCCAAATATTCAAGCTATAGCAGCTGGGGGATCACACAAGGTGGTTGCAGCTTTTTCAATTCAAGTCAAACAAACAAAGGAGACAAATACTGGGAACCATTTTGTTGACAATTGTTCAACTTATGTACTGGTAATTATGATATGAATAATATGTAGTATTTCTACAGTACTGTAGCTAACCTACAAGTGCTATACATGTACAGTACATGTATGTATACAAGTACCACCTAATGAAATCAAGCTTGGTACATGTACATTGTACATGTCTACTACCGTATGTAGGCCTAACCTACAGAATGTAACCATGTACATTTACCAGTACATGTGTACATTTCTGTTATGAGTAGGACCACGCCAATGAAATTTATGGAAACTATTTGGAAGACATAATTAATGGTCCATCCCAGACGGTGTTCATGAGTCATAAAATTTTATGTCCCAATGGTGAGGTGAATTCTTCATATTTTACTGTACATGAAAAACCAACCAGGACTTTTGAAGACAGTACAGCGCTGACCTTCCATTTGTGCATGTATGATGTATTTCAATTCTGTCCTTGAATTCTTGTTTGGGCAATGGAGATTTTGAATTGGAATACAAAGGTGAACTCTGACCGATACAATGTAGATCGGACAGTCGGTCCTGTAAGATTTGTTTTTATTTTATTTTTGGGCTATGATTATTTTTACTCTTTTCGGAAAAAATACAGCATTTTAGACAGAAATATTTGTATAACCATCTTTAAACTGTGTAAGTTTCATGTGAATCTATGAAGATTTATGTTTTTCGATCTTACCAATGTTGTGTAGGATGCTTCAAAGCGCCAATAAGTCAATGTTCTGGGCAGTGTGTATTCCGATTGTTTCTGTTCAAAATCAGTTAACTGAGAAGCAATTTTGTGAGAAGATAGCGTGAGAAGTTTCTGTTACCTGTCTCCTCCGTTGGTGGTGGCTAGTGCTTCCATCCAGCACCAGTAGTCCCGCTTGTACAGGCCAAACACCGAGCCAGGTTCTGTAGAGAGACACAGTGCAGATAGACACAACATTTTGGCAAATTAGATCATCAACCCTAGCTCCACTGGCGCACTTACACAAGAAACCAACCAGACCAACTGGCCAGACGAACTTCAAACTTAAAACTCACCAATCGATTCAGTTTGGAATTCAACAAAGTTTCAACTCCGTGGATTAAGCAATTAGAGTTTGAAAGAGTTTTAAAAATCAAAATCCCCTCCGAAAAATGTGAGCACTCAAAAGTCTTAATTTCTCTTCCACCCAAAAAATCCCACACAATTCCAAAAGGTGTGACACTGGGTTGCAGAATACACACGTAGATGAAATACCGGTATGAGGGAACTCAGATGAAGGAAATGCCGAACAACTCATGTCCCCCCTTAAACAAAATTACCAATTTAAAAATACCAAATAAATGCAAAGGAGAAGGTCAACGGAATTTCATGCTACTTTGCTGCGCTTATACGCATGAAAAACAGTTTAGTATTAATGGGAGGCCATCAGAAGGACATTTGGCACCGTTTTAAGTTTGAGGATTATTTATTACAGCATGGGATACACAAACAGCGTGTAAGAAATGCTTAGTATGCGATTGGACTTTGCTTATGGTGAGCCAAACACACAAAACTAAATTTCCGAGATACAAACTCCTGGACGAAACCATTTACTTGTACGGGGGACTCAATTAAAATAAGCCATGAAATTGAAAGAGAAATAGAATCTGTGACAGTGTCGGTATAGAATGACTCACTTTTTAAACCTTTCCTGAAGATGCGCTCAATGGTCTCACAGAGATTCTCCAGGTCCAGGTTGCTGTCCTTAACTGGCTGCTTGTCATCTTTTATCTTGGACAGGACAGCTGCAGCAATATAAGAACAAACCCACCCAAGAATCATATCAACGTTTATCTCAAACAAATGGAACAGAAAACAGACTGTGAACTTTTGAACAGTTAATTGAAACAGATTTCTTTGCCACTATAAATTGGAATGGTCTTCCAACCTCCATCCGCAATGCTTCATCCACTGACCAGTTCAAAAGACTTCTTAAGTCTCACTTGTTCAATAGGAACCTGTAATTTTACTTTGTTTTGTTGTCCACTGATCTCGTCTTTGTATTGACAAGCCAAGCACTTTGCATCCCTGGAAAAGGCGCTCTATAAATGCGTTTATTATTATTATTATTATTTTGATATATACGATATTCAAATCCGCCACACGACCTCGACCAGCCCGGTGGTCAAGTGGTTAAAATGTCTGCACACATTAGAAAGCAGGAGTCACGGGTTTGAATTCCGCCTAAAATGCCTGATTTTTTTGTCATCAAAAGCAAAGCACTGAAATCAGTGCTTGATGTTACGTCGAGCAGGGCAAACCCTCACTGAATTACTACACTCGGCTACAAAATAGTTGATGTAGGTGGTTAAACTACAGGAGTTGAGTATGGTCTTTAATCAATATCAGCAATACCAGAACAAATCACAGTCACAGAGTACAGTCAGCAACCTCAGCATTGTCACTACACTAGTCAGCAGCAACAGAGCATGCAGGCCAGTGGAGTACACTCAATTACTAAATGGATGTAGGCCTTACTCGGTGGTAACATTAGTGTCCGAGTAACTTGGACCCGACAAGTGACCCTTTTTTTATCAAAATTTGAAATTTGGAGGGTCGGGTGACTTCAAATTTTGATAAAAAAAGGGTGACTTGTCGGATCCAAGTTACTCGGTCTAAGGTGCATTTCTCCATTATCACTACATTATACATACATGGCTAATGGTCATTTTATACCATGATTATAATGATAGTTACTAGTGATGTGGATAGGTCGGTATCAATAGATGTAGTACTAAAAATAGACCTTTGGTAGTTAGTAATAGTACTTACTTAGTAAGGTCATAGAGCAAAACACATGGTAAGGTCTATGGTAAGGTCTAGCCGTGGAGCTACATTATGTAGCTCCATGGTACTGCTGGTACTGGTAGGCTAAGTTAGTATTACAGTATTTACCTTTCAAAATACTAAGCAAGGGGTCGCGTGTCGCCATGCTGAATGAATGCCGTCTGCTGTTCAGTTTCTCCGTCGCCAGCGCCAGTGGAACAATCAGTGTTTCACCATAGAGCAAGGAAACTCTATGGTTTCACCGACACCGTGTCAGTGTCATAATCGTTTTTTTGTAGCTCCGCTCTTTATCCACGACCAATTTATGGGCTACTCAATTATTTTGGTGCCTGGATTCGCACGCCTACGTGAACCGTGCATGAACACGCACGTAAGGGCAGGCGGTACGGCCTGTGTTTACGATGTGTTATAAATCGATCCTCCCACACTGGTGGAGTCAAACAGCGCCCTCTCTCGCCGGCTAGCGGGCCAGTGAGCGTTCATGCTGCAGGAGATTCTGTGCGTTATTTTATTTTTTTTTCATCACATAAATCCGTTACATAACTGTAACTGCGATGTTGATAACAATCAAACTGTTTTTCACATCCGTTCTGGAGGTGTATTTTCAAGTTTTAAATTTCTATGCTGATGATGATTTCAGTTTTTCATGAGCATATTTGTAATGTCGTCACACTCACAGGATCATGCAACAGAAACCCAACTGGTTCAGTAAAAAGGTTTCTGAAAATTTCTGGTTTTTCCTGCAGACCTATCTCTAAATGTGTAGATTTTCTGCAAATATGTATGCTTCCTAATCATTTAGTAAAGGAGTTTTTCATCAAACCTAATCCAGAGAGATTATTTTGCAGTTTGAAAGTTAATGTGTTAGTGTTTAACTGTGGGTTCTTAACATGACCTTACAATAGCGCCCTCATTTTTAGAAGGCTTTTTTTAAGGTAAAAAAGATCACCCGAATTCCTGACTCTACTAAGAAAAAGAAGTCTAATGTTGTCAAAATGACATCCAAAATAGGCCCAGATCTTATTAGGTAATCTAACGCTGTGTTTATCAAAGCCATTAATTAAAACGCAATAGATTAAACATTGAATCCCAGTGATGTCTTAAGTATCACTTATTTTACTCCATATCAGCATGACGGAGCCATCTTGGATCGAATTACAGTTCTCCATGCTGACACTAATTCGATACATAATTCATCCGCAGAGCTTATGAATAATGTTGAACCGCTCTCTTTCCTTGCTATATGGTTGAACTATCATTCCTCCATGGTTAACCCAGGGGTCAATGGGGGCAATTGTTGTGGGTATGTAAGTTGGAAGAATTGTGGCTGTTAAATGTGGCTGTCTTCAGGTGTGGTAGACTGGACTGGGATGGTTCCCCAAATCGCTGCTGAAATTCGTATTGGGCGGCTACACTTTTTGGGGGTGTTTTTTTCTTTTCTTCTGGCGGTAAAATTAGCAGAAATTCTAAGTCTAATAACTGAAAACAAAATGAGACATAAAACTCCAAACTACAATTTTTAACTGAGACTTGTTGGTATTTTGGTGTTTTTTGGCACGAAGCATATCACGAATCATAAGTCCTCTCTTTCTGGTGTGCCTGTGATAAAGTGTTGATTCTTTAATGGTGATTCTTTAACAGCCTCGACTAGTTTACAGGCTTTAACGATCAGGATGTTACTCCTGTGTGTGAGGCAGGTGAAGACAGGGCAGGGCAAGATTGGTTTTTCATTAAAAAAAACCTTTCATCACAAAGCACATTCGAACTACACGTACGAAATGAATGACACCAACTACACGTTCGAAATGAATGACACCAACTACACGTTCGAAAAGAATGACACCAACTACACGTTCGAAATGAATGACACCAACTACACGTTCGAATAGAATGACACCATCTACACGTTTGAAAAGAATGACACCAACTACTCGTTCGAAAAGAGTGACACCAACTCCACGTTCGAAAAGAATGACATCATCTACACGTTCGAAATGAATGACACCAACTACACGTTCGAAATGAGTGACATCAACTACACGTTCGAAATAATGACACTATCTACACGTTCGAAAAGAATGACACCAACTACTCGTTCGAAAAGAGTGACACCAACTACACGTTCGAAATTAATGACACCATCTACACGTTCGAAAAGAATGACACCAACTACACGTTCGAAAAGAATGACACCAACTACACGTTCGAAATGAGTGACATCAACTACACGTTCGAAATGAATGACACCATCTACACGTTCGAAAAGAATGACACCAACTACACGTTCGAAATGAGTGACATCAACTACACGTTCGAAATGAGTGACATCAACTACACGTTCGAAATGAATGACACCATCTACACGTTCGAAAAGAATGACACCAACTACACGTTCGAAATGAGTGACATCAACTACACGTTCGAAATTAATGACACCATCTACACGTTCGAAAAGAATGACACCAACTACACGTTCGAAATGAGTGACATCAACTACACGTTCGAAATGAATGACACCATCTACACGTTCGAAAAGAATGACACCAACTACAAGTTCGAAAACATTTTAATTTTTTTCGAACGTGTAGATGATGTCATTCATTTCGAACGTGTAGTTGATGTCATTCATTTCGAACGTGTAGTTGGTGTCGTTATTTCGAACGTGTAGTTGATGTCATTCATTTCGAACGTGTAGTTGATGTCATTCATTTCGAACGTGTAGATGATGTCATTATTTTGAACGTGTAGATGATGTCATTATATTTGGACGTGTAGTTGATGTCATTATTTCGAACGTGTAGATGATGTCATTATTTTGAACGTGTAGTTGGTGTCATTCATTTCGAACGTGTAGATGATGTTCTTTTTTAAAACGTGTAGATGGTGTCATTCTTGCGAACGTGTAGTTGGTGTCATTCTTTTCGAACGTGTAGTTGGTGTCATTCTTTTCGAACATTATTTGAAAACAGGGGAGGTGAGGAGACAATGGAGTGGATCAGAGGATCAGGAACTACCAGTAACATTGTCACACAACAAAACTCAAGGCAGGACTTGAACCCACAAATTTTCCCCAAGATAATTCCGTAACCCCTCAAATAGCACACACAAGACAAGCCCACAAACGAGTCCAACTCACGCCCAAGCTTTATCTTCCCATCGTGATCCTATATTTACTCATGCTCGCAAATCAGTATTTACATTGTAATGACCGTCCCAACAAAAATTTAAAAAATAATAATAATACAGTCCAACACGGTATCCTACCCTACTACAAAAAAATACTTCCCATTCCTACAAATCTGTCGCTCCCTCCAAGTCTTAGATCTGCTCACAAATCTGAGATTGTTTAGACAAAGACATGCTCTTTACTTTTTTCTTAAAATGACCACGGTGCATTTGATGCAAATTCGTATAAAATGTTGGATTATTGACAAGTACATGAAGGACAGTCTATCTGAACTTTCGGCCCATGCAGGTACGGCTGTATTTACAGTCCACCTCAGTAGAGATTTAACATGACGCCCTCGATGTGTTGTGCGCACCACTGTTGGCCACTGTGCAATGAAATAAATTGTTTATTGTGAAAATACTGAAGACAGCAGAGAGGCGGCGTGTCTGATTTGAAGCAGTCGCCATCAAATGGCAGCTATAACTGTCGAGATTCCTTGAATGAAACAGGATGAACAGGATGAAAACCTAGTGGAATTCCATTTGGCACCCGAAGGCCCAACTGCTGAGTTCTCTGTATTTCTTGCTCTCGATTCCAAAACCGGAATCCCCCTTTTTCCCCAATGAATTTTTTTCCCCTAGGCCTATTGTAGTTGCGGACGATGAGGGTTACCGCAACTAAGGCATATTGGTAAATGTTCAGATTACCAGTGTTGTATCGCAACCTTACAAGAAATTGCCAACTTAAAGAAAACATGGCACAGGAGAACAACCAACTTCCAGAGCTTTCTTAAGTCGTCATCGGAATACTTTTTCAGAGCGCAGATGGCACACAGACATTCTTGAGAACCTCTCTCTTTCACAAGACACAAAAAATAAATGTCTATTATGCAAAATTGGCACAATTAGGGTTGCCATGGAAAAATAGTTAGAGATCCCTTGTATGGACGATTGAGAACAAGTGAGGCAAATACACAGTTTAGCTTATTGTCAATCTCTGAAAATATTTTTTTTGGCATAGAATGTTTCTTGAAAAAACTATTTACCACATCTGTACAGTTTTATCGCCCCTCTTAATAAAACACACCCTGAAATTACTTCAGGAAAACAATCTTACTACTGTAGTGTCAAGCGATGTAAATAAAGAAAATAAACGAGGGAAAAACGACACACACTAAACAGATATCAAGTGTTACAAATTCAATTTTACATTTACAGACTGGCGTTGTACCCTTCAATGCCATTTCCAGAATGTTACTCCATACAGAAATTGTCCTATCTCAAATTCCTTTGTTGGTGTCTAAAGAAACATTCAAGGAATTGACCCTTTCTTCCTTCTAAACGTTGAAGCATTCTTTCAAAGAGAAATTTAAATGAAGATTCACAGCAGACAACAAGCACACGGAACAGAAAATTCTCCCAATACAAATAAAAATGGCACCTCAACTTGACAACAAAGCACGGAAAGACAAGAAAATGGGTTTACCTAGCTCCATTGTGAAATCCAAATTAGGGTCAATCAGAAAACAAAAAGAGTTTGACAGATTCTGGATTTGTTCAATGACCCAAAGTTTATATTTCTGCAAGGGAAAAGGTGGGGGAAAGGGTTGGCTAAAACGACAACAATCTTTGCCTGGAAGAGGTCCGGTGACTAATCATTGCAGAATTAACATAATGCAATTAAAGTCTGCTGTCAAGACGTCTGAATGGTGTGCGTCAAAACAAGAAATGAAAAACAACGAAAAAAAAAAATAATTCCAGACAATTTGGGAGCTTCATAAAAGGTCCTGCTTATAAAGATACAAAAAAAAGAAATCAGAGCCTAATTTGTTTTACCACTTGTGGGCTTTGGGTCAACAGTCAATCTGTAGTTTACAGCAAAACACTTGAGAAGAAACAGTCATATTCACAGTTCCCTCGACTCGACATTATTACTAAACACTGGAGACCATAGGGGCACTGTACTTGAAAGATAGTTTCTCCCCCCAAAAAAACCCCCTAAAACACCCCAACAACCCCAAAAATCATAACACTGAAAGTATGGTGAGAGAAACACAGACAGATAAGACCCTATTGCCCTGAATCAAAATCTACACAAGTGACTTAAATTTCATTGAAGTCCTTCCTGACGTGACTGAAAGCTATACAATTTGTGTGTGTGTTTTTTTTAGAGTAAATATATTTATATACAGAAATGTACAGTGTCCTGTCTTGAGGAAATGTCGGCTGCCTTTCCCATCCAATTGGAAAAGTAATTGCAAAGCTATAATGGGTTTGGAGAACATGCATTGCGTTCCCGAGAAACGTGCACAGATCCTCGTAACAGTGTGACAACCAGGTTGTTATTATAATAATAATCATAATAATAATAAAAATGACCCGGAAATTAACAATTTCTAATCAAGCAACAGGAAAAAAAATATCAAATGTAACCCTTTTGTCAGTAGACAGAAAGTCTTTACAACAATAATTTAAAGAAAAATGATATTGAACAGAAACGGAATTAATTACGGTTACAGCGTATCAGAAAGTATTTACAGCATCTTGGGTTTTTTTGAACTGTGGTCAATTTCATCAAACTCGTTGCAAATTACATTGTACGATACATTGCAAGACGATGCACAGAAACCACATTGCCTATCACAACCTACGAGGGCTTATCAATCGTAAGGTGAGTTACGATGCATCGTGAGGCTTTGCGAAATGCATCCCTAGTCTGTCCTCACGCAATGGGGGGACAAAAAAAGGCGTGCACATGAATCGTGACACTACTGTTTCCCCCGCACCCTCCCAACATATCCATGTGCTGAGCCTGCTGCTGATGGCAGACTGCACTCGGATCTTTCTCAAACGTTTGAGGGATCGGACGAACAACTTCTCCCCCCGGGGAGGGGGGGGGGGTGCACCTCAGTGGTGCTAACCTCGCACCGGTTCATTCTTCTCTATTTTGTCTTGGTGCTGTGAACACATGCGTTGCAAGGTGTCCCTCTAAGCCCTGACTGGCATTGATGGGGAAAAAAAAAATCGCCGTGGAATGGAAGTCGACCCAATTATTGGTTGCGATGGCCAAACTCACGGTTATTAAGATTTGGTCAGGCACAGCTACTGCACAATGTCCCACATGTGGCACTCTGGTCATACCGTGGCCATCAAATGGGCCTGCATGACAGAAATAAAACCCTCCCTAAAAAACCAAGGCCCGATTCTCGGCCATTGATTCTTTGGATCGATTTCTGGAGTGGGTTGGGGGTTGGGGAAACAAAATCAATGCTTGGAAGTCTCTAACCAAACCCGTTTCTCACCGCACTGATTCTTTGGATCGATATCTAGAGCGGGCTGGGGATTGGAGGGAAAAAAAAAAAAAAACAATGGATGGAAGGCAGGAGGTGTCTCAGGAGCACGTCCTCACTCCTTGAACGATTTCATCTTCTGGATGAAGAACTTCTCCAGGACGTCCGAGCACTGGTAGAAGGCCGAGTCTGAGGGGTTGTAGTAGCGGCAGTTGTCGAAGACCCGACTGATGTCGCTGTTGAACTCGTGCAGCATGGTGTACTTCTTGGTCTTCAGTTTCTCCTCGATGGTTGAAAAGTCTACGCCGGTTTTCAAGAGAGACGGGAGCGAGTCGGAAGGAAGAACAACAAAAATGGATGACTTTAAAACGCTGGAGATAGAGAGGAACTCAGGAAGGCCGGAGAGAGGAGTTGACATTCCTCTTAAAAAAGGGTCAGATCATAAGCAGGTGGGAATCACGAACAAAGAAAGGGAATTCCAGATGGAGGAAGAACGAGAGAAGGGACCTCTTTGATCTACACCTTGGGAGAGACAGAGTGTGGTGGTGAGAGGGGGCAACCAGCCTGGTTGCTCGCTTAAATGTCCTAACTTGGGAATGAAGTCAGTAAGGCTGTGCCGAATATTCAAATATTCGTTCGATTATCGAATATTCAAATAGTATTTTCCGATCTTAAAATTTAGTCGGCCTGACGTTTCGATCCTAGCAGGACCTTTCTCAAAGGCAGAGAAAGGTCCTGCTAGGATCGAAACGTCAGGCCCACTAAATTTTAAGATTTGCATTTTGGTAATTTTAGTCAGTAAGCAGTTTGCAACATTTTTTGTATATCACTTTTAGTATTTTCCGAATACGAATATTCGATTGCAGAATGTGGGAATGGGTTTTAACGCAAAAATGATTATGAATGTGCCAAGATAACTATTTAATGTTATAATCACGTACATGTACAACCTTGTTGAAATAAAATATGATGAAACCCATATGAAGAATATTTAACCTGACGTTGAAAGACTGGAGCTCCGAGGAGGAAGATGACTACAATGTACATCAGATGAAATTGTAACTGTAAGTAGTCTTTCGGCGATCACAAATCGTGATGCGCTATACCAAATATTCGGCTCTGCCGAACATCGTTCTTGGTTCCCAATATTTTGTGCACAAAATCTACCAAACTGTACATGTCCCGAACGTCAGAACGTAAACTTGAAAAAAAATGATTTGATATTGAAGAGAGACAAGTTGGCCATTTTCCCCATTAGAAGGAAAGAGTTTTGTCAATAATTATCTACCTTAGAAACTGGTACAGGTAATAACATGACTCAATGTTCGGCAGCTTTTTGCCTAGTCTTTAGTCAAGGCAGATTTTACGATCGTTTCCCCAGTCAGCCAATCAGAAATATTCTTACGTGCTAGGCACCGTTTTCCCAGTCAGCCAATCAGAAATATTCTTACGTGCTAGGCACCATTTCCCCAGTCAGCCAATCAGAAATATTCTTACGTGCTATGCACCGTTTCCCCAGTCAGCCAATCAGAAATATTCTTACGTGCTAGGCACCGTTTCCCCAGTCAGCCAATCAGAAATATTCTTACGTGCTAGGCACCGTTTCCCCAGTCAGCCAATCAGAAATATTCTTACGTGCTAGGCACCGTTTCCCCAGTCAGCCAATCAGAAATATTCTTACGCGCTAGGCACCATTTACCCAGTCAGCCAATCAGAAAAATTCTTACGCACTATGTAGGCACAATTTTACACAGTCGGCCAATCAGAAAACACATCCATTGCGCATTTTTTTCAGCAGCGTTTGGCACTGAGCGGCGCCTTATCCAATAAAAATGCATCCTGCAATCACGTGAATAGCTAAACTTGTTACCAGTCTACGCGTAAACGCGAATACAATTCGGTAAACGAAATGGAGCAAACTGCAAGAGGCACAGACCAAGCAGAGGTCAGGACAAGTCTACTGCTGTCATGAACATCGGCACTACACATGTTCACTCGGCGTGCGCGGCCTACATGTATATGGATATGCTGCATTACATGCATCAGACGGAATCGCTGCCATGAACAAAAGCCGGTATAAAAATTATTGATAAAATCGGAAAAATTTCCCTAAATCTTGATGGAATATGTTATACTTCGTCAGTTCGACTTAATCAAAAAACAAACAAAAACACGATATGAATGTTCCCGCCTGATTTGTCCGAGATATATCAAAGATCTGACTTATGCTATAGTACAATTGCAATTATCCAACACTTTTAGAGCAGCTGACTGCTTGTTGCTCGCACAAAACGAAAACAATCTTTGTTTTTTGCCCACCCCCCCCCAAAAAAGTGGCCTTGCCGTTCAGTGCCAGTCATTGCGATCGAATATTTGAATATTCGATCGAATTGAAGACCGAATATTCGAATAGTCAATTATTCACATTGACTCAGCCTTAGAAGTCAGCCAGACCAGAGAAACACCTTCCATGGAAGTATTTAGAAGTATTCAGAAGTACTTGAATGATCTGCATAGTGTGGAGGGCTTGAGCATCTTAGATTCCTACAGATGGTAGATGCAATCTTCAAATGGATTTTCGTTGATCAGTACTCATTTGCCTAATGGGCTGCACGGGGATAAAAAAAAAAACCCTCAGGAAGAGCCAACGTGTGGTTAACATACCCATTGGTTCCTTGATGACAGTGTAGTAGTCTGGTGCATCGGTGTCGCTCACTGGCTCCAGGAAAGGCCAGCCCATCTTGTGGCTCTGAAGAAAAGGGGGACCAGACACCAAGAGAACAATGCCATGAAAATGTTAGCTTGGGGTTCCATGTAGCATAAGCTTTCCCACTACTAATTCAGACTGCAAACAAACCCCAAAACTAGAGATTTTATGTCTGTTTGCAGACAAATGGAAGCGCTTGTTACGAATTGGTGAGTTAATTTTTTTCAGACTTTTTTCAACCCAGTGCCCTCTGATTACCTGCAACTGTCGGAGGACTCTCTTGAGCTGGTCTTATATCAACTCGCCGTTTTTTCAAATGGAAGTGCCTCTATTAAAGGTATTAATGGGTTTTTTTTTACTCTAAAACCCAGTGTTCCCTGATTACCTGCAACTGACGGACGACTCCCCTGAGCTGGTCTTAGATTAACTCGCCATTTTTTTTCTCAAATGGAAGCGCCTGTAAGGTATTGATGGGTTGGTTTTTTTTAACTCTGAAACCCAGTGTTCCCTGATTACCTGCAACTGTCGGAGGACTCTCCTGAGCTGGTCGAAGTCCTTTCCCTCCAGCACCCGCTGGCTCTTCTGCTTCTTTGCCGACTGGCAGCGGGGGCAGATGTAGTTCTCGATGAACTCCGCCTCCCGCTGCGAGATGTTGACGCAGCGGCCGTGGAACCAGTCGTTGCAGCGATCGCAGCCGATGTAAAACCTGCACAGCGCCCGGACCGAAAAGCCATCGGTTATTAAGACTGCACCTTGTTGCCTTTTCAACACCCCCGAGACCTTGGACACTCCAGCCATCTCCTGAGATACTTCATAATCCTCTAACATAACCCCTGAGGGTGAATCCTGTTGCCTCTATCCTTCGCAATTCTCCAATGCGAGTTTGTGCATGAAACCCATTGCCTAAATCATTCACAATTCCCAAACATTGTGCATGAAACACATTTCCTCAATCCTTTACAATTCCCCAATGAAAGTTGGTGTCTGAAACCCACTGCCACAATCATTCAAAGCCCTTCAATGAGAGTTTGTGTATGAAACCCACTGCCTCAGTCCTTCACAATTTCCCAACGTAAGTTTGTGCATGAAGCCCATTGCCTAAATCGTTCACAAAGTCTGTGCATGAAACCCACTGCCTTAATCCTGCCTGAATTCCCCAATGTAAGTCTGTGCATGAAACCCACTGCCTCAATTCTGCCTCAATTCCCCAGTAAGTGTCCGGTCTTTTCAAATAGATGACAGAAAAAGAGAGAAAAAGAGAGCTGAGCCTAAAACCAACTTGTCAGCCACTCCTAACTGTCTCGGGGACACAGGCTACGACACTGAGCCCAGACAGTGGTTTCAAAAGCCTACGACGCAGCATGATATTGAGGGCTGGGTAGTTTAAATTTTCAACCAGGGAAATGGAAGATGCCTGTGCCGGTCACATGTGGCAGAACTATGCAAGGGAACAGCACTTTGACCCAAAGTCTTTCCTTCTGCCCTTTGTGTACGTAGGCCTTTTTAAGAAATGAAGGTTTAGGCTCGGGCTTAGGCTTCGTCTCCGTCAGACAAAGGCTGAAAATCCAGGTTGTGGTCTGTTTCCGAATCTGAAGGTTTTGTTGGCTTGATAGGTAGGCCCCTACAGCAGGTATTCCCTAAGAAATTGGGACCAAACGCTTGTTTTTACAGCCGCCTGTGAGTAAGATAAATATGACCGAAGCCTAAGCTCGAGCCTAAGCCTTCATTTCGTAAACGGCCATAGTTTTACTTGCAGCCACCCGTTGCTACCCCGACTGGGCGGCCATTAGACACAAGACAGTGAGCGCCGAGGAAAAGCCGGCCCGTCACTCACTGAGTTTCGTCGTAGGGCTGCCTGCACAGGCAGTACAGGTCCTCCTCGTTCTCCTGCCGGCAGGCCGAGCACTCGGCGCATATGTACTCGTTCATGCTCTCCGCCGCGTCCTCGCTGATGTCGACGCACCGGATGTGGAACCAGTTCTGGCACATGTCGCAGCCAATGTAGAACCTGCCACGGGAGAAACAAAAAAAACACAGAGAGAGAGGAATCAGAGGAAAGAGTAACAGAGGCATTGGCTTCTACACTTAACGCCCCTAGCACCTTCTTCTTGCGTACATGTAGCTGCAAGGCCCAATACATCGGAAAAAAACATCGAAAAAACATTGATGTCCACATATCATCACGTCCAGCAGGGCAAAAGCCTCCTTGGATTCCTGCAACGGCACTTACTTGGTGGGGTCGTAGGGCTTCTTGCAGATGCAGTACAGCTTGGACGGGTCCTCCCTGGCCGCATCCTCCTGCCCCGGCCCTTTCTTCTGCACCGCCACCTGTTCGACCGCCGCTGTCGGCGCGGCCAACGTCGGCGCGGCAGTCTCCTTGGCAGCGGTGGCAGTGACGGCGGCCTTGAGCTTCTCCTTGACTGCGCCCGCCGCTACCGCAGCGGCTGCCTTGCCGCTGTCTCGCTTGGCCTCCTTCTTGCTGCCGCCGCCGCCGCCGCCGCCCTTGGAGACGGTCGGCGAGGTGTGGATCAGCTTCTTCTTCTTGGACTTGGAGTGGTCGGCCGACTTCTTGGCGGCCGGGCTGGTGGGCTCCTGGGCGTGCTTGCGCTTCTTGGCCCCCTTGCCGGACTGCCGCATCAAGTCCTGTCAAGAGTGCCGTGCAAAGGGCAAAAGTGTGCACACTAAACACCAGCGACAGGAGCTCCACTCTCTCGAAATGTCCCGAGTTCAAATTGGCTATGGATGCGCACGTTCGAGATGGAAAATTGATTTACACGTTCAAAATGGAAAATTGATTTCCACATTCAAAATGGAAAATAGTTTTGCACGTTCGAAATGGAAAATAGTTTTTCACGTTCGAAATGGAAAATAGTTTTTCACGTTCGAAATGGAAAATAGTTTTGCACGTTCGAAATGGAAAAGTTTTTCACGTTCGAAATGGAAAATAGTTTTTCACGTTCGAAATGGAAAATAGTTTTTCACGTTCGAAATGGAAAATAGTTTTTCACGTTCAAAATGGAAAGTAGATTTCCACGTTCGAAATGGAAAATAGATTTCCCATTCAAAATGGAAAAGAGAGAGTTTGTCATGATGGCAAGCCACTCCTGCACTCAAGCTACCACTCCGCTGCAGTGTATCCCTAACATCTAGCTGCTCGGTCGCCGTGGTAGACCCGTTTGATAGTAGTACACAGCCAATAGGTAAGCCACGGTGACTGCTGCAGTAGGAGTAACCATCC
>OX465104.1:11267703-11463599 GCA_949987565.1 Luidia sarsii | reverse complement strand
GTCCTTTCTCAAAGGTCCTACCTTTGGGAAAGAGGGTGACTGTATTTACAGAAGGGCCTGACAATCTGAATCAAGCTGAGAAGCAGAGTACAATGTGTTTGTTCCTCTGTAAGTCAATTTTAATTCAGCCGAAGACAATATTGATAATGGTCTGTCCCGTTTCATTGTTTGTGATTAGATCACGAGAGGATATCATGAGACACTGACCATGTTCTTTGTCCACATGGTGGCCGATGCTATCTCAAAGGTATGTTGTGCCATCGACAAAGTATGTGGTTGTTTTTTTAAAGAAAATTCTAGAGCCAACCAGTCACACTATGATCATCTAAACGGTGAAAATGGGGTGAAAATGTCATTTAGCCATGAAAAGAAAATTCACCGTGTTTTCACCCCTATTTCATGACACAGAGTTAGCCAAGTCATTTTCACGGTGTTTTCACCAGTGGTCGCCAAGGCCACATTCCTGGTGGTAAATGGCTAGAGGCAATTTAGAAGTATCTGGGAGTGACAGTTATATACAGGACACCATACAGTACCTCTATGGGGGCTGGTGGTCCCTCCTGGTAATTATATTAGCCATCCCTCATGGCTGGAGCTTGCCACCTTAGATATTCACGTTTTTTTCACGGTCTCTTTAGTGACCAGAAGATGTCCTTATCAGGTCAGAGAGGTGATTATTTCCACGGTGAATTCGCTGTAAAATGCACCGTGAAATCACAGTGACTTTTTAGTTTCACAGCAAAATGACATTTTCACCCCTTTTTCACGGTTTACATGTTCATAGTGTCAAACGCTAATAACAAAGTGGGTAAACATTAAAGTTGGAGATATCCTGTGAGTCTGTGGTCATTTTGATGGGGTTGAGGACATCGTCAGCGTCCCAGGTCCATCATGGTGGGGGACGCGAGGTCTTAGATTAACCCCTACCTGACCAACCCTTCCAACCCTTCCTGATGATGGGCAGAGTACACACTCCCCGAAATGTCGAGTTACTGGCTCCTTTCAGAGCCATACGCCTTCTCTTAAGAGATGATGTACATGGTATCACCGCAAACCTCCTACTTGGTATTTCCACCATGCAAACCTTCAAATCTTATCCAAAGTGATTGGAACTGGTACTGTGAAACCTCTCGCCTGCGCTGCCCGATTGTGTGCTGAAAAAATAATACAGCTCGTGTGGGATTATTTAAGAATGGACATCAACCATATCAAAATGTCAAAAAACAAGAAATCACAAAAATTCAAGGAATATAAAACACCCTGGTTTGGTGGAACAGCTGATTATGCACAAAGGCATGCTGCGACTTTTTCGCAGAGCGGGTCACATTCTATCTACGATTTTCATTTATTTCATAATGCAGGGAGAGAATCCTGATATGCCATTTGAGGAGTTCATAGCCCAGAACACTCATCTGACTGACGCCAATCTCATTTCGTATTACTACTCCAAGGAGCTCATAAGCTCACCGTCGGCAAGACTCAGGTAAGAGAGGGTGAGAGGAGCTCATGAAGCTGCCTTGTATGGAAAGTCGTGCCTAGCACAGGAGTTTATCCCAAGCTTGATAATGCGCGGAAAGTTGTGCCTGCATGAAGCTTGCATGAAGCCTGCATGAAGCTTAGAAGGTTGTGCTTGCACTAAAGTTCTCCCAAAGTGTAAAAAAAGTCTTGCTGAGCTTTTAAAGTCGCATTGAGTACCAGAAGTCAGGCCGAACCTTATAAACAATTTTTTTCAAGATTTTCCATTTACCGGTAATCATAAGAAATACAGGGCAAAGAGGAGCTGGGTAGGATCTCCCCAAGAGTTAGTTAAAACTTGAAAGAGGAATTAACATTTGACCTGCTGAGGATTTTAATCCAAGCCCCTAACTTAATGTACCAGGGCTGTACCACCTGAGCTATCCAGCCCTTTGGTGGCTGTCTTTCCAAAAAAAATCAACTATTTTTGCTGGGGGCTTACTTAATTCATAAGCATTTTATGATTGACTGCCGCACATCTCTAGAGATCACACCAACTATCTGGTGTGATATAGTGGGGGGGGGGGGGGGGGGTTGCGGTGACACCATTGTCACCATGTATAAGGTTTCTTAGAGGTATGGTTCTGGAAAGAACGTGTGTGATAACTCAACATACTGGCCAGTATGCTCTGGCTGTCATCTGGCCGTTTCTCCTGATGATGGCCAGAGCATACTGGCCATAATGTCACTCAGGTTCTTTTCACAACCATACCTCTTCTTCAAGAGACCTTATACATGGTGTCACCGCAAACCCTCCTATACTGTTTCACTCCTCTCCATGCAAAGCCTCAAGTCTTATCTGGCTACAGCAGTTCAGCAATCGTGCGAAGCACTGTAGTTATGTTTTTCTTCCCATGTTCGAGGTTGCCCTTTATGTAATCAGTCCACTGGTGTTTGTGGCCCTTTAATTCCAATGTGTTGTATCATATCACTTTCAGGTTTCATCGCCCTGATCTGAAGGATATACCAGCTCTTCCAAGTTGACCTTGATCTTACTGCCTCAATGCAAGTATCCTCCCCAAACTAAAAAAATTATAAAACCCCACAAAAAATCAGGTCAATAATGAGGATTCAGATGAATTTACCGTCCACGTTTCCATTTGGCACAGGAATAATATTGAGTATATGGCACAAGCTATTTTGGACATTTTCAAAAGGTTCTCTTTGCTGAATGTAAATGTTCAGATGCGAGAGTTCTCTATTGGCATGTGATAAAAAGCCCACACTGGTCACAGCATTGCTGAAATAATTGTTGGAATGGCAACGCCAACCATACACATCCAAGTCCTATGTGAGGTTTAAAAACTTTCCAAGGGAAAAAAAACAGCTTCACACCCATTTGTTCTATTTGTCAGCATTTATTTATTATAAAAAAACCACATTAAATGCAATAACCTTTTCCACTGAAGTTTGGGAAGTTTTAACAATAATAATGACCAAATAATATTCATGCGTGACATTTTCGGGTATAATTTACAAGAGTTTTTTTCACTGTTATTATATACAATATTTTACCATTGTAAATAAGTTATGTACACTGGAATAAACGAGAATGATCCACTGACAGTTTTTGTTAGCTTGTCGTGAACTTCAATAAGCTGGGTATATGGGGTTGCTAAGCTTAAACAAACCTACTTCTCAGTACAGTGGAACGTCGCTATTACGAACATCCCGGGATCCATGAAAATTGTTCGGTATAGCGGTCGTTTTTTGTAGTTGTGGCCACATATTTTGTACACAAAAATCGATAGTATGTTCGTTATAGCTGAATGTTCAGTATATCAGCATTCGTTATAGCGATATGTGCCAAGACCGCTAGTAATCTATTTTGCTGGCTGTTGTTTCTGGTTAGGCATGACACTCTGTTTTGCCTTTCTGAGCCATTGCGTGATACTGGAGTGAGTCTTGTCCTGCACTGGGCTAGATGGAGTCTCCCAAAGGCAGCAACTTCAGGATAGAGGTTCAAGACTGACCAGTTGGGAAGAGCGCATAAGCTTTCGTTGGAGCCCATGCTGTCGACCTCCTAGTTGGTGGGCCCTGGTAACTGGTCTCGTTCCTCTGATTGAGCCAAGGCCAACGATAACAACTTGAGACAGCAGCACCTCTAATTGCTGCTTGCCTCGTACGCAAGAAGATGCATCAGATGCATCTGACGTACACGTGTACATGTAGTTCTTGCTTGGAAAGCTTATCCACTCTTCCCAACTGGTCAGTCAGTAAGTGCTAGCCTTAAGTTGTTAACTTGTTATTACCCTTCAGTAAGACTAGCATGGCTATCCTTACACAAAATGCAGCAGGTATAGGAGATCGCATGTTGCAGATCAGCAGTCTGGCGCCTTGGCAATTCGTGTATGTCACACAGTTCAGCAATGGGTTCGCGTGGTGCCCAGTCTCTTCGGCTGACGGACATCGGAAAACTAATTCCACCCCAACAACATCACCACGGCAAGCCTCACTTCACTTCGTTCCTCCTTCCCTACAGGGTCCCATTCATTTTCTCTGCGCGATTGTTTCCGGGCCCTTCATAACGCTTCCATGAACTCGTAGCTTTGCCTGGTAGCCTGCAGTAGCATCGGTGACACCCCGGGCTTGAAGCCGCTGCTCACCTCGGCCAGGCACAGCAGCTTGCGGGCAAGGCACTTCCTCTGTGACTCGTCCTACGAACATGGGAGGCCAGGGAAAATGGAGACGGAATTAAATGTCTCATAGAAGTGCACTGGAGGTTTTGAGTATTCTTAATCACTTTATGTTGGCCTGTCTGGTATCAAGAATACAAAGGCTGATGTGCACAATATCGGTCACAGCTGGAATGTGGAACTGGTACACAGAATGACCATTTCACTTTGCCACTGTCACTTTGCCTTTAAGAAAGGTCATGCTAGGATTGAAACATCGGGCCCTCTTATATGCTTGAGCCCTTCTCACAGTGAATGGCACTGTACAGTAAATGCCCTCCCCCCCTTGATAACATGGTGGTTTCTGTCTATCACCCGCCTGGCCAGCAACGGCCGGACCCACTCACCTCCAGGTTCCCGCACAGCATGGGTGAGTCGTGGGCGTCGCACAGGCCCGTGATGTCGCCCATGTCGGTGCAGTGGAGGCTCTCGCTGGTGGCGTTGAGGACGACGAAGCACGCCCTCCCCAGGAAGTAGCTCAGGTCCAGCTCCTTGGCCGAAGATACCGTCTTGCTGATGCTGTCACCAGTCAGAAAAGAAAAAAAACAAAACATTTTTCCCCCCCGCAAACTGGCAAATCCATCCAGACGACACGAAAAGATGCATCTTTATAATAGCGCTTCGAAAATTACTTACATTTTGGAGTATGTGTGGATTTGAAATGAACCGGAAGAACTCGAACTCGAACTCGAAAGTCTACTTTTTGAAACGTCAAGTTCCTCCGGTTCTTTTCAGAACTACACGCACTCACAAAAGAGAACTTTGCACGGTGTCACTGCAAACCTATCACTCCTGCTATTCTCACCATGTAAACCTTCAAATCTCATACTCACATTTTCTCAAACGTATTTTGGCTCATCTCTTTATCATCTGGTTTTCACTGTTTACCAGTAATCCTTCTTTTGTGTTCACTCTCACACTTCTCTCTTTCACTGGAAAGTAAGAATCCATTCTGCCTTTGAGAGAGGTCCTGCTAGGATTGAAATCAAATGTCAGGCTCAGCAACATTTTTGTGAGAATCTACTTTTTGGGGGTTTCAGAAAACATGCCTCATGTTGTTGTTTGCATCCAGGAGAAAAACCACAAAATCAATCTTGGGCCGTGTCTCACTGTTCTCCGTCGGCAGAGGTAAATGGGACGCAGTCCGGCTAGAGAAATAAAAAAATAAAAAAATCAACTCACCACCATCAAAACAGGGTTCGAATTCAACAGTGGACCTTTGGTCAAATGACAATTGAAATTGTCTTGGGGCTAGTTGAAGGTCATCACCAACTGGCGTACATTCAACACATTCAAAATGAACCATACATCGGAAATAGATAAACAGGACTGTGATAAGTAGTATCAGAGACATTGGTTGTATCACCCCCGTATAGCACCGGGCAAGATGGCTGCCCGATTACGAAGCTTCAAAGAGAACATTCTGAGAGAAAATGGCAACGGCAATTTTAAGATGCCTCATCTGTCTGTATCGTTTTAAGCAATAATGAAAAGTCAGCTACCACTTTTAGTTTTACTGCAATGTGGGTGTGTTGACGCTGTGTTGACGCCATGTTGATGCCACTATCACGTGTTAATGGGGAAATTTCTCCCTTTTCCCCAAAGGGTAAAATCTGGGGGTTTTGGTCGGGGGTAGTCAGGAAGTCGAACACATAGTTAGTTTCTTAGGTTTCCCTGTGGGATTCCTTGGACCATAATATTATCGCCCCACTCCCTCAATTTTTATTTTAAAGGGCGATTGTAAGGTAAGGGTAAAAGTTACTTGGACTATTGTTGATGCCAATGAGTAAAATAGTAATACTATTACTAATAGTATGGCCCAAGCCGAGATTGCGCTGAAACTTTTGCCATCTGCCTACAACTAGTACAAGTACTAGTACTACTACTACTACTAGTACTACTAGTACTTAGTAGTAGTACTACTCACACTTGCAATGAATAGGATGTGTTGATGTCCAGCAGAGCCTCAGCCAGTTTGTTTTTCCCGATACCTTGAACGCCAACCAGCTAGATGGAAGAAATATGAAGAAATATGAAAATATGAACATTTAAACAAAAATAATGAAAAAGAAAAGGCAACTGTACTCACTGTAGAGTCCCAAACGTGAGTAAGGAAAATGACCAGTATTCTGTGATTCTTACTGAATCCAAAAATGGGCGTTGGGTGTTTTGTAGTCCGAGTAACTTGGACCCGACAAGTCACCCTTTTTTTATCGAATTTTCACATTTTGAAATTTTGATAAAAAAAGGGTGACTTGTCGGGTCCAAGTTACCCGGACTAGTGTTTTCAATTTTGGGGGAAAATTTGGGGATTTCTGTCGGGGTACATAGTTGGTGTGAACCATTTCGCATTTATGAAACGCAGTGGCTGTTGTTACGGCAGTCGTCCGTGTGGTTCCCTGACTTCACAGTATTTGTCAGGATGTTTAGCTCTTGGAACCAGACTATCAGCTAATACTGAGACTGGTTTAATCACTGAATCAGCCTGCAATGCTGACGAAATACAATCAAGTCAGGGAACCACACGGACGACTGCCGTAACAACAGCCACTGCATTTATGAAAAGCTTGGACCCTACAGCCTACAGTACAGGCTGAGGCTACAGTCACCCGACCCATCCAAATTTCGAAAAATGTCGGAAAAGGGTGACTTGTCGGGTCCAAGTTACTCGGACTACCCATGCAAACAGTAAAAATAAAAATAAAAGAAAAAAGTATGCATTTTAGACCAAGTTCCTTTGGTCAATGGGTGATTCAATTCAAATGGATCTCCTTCCGTAAGATGGATCGAGAAGTTGGATACCGATTCAAACTCACAAGAACCGTGGTTGTGTTGAGCTCCGGTAGCTTGCTGTGCGACGTAAATACGGCCATTCTAACGTCAGCAATGTGACAAAACGAGAACAGACGACATGTTCTGGAAACAGCCGTTCAAATTTGTCGCCTCTGAATGAGTCTGGCTCCCTCTATCGAGGGGACACGTCCTGCACCCAATTGCCAACTTGTGCGAATTGGGAATGTAAACTTTTCCCTGTGAAAAATACTATATTTCGACCTGATATTACGCATAAATTTACTTCAATATACTGAAAGGCTCCTCGTTTAGTACTTTGAATCGTATTTTGTCCTAAGAATTAAAGTAAGTGAGCGGGGTTATGTGGCTAGAAAAATCAGTCGGCAGTTGGGCAGAAATTCTCAATAACTTCACAAATCTCTCATTTGCTTGAAGCTCTGGTCTACACGTGTTGTGCAATGTTTACCGAGCAAAAATCGCCGAATTTTTGGGAGAACAGCGAACTCACGTCATGAACATTGATTACAAATTGGACTCATTGTAGGCATTTACTGTGATGTGAGTAGTGTGACTTGTTTTGTATCTTATTATTATTGGTAAAAGTTCACAAAATAAGTGCCACGTATTTGTCACAAAATAGTCCGAGTAACTTGGATTGGAACTAATGAGTAATGGTAATGTCATGAGTAATGTAATGGCTGCCATAATGGAAGTTGGACCCAGTTACAACTTACAAGTTACAGATACCGGTACACTACAGTACAGTGTACAGTACAGTTACAGTACATTTTCAATCGCCCTTCTTAAAATGTTTTTAAAAAGGGCGATTGTAAGGGTCCAAGTTACTCGGACTAAGTCACAAAGTGCATTGAAGTTTATTTATTTGATTTCGTCCATTTAAAAAGTCTAAAGCAAGATTTGACTTTTTATTTTAATACCCTCACTTTAAAAGTCTGGAAAAAACCTAAACCCGAATTAGGCCACCAATTATAGTAAATTAGTATTAGTATTACTATTACTACAATATTAGCAATATCCATGCACAACCACTTGACACTTGCCCCCAAAAAGGATTGATTGATTGATTGGAAAAAATCATGTTTTTGTGATGTGTATGTCATGTGTAGCGTGTTGTAGGAATAGTGAAGTGAATGTTTTGTACAAAGCTACTGTAGCAACGTACTGACAGTGACAGTTGTCTGGTTGACACATACCCCTGTACATGTCATCACAAAATCTAGTCTGAGTAACTTGGACCCGACAAGTCACCCTTTTTTTATCGAATTTCAAAATTCGATAAAAAAAAGGGTGAAAAAAAAATCATGATTTTGGGGAAAAAGTTTTGCAAGTAAGTGGTTGTGCAATTGTGCAAGATGGATTTTTACATTTGGTGGTCTAATTTGGACTTTTTACAACCCTTTCAGTTTTACAGTTTTATTTATATGGTGAAGTTGTTTAACTTAAATCTCTTCAAATCTAAAATTGTTAAAAGTGGAGTATAATGACTCTAGTTTTGTACTTGGTAGCATCATTGAATATATTATTAAGGATTAAGTATTATTAATATTATCTAGATACGATACTTGAAGTTCTTATTTGCTTGATATAAACAACTGTAAAGAAAAAACCCAACATCAACTAAAATTGCTTACGAACTAGTGTATCATTGATTTTTTCCTCCATCATCAGTCTGTGATTTTTAAAAATCTGGTCTTTCCAACGGCAGGTGAAAACATAGCCGGAGAAAGCACAAGAGTGATTTTCTGAACAGCTCGGACCTCAGCCCAGTGATGCCGGTTAGTCTGTCCAGGGACTCTGTGCAAGACTTTGACGCAACTACTGAGTCAATGGAGTCCGGAGCCCGTAGACCGTCCCTTGATGGCACCGAGCCCAAAGCAATCAAGCACATTCTGCAAGACTACAAGCAGGTAGGGCTACTGGCTTTTTTTCATCCAAGTATCATATTTTTGGGGGAATCAAACAAATGAAGGAAAAACTGACTGGGAGCTTTGGAACAATTTGTTCTGTTGTTTAAGAATGGCGAAGGAAATTTGACTGCAGCCCTATGTGTTAACTGCATACCCTTCCCAAATCCTGCAGAATCCTATTTGCCTTTTGCAGGATTCTGCAGGATTCAGGGCACATGATAGTTGACACATTGCAGGATTGTGCAGGATTCAGGGCATTAGGGATTTATGTCACTGTAGGAAAATGCAGGATACTGGCTACTAGTTTCAAACTGCTGGAGAAGAATTTTGCAGGATTGAGGGCACATGACAGTTGACACACTGTAGGAATGTGCAGGATTGAAGGCATAAGTTGATTTTGTCTGTAGGAAAATGCAGGATGCTGGTAACAATTTGAATGTCGTGGTCACGTGACCACAGTTTCAAATTTAAACTTGAAAAACCTTCAAAATTACATTTGTACATTTACATTTACATTTTGGATACGTCCAGTTTGGATGTCCAGTCAAATGTTTGACTGAATAGTGATTCAAACTCTTTCAAGCCCAAATTTAGATTTGAATAAATGTGCACCAAAATGAAGATTTGATTCCACAATCATGGATTCTGTATTTTATTTGCTAATCGTTTGATGCATCCTGCCACCTAAATATAAAATTGACAATTTGTTAAAAGAAAAACGTAGAAATCCATCTTCACATCTTAAGGCCTCAGGTGTATTGCAATGGGGCTAATTGAAGCTGACACACATTGAAGCCACATGTACATCACTGTGAAATTGGTTTGTTAATTTAAAATGTTTTACTCCCAAAACCCACAAATATACATATGTGAATCTTTTCCTATATTTATCTTTATTGTCAATCTGCTCAAATTCAGTCATTGATTTGCCATTTGGATCATCCTTAAGGCTAATAATTCTTGATGCATGTTACCCAATATAAAAACCTTAAAAACCGGGACAAAAAATAAAAGAAAAAGATTCCAATCTAACCCCTAAATACTACAATGTCATTGATACCATATTCCCTAATCCCTTTGAAAGAGGTAAGAGTTGAGATGTGCACAAAATTCAGTGAATCCAGTGGAGTCCGAATTGTGATTCAAATCCCACTTTTAATAATCATGTTCATTGTGTCTACACACAAAAAGTGAAGTGTGAATCACGATTTAAATCGTGATGTACATGTAAATAATGATAATCACATTTTTTTTAGGACAGTGGAAGCGGCGCTATTAATAGTAAAACCAGAGCACATCCCAAATGGGGTGTCCCCAGCACAAAGTAGTTACTGTAAAAGTGTGAATCAGAGACACGGTTACAATACATGTAAATAATGATAATTACATTTTTTTAGGACAGTGGAAGCGGCGCTATTAATAGTAAAACCAGAGCACATCCCAAATGGGGTGTCCCCAGCACAAAGTAGTTACCGTAAAAGTGTGAATCAGAGACAGGGTTACAATACATGTAAATAATGATAATAACATTTTTTTTAGGACAGTGGAAGCGGCGCTATTAATAGTAAAACCAGAGCACATCCCAAATGGGGTGTCCCCAGCACAAAGTAGTTACCGTAAAAGTGTGAATCAGAGACAGGGTTACAATACATGTAAATAATGATAATTACATTTTTTTTAGGACAGTGGAAGCGGCTCTATTAATAGTAAAACCAGAGCACATCCCAAATGGGGTGTCCCCAGCACAAAGTAGTTACCGTAAAAGTGTGAATCAGAGACACGGTTACAATACTGTACATGTAAATAATGATTTTACATTTTTTTTTAGGACAGTGGAAGCGGCGCTGAGGTAAGAGGTAAGAGTTGAGATGTGCACAAAATTCAGTGAATCCAGTGGAGTCCGAATTGTGATTCAAATCCCACTTTTAATAATCATGTTCATTGTGTCTACACACAAAAAGTGAAGTGTGAATCACGATTTAAATCGTGATGTACATGTAAATAATGATAATCACATTTTTTATAGGACAGTGGAAGCAGCGCTATTAATAGTAAAACCATAGCACATCCCAAATGGGGTGTCCCCAGCACAAAGTAGTTACCCTTTAAAGTGTGAATCAGAGACAGGGTTACAATACATGTAAATAATGATAATTACATTTTTTTTAGGACAGTGGAAGCGGCGCTATTAATAGTAAAACCAAAGCACATCCCAAATGGGGTGTCCCCAGCACAAAGTACATGTAGTTACCGTAAAAGTGTGAATCAGAGACAGGGTTACAATACATGTAAATTTATGATAATTACATTTTTTTTTAGGACAGTGGAAGTGGCGCTATTAATAGTAAAACCAGAGCACATCCCAAATGGGGTGTCCCCAGCACAAAGTAGTTACCGTAAAAGTGTGAATCAGAGACAGGGTTACAATACATGTAAATAATGATAATTACATTTTTTTTAGGACAGTGGAAGCGGCGCTATTAATAGTAAAACCAGAGCACATCCCAAATGGGGTGTCCCCAGCACAAAGTAGTTACCGTAAAAGTGTGAATCAGAGACACGGTTACAATACTGTACATGTAAATAATGATTTTACATTTTTTTTTAGGACAGTGGAAGCGGCGCTGAGGTAAGAGGTAAGAGTTGAGATGTGCACAAAATTCAGTGAATCCAGTGGAGTCCGAATTGTGATTCAAATCCCACTTTTAATAATCATGTTCATTGTGTCTACACACAAAAAGTGAAGTGTGAATCACGATTTAAATCGTGATGTACATGTAAATAATGATAATCACATTTTTTATAGGACAGTGGAAGCAGCGCTATTAATAGTAAAACCATAGCACATCCCAAATGGGGTGTCCCCAGCACAAAGTAGTTACCCTTTAAAGTGTGAATCAGAGACAGGGTTACAATACATGTAAATAATGATAATTACATTTTTTTTAGGACAGTGGAAGCGGCGCTATTAATAGTAAAACCAAAGCACATCCCAAATGGGGTGTCCCCAGCACAAAGTACATGTAGTTACCGTAAAAGTGTGAATCAGAGACAGGGTTACAATACATGTAAATTTATGATAATTACATTTTTTTTTAGGACAGTGGAAGCGGCGCTATTAATAGTAAAACCAGAGCACATCCCAAATGGGGTGTCCCCAGCACAAAGTAGTTACCGTAAAAGTGTGAATCAGAGACAGGGTTACAATACATGTAAATAATGATGATTACATTTTTTTTTAGGACAGTGGAAGCGGCGCTATTAATAGTAAAACCAAATCACATCCCAAATGGGGTGTCCCCAGCACAAAGTAGTTACCGTAAAAGTGTGAATCAGAGACAGGGTTACAATACATGTAAATAATGATGATTACATTTTTTTTTAGGACAGTGGAAGCGGCGCTATTAATAGTAAAACCAAAGCACATCCCAAATGGGGTGTCCCCAGCACAAAGTAGTTACCGTAAAAGTGTGAATCAGAGACAGGGTTACAATACATGTAAATAATGATGATTACATTTTTTTTTAGGACAGTGGAAGCAGCGCTATTAATAGTAAAACCAAACCACATCCCAAATGGGGTGTCCCCAGCACAAAGTAGTTACCGTAAAAGTGTGAATCAGAGACAGGGTTACAATACATGTAAATAATGATAATTACATTTTTTTTAGGACAGTGGAAGCGGCGCTATTAATAGTAAAACCAGAGCACATCCCAAATGGGGTGTCCCCAGCACAAAGTACAGTAGTTACCGTAAAAGTGTGAATCAGAAACAGGGTTACAATACATGCCCTTGTCTAGAGGCCCTGCCTGTAGCGATTTTCTATTTCCTCCTTTACAGTGTTTGCATTGCCATCCTCGATGACAATAGAAATGATTATTTCGTAGCATATATCCTTCAACATGTCCTTGTAACCAAGGTACATGTAGTTACATGTATCTCCGAAACTAGCATGGACCGGCAGCCTGCAACAGCAATAGAGAAATCACAATATATTACATGTACAATGTACATGTATACTTGTAAATTAGTGTCTGAGGAAAAATTAGCGGGCAGGGTGCGTAATTGTTTTTCGTAGGAGTGTTAGGGGCAATTTTCATTAAAAAACATAAAATGGGCGTGTTGAATTGTTTTTAAAGAAAATCACGACAGAAGAAATTACGACACGCCCATTTATGCGGGCTGGGCATCTCAATTTGGGCATGACCTTTCTCAAAGGCAAATTCTGCACTTTGGGCCTTTACGAAGGGTCCAGCTCAGATCGGAACACCAGGCCCTCTAAAAAAAAATTTGTGGGGGGGGGGGGTTAAAGAACAGTTACATGTAAGATAGAAAGTACAGTGTAGGATTGGTGTTGTAATAAACTAACCAGGTGATACATGCATGTTTGTGGTCCGTCTCCCAATCCTGCGGAAGATTATAGTGGACATAGCGGGGCTCCTCCAAGTCTTGCAGCATCTGCTTCAAGTCTTCATATGTGCCTTTGCCGGTTGACTCCAGATCAAATCCAGACCAATCGTCCTTAAACTTTGACACAGCCCAGGAGTATTCTCCTGCCGCCTTGAGATCATTGCAGACCTGTTGATATGTTTCCTGCAGAGGACAATGTATAGGCCCTAATATACAGTACATGTATGTTCACAGTTTTTTGTTCGAATCATTGTGCATAGACTCAAAGTGGGCTGATCCTTTGTTGGACATTCAATCACATGTAGTCGCATTAAGAGTTAAAAATGAAGTGTTCAAAAATCTATAGGAACAGAATGAAAGGGAAGTGCAGTCTGGCTGTCTGGCTCTTTCCAGACCCATACATCATAACATCATGTACTCCATCTCGAAAGAGATGACTTAGATGGTGTCACAGCAAACTTTCCAAAGTACATGGAGTGAACATGAACAAACCCTTGATTCTAATCTGAGCACATTTCCAACATCTACAGGTAGCAGTACTTTGCATTCTGAGACTTTTCCTTACCCCAGACAGTCTTTTGGCCAGCTTCTCCTCAGCATTTTCAGTCTGAAGATCAAGAACTCGTTGGAGGAGGTTCATCAGCCGGTCATCTTGGTCCTTGTCTCCTTGGTAGCCATTCACAGCCGGGTTGACCAGCAAGGCAACGAGAAACAAAACCTTAGCGCCCAACATGACTTCAGAAAGCTTGTTTATTGCCTGGCCAACACAAAAGATAAAGGAATACAATTGAGAAAGGTCCTGCTAGGATCGAAATGTCAGGCCCACTAAATTTTGAGATTTGCATTTTGGTAAGCAGTTTACAACATTTTTGTACATCACGAATATAATTGAGATTCTTCTTTTCCAACTGTACCAGTGGCCACTAAAAGGTGGACAGGAGCTTATTTCACAAAGTTAGTCCTAACTTAGGACCAGTCTTAGGACTTACCGATAGAACTAGTCTTAAGTCTTAACTCATTGTTACATGTATTATGATAAAACCGAAACCAATAAATTGAACGAGGCTGAATATACTCATGATGTACATGTGTATACTCACGCGACGGTTGTTCTTATCTGTTATAAGTTACTAGTTATAACGCGCCAATGAAACAGTCGTCGGGAATTACAAACTCACACACACAGTAAACATGGCTGATTGGCGAGTTGACGGGTAGAACTATTTGGCTCCAAATTAATTTTGGAAATAATACAGTAAGTTTTATGGTATTTTAGCTACTGTAGTTAAATACTACAGCAGTATAGCACTATAGCATTAGCAGTGTTCTCCGTAGGGTTCATCAACATCATGCCTAAAGCTCAAGTTGACTGTAAGCGTTCGAGCAAAAGCATAAGCGCCATGATTCATTTTACACAAATTCAATAGTTAAGACTACCCTACACCAGTTTAACTCGTCCCAACTTTTGTGAAATCTACATGTATCTTTATAAACTTAAGACGGGTCGTAAAGTTAAGACAAGTTACTAGTCCTAACTCAAGATAGGACTAGTCTTACTCTTAGCGCTTTGTGAAATTGGCCCCAGGCCACCTAAACTGATATCAGTGGCCTGATGGACCCCCAAACCAGCCCAGCATCAAATCTTTTAAAATTGAGGTCTGACAGTGGCGGAGTGAAATTTTTCATGCTATTTTTTGACTGGCCAACTGGGCCACTGATGAGTCTACTGCTTCAGGTAGCCTCAGCACCATTCTTAGTGGCCATTGCCCCCCCTCCCCAAGGCCACTGCTGAACCAGCTGAACCCAAGACTCTAGTGGTGGAGACATTCACTTGAGCTGAGTCTCACCATGGTCTCACAGACTGTTGCATTTACAAACCGATTCATAAACCCAGATTTGGTGTCAAGAGGAACGGTGCACTTACCCCAACAGCAGAAATTGCAGCAAGTTTTTGTTCTTTTTAGAAAGTTGAAGCAGAGGCTGACAGCCAGTCTTGGAATTTTAGGACTCGGTCAAATCCCAGTATTCTGCTCGAGTCAAAATGTATACATATGTACTGTTCAGTGCAGTCCCTATTTCGTACATGTACATGTACAAATGTACAATCTCATAGAAAGTCACCAATGCCATGGCATCCAATCAGGGCTGAGAACTACATTGTACACTATTAAGGCTCTGCTTTTCCATGTTGTTGATTCAGTTGACTAACCTGGTCAGTCTGCTGTAAATGATGTGTCTGACTGTCTGTTCATGGTTTGTGCATTGAATTGTTGAACCTTTTCGTTGATGCACTTTTTCAATTGCCAGTACTCTACAGTATTTATCCCTTGAAGCAGTGTGCAGTGTGGTTTTTGTATGCAAAGTTCAAGGCAGCCCCAGCGATTGTGCAGAGATATTGCACCAGATCTTGCCTTAGCACCATTCTTAGTGGCCATTACCCTAGGCTGGTTCCCGTCCCCTACATGGTCTCCAGACGTCTCACGTCCTCCGAAATGTAGGGGCCGGTAGCTAGCAGCCATCCACGGCCTGTGATTGGTTCAGTTTTGCGCATGCGCCTTTATTTTTTCTACTTATAGAGATGATGAAATTACCGATAGTAGCAATTACGATCCGAAAGTTATCGAAAATGGTTTCGGAGTTTTCCGGACATTTTCGGAATAGGAGAAAGCCGGCCCAAGTTTAGTCACCTGACAGTATTGCATTCTGGGAATGGCAAGCCTCATTAGCATAAGACCGTCAGCTTTCCTCCGATATTTTTTGCTAGCTACCGGCCCCTACATTTCGGAGGACGTGAGACGTCTGGAGACCATGTAGGGGACGGGAACCAGCCTACCATTACCCTCCCCCCAAGGCCACTGCTGAAGCAGCTGAACCCGAGTCTCACAGACTGTTGCATACAAACTGATTCATACATAAACTCAGATTCGGTGCACTTACATGTACCCCAACAGCAGAAATGGCAGCCAGTTTTTTTCTTTGAGAAAGTTGAGGCAGAGGCTGTATCACAGAATATAAAGTTTGTGCTTTTGCCAAGACATCTAGGGAAGTTGGGGCCTTGATTTCCGGCTTGGAAAAAAAATGACGTGAGCCAATCAACTTTGCTGATTCCGGGGCAATGATTGCTGGTTCCCAGCACTAAGCCCCAAGCCATACAAAGCCATGAAAAACAAACCTAGCCAGTTTGGTAAGAATGCAAAGCTAAACCTGCAGTCTATGGGAATTACCGTAAGAGTTAACTTTGATTGGCTATCTGGGAAATGGCCCCCATTCCATGCAACTGTCAACATGTTCAACTAGCCAATCGTGAGACTTGAATATTCTTTCTTGGTAGGACCAATGTCTTAGACACTTACTCTGATTGGACTATTAGTCCATTGCTATTCTATTAGATTTTGCCCTTGCTTGACGTGATAAACAGTTACATTAAACGCCGAGTATTCAGTGCTTTGCCCGGTGCCTGTTAAGAATATTTTTAGTACGGACTCGTGATTTCTAGTACGGACGTCTTAACCACTTGACCACCGAGCTGGTCGAGGTCGTGTGGTGGATTTGAATAATGTACATGTACATGTATAGTGGCGGGTACTGCTTTGTATCATTTGAACTACAACCGAAAATGCAACAAGGGGTCATTTTTTTTGGGGGGGGGGTCAAATAAACACACAAATGGTGAACAGAAATCGTTTATTCCCGGTACATTTATTTCACACTTAAAATATATAAATCAGTGTATTTACCTGTATGTAGATTAAAATACATTGTAGGATACTAGAGATTTAGCCTTCACCCTGCCTTTAAGGCCCATAATTCTTGATGCATGTAACCCAAGATAAAAACTTTAAAAGAAGGGGGAAAAAGTTTCCAAAATTATAAAGTATCCCCAAAATACTACCGGTACATGCACATACATGTACAGTACATGATGACATATTTGCGATTGTCGCTTTTCACGCTACTGTGTTGTACATGTACAACATATTCCCTAATCCCTTTGAAAGAGGTTCTGTACGTAAGAGTTTGAGATGTGCACAACATTCTGTGAATCCAGAATCCATGTGACGAAACGTTTTAAGAATATCAGTAAAGAATGATTTGAATTGAGAGAAAGAAATACATGTACACTGGTATTGTGAAAACCCAAGGCTGTTTTCTCATTTGAGACCCTTGGGCTGTGGACCACAGGAAGACATTTGGTCTGCATCCATAAATTTGCATTTGTGCAGTTCTACATGTATGTGTGTATCTTTAGAGTTCAGACAGAAGTACACATGTATGCTGTGGCCTATGTGGTAAAGAGCTAAAGACTGATCTGGCTCTTGACAGTGCAGTTGCCAAGAGAGCTTCCTGTGGGTTTGTGCATATTTCCCAGGTTATAGCACCTCACAGGAGGGCATCTACATACATGTACATGTGTAGATCTGTTCTAGGCTTTTTTTAAAACTTGGACAATAGTGGTGCCCGGATTAAGAGGACATGTCACATACAGTGTACGTGTAAGGGACGTTTCCTCTGCCCAAATAATCGTGATTCCCAAACCGGTATTTTTTTGGCTTGCATTCACACAGGCCAAAAAATTGTGTCTCAAAAATCGCGAGCCGGTTGTGGTTTGTGGTCAAATGGTGGGTGTGTCCATGAGGGTGGCCATTGCAGGGAGACATTATAAACAAGCACGACACTTCCTTTCAATTACATGTACGTGTATGTGTAGAGTGCGAGTGGTGCATTGTGGGATTAAAAAAGATTCAGCGGAGCATCCCCACACACAATGCGTCACAATAAATGCGATTATTTGGAAAAGTCTCTCTAATACTTACCAGTGGAGTTCGAATTGTGATTCAAATCCCACTAATAATCATGTTCATTGTGTCAACACTAAAAAAAGTGGAGTTTGAATCACGATTCAAATTGTGATCAAAAATCAATAATCACGGTACTTTGAGGACAGTGGAAAGGGCACTATTGATAGTAAAACCAGAGCACATCCCAAATGGGGCCCTTGTCTAGATCACATTCCGATTTTTTATTATCTCCTCGATAGCATTTACATTGCCGTTATCAATGGCAATGGTAATGCTTTTATTGTAGCACATATGCTTCAGCAGGTCCTTGGAAAAAAGGTACGTAAACCTTTCATTGAAACTAGTAGAGACCGGCACCCTGCAACAGCAATAGAGAAATCACAATATCACATGTACATGTATACATTATTAAATGTCTGAGGAAAAGTTTGAGCATGACCTTTCTCAATGGAAATTTCTCCTTTTTCTGCCTTTTACCACTTTGCGCCGGCCGCCGGATGGTTTTATAGCACCGATGATCACCATACGGGGGTTTTTGAACAATGCATTTTTTTTCAAATCTCGCTAAAACAATCGGAACAATATATTTCTGTGAAATAAACTGATAAGGATATATTATATGGGTACAAGAGAGTAAAACCTGGCACAATTCGGACGTCGTTGTGACTTTTGTCAAGAGATTATCCGTTCGAAAAAGGGCCCATTGTGCGTCGTCAATGGAGTGTAACGGACTTGTGTGTGTGTGTGTGCGTGTACGGTACTTTCAATCCCTGACCGCAGACTCCTGGCAGTCAAATCTTTGAGTTGGTCGGCCACAACCGAGCGTACAGATTGCGGTGAAGAATATGGGTGGAATTCCACTGCCTGACCGACGACCGTTGGGCTATGTGGCATGCCAACACAATGTCCCCCGCATGCTTTCAGCGGCGGCGCGGTATCCCTCGATCATCCACAGTAAAGGTCCCACAATTACACAATCACTGCTGTTAATTCATGTGGTAACTTACGTCAAAAAGGGTCTTTGTACTGATTTGTATTGCTTTGTTCTAAGCTGAAAAGAGTCTTTGTTTAAAATGTGGACATTAGTGGTGCCCGGATTAGGAGGGCCCCGTCGCATAGTCAAACCAATTTCACTCCGATTTTGGAGGTCCCGGCGCTAAGTGGTTAACGGTTAAGGATGGTCCAGCTCAGATCGGAACACTGGGCCCTCTAAAAAAAAAATTTGTTGGGTGGGGGGGTGGATGAAAAAAATAGTACATATGTCCATGAAAGCAGGAGTGGTGTTGTAATACTAACCAGATGATGAATGCGAGTTGATATATGTGGTTCGTCTCCCAGTACCAATCTAGTGGAGGGTTATAGTGGACGTAGCGGGGCTCCTCCAAGTCTTGCAGCATCTGCTTCAAGTCTTCATATGTGCCTTTGCCGGTCGACTCCAGGTAAAATCCAGACCGATCGTCCGTCAGCTTTGACACGGCCCAGGAGTAATCTCCACTGAGGAGATCATAGCAGACCTGTTGATACCTTGTTTCATCTATTTCCTACAATGGACAATGTGTACAGTACAGTATACAGTAATCAGTTGTTTGAATTTGTATTGACTCTCTAACCTGTTCAGTTTAGTTTTCGTCAGAATCAGTGTGCACATTCTCAGAGTGGGCTGACCCTTTGTCAGACTTTCAATCACATGCAGTCGCATTAAGAGTTAAAACTTAAATGTTCAAAAATCTAAAGGAACAGAATGAAAGGGAAGTGCAGTCTGGCTCTTTCCATAGCCATACTCCATCTCGAAAGAGATGACTTAGACAGTGTCACTGCAATCTTTCCACATACAATTACATGTACATGTACAGTTCATATACTGTACAGTACATGGAGTGCTTTCCACCATGAAGAGAAGCCATTGAGATATATACAGGCATTACACTGTCCCCCTAGACATTGGTGTCAACATCAGCGACATCTGGCGCCCTATCCTCAAACCCCTGTCTGATGGGTCTCCTATACCCTAGGACAACTAGGCCCCCTCCACTAGTCTCCCCCTTGGCTACAGTTGTTCACCCCCCTAGCAGTCAACTACTTATGACACACCTGAGTGAGCACACACAGTACACCCACAACTAGGATGCTGTGCAGCATCCCCTGTTCCCGCCTTTACAGTTCCCTCCTTTACCCTTCACTGAGCTAATCCTCCCACCAGGATCCCTGTCTACACTACATAAGCCCCACTCCCAGTTGGAATCCAGCAGTCTCCTGAAGACAAACACTGTTCCAAACACTGTTCCAAACATCGAGTTCCTCCCAATACTCACAAAAGAGAATTTACATGATGTCACTGCAAACCTAATTATCCTGCTTTCCTCACCAGGCAAACCTTCAAATCTCACCATGAAGATTAACCTTCAATTCTAATCCGAGCACATTTCCAACATCCATAGTAGGACTTTGCATAATACTTTTCCTTACCCCAGACAGTCTTTCGGCCAGCTTCTCCTCAGCATTTTCAGTCTGAAGATCAAGAACTCGTCGGAGGAGGTTCTTCAGCCGGTCATCTTGGTCCTTGTCTCCTTGGTAGCCATTCACAGCCGGGTTGACCAGCACGGCAACGAGAAACAAAACCTTAGCGCCCAACATGACTTCAGAAAGCTTGTTTATTGCCTGGCCAACACAAAAGATTTGTAAAGGAATATAATTGAGAAAGGTCCTGCTAGGATCGAAATGTCAGGCCCACTAAATTTTGAGATTTGCATTTTGGTAATTGTAGTCAGTAAGCAGTTTACAACATTTTTGTATATCACGAATATAATTGAGATTCTTCTTTTCCAACTGTACCAGTGGCCACTAAAAGGTGGACAGGAGCTTATTTCACAAAGTTAGTCCTAACTTAGGACCAGCCTTAGGACTTACCGGTAGGACTAGTCCCAGTCTTAGGATCGATCCTATCTAACCCTTATCCTAGGATCAATTTCACAAAATGCGTCTCAAGTATAAAGACTAGTCTTAACTCATTGTTATTATGATAAAACCGAAACCAATTAATTGAACGAGGCTCAATATACTCATGCTACGGTTGTTTTTATCTGTTATAAACTTATGACGCGCCAACGAAACAGTCGTCGGGAATTACAAACTCACGCACACAGTAAACATGGCTTATTGGCGAGTTGACGGGTGGAACTATTTGGCTCCAAACTAATTTTGGAAATAACACAGTAAGTTTTATGGTATTTTAGCAACTGTAGTTAAATACTACAGCAGTATAGCACTATATAGCATTAGCAGTGTTCTCCGTAGGGTTCATCAACATCATGCCTAAAGCTCAAGTTGACTGTAAGCATTCAAGCAAAAGCATATAAAGCGCCATGATTCATTTTACACAAATTCAATAGTTAAGACTACCCTACACCAGTTTAACTCGTCCCAACTTTTGTGAAATCGATCGTAAAACTTAAGACGGGTCGTAAAGTTAAGACGAGTTACTAGTCCTAACTCAAGATAGGACTAGTCAATAGCGCTTTGTGAAATTGGCCCCAGGCCACCTAAACTGATATCAGTGAAGCAGCTGAACCAGCTGAACCCAAGACTCTAGTGGTGGAGACATTCACTTGAGCTGAGTCTCACAGACCATTGCATTTACAAACTGATTCGTAAACTCAGATCTAGTGCACTTACCACAACAGCAGAAATGGCAGACAGTTTTTTTCTTTGAGAAAGTTGAGGCAGAGGCTGACAGCCAGTTTTAGGACTCGGTCAAGTCCCAGTATTCTGCTTGAGTCAAAATGTATACCGTAGGCCCCTACTCACTATTCAGTGCAGTCCCTACTCCCCAAGGATACCTGTACATTGTATTTATGTACTTTTACAATCTAGTAGAAAGTCACCAATTCCATGTCATCCAATCAGGGCAGAGTATGTTTACTATTCAGGCTCTGCTGTTCGATATCCTTCACTGATCTTGTAATAATCTGATAATACTTGCACTTGTCAGTCTGCTGTAAATGATGTGTCTGTTCTTGGTTTGTGCATTGAATTGTTGATTGTTGAACCTTTTCGTTGATGCACTTTTTCAATTACCGGTACACTACAGTATTTATCCTTTGAAGCAGTGTGCAGTGTGGTGCTTTTACACAAAGTTCAAGGCAGCCCTGCCCCAGTGATTGTGCAGTTATCTTGAACCTCATACAAGGGCTGTTCCCACTACGAAAATAATCGCGAAAATAGTCTGCACTGCACGTATTCAATATGCATACATGTACATGTACTGTATACATGTACATGTACATGTACATGTACATGTACATGTACATGTACTGTATGTACATGTACACTACACAATGTACAGTATCTACTGCACAGATTACAGCTACATGTAATTTTGTAGCCGTTTGTGTCACGGTTACTGTTAGTCTTAACCGTAAAGTAAACAAAGAAGCACAAAGAAATATGTGACTACATACAGTAGGTTGTTAAAACCGCAGTGCTTGACCCTGAACTACTGTATCTGAGGAGTAGGCTGTTTAACGGGCAGTGTGCAGTCAGTAACATTACAAAATCAATGGGCCAAAGGAGCTTCCCTCTTTGCTATCATACGGCTCCTTGAAATATTTCACTTTACCCTTGTTTAAACTTATATTTTCATGTCCAAGGCTCCAAGCCACCTGGAAAGTACTGTACATGTACATGTACATTCAACACCCTTCAGCAAAACATCCACTTCTATTAAAGTCTTTCCGAAAAAAATCAGGACTTGAGTAAAAAGAAAAATATTCCTCACCCTCTGGCATGAGGAAAAAAAAGGTGAGAGAGCCCCTGCTACAGGGAGGATGATTTATACAGCCTTAAAAAAAAAGAGAATCACATAGGCCTACATTTATGTACATGTTTGGCTTTAGCCAAGACATCTAGGGAAGTTGGTTCTGGATTTCCGGCCCGGAAAAAAAGTGATGGGAGCAATCAACTTTGCCGATTCCTGAGCTAAGAACCCCCTTTCCATTGGTTCCCAGCACTAAGCCCTAAGCCACACCCCTAAAAAAAACCCAGCCAGTTTAGTAAAAACACAGAGTCAAGCGTCCGGGTCAGGGGAATTGGCTTTTCCACCGCTACGGTGTAGCGGAAAAGACTTGCCCTTTCTTCTGATTTTTGTTTCCCAGTTTCTTCTTCTTTGGCTTTTCCACCGCTACAGCATTGCGGAAAAGACATTATTTTGGTTCTGATTTTTTTTTTCAGTTTCTTCGTCTTCTTCTTCTTCTTCTTCTTCTTCTTCTTCTTCTTCATCTTTTTCTTCTTCCCTTTTTTTACGCTCGAAATCTAGAGAACCACAGAAGATCCTTCGTCCAAACTTGGCAGACAGAATGCGCCTGCACATACCCTGGTCTGTTCTGACAACAGATATACATGTAGACCTATAGTAATAAACATATTTTTTTGTTTTCTATTTTCTGCAGGGATCTCGCTCAGACTATTTGAAGTTGCTCAATGCCATATGCAACACAAACTTGGAAGTAAGTTGATATTTTTCTTTTAAAAGATTTTGACAGATCCTTTCAATATTTGTGTCCTCATCCCTGATTTCGTTTTGTGCTTTTTTAAACAAACGCAATGCAAGAAGAAAATATATGGCAGCAGCAGTATTCAAAACCGGAGTTTCTGGTTTCTTTGATTTCATTTCTTTATGTATGGACGGAACCACCAGTGGACATTACAAACCATCAATAGACAGATTGCACGACAACTGTTTACATGCCATCAAGTGACTTATAGTGGGTATTTCTTCATCTCATTTGGTGCAGGACAGGAGTGGAAATGAGCAAAGAAGACTATCATATATTGTCCACATTCTTCTCTGTAGGTTTCCCCTACTGTCACGTGATGGCATGAAAACAGTGGTCGCGCAATTGGTCTTTTCCAGGAATGGTGTCACGTCATGCCAATGCTACACCGCCTGATCTCTGCAACTCTTGGATGGAGGCCTTTCAAATAATCCACTGTGTCTCATCTGGGGTGGGGATGCCAGTGTCAGTCATTTGGTGCCAGCAGCAATCGCTACAAAACCTAAACACAATGGCTTGGGGATCAGACAAACGGCCATCTTAAGGCCACGTAGTGTACTGGGTTGTAGGAAGACTTTGTCATTTTATAATTTAGAAAAAGAAAAGACAAAAGAAATTGAACAAACAAAGGAAAAACTGACTGGGAACTTTTGAATAAATTGAAAAAATTGGCTAAGAAAATTTTGCCTGGACCAGGTTCAAGTCCTGGTCCAGTCAAAGTTTTCTTTGCCAATTCTTTAAAAAAAGAAATTGGTTCACTATTTCTCTTCTGATTTTTATTCAAAATACAATCTCTTCTTGTCCCCCCTGCCAGTCGTCGACTCTTCTCGCATGGATCAAGGAGTTCCAGAAGTGTGCCTCATATCTTGGTCAGGAGTTTGAGCCCTTGGTCAAAGCTCTCCTCGTAAGTTCTTTGTATTTCCAGCTGGGATGACGCCCTACACCCAATGGACCTTTCCCATGAAATATGCAAATAAGAGCTGGCGCATGCGCTTTACTAAATTGGTGGGCAAACGAGTGCGCGTTGGGTGCAGGTTTTGAAATACGCGCGCAGGAGACGCTGAATAGCCAATGACCGCACGCCAAACTGTTAGTGAGAAGGAACGCGCGCACGCCCGTGGAAAACTATGATTGGTTGGCAGGCCGCTTGCCCACCAATTTAGTTAAGCGCATGCGCTAGGTCAAATTTGCATACTTCATGGGAAAGGTCCATTGGCTCTGCCTTTACGTGGCACACACTTCATCAAACGTTAACAACTTGACACAAATCAAATTTTCTAACGCTTTGCACCTCCCGCACAGGACACACACTGTATACCACAATTTACCACAGTGCCCACAGGGGTGTAGGCTCACATACCACAGGTCACCACAAAAACCCCGCTGTGGAATGTCCTTGTGCATGGCCCTTATCCTCCCAAAGGAAAAAACGTGTGATTAGTTGTGGTTTCCATGCCGATTAGGGTTGAGTCTTATTTCTTGATTAATCTTATAAATAAATGACCTTAAACATTCATCATAAGAAGAATCGAAAAGGTTTCATAAAAGATGAGCAAAGTTTTGAGTGCATCTCCAAATACCAGTGACTGTGATAGGTCAGTTTGTCGTCCGACCAAACGATTATTCCAGTCCATGTTGCAATGACCGATTGTTCACATCTTGAATGCACACTCTAATACCCCCCTCCCCCCCCCTCCTTTTTGCCTTCCTCTACTCGTTTTGGAATGGACCGATGGGCTCAGCGGGTGGACTGGTCCAGACGAGGCCCCAAGATGCTGAAGGAGTACCGGTGCTTTGTGCTGCGCCTCATCTCGGCGCACTCCGTGTACCTGGCAGCGGTCCTGGCTATGCTGGCCAGGAACCTAGTGCCCACAGACCCACCAGCAGGTGAGGGCAATGGCTGGTTTGTATTTCCTTGCCCCAGCCAAGGTCGCGGACAGTAAACCCTGGAGAATGTTCAATGCTTGACCTGTGGAGTGCTGAATAGAATGGACCTTTCCCATGAAGTATGCAAATTAGACCTAGCGCATGCGCTTAACTAAATTGGTGGGCAAGCGGGCTGCCAACCAATCATAGTTTTCCACGGGCATGCGCGCGTTCTTTCTCATTAAGAGTTTGGCGTGCAGTCATTGGCTATTCAGCATCTCTTACACGTGTATTTCGAAACCTGCACGCAACGCGCACTCGTTTGCCCACCAATTTAGTAAAGTGCATGCGCCAGCTCTTATTTGCATATTTCATGGGAAAGGTCCATTGTCATTGAAAAGAAAAAGAGAGAAAGAATTGGTTTACTTCACCAAGCCTAAACAGGGTATCCATTGCCGGCCTAACATCATTCTAACCCTGTATCCGCAGCTGTGACTGTCAATGGGATTTGCTGACTGGTTCGTTGTGCACAAACAGATGGGGTGTTGTTTCAGCAGCTGTGACTGAACCACTATGGCTACGGCTAGGCTAGGGCTTAAGTCAGAGAGCAATGTTTGCTTGTTACTCTTTTTGTAGATTTATTTATTTAGTGAGATTGAAAGTAAAAGGGAAAGATTGTGATTGGAGTCTGACAATGATATTTTCAGAGTTTGTGTCCGTGGTGTGAGACACGGTTTGTCCCCAAAAGCCTCACTCCATTTTTGGCATTGGGTTTGTGTTTGCGGGTTTCTGTAGCAGCACTTCCAAGAGAGTCAAGTTCACTGTGAATGGCTACACTGAGTGGTTCATTATGTACAATCTGGATAGGGTCGTTGTTGACACAACTGTGACTGTGAATGGCTACACTGAATGGTTCATTATGTACAATCTGGATAGGGTCGTTGTTGACACAACTGTGACTGTGAATGGCTACACTGAATGGTTCATTATGTACAATCTGGATAGGGTCGTTGTTGACACAACTGTGACTGTGAATGGCTACACTGAATGGTTCATTATGTACAATCTGGATAGGGTCGTTGTTGACACAACTGTGACTGTGAATGGCTACACTGAATGGTTCATTATGTACAATCTGGATAGGGTCGTTGTTGACACAACTGTGACTGTGAATGGCTACACTGAATGGTTCATTATGTACAATCTGGATAGGGTCGTTGTTGACACAACTGTGACTGAATGGCTACACTGAATGGTTCATTATGTACAATCTGGATAGGGTCGTTGTTGACACAACTGTGACTGTGAATGGCTACACTGAATGGTTCATTATGCACAATCTGGATAGGGTCGTTGTTGACACAACTGTGACTGTGAATGGCTACACTGAATGGTTCATTATGTACAATCTGGATAGGGTCGTTGTTGACACAACTGTGACTGTGAATGGCTACACTGAATGGTTCATTATGTACAATCTGGATAGGGTCGTTGTTGACACAACTGTGACTGTGAATGGCTACACTGAATGGTTCATTATGTACAATCTGGATAGGGTCGTTGTTGACACAACTGTGACTGTGAATGGCTACACTGAATGGTTCATTATGTACAATCTGGATAGGGTCGTTGTTGACACAACTGTGACTGTGAATGGCTACACTGAATGGTTCATTATGTACAATCTGGATAGGGTCGTTGTTGACACAACTGTGACTGTGAATGGCTACACTGAATGGTTCATTATGTACAATCTGGATAGGGCTTACAGTCCATGGCCACGGCTGTGAAGGAGTGGAAAGTATGGCCTGACATTCCAATCCAAGCAGGACCTTTCTCAAACCTTCAAATGTCTCGGAGGTGAATCTTTCCTGTGTACATGCCATGTTTCTAATCGTTTTTGTGATCGCCCTCCTGCGTTTTGTTTCTCCACCCTTTAGCTCTCCTGAAGCCTAACCCTGATGCCTCGCCCTCTGGGCACAAGGATGCTGAGAGGTCAAAGTTCACCTGGGTTCATGAGACGCTCGGCCTGCTACTTAACGTTGCCCCTGCGTGAGTGCCATCCTCACAGTTGACAATTGACCATCGATGAGATTTTTCCAAGGACTACGAACATTGTGCACGGTTTCTGACTTAACCACTTCGCGCCGGGACCTCCGAGTGCGTTGTTTGTACTATGTGACGGGGCCCTCCGAATCCAGGCACCACTATTGTCCACATTTTTAACAAACACTCTTTTCAGCTTAGCACAAATCAATATGAATCATGACAAAGACATAAGTTGCCACATGAATTGCGAGATTAGCGGCAACAATTACGCTATTGTGGGATCTTGACTGTGGATGATCGAGGCATAGCGCGCTGCCACGGTGAGACATTGTGTTGGCATTCCACACAGCCCAACGGCCATCAGTCAGGCAGTGGAACCCACATTCCTCACTGCAATCTATATGCTCAGATGGGGCAGACCAACTCAAAGATTTGACTGTCTGGAGTGCAGGCTAGTCTGCGGTCAGGGACCTTCGGTACAGTACAAGTGGGCATATCTGTCCAAACCAGGCCTGCATTGCTCCGCACTTATTTACAAAAAACGAGAGCTGTGGACAAACTATTCATTATCTCTGAAACAGTACAATAGTACATGTACCTTCAAAGATGGGCCAAAGTTTACGAATCTTTGGTTTTTTTTCATCTACCCTCCGTCTTCACAGAACACCCAAGTTTCTTCTTCCTATCCTATCGGATTGCTTTCCGTGGATCAAGAGGTCATCCTACATCATGGTGAGACCTTTATTGATTCTTGCTCCAAAGATGTTATAGTGTATGGATTTCTGCTGATTGTTAGGGAGCCTTCTGTCCAAGGGCAGGGATAGCTGGGGTGGTACATTGCTTGTACGTCAAACCAGGGGCCCTGGTTCATTTCCTGGTCCAGTCCAGTCTTTCCTTGCTCTTGGACTCAGGTGATGTCAAGTCAAGTAAAGTAAATGATGAAATGATATTAAGTGATGCAACAAATGTTGCAAACCTCTTACTGACAAAAATGACCCAAAGTGCAAATCCCAACAATTTAGAGGGTCTGACATTTTGACCCTAGCAAGACATCTGTAAGGGAAAGGTGATTTATTAATGAATTAATTAATTACAAAATTGAGTGGGCCTGATGTTTCGATCCAAGCAGGACCTTTCTCAAAGGCAGAGAAAGGCTTTGCCTTTGAGAAAGGTCCTGCTAGGATCGAAACGTCAGGCCCACTCAATTTTGAGATTTGCATTTTGGTAATTTTACTCAGTAAGCAGTTTGCAACATTTTTGTATATCAATTAATTAATTATTATTATTTTTTTTTTTTTTTGGGGGGGGGGGTAAAGTAGACCGCATAGTATGGTCTAATTCTCTTTTTAATTTAAAGTAATGTGCAAACAATGTTGCAAATTGCTCACTGACTCTATTGACCAAAATGCAAACCTCAACAACAACAAAAACGGACGAGGGCCTGACGTTTTGATCGCAGCAGGACCTTTCTCAAAGGCAGAGACAGTGCTAGGCCCTCGGCATTATCGAGATCTCTTTGGACTGACTTTTGACTTCCTGTTTCCTCTCCCCTCCCTCCCACCCTCCCTCACCACCCAGAATGGTTACTTGGAGAACCTCCTGTCTGTCACTGCCTATCTGCCGGAGCTGAGAGTCAAGATCCTGGAGCTGATTCTGCACCGGATGACGGAGCTGGATGTAAGATCTGTGTGACGTCAGAAACGGAGTGGTACTCAGAGCAGGGCCGAAGCCGTGGTCTTTCGAGAGACCCAATCCTCAGTAGTCAGTTGAATCTATTGTGTACTTTCTTGGTTCTTTTTGTATTGCTATCAGGTGAATTCGCCGAAAGATGACATCTTGGATGCTGAGAGTGTGGCTGAGAACGCGGACGATATGGACAGTGCTGGGGACGACATGCAGTTCAAAATGGTAAGTAATACATATATTAACAACACTAAAGCTAGTACAGTGGAACGTCGCTATAACGAACGCCGATATATCGAACATTTGGCTATAACGAACAACCCCTTTGGCTCCTGATTTTTGTGTACAAAGTATGTGGCCGCAACTGCTATTACAAACGACCACTATACCTAACAATTTTCATGGATCCCGGGATGTTCATTATAGCAACGTTCCACTGTACTATTAGATTGTCTTTTGTGTGCAACGGCCTGACCAACTTGTCACAGGGGGCGCCATATATAAGGATAGGGGAACTCACTATCATTTTCTTTTCATTCAGATGATGTCAGAGATTAGACTTGCATGTATGCCTATTGGCTTTTTCGAACGATTCAAAAAGGCCTTTCTTTTTGTTCTGATTTTTTTTCTTTCTTCTTCTTTTAGCTTTTCCGCTGCTCTAGTGTAGCGCTATTGTCCCGATAAATAATCTATCACCTGAGGGGTGAAAACGGTTTTCGGATTATCTCTGTACTCAAGTGTTCGACCAGTCCTTTCCCTCGTCGGTTGGTTACCGTGCTGTTTATTTGTCTCCCCCACCCCTTAAACAGGACGGCATGGAGGTGGAAGGCGATGCGGACTGCAGCAAGGACACCGGGGACGAGAAGGAGGCGGCGGTCAAGCACGAGATGGCCGACAAACTGGACACCCTGATGACCACCATGATGGTCTACATCCGAGATGTCTGCCACAAGAACGGTATGGGACGTTGGTTCTCTGACCCCTTAAACCGCACTGCTTCCATTTTCTTTCTTGTACATCACCCTGAATCTGCCCAAAACATATCAGTGCTACTGGGTGACAAGCTCCCTATGACAGACCAGCAGTCAGTTTTGCCAAATTCATCGTAACCTACAATTAGATGCAAGACAATGAGTGATGCACAGAAATCATACAGCCTATCACAACTTACGATGGGTTGTCCATTGTAAGTGGAGTTCTGATCGTAAGGCTTTGTGAAATCTACCCTTGGACAGTAGTTGGACTGAATTTTTTGGGGTGCAAAAATCCACCCCAAATACATGCATTGCATGTGCATCTCTCCATTTTTCTCCAGAGATAAACACTCCGCATTCCTTTCATGTGTCAACTCTGCAAGTGCCCTCAATCCTGCACATTTTCACAATTGACAAGGATGATTTTGTAGGATTAGGGTTTTAAAGTTGTGCTTGAATTTGGTTGGGATTTGCACCACCCACAAATCTCAGTTATGTGTACGGCACAGACAGTAACGGACATAGAGCCGCAGTCAAGTGACCAACACCTCCCGTGTGTTGCTATGGCGATCTTTGTCGACACGCATCTCAGACCCGGGCAGGAAAGTCTTGTGCGTTCTGCCTGGGTCGCTCCCTGTTTAAGTAAGACACTGCGTTTTTGGTAAACTGCTTTCTAACTTGGATGACCCAAAATTCTTATCTGAAAATTCTAGATGGCCTGATGTTTTGAACTCTAGCAGGACCTGTATCTTAGAGGCAGAATGTCTTTGAGAAAGATCCTGCTAGGAATGAATCAAACGACCCGAAGAATCCAAAGCTAAAAACTAAGGGCCTGTTGTAGATCATTCTTTTTTATCTGCCTAGGTGAAAGGATCAAAACATAGTGGAAGGTTTGCGGTGACACCATGTTCCTCTTCTCTTTCAAGAAGTGTGGCTCTGAAAAGAGCCGGTAACTCAACGTTTTGGGTAGTGTGTACTCTGCCCGTTGTCAGGAGACAGTCTCTTGAAAGAGTCAGTTTTAATGGGGGGGCTGCCAGTTGGAAGCATTTAACCATTAAACAGCTGACCATATCCATAGTGGAAGGTTTGCGGTGACACCATGTATCTCTTCACTTTCAAGAAGTGTGGCTCTTTTCAGAGCCACCCTTCTTGAAAGAGAAGAGATACCGCAAACCGTGTCACCGCAAACTTTCCACTAAGTTATTCCACCATGCAAACCTTCAAGTCTTTTCTAGGATCGGAACACCCGAGACCACTCCTTTGTAATTGCTGCTCCCATTCTCCTTTCCCTCTCCCCAGAGGAGTTCCAGATTGAGGAGGCCAGGCTCCTCCATCGTCACCTCCTGCAGGTCTTTGACAAGGTCATCCTGCCCACCCACGGCTCCGCTCACGTCCAGTATCTTCTCTTCTACTTCTGCAGCTTCAGACAGGTGTGTCTGATTTTTCCTTGAATCGATCCTGAACTGTTGCAAACTGCTTGCTGACTTAAAATGACCAAAATAATGAAAAACACCCACAAACAACTTACCAGTAGGGGGGCAATTTCATAGAACTGCTTAAGCATGAAAATCTGCTAAGCACAAAATGATTTCTTTGTGTAAACAGGATTACAACCGTATTGCAATTTGATGTCAATTACATTTGCCTGATTTCCAACTGTACTTTACATGTTGGCATACTGATTATATGAATTATTACTTTTTACGCTTAAGCAAATTCTTGTAGTATCACTGCTGCATTTGTAACACTGTACAGCACAGCGGAAACAAACCTACAAATTATATTCCACTGGTTTTTTTTTGGTCACATAGGCCATCATCGATGCTTTCTTGGAGTTTCTGTGGAAGAGGTTCACCAATCCCAACACGCCGGCCATCCTGCGGCAAGCTACTGCCTCCTATATTGCCAGCTTTGTCTCCAGAGCAAACTACCTCCCCTTGACGTAAGTCTCAGGATTCTGCATTCAGGGGGGTTTGGCTGCGATACAAGGGTACACAGTCATGCCAGAAAGCATACTTTGGCAAATAAATACGACTTTTAAGGCTTAAAGCCCCTACACAAAATTGGTAAGATCGAAAAACAGAAATTTTCACAGATTTACATGAAGATGGTTATAGTAGAAACTTTGCACTGAAATATTTCGGCCTAAAATGTTGTATTTTGGGAGAAAAGAGTCAAAGAAATTGTTCACGTCTCACCGAGATCTAAACTATTTTTCGGAACAGTACTGCATTGAATGCTGCATTTTCGCGAAACAAATGAAGCGGTTTTCACAATTTTCTCAAGACTTGGTTGGCGGATTGAGCTGAAATTTTCACAGGTGTGCTATTTCATGCATATGTTGGATCAGACAACGTATGGATGCTATTCTTTGACCTCGACCAATGTTGTGTAGGGCCTTTAAAGTACTTTACTACTGGGATTGGGGTCGTCCACCCTGAATATCCTAAAATCGCATCCTGTAATGAATCGCGACACCATTTGCGCAGGCCGTTTCATGTGGGGATGGTTGGGAAGTTCCTTTAATCAGAATTCTGGAATTCGGTCGTTAGATCTCATCCTTGGTTTTCGGTGGTGTCTGTTGACCGGTAGGACGGTGACGGCCTGTCTGGACCTGATGTGTGGTTGGCTCCACTCCTACATCGACAACCAGGAGACCAACAACAGGCTGCTGCAGGAGGTCAGCGTGCACGGTCCCTTCTACTCTCTGTGCCAGGTGGGTCAGTGCAAGCAGGCATGCTGTCTGCTCCATCTCTTATCAAACAAAATTTCAAGAAATAATTTCATACCGAGAACGCAAGACCAACAAATTCGTCTGACAGCAGGTTGAGAGCCATGTCGGCCCCCAAGAACATCTCCTCTCCACTTTCAACCGAAGTAAACTATCCTGGTACAGTACGTTCAATGAAAGTTTGCCCTGCTCGATGTGATAAACACTGAGTGCTCAGTGCTTTGCCCAATGCATATTTCCAGCAGCTCGGGCGGGATATATTGAAATAGTTTTATCAGGCATTGGGAAAAGCAGTGTTTATCACGTCGAGTAGGGCAAACTCTCATTGAATTACATTCACTGTGACGCAAACATCATGTTATGTCTATGAACATCCTGGTACGGTCATGTCACTCGGCACAATAGCCTCTGCAAGGAACAGTTAAGATGTAGTCGTCAATGCAAATCCTGGTCGGACTATTTGTAGACCAGGACTGACCTGACTATGCCTGAGCTACTCATGTAGAGCAGTGATCGACAGACCTGTCTGGCAAAAGATGTCAGCCTCATTTGCGCTCAGATCCCCCGACGACTATCCAGGGAACGAATAAAAATGAATGAATGAAATTAAAGCTAGCAATTGTAATCAGACATCAACTGTAAATCTGTTGGCATCTTTTTTTCTTAACTGTTCAAGAAAAAAATATAAACGGCTGCTCTTGTCACAATTCACTAGACCAATGCTGAACTCATTAGTGATTATTTCAACCCCTACATAGTTTCTTATGAAGCACCAAAGTTTGCAAAAGCAAAGGGATTCTTTGATTCACACGGATATGGACCTTGATCAGTCTCTCATCCACTGGTTCCTGAACTCCATCGAGTGACATATTTTCGTGGGAGCCAGTGCCATCAACATTGCATGCTCTATGCTTTGCCTGATTGCCTTCTGCAAACAATGCCAGTGTGCTCGCCTCGGGTGCATTGGCCCTTTACGAATCCATGGATCAGGCTCGGGCTCTGACTAAACCTGAAAATACGGGTTGTGGTTTGTCGCCAAATTTGAAGGTCTGTTGGATTGTTAAGTTCACCCAGAAATGGAGGCCAACCACTTGTTTATAGATGCCCATGACATTATAATGGGTAAGGGAAATAATGACCAAAGCCTAAGCCCAAACTTCATTTCCTAAATGGCCATTGTAAAAGAGAAATACATGTATTAGAAATTGACTTGGCACGCTGTCGGATTGGTGCGGTGGTTTGACGACGTTTCCCATTGTTGTCTCCTGGATCCTTGCAGGCGGCCTTCTACATCTTTGTCTTTCGCCATCGCCAGCTGGTGGAGGACAACAAGGGGCTGCACTACCTCATGGGCCTGAACCTGGAGCGGGTGGTCACCTGCCGTCTGAACCCCCTGCGTGTCTGCCTGCCCTCCATCGTCAACATGTTTGCCACGCTCACCAGGTACGCCCGGTGGGCAGAGTGCCGCTCGTCCTACGACCAGAGGTCGATTTCATACCAGGGTTGAATGACAAATTCTGTTGTTTAAATGCTTCCGACTGGCAGCCCCCCATTCAAATGACTGCATTTATGGTCAGCTGTTTAATGGTTAAATGCTTTTGACTGTTGCTCCCAAACTGGCAAAGACTAGTTGACTATTTGGGAATGCTGCCATCTAAGGGCTGGTTAGCTCAGATGGTAGCGCTGCTACGCAACCTCCCCCTGGCAATTTGTTTAACTTAAACAAAAAAGTAGTGACACTGTGTACATCATCTCTTAAGAAAAGTATGGCTCTGAAAAGAGCCGGTAACTCAACGTTTTGGGTAGTGTGTAGTCTGCCTGGACGGGAGTGCGAGTGTATCCTGATGATGGGCAGAGTACACACTTCCCGAAACGTTGAGATACCGGCTCTTCTCAGAACCATACTCCTTCTCTTAAGAAAAGTTTATGCACTTCCCAACTGTTCATTCTGTAATTGCTACCCTAAAGTTGTTATTACTCAGCGGTAAAACAATGTTCCGAACAGCTTGCTGATAGTTGAATGGCTTGAGTCATACAATAACGGATGGTAGACTATTGAATTCTGCCATTGTGCTTGAATTTGGTTGGGATTTGCACCACCCACAAATCTCAGTTATGTGTACGGCACAGACAGTAACAAGACAGAGAGCCGCAGTCACGTGACCAACACCTCCCGTGTGTTGCCACGGCGATCTCTGTGGACATCATACCAGGCTCATCTCATTTAGAAAAAAAGATAAACAAATTTAAAAAGGCTCTTTAATGTTAGTCCCAGACTTTGTGATATACAAAAATATTGCAAACAGCTTAAGATTACCAAAATGTAAATCTCAAAATTTAGTGGGCCTGACGTTTCGATCCTAGCAGGACCTTTCTCAAAGGCAGAGTGACAAGGGAAAAACAGATACATGTACATGAAGGAAGGGGGAAGAGAGTGAATATGACACGGATGAGAAACAAAGGACAAAGAGGAAAGCTGGTAGACTTTGTGTGAAATCGGATGCCGGTTTTTATCTTCCCTCACCTTGAAAAAAAAAAGAGTCTCTGGAAGGAACCCAAGAGGTGTTTCTCATTTCCTCCTCTGACAACCACCCTCTGGTCTGTCTTTGTCGGTGTCCGCACAGGAAGTACCAGGTGGCCTACTGCTACACCATCATGGAGCGCAACAACCGCTCTCTCCTGCAGGTGGCCAAGACCCAGGCCAGCTCCTCCCAGGACAACGCCCTGGACTCCTTCTTCCCCTTTGACCCCTACTTGTTGCCAAGGTAACTGCCGACTGACCTCCCTGGCCGTGATCTGAGCGATCGTGTCCGACGTGTGTGATCTAGCTTTTTGAGTGTCATACGATAAAACGATCAAATATATTTTTATAAATGGGTTGGATTCTACCTTTGAAAGAGGTCCTGCTAGGATCAAAACTGAAGGCTGTCGAAGAATTTTTGAAATGTGCGATTTGGGTTGTTGAAGTCGGCAAGCAGTATATTCGAATTGTTGCAAACTGCTTACTGATTAAAAATGACCAAAATTCAAATCTGTAAAGAATAACATTTTCATCAAAAGTTAGAGGGCCCGAGGTTTCGATCCTAGCAGGACCTTTCTCAAAGGCTAGGATCAAAACCTCAGGCCCTCTAACTCTTGAGATTTATGTATGGCAGGTCATTATTGTCAGTGAGTAGATTGCAACAGTTTTTTTGTATTTACTTTGAGTAACAATTTTGAGACTTTGTCAATCTAATTTTGCATTTTTGATCTTTTATCATCCAGATCTGGCAAATTTGTGCAGTCACTGTACAGACCATGGGAAGGCTGCAAGCCCGAGGAAGACACTGCCAGTAAGGTGAGTGTACACAGTTAGCCGGGTATTAATGGGTTACCAGCTAACATTAATGCGACGTCCAGTGCTTTGTGACTGGTATACCGCTCTTTTTACTTTTACTTTTATTATTTTTTATTTTTTTCCTGGCTTGAAACATTTGTTTTCCGGTTATTTGCCTTGTTTTTTTTTCTAGCATGCAATGGTGGTAGTGACAGACTTTAATGAGGGTTTTCCCTTTGCCCAGTGGCTAGTAATCATTTTGCTCACTGGTTTGTCCAAATGGTTACTTGAAGAAGAAAAAACCAGGAAAGTTTGGCAGGATTTCAATCCAACAATGCCTACTTTCAAGTGCAGATATCTTGCTCATTTGACCACCAAGCTGATCCAGGTTGTGTGGTTGATGAATATTTGTACAGTGACAATCTTTCAGATGTATCCTAATTTGTGTTGGTGAAAATGTGTAATTTAATTGTTCCCCTCATTGCATCCGATGAGGTAATTGTCACTACAAAAGCTTATGCAGATAAGATTCGAAGGTTTACATGGTGGAAATACCAAATAGGAGGTTTGCGATGACACCATGCACATCATCTTGTGTGGCTCTGAAAAGAGCCGGTAACTCAATGTTTCTGGTAGTGTGTACTCTGCCCTTTGTCAGGAGACATCCGCTGACGACGGGAGTGGGAGTGTATCTTGACGACAGGCAGAGTACACACTACCCAAAACATTGAGTTACCGGCTCTTTTCAGAGCCATACTCCTTCTCTAAAGAAAAGCTTATGCACTTCCCAGCTGTTCATTCTGTAAATCAATTTTCCAAACAGCTTGCATAGTAGAATGGCCTGAGTCATACAATACTAAATGGTAGATGATTGAATTCTTCCATTGTGCTCGAATTTGGTTGGGATTTGCACCACCCACAAATCTCAGTTATGTGTACGGCACAGACAGTAACGGACAGAGAACCGCAGTCACGTGACCAACACTGCCCGTGTGTTGCCACAGCGATCTCTGTCAACATCTTACCATACTCATTTCAGACCTACTGGAAAGCACTGGCATTCAGTCATCGACAGAGCACTGTTATTCCTCTTTTCTCAGTACAAAATACAAACATTTTGCAATCTGAATACCATCTGTAATGACCCAAATTGCAGATCTCAAAAAAAAAATCAGAGGGCCTGATGTTTTCATCATAGCAGGACCTTGCTTGAAGGTACTTTGGACTTCTGAGACAGTTCCTGTTAGGATTGAAATGTCAGACCCCCCCCCTCCTCTTCAGTGGGTTGATGTACATTTGGCTGTTTTCTCGGCAGGGGGCGGAGGAGGAGGACGAGTTTGTGCAATACGAGGAGTGGGACAGGGACCTCCCCCTGGGGATTACACCGACCAGTGCCGCTTGCATCTCGCCCGGCTTCAGGAGCTGAACACGAGCGGAGTCCCAGTGGAGTAGTAACATTGACGAAAAGGGGACTGGAGAGGGAGACCACAGTCCATTCACTGTAAGAAGAGCCTGGAGTCATACTCACAGCACTGGTCTGGACTGTGTGCTGTTGTTCGTATGGCAGCATGGAATTTGGCACCACTCTTGACTGACAGGCGATGAAGACTCCCGACAGGCCAGCTGTGCGTGGACTGGAGGAGGGGGCATGGCATGACATTGAATGAGGCCGAGTTTTGGCTCAAATGGCGAGCGGACTGTAGTCAGCATTCCTTGCTGACTCTTGCTGATAGTTGAGACCGTTATGCTGCACAGGAGCTTGTGGTTTATTGGGTCCATAGCTTCATCATGTTCATTGAACTGTTTGGTCATATTGACCTGTTTGGTTGGATCAGTATATTGCATTGGACCTATTTTGAAGATGTTCTTCATGGTTCTGCATATCACATGCACTATTGCAACTCAGTATACTCAGCTGTTATGAGGTCTCAAACTTTTTCCTGTTTCTGCACATGTATATTTGCACAAGGATGTTCATAATAGTCCTTGAGGACCCTTCTCCAATGTCTGTCCTGGAGAGATTTTGACAAGCATTTTTATTCACTAACCAGTCACTCTGACTCCAGTTTGTTCATGTAAACCCACACAAAGTCACATAGGCACTGTACTTGCAGTATGTTGTTTCACAAAATATCTGTGTTTTCACAAAGTGACAAATTTAGCTTGAGGACAAGTTAACAAACTTTGTCCGTGAAGAAGTTGCTGATTTATACGTGTTGTGTAGAGTTACTACATCTTGCTCTATTGGCACCTCATCTGTTGCTGTATAATACTTAAAGTGTACATACATTATTTATTTGAGTTACATTTGTAGTTATGCACAAAATGGGCTAAAAGTGGACGTATGAAGAACAGTGATTCATAAAAGCAAATAATAGCACTTGAATGTGATTTAGGATTTGCCCGGGGTATTTTGTGTACTGATATTGGGAATCAAAAGATTTTAAATTAACATTCAAAAGCTACATGCACTACATGTATTCTTGTTTATCATGAATGTAATGAACTTTTGTACAGAATTTCAAAACAAACTATCAGTCGGTTATAATTGATTTTTTTTGCGGGATTTATCACCATCTAAAAAGTCATTATTTTACTGTTTTCAATGTTTCTTTTAATTGGTTCTTTGTGAATATTATTTTTATTTGTTGAAATAAACAGATCCGCAAGAGCATTAATGGTGTCCTCCTTCAGTTTCTCTTTGGGGTTTGTTGGTTGGAATTGCCACATTATAAAAAAATTATCTGCCAAAAGAGGTAACTGGCCTGGTGCTTCGATTAGTGACAGAATCTTTCCCAAATGCCAGAATGACAGTGATATTACTCAAAGATATCCTCAAGCAGTTCCTTTAAGCTATGGTTGAAGTTTTCTTTCAAAGAAATATGACCCCCCAAAAATGTATTGCAACAGCCATATCCAAATTTTTACAAACTACAGGTGATAATGTAGCAAAACACACTTCAAACACAAATAGAAAGCACTCTGAATATTTTGTGATCCGGCACAGCATAATGAGGAATAGCCCCACTTTGGAGATTTTTAGATTTTCTAATGATGTGAAAGAGTATACCATTAGCTTTCAAATGATATCAAATATAATATCCTCTAATACGGTATTTAAAATTTCCGAAAATGCAAAAAAAAAATTTTTTATTTGTAATCGAATTGTGAAGATACTTTAACTTCAGGCGTTGTTTACTCAAAAAGTGTTTGGTGGGATATTCCTCATGTCGTTGTGCCGGGTCACATTTAAGTCAAAGTTGGACTCGAAATTGTTTCTGTTTAATCAGCCCCGTGATGAGCTGTAAATAGGAAAACATAAATTTTTTTTGGCTGAGGCTTAATATTAGTATTACCATGGAGTTACTATTAAGGCTCAGGCTCCGGCTTTGTCTCTAGTTCTTTCAAGGCATGAAAACAGGAAGCCTGAGGCATCATTTCTAAATGCTATACATAACATGTACTGCCTTTTGAAAAAAAGAATTCCAACATTTGTTTGTAGGTTTTGGATATAAACAGAGACGAAGCCGGAGCCAGAGCCTAGAGAAGGCGGGTTTTGGAAAAAGGGGTTGCGGCAACTGACCGCCAGAGGGCTCACTTCATATTGACACATTTTAAACACACGTGTTTTAAACTCATTATCAGAACTACAGAAGTCCTTCTCAAAAGTGCTTAAAATGACGGATAACCCTCATATCCACCAGTCATGGTAAGTTTAACTGAATATTGGTATCCCCTGGTTGGCACTAGGAAGATGTGCTTTTTGTCTGCGTGAATTTAAAGTACTATAAATGATTAAAATGTTTATAGAGCATTGAGGAGAGAGTGAATGTACGACGAGGCGTGTTGCACGTGTAAATAATGTGTGTACATGTACGTACTGTATACTACTCAGTATTACTAGTATTACTAGTCTATAGTGTGTTGGACTCAAATTCTAAGCCCTGCACAGGTTTTGAATGTGCTCCAAACTTGCGCAACCTATCCTATCAGCTCGTCTAGGCGATGAGGATTTGCGCAAGGGGTTTAAATTGGTGCATGGCTAATTTCTACCCACCTTAGTTATGTAGTCCGAGCACTCCTACCGCCATAGTCCGAGTAACTTGGACCCTTACAAGTTACAATTCACAATTGCTTCTTTTTGTTGTTGCCTTAATTACTGTACTGGTCCAAGGGACTTAGCACTATAGGCTAGCATAGTCCCACTTACTGGGCCTGTAGGAGCTCCTCTGAAACGATTTGTGTGTTGATCTGTCGCACTAGCGTCCCACCGCGTCTAATATAGTATTTAAAACAGACATTCTCAACGTCTAGTACCCAGTCTTCGTGTAGTATGGTTTGTATGTGGGCTCATTGCTTAAGCGCATGATGAGATTTTACATCGTGTACACGGTGCACAAACATATTGCGTTTTGAACAGCTCGACATGTCCGATGCCGAAATAGGAGACATTTTGTCTGAATTGCAATCCAAAAATTAATCGTTAGCTGAAATACCACTTGTTCATCTTGACATGTGTAGAATCCAGCAGGTGCTGTTATTGAATCTTTTGACGCAATTTCCAGGCACTTTTAGGCCATCTGTTGAGAATGTCTGTTTTATATTCTAAAGACGTGGTGGGACGCTAGTGCGACAGATCAACACACAAATCGTTTCAGAGGAGCTCCTAGCGGCCCAGTAAGTGGGACTAAGGCTAGCAGGAAAACATGAGCAAAGGAGCAAATCATTTTTTTTCCCGACTCCATGACTACCCCTGACTGAAACCCCCCAGATTTTACACTGAAAATGGTTGCGGTAACAAACATGTAACCCTCGTCCTCCTGAAGGTCGGGAGACGTGAGGGTTACAGTTACCGCAACTACCCTGAAAACACCCTACTTAGTACTATTGCCTGACCCCCTCAAAATTAAAAGAAAAAGGCGATTATAAGGGACTAAAGGAGTAAGTCACTCAGACTACCCTATAACTACACTGTAGTATAACTATTTATAAGCACTTAGCAGTTACAGTTGCTATATTGATCTTGTTATATTCAAACCAACCAAGGAAAAACTGACTGGGAACATCTTGGACAAATTTGAAAATTGGCTGCTCCAAAGAAAACTTTGACTGGACCGGGACTTGAACCCGAGACCTCTACCGGGCTCTAGAATAACGCACCAGTGTTTTTTCATCTGAGCTACATGTATCCAGCCCTTAGAGTTAGATGGTGACCTGCCAAATAGTCAACTAGTCTTTGCAATTCAACAACCCTAACTCCCCACACTTTTTTTTTTGCTCATGGCCCAAATCCTGCAGGATCCTACAATCCTTCAGTGTTAAAAGCCCAATATGACCCAAATCCTACACAATCCTGCAATACTGTTGGCGGTGCACCACTGCCCGAATCCTGCAAAATCCTGCACTGAATTTTTGAAAGTAAATTTTTTTACTTTTGAAATTTTTGAAAAGACAAAAAACTTCTTTTGTTTTTCTGTGGCTAATAAATTACAATGACCCGAATCCTTCAAAATCCTATTTTGGTGTTTGTCCCATGGAGCCCCAATCCTACAAGATCATCCTCAAAACATCATGGCAGAACCGCCTTATGACCCCATTCCTGCAAATTCCCACAATGCATCAACTCTTAAGTACCCAAAATCCTACAATTTCCTGCAGTAGGAAACTAGGATTCTGTATGATTTGGGAGAAACAAGTACATGTACACATGGAATTTAAACCTGGCAGCTCGCGTCAGGGATTACACAAAGTGAATGCAGCTTTTTCAATTCAACTTTTTCAAGTCAAACAAGCCAAGGAAAAACTGACTTTTTGACCAAATTGAAAAATTGGCAGAGAAAACTTTGACTGGGACTTGAACCCAGGCCTTGAAATATAAACAGTTGTTGTATTTATATGGCTTTCCTACAAGTTTAGTTGAGTTGTCATCAGTGCTGGAATTGTAGGCAAAGGGAAATAGTCTATTTTCTCTTTTTAATTATTTTGTTTAAAAATTCATACACTGAAAACAGTACTGACTAACCAGATGCTTTTGCAGTTAATATTTATCTTTACCAGTTTACTGTTCCCTGTATTTTCCCTAATTTTCAAATTTAAAATTGTTATCTGTACTAGTAAGCTAGTAACTTGATATATGTGGTCTTCTATTTTCTAATCTGGTTTCTTGCTTTGTAAATAAATGTCAGTAAGTTTAGTGCAACCCTTGGTTGGGAATGAGGATGTCTGTATGTTTGCTGAAAAAGTGTGGCAGTAATTTCTGTTTTGATGGCAAAAAATGTGATCTGGGCTCTATGTCATAAAAGTTAGGAATATTTCTATCATGGAATTAGGAAGAGTAATTTTCCTCAGTGCAGAAAAAATCCTAACAATAGGAACATTCGTAACGTCCTAATTCATAAAACGATTCAGGAAGAATCCATTCCTATCTTTGGACTAAAATCGTTCCCAACTTAGGACGTGTAGGAAGACATACAGTATCTTTCTAAAATAAGCATTTCCTTTTGCAAATTGTTGCTGTTAGTTTTGAACATTAATTAAGGAATATTCCTGAACACTTTTAGATCAGCTGAAACGCTGGTGTCATACATGGATGCATGTTGTAATGTATTATGTTGTGTTGTATTCTTGTTGCAGGTCAAATCCAGCCGTGGCCATGTCACCAATAATGCGAACTCCTGTCCCTCTGATGAGTCTGCCTCGGAAGATCACCTTTGGCTACGGCGATTCAGGGCTATCCTTTATGCGATGTGACTGCCATTGGTGATGCCACTCTAATAAACAGTATCACCTGAAGAACCCCTTGGAAGAAATCACTGTAAGTACGAACTTTGTCTCTTTGTTTGAAACCTGCATATATCTGGCCACCTTTATAAAACAGCCTCTTGTCCGTATCGGCCACCTTTCAAAGTCCTGATCGACATTATACATGGGTGCAAGTTTTGATATTAAGGCCACTGTATTTGAACAATGCGTGTACATTTGTATTGAGATTAAAGGGCAACTTCAACAAAAATCAACATGGAAACCTTACGCAGGTTTGCTATTTAAGTCGTGAGAGTATTTGACGCAAGAGTGATAAAGCGCAGCATGATTATCGGAGTGACCCACCGGGCATGTGAGTGGGGCGACCGGCTATCATGACCGTCGTGCGCGGTGGCTTCGTGCCTTCGTGCTGGGCCATAGCCATGGGTTCAATACGATATAGCTCGCCCACCATGAACCACAACAGCAGGCCCTGTGCCGTCGTTCTTCATTACTACTATCGTATTCGTATGTGAGGGATATTCCTCGCCACCCTCTCTAGAGGAACTCAACATTTTAGTCTCTAAATGTACAGGTACACATGTAGAGCCAACTGACGCTAAAAATCCTTCGCACGGAGGCAAAATCGCAAACGAAATACATACAGCAGCACTGTTCACCGTAGGCTGGCGTGGATGTGTTATGATTTCTGTCCCACTGTGACGTCACAGGCACAGAAGTAAACACGGGAGTTGATCTCGTGCGTTTCAGGAATCGGGCTGACTTAGGGTTGAAAGAAAATGTCTCTTATTTCTCCCGCTGTCATTTTCGGCCCATAATTCCATTCTGTTTTGGTTTGCTGTTGACCAATCTATCCATAGTATACATGTACATTTACTTAATCTCATTTTTTTTTCAAAACGTTGAAGTTGCTCTTTAAACTTTCACATTCCGGCCAACGAAGAAATAAAGGGTTTTAGTCATTTATTAACTTCATCTTACTGACCATGGGTAAAACATAACCTAACATTGGGGAATGAAATGTACAACTACATGTTTGTTAAAAGGAGAAAATAAATTCATGTAGGGCTATGATGAAACGTGTGTGTTGTGATCACCCCTTTATTCTCTCATTGAACTTATTAAATCGATTTGTGCACTGTTTATATTTATACACATGTACACATGTAGAAACATGCACGAACACATGTCCATACATGTATATGTTTATGTTGAAACCTTTATCAAGAGGCCACCTCTCCATTGTGGCCACTTTCTCTGGTCCCGTGGGTGGCCGCTATGCAAATTTGACTGTAGTTGACTGTACGTTGACTAAAAGAAGGAAGTTTGCATGCCAACAATGAAAGATGAATTCGGAACAATATGCTAAAGCATTTTAAATGGTTAGTTATTGGACTTTGTTGTATCTTTTTTCTGTTTTAGATGATCATGTGAAGACGCCAACTGAGGAGATTTCACCATTCCAGCCAGTGATGTTGCCTGTCCATCGCAAACGAAGATGTCATAAAGTAATTATATTTGCTAGATTCGGGTGATTTTTTTTTACAGCAGCTGAAACAGTTTTGCAAGAAATCCTTTTCATAAAATCCTGACGACCTGTCCACCAAAGAACATTTCCCAAATGTTTAGAATTTCACAATTGTTGTCTAAATGTCTCCTTATTTTCCTTGGAACAATCCAGTTTTTCTTTGGTACTGAATTAAATTCTAATATTTTCAATCGGTCTTCAACTCATACTGGTGATGTAGATGATATACAGTTGTTTGGGGAGGGATCAGTCTAAAATCTGAAAAGAAATCTTTCACTTTCAACAAGAAGGATGCATGTTGTAACATGTATTGTGTTATATTCTCATTACAGGTCTAATCCAGTCTAGGCATTGTCACTCTATGGTGTGAACTCCTGTCCCTCTGATTTTGCTGCAAAACATCACCTTTGCCATCGACAACTCGGGACTACCTGTCATGCGATGTGACTGCCATCTGCGATGCCCCACATATCCCTTGAAGAAACCGAAGAAGTAAGTATCAACATCAGGTTCTTTCAATATTTGGAGTTTTGATTTAGAAGACATTGTTTCAGGCAGACCGACACATTGCTTTTTGAAAGAGAGATTTGCATGCCGACAATAAAGATGTATTCTGAATAATATGCTGAAGCATTTTGAATTGTTAGTTATTGGGACTTTGTTGTAACTTTTTTCTATGATAGATGATCTCGTCAAGACGTTCGGCACAGGAGATGTCACCATTCCAGCCAGTGATGTTGCCTGTTCATCGCAAACAAAGACGTGATAAAGTAATTATTTTTGCTAGATTTGGGGAAATCTTGTACAGTAGCTGAAATGTAACATTTTGGCAAGAAATCTTTTTTTATGAAATCCTCTTCACCTGTCCACCAAAGAAAATTTCCCAAATTTTTAGTATTTCACAATGATTCTCTAAATGTCTCCTTATTTTCCTTGGAAGGATCCAGTTTTTCCTTGGTGCTGAATTCAATTCTAATCAAAAATTCTCCTCAACTCGTGCTGGTGATGAAGATAAGATCATATGCAGTTATTTCGGGGAGGGATCAGTCTAGGATCTGAAAAGAAATCTTAATTTTTTTTTGAATTCACTTTCAACAAACATACGTTTTTTTTCTAAGATTATATTTATTTATTACTTATTATTGATGTGCTTATTAAGTCTGGGATGGATTCATTTGGTTAAGTGAGGTTCAGCATGACATTTTTACACATAGTATGAGCTAGTTCACCATCGATGCATTTTTGTTCCTGATGTATAGTATCATTTTCCCCTGGGTGGGGGAATAGCTTAATGAAACAACATTCATATTTTCCTCAAGGTGGGGATGTCTGTGTCATTGCTCATTTCATTTCTAGCCCCTTAGTTGGGAACTTGGGATGTCTGGATCGTTGATCATTTCATTTCTTTCCCCTTGGTGGGGATGTCTGCATCCTTGCTCATGCCATTTCGTTCCCTTGGTGGGGATGTCTGCATCCTTGCTCATGCCATTTCGTTCCCTTGGTGGGGATGTCTGCAACCTTGCTCATGCCATTTTGTTCCCTTGGTGGGGATGTCTGCATCCTTGCTCATGCCATTTCGTTCCCTTGGTGGGGATGTCTGCATCCTTGCTCATGTCATTTTGTTCCCTTGGTGGGGATGTCTGCATCCTTGCTCATGCCATTTTGTTCCCTTGGTGGGGATGTCTGCATCCTTGCTCATGCCATTTTGTTCCCTTGGTGGGGATGTCTGCATCCTTGCTCATGCCATTTTGTTCCCTTGGTGGGGATGTCTGCATCCTTGGTCATGCCATTTCATTCCCTTGGTGGGGATGTTTGCATCCTTGCTCATGCCATTTCGTTCCCTTGGTGGGGATGTCTGCATCCTTGCTCATGCCATTACGTTCCCTTGGTGGGGATGTCTGCATCCTTGCTCATGCCATTTTGTTCCCTTGGTGGGGATGTCTGCATCCTTGCTCATGCCATTTTGTTCCCTTGGTGGGGATGTCTGCATCCTTGCTCATGCCATTTTGTTCCCTTGGTGGGGATGTTTGCATCCTTGCTCATGCCATTTCGTTCCCTTGGTGGGGATGTCTGCAACCTTGCTCATGTCACTTTGTTCCCTTGGTGGGGATGTCTGCATCCTTGCTCATGCCATTACGTTCCCTTGGTGGGGATGTCTGCAACCTTGCTCATGCCATTTCGTTCCCTTGGTGGGGATGTCTGCATCCTTGCTCATGCCATTTTGTTCCCTTGGTGGGGATGTCTGCATCCTTGCTCATGCCATTTTGTTCCCTTGGTGGGGATGTCTGCATCCTTGCTCATGCCATTTCGTTCCCTTGGTGGGGATGTCTGCATCCTTGCTCATGTCATTTCTTTCTCCTTGGTGGGGATGTCTGCATCCTTGCTCATGCCATTTTGTTCCCTTGGTGGGGATGTTTGCATCCTTGCTCATGCCATTTCATTCCCTTGGTGGGGATGTCTGCATCCTTGCTCATGCCATTTCGTTCCCTTGGTGGGGATGTCTGCATCCTTGCTCATGCCATTTCGTTCCCTTGGTGGGGATGTCTGCATCCTTGCTCATGCCATTTCGTTCCCTTGGTGGGGATGTCTGCATCCTTGCTCATGTCATTTCTTTCTCCTTGGTGGGGATGTCTGCATCCTTGCTCATGCCATTTCGTTCCCTTGGTGGGGATGTCTGCATCCTTGCTCATGCCATTTTGTTCCCTTGGTGGGGATGTCTGCATCCTTGCTCATGCCATTTCGTTCCCTTGGTGGGGATGTCTGCATCCTTGCTCATGTCATTTCGTTCCCTTGGTGGGGATGTCTGCATCCTTGCTCATGCCATTACGTTCCCTTGGTGGGGATGTCTGCATCCTTGCTCATGCCATTTTGTTCCCTTGGTGGGGATGTCTGCATCCTTGCTCATGCCATTTTGTTCCCTTGGTGGGGATGTCTGCATCCTTGCTCATGCCATTTTGTTCCCTTGGTGGGGATGTCTGCATCCTTGCTCATGCCATTTCGTTCCCTTGGTGGGGATGTCTGCATCCTTGCTCATGCCATTTCGTTCCCTTGGTGGGGATGTCTGCATCCTTGCTCATGCCATTTTGTTCCCTTGGTGGGGATGTCTGCATCCTTGCTCATGCCATTTCGTTCCCTTGGTGGGGATGTCTGCATCCTTGCTCATGCCATTTCGTTCCCTTGGTGGGGATGTCTGCATCCTTGCTCATGCCATTTCGTTCCCTTGGTGGGGATGTATGCATCCTTGCTCATGTCATTTTGTTCCCTTGGTGGGGATGTCTGCATCCTTGCTCATGCCATTTCGTTCCCTTGGTGGGGATGTCTGCATCCTTGCTCATGCCATTACGTTCCCTTGGTGGGGATGTCTGCATCCTTGCTCATGCCATTTTGTTCCCTTGGTGGGGATGTCTGCATCCTTGCTCATGCCATTTCGTTCCCTTGGTGGGGATGTCTGCATCCTTGCTCATGCCATTTCGTTCCCTTGGTGGGGATGTATGCATCCTTGCTCATGTCATTTTGTTCCCTTGGTGGGGATGTCTGCATCCTTGCTCATGCCATTTCGTTCCCTTGGTGGGGATGTCTGCATCCTTGCTCATGCCATTACGTTCCCTTGGTGGGGATGTCTGCATCCTTGCTCATGCCATTTTGTTCCCTTGGTGGGGATGTCTGCATCCTTGCTCATGCCATTTTGTTCCCTTGGTGGGGATGTCTGCATCCTTGCTCATGCCATTTTGTTCCCTTGGTGGGGATGTTTGCATCCTTGCTCATGCCATTTCGTTCCCTTGGTGGGGATGTCTGCAACCTTGCTCATGTCACTTTGTTCCCTTGGTGGGGATGTCTGCATCCTTGCTCATGCCATTACGTTCCCTTGGTGGGGATGTCTGCATCCTTGCTCATGCCATTTCGTTCCCTTGGTGGGGATGTCTGCATCCTTGCTCATGCCATTTCATTCCCTTGGTGGGGATGTCTGCATCCTTGCTCATGCCATTTTGTTCCCTTGGTGGGGATGTCTGCATCCTTGCTCATGCCATTTCGTTCCCTTGGTGGGGATGTCTGCATCCTTGCTCATGCCATTTTGTTCCCTTGGTGGGGATGTCTGCATCCTTGCTCATGCCATTTCGTTCCCTTGGTGGGGATGTCTGCATCCTTGCTCATGCCATTTCGTTCCCTTGGTGGGGATGTCTGCATCCTTGCTCATGCCATTTTGTTCCCTTGGTGGGGATGTCTGCATCCTTGCTCATGCCATTTTGTTCCCTTGGTGGGGATGTCTGCATCCTTGCTCATGTCATTTCGTTCCCTTGGTGGGGATGTCTGCATCCTTGCTCATGCCATTTTGTTCCCTTGGTGGGGATGTCTGCATCCTTGCTCATTTCATTTCTTTCCCCTTGGTGGGGATGTCTGCATCCTTGCTCATGCCATTTCGTTCCCTTGGTGGGGATGTCTGCATCCTTGCTCATGCCATTTCGTTCCCTTGGTGGGGATGTCTGCATCCTTGCTCATGTCATTTTGTTCCCTTGGTGGGGATGTCTGCATCCTTGCTCATGCCATTTCGTTCCCTTGGTGGGGATGTCTGCATCCTTGCTCATGCCATTTCGTTCCCTTGGTGGGGATGTCTGCATCCTTGCTCATGCCATTTTGTTCCCTTGGTGGGGATGTCTGCATCCTTGCTCATGCCATTTCGTTCCCTTGGTGGGGATGTCTGCATCCTTGCTCATGCCATTTTGTTCCCTTGGTGGGGATGTCTGCATCCTTGCTCATGCCATTTTGTTCCCTTGGTGGGGATGTCTGCATCCTTGCTCATGCCATTTCGTTCCCTTGGTGGGGATGTCTGCATCCTTGATCGTGAGTCACCTTCATATACATGTACATACAAAATGTTGCATTGTCAGAAGTTGCTTCTTAAATTCATTTTGCCCAAGTGAATCCTTCCAAGTCATTTGTTATTTTATGTTTTCATTTCTTAAGTAATGAGTCAGGATAACAACTCATATGAAACCCTTTTTCATCTTGAGAAATGTGCCTTTTTCACCAAAATATATGAAATGAATGTTGAAAGATTATTTTCGAAAATTTTGAAGGTTTAGTAGACACAATGAAATATGAACATGTCAAATTGAGTGAACGTTTTCAATTTTTCATCACATTTCCTAAACAATCTCCCCTGGGTGGGGATGCCTGGGTTTTTTTTTTATTACAGTTTGGCAGTTTTGTTGTCTTGTTTAATTCATATTCTGGTTTGGTTTCTTTTATCAACATCTACAGAAGTTGGTAAAGTTTGTATGAGTGCTTATCCTGAATCATTTAAAATGGGGGGGGGGGTCGTAATAATTATAGAAAGAAAATTTGGTCTGGAAAATGTGAATTTTTAAAATTAACTTTTTATTTTATTTGTCGGAGTAGAAGGGGGACTTAATAATTGACTGTACCAAAATTCAGACTTTCCTTTGGAAATCAATTATTCCCCTGCCGCTGTACATGTAATTCAGTAGGGAGCCTATGATTTTCCATTTTCATTCACTTTCACATGAAACTCACCCTTTCTAATTCAGTCATTCATCATTTCATGCATTTTTTTTGCTTCTGTGTTTAGACCATGTGTTCTGGCCAATTTGATAAAGATAAATGGGCAAAGACTATACTTTCAAATTCAAATACTGACAAAATTAAATTTGGCTCTGGCAAGGTTGGGTTTTTCACCTAAATTCATTTAGGCCTACTATATGAAAGCTGAAAAATCAAAGAAATGCTTTTTAACCAACAAATCTAAATAGTTTGAGTTGATTTTTTATGCAATTTGCACTGAACTCAAAACAGAGAACTAAGGAATTTTTAAGTGTCAAAAATGTAAATTTCATTTGCATTGAAATTGGGAAATCATTGGCTCTTGTACATGTACATGTGGTAGATGGATCCTCGATACTTCTGTTTTTTACCATTTCACTGCTTCGACATTGATGATTTTTTATCTGATGCTTAACATCCCCTGAGTTGGGAGATATACTGTAGCTTAGTGATACACGACATTCACTTTCCCCTTTGAAGGGATGTCTGCATATTTGCTCGTGCCATTTCTTTCCCCTTGATGAGGGTGTCTGCATCGTTCATGTCATCTCTTTCGCCTGGGTGGGGATGTCTTCATCTTTGCTCATAACATTTCTCTCCCCTAGATGGGGCTATCTGCATCTTTGCTCAAATGTTCATGTCATTTCTTCCCCCTGGGTGGGGACGTTTGTATCTTTGCTCATGGCATTTCTTTCCCCTGGTTGGGGATGTTTGTATCTTTGCTCATGGCATTTCTTTCCCCATAGAGGGGATGTCTGTATCTTTGCTAATGCCATTTCTTCCCCCTGGGTGGGGATGTCTATCTTTGCTCATGCCATTTCTTCCCCCTGGGTGGGGATGTCTATCTTTGCTCATGCCATTTCTTCCCCCTGGGTGGGGATGTCTATCTTTGCTCATGTCATTTCTGTCCCCTGGGTGGGGATGTCTATCTTTGCTAATGCCATTTCTTCCCCCTGGGTGGGGATGTCTATCTTTGCTCATGTCATTTCTATCCCCTGGGTGGGGATGTCTATCTTTGCTCATGTCATTTCTGTCCCCTGGGTGGGGATGTCTATCTTTGCTAATGCCATTTCTTCCCCCTGGGTGGGGATGTCTATCTTTGCTCAAGTCATTTCTATCCCCTGGGTGGGGATGTCTATCTTTGCTCATGTCATTTCTGTCCCCTGGGTGGGGATGTCAGTGACTTTTAAAATCATTCATTTTGCCGGAGCAGTTTGTTTTTATGTATATATTGTATTTGCTTATATTTATATTGTATCTAAAACTGCCAACTGTATAAAATTGAATCTGAAGATATGCACAGTAGTGCAAAATGCGAGTGCCGGTCGGTGCGCCCTCTACTGTCTGGGATGCAAAGCGACCTAATGGCCCGGGTGCATTGGTCGGTATGCCTCATGTTCAGTGACATTGGGCTGCTGTTGCTGCTGGTGCCCTAATCTGCTGCTGCTCTGCCTCACATGATTTGACAAGCTCATTCCAAAATTCCACCCCAAAATTCCCATAGGAAAGAAAGGACTTTGCTGTTGTACACTTAGATTTTGATTTGCCTGTGTGCTTGGGTCGGACTGAGGACCCTTTTTTGCCCTTTTTTCGATCATTTTGTTATCCTAAGTTGGTACCCGTCATGCTTTGTTCCTGTGTAATCAGGACGCTGTTCAGACCGGTCTCCACGACCACCTTTTCTTACAGGACATCTGCTTCTGATCTGAGGGGGCTCTTGAACCTGATGGATGATGGTGACCTCTGTCTAGTTGATGATATGATGATTGGAGAAATGATATTTTGACATGTATTTTTTTCACTCATTGATTTCAATTGCATACTTGAAAAAACCCACATATTCCTCAACTCAGGAGATATCAAAGACGACATTGGGTTGTGTAGTTTCTAACTTAGTCTAAACTAAACTTAATTCGTTGAGCAGTTGGTAACCAAGCTCCTAGTAACTTTAAAAGAATGTAGGAAAAATTAGCCTATTAGTCATTTTCTTTTATACGTTATCTTTTAAAAATGTAGTAACCATATCAAATCACATGTCTTATTCTTCAATCTAAAATGCATGATTGGCTAGGTACTGTGACCATTATTATTCTGAAATTTTATTCTAACTATAATGCCCAAATTATGCTTAGGGAAGGCAAATCTTTGTAGATCTTTACAAAGGAAAGGACATTGACTAGGAGTTTCTTACCTGTTAGATAAGAATTTGTTTTAAAGTTAAGGCACCAGTCGTAGCATAACATTTAGAAAATAAATCTTCAATATTTAAACAGTTACAGTTCTGTAAAATTTAGATTTACTTTTATTTATGTTGGAAACCAGACTTTGAGGATTCAAATCAAATTTTACAAATAGGTCAGACAGGGCAAACATTTATGAGAACTTTTGGCCGTAGTTACTATCAGAAAGCATTAGGCCAGGTGTTTTAGGCACTGACAGGATACTAATTAAATGTAAAGTAAGTTATTCTTTTGAAATACCAATTTCCATTTAACTTATTAAGGATACTAACCTTTGCAATTAATGAATATAATCTAATGACGTCAGGTAATTGACTGTAGGTAGATCATAGAAATGTCAGATTAATTTATTTGAGCAATGTCTAGATTTGATTTTAAGATTGGAGGCTACTAGGGCATTTTTTCTTTTAATTCGTTTAAATCACCTTTCTTCTAAAATAATTATATACACTAGGTGTAGGTCTTTTTTAGACTGTACTTAAGCAGCTCGTAGTCATTAGATAATTCCATTTCTACTGTATCAAACCATGACAATGCTCAGTTGTAGGATGAAGCAATAATGCATTAGCTTACATTAGCAGATCAAGGATCACAATGCAAGCACTTTTCCAATAATTAGGAATTAGAAAGTTTGGTTGGTTGAGGTCAGAGTTACAATTCAGGATCGTACGGTACCTATGATTTATTTCAAATGCATTCCTTCATCCAGGAAGCATCGTTCGATAGTGGAAATGATTCACTTTGATACCAATTTAATTACAAAAACATCTAAGATCTTTCCCATAGGTTTTGGCACCATTAATGAAATTCCCCAATCTCAAAACATGTTTCTATTGCTTTCAGACAATTCAAAACTTAACTTGAAACAAAATTCCACTTGACCAAAGACTTGTTTGAAATTCAAAATTTGAAATTCTCACATTACTGTGTTTGGCAAATGTTGAAATAGTAAAGTATTCACCATGAATTTTTTCCGCAATCTGTAATTTTGAATCATTTATATATTTTAAGTTATTCAAAGAGTAGGTGGTAATTCTTTTAATAGTGTCTTGCTATTTAAGGTTTTTCTGTTTAGTTTATTAATTAGTATTAATTATTATTAGGTTAATGTTAGGAGTAGTTTTATTCTACATGTACATGAACCCAATGTCGTCTACAATATCTCCTGGTGATCGGCAAATATTCTGAATTTTCTCTATTTCTTTTTCAAAGGACCCAAAGTAATAAACAAAAACAATGAAATAAAACATTAGCATCTTGCTAAATACCATGAAAACTCATGGATTTTGTTTTGGCCGTTTTAATTTTTTTTAGAAATAAATTGAATCAAATATTTCTCTCGTTAGACATGTTGGAATATTGTTTCTCCAATCAGCAAATCATCATCTAGACAGAAGTTGTCTTCATTTTGAGGGTCAAGGACTCAATTAGTGATGCTGTGGAAAAGTCCAAATGAATCGGCATTTTCTTTTTTCTTTCTTTTTTTTACACCAAAATTCACCTCCAAAAGTCTGAACATAGTGGCCTGGTTGCCCGAACAGGGAGTGACGTCCCGCCCACCCATACAGAAGTATCTCTATCTAAGTGTACAGCAGTGAAACCTTTCTGACCTTTGTTCAGGCCTTTGTCATTCCCAACAATGCGTGGCTTTCTGCCTCGCATTGCTAATGAGCTTGTTGAAATATGTGTTGCAGAGCACTGGTGGAGAGGGGTGCCAGTAGCACAGTAGTCTGGTGCCGCTGGACTTGGGGCATACTGGCCAATGTACTCGGGCCATTAGGTCGCTAAGCATTCCAGACAGTAGAGGGCGCACCGACTGGCACTCGCATTTTGTATTAAATTTTTTTTAAATAAAAAAAAATTCACAGAACAGAGTGATCTCCTTTCACGTTTTTATTTGTCAAAACTTGAAATCTCCCCCCCCTTACAATTTTAACAATGTGGTTTACTAAGGATACGCATACATGGTTTAAGGGGCTACATTGCAAACAGCCTCCCTGAAAGTTACAGCCAAAAGCAAGAGGGCGCTCATCATTTGGCATTTAGCCAATATGAAGAGCGCCCTCTCTTTTATGGCCATCTTTCATGGAGGCTTATTGAAATGGTCCAACAATCTAACCTTCAGGAAAATTTGCATATGACCTTCATGCATAGCAAATAGATGCAGCACAAAGGTCACATGTAAATAGTCTTCAGGTTGTATTAGCAGAACACATTTCAATATGCAATGTAGCCTCTTCCCAAAGATATCATTTCAATCATTGTGCTTGACCATTAACTATTTTTTTTGCAGCCGAGCAGCGCAAGTTTTGGACCTTAACTTTTTATCTTCCTTATATTTCAGCCCAAATGCAGAACAGTTTTTGGCGCCTAGAATTTGTACCCCGCAGTAGATGCTCCAAGAAATGGTGTAAAATCTGAATATCAAGCCCTTTTGACATTTTATATTGCATTTTTATTTGCCAACAGATAAGTGATTGAGGCAGCGCAGCAAGAAAAGACGCAATCAGAATTGGAAATGAAATCGCCGGCACGATTTGGAAAAGGTCAGCACAAAGAATGAAATGAAACCTTTGAAACCAGTAGTAACCTGCCACCGTAAACAAGTTGGAGTAAATTTTAGATTTGCGCGCAACTTTTTGACTTTGATGGAATTTAGTGAAAGAACAGAAAAATGCCGCACATAGAAAAAGCTTCAACAAATTTGGACCATGTTTTGTCATAAATAGAAAATCAACCTGAAGCCAGGACCATTTCTTGCAACTGAATAATTATGCCAAATATTGCTGCATATCATTACATTGTCGCGCTTTCTTAAGTTAACTAGACACAAAATAAACCCAGGAGGGTGGAAATGACATGCTGATTTGAATGCAATTACATCAGACCAGCGCTTTGTGAATGGAATAAATTAGACGTTTTGCAAATTTGGGGTGCGCTTTTCAAAATATGTTTGTTTTTGGAGCAATTATAACGCAAGTAACATCCAACTTGGTTGACGGTAGCAGGTTACGCGTATCCATAGTTAACCACTCATGCATGGTATGGTGGAAGTATGCCAGCTAATATCTTGATTCGCATTATTCGCATTTAGGACATTTGTTTCAAAGAAAGCAATTTAGCCAAGAATAAACATTTTCAATTTGATTTCTTGCTGCAACAATTCTGTGCTGCGTGTAACTTGGGAAAAATTCAAAACTTAGCAGAGTAAAAATTGTCCAAACTGCTATGCAAATCCATGAATTATTTCAGCCAAAAAGTGATTCAAACTGTTTTTGAAAAACGACTTGAAATGTACACGTCCCGAGGACTAAATGATTTTGATTTTAGCAGTCTTTCCCCAAGGGAAAGAAATTCTTCCAAAAATAACTGATCACAATTACAAGTATGAGCACTATTTCTCAATGCATTGTGAATTTAGAAAAATCTCATTGGATTATGCTAAGGAAATTAGACAGCGCGCTTTATTGATCATTCAGTGAAAGAAGAATCAATGATATAGACTGGCATACTTGAACCATCCATGTTACAGTTACATTTACATTTACTTAATTCCTCGCCCAAAAAGACTGGTATCTGGGGTGATTAAATTTTGTTTTTGAAAATGCCAAAGTACATTTTGTGTTTATTATCGCCACTCAACCCCCAGGGGTTGCATAAAATTCTTTCAACATGCGATTGCAAAATTCAATTTTTTTTAGGCCCATTTGGACAACAGAAACATTTTTGTGGCGCATTCAACCACCAGGGGTTGCATCAAATTGCATCATTATTTGATTTGAGAACTCTGAATTTGAAAGGCCCATTTGGACATAAATCTTTTGGAAGAGTTTGTAAAAAGTATTACAATGCAATGAGGAATTTATAACTGAATTCAACCCCCAAGGGTTGCATAAACTTGCGTCAACGTGATTGCAGAATTCAAAATTTGTAAGGCCCATTTGGAGTCTTTTTTACAGTAGTTTGCAGCGCTCAGAAATTTCTGCCAGACTGATGACCAGATACCAATGGTTTTGGGGAGGGTCTAAAGTGAAGAACACATCCAATGAGTGCACACGGCACTCTCTTTTAATTATTGCAGCTTACAATGGATCCAGTTAATTCTCATATAAATAATAGTTCATAGTTTGGGTGAAATGTTCATTGATGACAGACATGTCTAATTTGGGATATTCTGAAAATCTAATGGATTTGTTGTCCTTGTTTCTTGTTTCAGATCATGGGGGTCATTGTCCAGGGCTTGTGCTAAGCCCATCAGGCATTAAGATGAATGGCATCGGCAGCTTTGTAACATCAGAGGTAGCTTGGCTGGACTCAAAGCTCTCCCAGGGACATCTGGACATCAGAACTGGATCCAGTCGCTGAATGCATGACAGATTTGATGGAGACCTCTTCGTTGTCTTGGCGTTCCACTCATCAGCTGGGTTGAGGTCGCTCGATGGTCATCCAACAGTTCGGTCTCATTGTGTGATGCACAGAAACACAAAAGTACAAAGCAAAAAACAAGAAAGAAATGTTATACGTGATTATATTCATTTAAATCATGGTCGAGCACAGGTTATGACAGACACACCATGCCTTTCCATTAGTTATGATATATTTGAGCTTTTTGAATTCTTTTTCGAACTGGGAATGCAAATCGGTACGTGCTCTTTTTGTGTCTGCGTTACTAAACATGATGGTACCCAGACGGAGACGTGTAACATACCAAAACGAATGACATCGGCAGTTTGGTAACATCAGAGGTAGTTTGGCTGGACTCGAATCTCTCCCAGGGACATCTGGACAGCCGCTGAATTCATGGCAGAGAGATTTAAGGGAGACCCCTTTGTTGTCTTGGTGTTCCATTCTTCAGCTGGGTAGAGGGTCACACGATGCTCATCCGAAAGCTTGTCTCATTCTATGATACACAGAAACACACACACACATAAGATAGTTTTTACTTTTGCTTTTTTTAACCCATGGTCTATAACAGGTTTTGAGGCATGCACCCTGCTTTGACGATGTCATAATTATACCATGCTTTTTTTTCTCTTTTTTAAAAATAATTGGAGGTTTTTCAATTATTTTTTTTAAACTTGATTTTCAAATCAGTATGTGTTTTTGTGTCTGCGTTACTAAACATGCTACCCGGACGTGTAACATACAAATCAAAATTGTTCATGGAACCCGTAAAATAAAATGTTCATGACCGGGATTCATGTGCATGGTGATTTTTGAATGTTAATTCTTGAAAATATGGGGTTAAGACCACCTAAGCATGGACAAAACCCACAAATGTATGTTGCTGCACTGAACATTTAATGCGGAAAAGCAAGCTAGGAAACATTTCAGGGAGACTTTTTTCCCCTAGAATAGTCTCACAGAACGTTTGCCAGAAATCCCTTCCAAAATTCTATAAGGTGGGAAAAAACTCCCAGATTCATTCCTAGAAATTTGTTATGACAAATGATTCCAGCCTGAGAATATATTTAGACAAAATCACACGCGGCATGATTAAATTATGTTGGCCCAAACCTAAACACTTTTTTTTACATATACTCCATGTTAACTTAACACAATTTGAAAAATAATTATCTTTTTTTAAACTAAAAAAAATAATAATAATTGAAAAGGACAGGACAAATCCACACACCTCATTGAAAGTATTTTTGGGGTCCATTAAGCATTCGTTCTTCAGTAAGGGAAGATTTCCTGAATGTTGTCAGTTTCTGGACACTTGTGGTGTCGACCGTAAATTGCGGTGATCTTCCCTGGGGTAGAAACATGTCCAGTCGGCACCAGAGTCAGCAACCAAAGAAAGGCGTGGTGTACGGGTTTCCTAGCCTTCATGAAGGGCCTATTGAAAACGGCCTGGTACCCTGTGTCCTTGCAATGTAAAACGCTGAAGTATGGTGTGCGGTAGATGTACGGTGGATCTTGTGTGCCCTTAACAGTAGCTGATTTAATTTTGATTAATAATTGAAAGACGTACTCAATATTCATATTCAAGCATTTTAAATTTATAAATTTATTGTAGCCATTTTAATTCCCGAACGAAAGCGTGAAGGGTAAAGCCATATATTATATTCATGATTTTATTAATATTTATATGAGTATAATTTAAAAATTTCATAAAAATATATTTTTACACTTAAAATGATTATTAAAAATGTATTTTGTACTTTGATGATTAAAATAAAGCACCCTTTCCCCAATGATAAACCCTATTAGTCAGTATTTCTTATTTGAGATAATTTAAGCATGAAATTAAAAATAATAAACACTTTAAAAAAATATATTAATAAAGTCATTCAAATAAAGGTCAAAGGTCAATAGGGCGCCCTCAATCGTTTTATGGGACAACTTTAAGCAATTTCTAGAAAACTGGACTATAGACCGTTAGCTGAGTATAGCGCCCTCTATTGAGTAATGGTAGAAATTTCCAAAGTTTCAATTCATTTGAGGGAAAAACTTACGAAAAACAGTAGAGGGCGCTGTTTATTTTTTTATTTATTCTTTCATTAAGTTGTGTATAGCGCCCTCTATTGGTAAAATGGTGAAAGTTTTGGAACATTTCTGGATTGAAAGTTACAAACCTTTCACAATTTTACCAATAGAGGGCGCTATACACAATTTTCTCTAAGAGTTCCAGTGGTGTAATTAAACACGTGAGGGCGCTGTTTATTTTTAATCTCAATCACATTTGGTAAGAAGGGCGCCCTCACGTGTTTAATTACAACACTGGAACTCTAAGAGTAAGTTGTGTATTGCGCCCTCTATTGGTAAAATTGTGAAAGGTTTGGAACTTTCAATCCAGAAATTTTCCAAAACTTTCACATTTTCACCAATAGAGGGCGCTATGCACAATTTAATAAATAATAAAAAATAAACAGCGCCCTCACGTGTTAAATTACACCACTGGAACTCTAAGAGTAAGCTGTGTATAGCGCCCTCTATTGGTAAAATTGTGAAAGGTTTGGAACTTTCAATCCAGAAAATGTTCAAAAACTTTCACCATTTCACCAATAGAGGGCGCTATACACAATGTTTATTTTTTATTATTTATTAAATAATAAAAAATAAACAGCGCCCTCTACTGTTTTTCTTAAGTTTTTCCCTCAAATGGTTTGAACCTTTAGAAATTTCTACAATTACTCAATAGAGGGCGCTATACTCAGCTAACGGTCTATCGTCCAGTTTTCTAAAAATAGCTTAAAGTTGTCCCATCAAACGCTTGAGGGCGCTCTATTGACCTCTGACCTTTATTTAAATGACTTTATCAATATAATATTTTTTTAAAAAGTTTTTATTATTTTTAATTTCATGCTTATATTATTTCAAATAAGAAATACTGATTAATAGGGTTTATCTTTGGGGGAAAGGTGCTTTATTTCAATCATCAAAGTACAAAATACATTTTAATAATCGTTTAAAGTGTAAAAATATCATATTTTTATGAAATATTTAAAGTTATACTCATTTAAATATTATTAAAATCATGAATATAATATATGGCTTTACACTTCAAGCTGAATATTCGGTGCTTTCGTTTGGAAATTAAAATGGCAACAATAAAATTATCAATTTAAAATGCTTGAAATAAATAATTATTAAGTACGTCTTTCAATTATTAATCAAATTAAATAGCTACTGTTAAGGGCACAGAAGATCTACCGTACATCTACCGCACACCATACATCAGCGTTTTACATTGCAAGGACGCAGGGTACCAGGCCGTTTTCAATAGGCCCTTCATGAAGGCTAGGAAACCCGTACACCACGCCTTTCTTTGGCTGCTGACTCTGGTGCCGACTGGACGTGATTCTACCCAAGGGAAGATCACCGCAATTTACGGTCGATACCACAGTGTCCAGAAACTGACGACATTCAGGAAATCTTCCCTCACTGAAGAACGAATGCTTAATGGACCCCAAAAATACTTACAATGAGGTGTGTGGATTTGTCCTGTCCTTTTCTATTAATTTTGGGTTTTTTACTTTAAAAAAGAAGATTATTTTTCAAATTGTTTTAAGTTAACATACAGTAAATCTAAAAAAAAAAAGGGTTTAGGTTTGGGCCAACATAATTTTAATCATGCCGTGTGTGATTTTGTCTAAATATATTCTCAGGCAGGCATTTGTCATAACCAATTTCTAGGAGTGAATCTGGGAGGTTTTTCCCACCTTTTGGAATTTTAGAAGGGATTTTTGGCAAAAGTTCTGCGAGACTATTCTAGGGGGAAAAGTCTCCCAGAAATGTTTCCTAGCTTGCTCAGGCTGAAATTCATTTCCGCATTAAATGTTCAGTGTTGCAACATACATTTGTGGGTTTTGTCCATGCTTAGGTGGTCTTAACCCCATTATTTTCAAGAATTAACATTCAAAAATCACCATGCACATGAATCTCGGTCATGAACATTTTACGGGTTCCATGAACAATTTTGATTTGTATGTTACACGTCTGGGTACCAGCATGTTTAGTAACGCAGACACAAAAACACATACTGATTTGCTAATCCAGTCCAAGAAAAATAATTGAAAAACCTCAAATTATTATGAAAAAACAACAACAAAACAAACACAAGCATGGCATAAAAAATGACATTGTAAAAAAAAAAACCCAAAGCAGGGTGCATGCCTCATAACCTGTTCTAGATCATGGGTTAAAAATAGCATAAGTGAAAACTATCTTTTGTGTGTGTGTATTTCTGTGTATCATAGAATGAGACAAGCTTTCGGATGAGCATCGTGTGACCCTCTACCCAGCTGAAGAGTGGAACACCAAGACAATGAAGGGGTCTCCCTCAAATCTCTCTGCCATGAATTCAGCGGCTGGTTAATGTGCAGATGTCCCTGGGAGAGATTCGAGTCCAGCCAAGCTACCTGTGATGTTACCAAACTGCCGATGTCATTTGTCTTGGTATGTTACACGTCTCGGTCTGGGTACCATCATGTTTAGTAACGCAGACCCAAAAAGAGCACGTACCGATTTGCATACGCAGTTCGAAAAATAATTCCAGAAGCTAAAATATATCAAAACTACCCGGTAATAGAAAGGCATGGTGTGTCCCTCATACCCTGTGCTCGACCATGACTTGAATTAAATATAATCGCCCTTTCTACTTATCTACACCACCGCGATGAACAACCCCTTCATTTCTATTATATAATCAAGTTAAACATTTCTTTCTTGTTTTTTGCTTTGTACTTTTGTGTTTCTGTGCATCACACAATGAGACACGAACTGTTGGATGACCATCGAGCGACCTCCATTCAGCTGATGAGTGGAACGCCAAGACAACAAAGGGGTCTCCATCAAATCTGTCATGCATTCAGCGACTGGATCCAGTTCTGATGTCCAGATGTCCCTGGGAGAGCTTTGAGTCCAGCCAAGCTACCTCTGATGTTACCAAGCTGCCGATGCCATTCATCTTAATGCCTGATGGGCTCAGCACAAGCCCTGGACAATGACCCTCATGATCTGAAACAAGAAACAAGGACAACAAATCCATTAGATTTTCAGAATATCCCAAATTAGACATGTCTGTCATCAATGAACATTTCACCCGAACTATGAACAATTATTTATATGAGAATTAACTGGATCCGTTGTAAGCTGCAATAATTAAAAAAGAGTGCCGTGTGCACTCATTGGATGTGTTCTTCACTTTAGACCCTCCCCAAAACCACTGGTATCTGGTCATCAGTCTGGCAGAAATTTCTAAGCGCTGCAAACTACTGTATTCTAAAAAGACTCCAAATGGGCCTTACAAATTTTGAATTCTGAAATCACATTGATGCAAGTTTATGCAACCCTTCGGGCTTGAATTTAGTTATAAATTCCTCATTGCATTGTAATACTTTTCACAAACTCTTCCAAAAGATTTCTGTCCAAATGGGCCTTTCAAATTCAGAGTTCTCAAATCATATAATGATGCAATTTGATGCAACCCCTGGGGGTTGAATGCGCCAAAAAAATGTTTCTGCATTGCATGTACCTTTCACAAACTCTTATGAAAGATTTTAGTCCAAATGGGCCTTAAAAATGCTGAATTTTGCAATATCATGTTGAAAGAATTTTATGCAACCCTTGGGGGTTGAGTGGCGATAATAAACACAAAATATACTTTGGCATTTTCAAAAACAAGATTAAATCACCCCAGATACCAGTCTTTTTGGGCGAGGAATTAAGTTAATGTAAATGTAACTGTAACATGGATGGTTCAAGTATGCCAGTCTATATCATTGCAAGATTCTTCTTTCACTGACTGATCAATAAAGCGCGCAATCTAATTTCCTTAGCATAATTCAATGAGATTTTTCTAAATTCACTATGCATTGAGAAGCAGTGCTCATACTTTTCCATTGTGATCAGTTATTCTTGGAAGAATTTCTTTCCCTTGGGGAAAGACTGCTAAAATCAAAATCATTAAGTCCTTGGGACGTGTAAATTTCAAGTCTTTTTTGGGCTGAAATAATTCATGGATTTGCATAGCAGTTTGGACAATTTTTACTCTGCTAAGTTTTTAATTTTTCCCAAGTTACGCGCAGCACCAAATTGTTGCAACAAGACATCAAGTTGAAAATTGTTTTTCTTGGCTAATTTGATTTCTTTGAAACAAATGTCCTAAAATAATGCGAATCATGATATTAGCTGGCATACTTCCATCATACCATGCATGAGTGGTTAACTATGGATACGCGTAACCTGCTACCGTGAACCAAGTTGGATGTTACTTATGCGTTATGCTTGCTCCAAAAACAAACATGGTATTTTTTCTAGATATTTTGTGAGCGCGCCCCAAATTTGCAAAACATCTAAATTATTCAGTTGACAAAGCGCTGGTCTGATGTAATTGCATTCAAAACAGCATGTCATTTCCACCTTTCTGGGCTTATTTTGTGTCTAGTTAACTGAAGATAGTGCGACGATGCATTGATATGCACCAATATTTGGCATTTTCACAGTTGCAAGAAATGGTCCAGGCTGTAGATTGATTTTTGATTTTTGACGAAACATGGTCCAAATTTGTTTAAGCATTTTTCTGCTCATTTGCTAAATTCAATCAAAGTCAAAAAGCTGCGCGCAATTCTCAAATTTACTCCAACTTGTTTACGGTGGCAGGTTACTACTGGTTTCAAAGGTTTCGTTTCATTCTTTGTGCTGACCTTTTCCAAATTGCGATGGCTCATGCCGGCGATTTCATGTCCAATTCTGATTGCATCTTTTCTTGCTGCGCTGCCTCAATCACTTTTATCTGTTGGCAAATAAAAATGCAATATATAATGTCAAAAGGGCTTGATATTCAGATTTTACACCATTTCTTGGAGCATCTACTGCAGGGTACAAATTCTAGGCGCCAAAAACTGTTCCGCATTTGCGCTGAAATATAAGGAAGATAAAAGGTTAAGGTCCAAAACTTGCGCTGCTCGGCTGCAAAAAAAAATAGTTAATGGTCAAGCACAAAGTTTGAAATGATATCTTTGGGAAGAGGCTACATTGCATATTGAAATGTGTTCTGCTAATACAACCTGAAGACTATTTACATGTGACCTTTGTGCTGCATCTATTTGCTATGCATAAAGGTCATATGCAAATTTTCCTGAAGGTTATATTGTTGGACCATTTCAATAAGCCTCCATGAAAGATGGCCATTAAAGAGAGGGCGCTCTTCATATTGGCTAAATGCCAAATGATGAGCGCCCTCTTGCTTTTGGCTGTAACTTTCAGGGAGGCTGTTTGCAATGTAGCCCCTTAAACCATGTATGCGTATCCTTAGTCAACCACATTGTTAAAATTGTAAGGGGGGGAGATTTCAAGTTTTGACAAATAAAAACGTGAAAGGAGATCACTCTGTTCTGTGAATTTTTTTTTATTTAAAAAAAATTTAATACAAAATGCGAGTGCCAGTCGGTGCGCCCTCTACTGTCTGGAATGCTTAGCGACCTAATGGCCCGGGTACATTGGCCAGTATGCCCCAAGTCCAGTGGCACCAGACTACTGTGCTACTGGCACCCCTCTCCACCAGTGCTCTGCAACACATATTTCAACAAGCTCATTAGCAATGCGAGGCGGAAAGCCACGCATTGTTGGGAAGGACAAAGGCCTGAACAAAGGTCAGAAAGGTTTCACTGCTGTACACTTAGATAGAGATACTTCTGTATGGGTGGGCGGGACGTCACTCCCTGTTCGGGCAACCAGGCCACTATGTTCAGACTTTTGGAGGTGAATTTTGGTATAAAAAAAAAGAAAAAAGAAAATGCCGATTCATTTGGACTTTTCCACAGCGTCACTAATTGAGTCCTTGACCCTCAAAATGAAGACAACTTCAGTCTAGATGATGATTTGCTGATTGGAGAAACAATATTCCAACATGTCTAACGAGAGAAATATTTGATTCAATTTATTTCTAAAAAAAATTGAAATGGCCAAAACAAAATCCATGAGCTTTCATGGTATTCAGCAAGATGCTAATGTTTTCTTTCATTGTTTTTGTTCATTGCTTTGGGTCGCTTGAAAAAGAAATAGAGAAAATTCATAATATTTTCCTATTACCGGGAGATATTGTAGACGACATTGGGTTCATGTAGGATAAAACTACTCCTAACATCTAATTAATACTAATTAATCAACTAAACAGAAAAAACTTTTGACACTATTGAAACAATTGCTACCTACTCTTTGAATAACTAAACATTTATCAGGATAATGAGCTACACAATGATTTAAAATTACAGATTGCGGAAGAAATTCATGGTGAGTACGTTACTATGTCAACATTTGCCAAAAACAGTATACATTTTTCAGTGAGGATTTCAAATTTGCCATACAACTTTTTAGTCGAGTGGAAGTTTTGATGTGAATTTTCTGAAAGCAATAGAAACATGTTTTGAGAATTTCTTTAATGCTGCCAAAACATCTTTTTGGAATTAAATTGGTATCAAAGTGAATCATTTCCACAATCTTGAACTATACAATCAAACAATGCTTCCTGATCCCTAACTAAGTGATAAAGGTTTGCATTTGAAATAAATTTTAGGTACGATCCTGAATTCTAACTCTGACCTCAACCAACCAAGCTTTCTAATTCCTAATTATTGGCAATAAGTGCTTGCATCGTGATCCTTGATCTGCTATTAATGTAAGCTAATGCATTATGGCTTCATCCTACAACTGAGCATTGTCATGGTTTGATACAGTGGAAATGGAATTATCTAACGACTACAAGCTGCTCAAGTACAATCTAATAAAGACCTAGTGTATATAATTATTTTAGAAGAAAGGTGATTTAAATGAATTTAAAAAAATGCCCTAGTAACCTTCAATCCTAAAATCAAATCTAGACATTGCTGAAATAAACTAATCTAACAATTCTATGATCTACCTACAGTCAATTACCTGACGTCATTAGATTATATTCATTAATTGCAAAGGTTAGTATCCTGAATAAGTTAAAGCGACTGGTATTTCAAAAGAATACCTTACTTTACATTTAATTAGTATCCTGTCAGTGCCTAAAACACCTGGCCTAATGCTTTCTGATAGTAACTACGGCCAAAAGTTCTAATAAATGTTTGCCCTGTCTGACCTATTAATTTGTAAAATTTGATTTGAATCCTCAAAGTCTGGTTACCAATACAAATAAAAGTAAATTTAAATTTGGCAGAACTGTAACTGTTCAAATCTTGAAGATCTATTTTCTAAATGTTATGCTACGACTGGTGCCTTAATTTTAAAACAAATTCTTATCTAACAGGTAAGAAACTCCTAGTCAATGTCCTTTCCTTGTTAAGATCTACAAATATTTGCCTTTCCTAAGCAAAATTTGGGCATTATAGTTAGAATAGAATTTCAAAATAATACTGGTCACAGTACCTAGCCAATCATGCATTTTAGATTGAAGAATAAGACATGTGATTTGATATGGTTACATTTTTTACATCTAAGAAGTACCTATTCAATCCTTGTATGTTGTAAAAACTGAAGATAACGTATAAAAGAAAATGACTAATAGGCTAATTTTTCCTACATTCTTTTAAAGTTACTAGGAGCTTGGTTAGCAACTACTCAATGAATTAAGTTTAGTTTAGACTAAGTTAGAAACTACACAACCCAATGTCGTCTTTGATATCTCCTGAGTTGAGGAAAATGTTGTTTTTTCAAGTACGCAAGTGAAATCAATGAGTGAAAAAAATACATGTCAAAATATAATTTCTCCAATCATCATATCATCAACTAGACAGAGGTCACCATCATCCATCAGGTTCAAGAGCCCCCTCAGATCAGAAGCAGATGTCCTGTAAGAAAAGGTGGTCGTGGAGACCGGTCTGAACAGCGTCCTGATTACACAGGAACAAAGCATGACGGGTACCAACTTAGGATAACAAAAGATCAAAAAAAGTGCAAAAAAGGGTCCTCAGTCCGACCCAAGCACACAGGCAAATCAAAATCTAAGTGTACAACAGCAAAGTCCTTTCTTTCCTATGGGGAATTTTGGATGGAATTTTGGAATGAGCTTGTCAAATCATGTGAGGCAGAGCAGCAGCAGATTAGGGCACCAGCAGCAACAGCAGCCCAATGTCACTGAACATGAGGCATACCGACCAATGCACCCGGGCCATTAGGTCGCTTTGCATCCCAGACAGTAGAGGGCGCACCGACCGGCACTCGCATTTTGCACTACTGTGCATATCTTCAGATTCAATTTTATGCAGTTCTCAGTTTTTATACAATATAAATATAAACAAATGCAAATATAAACCGAAGTTAACTGCTCCAAGAAAAATAAACGATTTGCAAAGTCACTGACATCCCCACCAAGGAGACAGATGTGACATGGGCATAAATGCAGACATCCCCACCCAGGGGAAAGAAATGACACGAGCATAAATACTGACATCCCCACCCAGGGGAAAGAAATGGCACAAGCATAAATGCAGACATCCCCACCCAGGGGAAAGAAATGGCACGAGCATGAATACCGACATCCCCACCCAGGGGAAAGAAACAACACGAGCATAAATGCAGACATCCCCACCCAGGGGAAAGAAACGGCAAGAGCATAATGCAGACATCCCCACCCAGGGGAAAGAAATGGCACAAGCATCAATGCAGACATCCCCACCCAGGGGAAAGAAACAACACGAGCATAAATGCAGACATCCCCACCCAGGGGAAAGAAACGGCAAGAGCATAATGCAGACATCCCCACCCAGGGGAAAGAAATAGCACAAGCATAAATGCAGACATCCCCACCCAGGGGAAAGAAATGGCATAAGCATAATGCAGACATCCCCACCAAGGGGGAAAGAAATGGCACAAGCATCAATGCAGACATCCCCACCCAGGGGAAAGAAATGGCATAAGCATAATGCAGACATTCCCACTCAGGGGAAAGAAATGGCATAAGCATAATGCAGACATCCCTACCCAAGGGAAAAGTGAATGCTGTGTATCACTGAACTATTCTCCCACTCAGGAGATAATAATGTTACGCATCGGATGAGCAAAATGCATGAATGTTGCACTAGTTCAATGGTCATAAATACAGAAATACAGTTCTAAGATTTATCTACAAGGGCCGATGATTTTTCCATTTTTGATGCTAATAAAATGTACATTTTAGACACTTTGCAAATTCCTTAGTTCTGTTTCTGATGGATGTCTTGATTTCAATGAAATTTACAGCAAAAAAATCCCCTCAAACTATGTATTTCTTGGTTCAAAAGCATTTCTATTTTAGCTTTCATCTAAATGAATCTGGGTGAAAAAAAACCCAACTTTGCCAAAGCCCAATTTTATTTTGTCAGGATTTGAATTATAAAGTGTGGTGTTTGCTTGGTTCTTTTGTCAAACAGACCAGAACATATTGATTGTCTAAACACAGAAAGAAAAATAATTTATGAAATGATGAATCACTGATTCAGAAAGGGTGAGTTTCATATGATGGTGAATAAAAATGGAAAATCATAGGCTCCCTACTGAATTACAATGGCAGGGGAGTCATTGATTTCAAAAGGAGTTTGAATTTTGGAACAGTCAATTTTTGAAGTATTCAACCCCCCCCCCCCCCTCCTCAAAGTATGAATTAAAAAGTTGATTTTAAAAGTTCACATTTTCCAGACTGAAATTTCTGCCTATGTTACGACCCCCGCTGCCATTTGAAATGATTAAGGATATGCACTCATGTAAAATTTCTGCAGATTTTGATGAAAGAAGACCAAACATATGAATTGAACAAGAAATCAAAATTCCAAATTGTAATAATGGTAAAAAAAACCAAGGTATCCCCACCCAGGGGAGAATGTGTTGGCATTGTGATTGAAAAAGTTGAATAAATTTCAAATTTTTAGAATGTATCATAAAATGTACTAAACCATTCAATTTTTCTGAATGGAAATCATTGCAAAAAAAGGTTTTGCAGATTAAACAAGTATTTGGACAAAAAGCCATTCACAAAGTCATATCTTTCAGCATAAAAGAAAATATATGATTTCATATGAGTGGTTATCCTGACCCATTATTAAAGACATACATGTAAAAACATGAAATCACAAATAACTGGGATGGGTTCATTTGGAGAAATGAAATTAAGAAGCAATTGTAAAGTTCTGAAGATGCAACAATACACGCGCATCAGGGTGATTTGACGATATTTGGGATTCATACAAAAGTGGATTTGCAATGACATTTGAAAACTGCCATCTTGGTGACATGCTGTCCCACCAACGGAAAAGAAATGACATGAGCAGACATCCCCACCAAGGAGAAAGAAATGCCGTGAGCAAAGATGCAAACATCCCCACCAAGGAGAAAGAAATGACGCAAGCAACGATGCAAACATCCCCACCAAGGAGAAAGAAATGACGCAAGCAACGATGCAGACATCCCCACCAAGGAGAAAGAAATGACGCGAGCAACGATGCAAACATCCCCACCAAGGAGAAAGAAATGACATGAGCAACGATGCAGACATCCCCACCAAGGAGAAAGAAATGACGTGAGCAACGATGCAAACATCCCCACCAAGGAGAAAGAAATGACATGAGCAACGATGCAAACATCCCCACCAAGGAGAAAGAAATGACGTGAGCAATGATGCAGACATCCCCACCAAGGAGAAAGAAATGACGTGAGCAACGATGCAGACATCCCCACCAAGGAGAAAGAAATGACGCGAGCAACGATGCAAACATCCCCACCAAGGAGAAAGAAATGACATGAGCAACGATGCAGACATCCCCACCAAGGAGAAAGAAATGACGTGAGCAACGATGCAAACATCCCCACCAAGGAGAAAGAAATGACATGAGCAACGATGCAAACATCCCCACCAAGGAGAAAGAAATGACATGAGCAACGATGCAAACATCCCCACCAAGGAGAAAGAAATGACATGAGCAACGATGCAAACATCCCCACCAAGGAGAAAGAAATGACGTGAGCAACGATGCAAACATCCCCACCAAGGAGAAAGAAATGACGCAAGCAACGATGCAAACATCCTCACCAAGGAGAAAGAAATGACGTGAGCAACGATGCAGACATCCCCACCAAGGAGAAAGAAATGACGCGAGCAACGATGCAAACATCCCCACCAAGGAGAAAAAAATGACATGAGCAACGATGCAGACATCCCCACCAAGGAGAAAGAAATGACGTGAGCAACGATGCAAACATCCCCACCAAGGAGAAAGAAATGACATGAGCAACGATGCAAACATCCCCACCAAGGAGAAAGAAATGACATGAGCAACGATGCAAACATCCCCACCAAGGAGAAAGAAATGACGTGAGCAACGATGCAAACATCCCCACCAAGGAGAAAGAAATGACGCAAGCAACGATGCAAACATCCCCACCAAGGAGAAAGAAATGACGTGAGCAATGATGCAGACATCCCCACCAAGGAGAAAGAAATGACGCGAGCAACAATGCAAACATCCCCACCAAGGAGAAAGAAATGACATGAGCAACGATGCAGACATCCCCACCAAGGAGAAAGAAATGACGTGAGCAACGATGCAAACATCCCCACCAAGGAGAAAGAAATGACATGAGCAACGATGCAAACATCCCCACCAAGGAGAAAGAAATGACATGAGCAACGATGCAAACATCCCCACCAAGGAGAAAGAAATGACATGAGCAACGATGCAAACATCCCCACCAAGGAGAAAGAAATGACGCAAGCAACGATGCAAACATCCCCACCAAGGAGAAAAAAATGACGTGAGCAACGATGCAAACATCCCCACCAAGGAGAAAGAAATGACGTGAGCAATGATGCAGACATCCCCACCAAGGAGAAAGAAATGACGTGAGCAACGATGCAGACATCCCCACCAAGGAGAAAGAAATGACGTGAGCAACGATGCAAACATCCCCACCATGGAGAAAGAAATGACAAGAGCAACAATGCAAACATCCCCACCAAGGAGAAAGAAATGACATGAGCAACGATGCAAACATCCCCACCAAGGAGAAAGAAATGACATGAGCAACGATGCAAACATCCCCACCAAGGAGAAAGAAATGACATGAGCAACGATGCAAACATCTCCACCAAGGAGAAAGAAATGACGCAAGCAACGATGCAAACATCCCCACCAAGGAGAAAGAAATGACGCAAGCAACGATGCAAACATCCCCACCAAGGAGAAAGAAATGACGTGAGCAACGATGCAAACATCCCCACCAAGGAGAAAGAAATGACGTGAGCAACGATGCAGACATCCCCACCAAGGAGAAAGAAATGACGTGAGCAACGATGCAAACATCCCCACCAAGGAGAAAGAAATGACGCGAGCAACGATGCAGACATCCCCACCAAGGAGAAAGAAATGACGTGAGCAACGATGCAGACATCCCCACCAAGTAGAAAGAAATGACGTAAGCAACGAAGCAAACATCCCCACCAAGGAGAAAGAAATGACATGAGCAACGATGCAGACATCCCCACCAAGGAGAAAGAAATGACATGAGCAACGATGCAAACATCCCCACCAAGGAGAAAGAAATGACATGAGCAACGATGCAAACATCCCCACCAAGGAGAAAGAAATGACATGAGCAACGATGCAAACATCCCCACCAAGGAGAAAGAAATGACATGAGCAACGATGCAAACATCCCCACCAAGGAGAAAGAAATGACGTGAGCAAAGATGCAGACATCCCCACCAAGGAGAAAGAAATGACGTGAGCAACGATGCACACATCCCCACCAAGGAGAAAGAAATGACGTGAGCAACGATGCAAACATCCCCACCAAGGAGAAAGAAATGACGTGAGCAACGATGCAAACATCCCCACCAAGGAGAAAGAAATGACGCAAGCAACGATGCAAACATCCCCACCAAGGAGAAAGAAATGACGCAAGCAACGATGCAAACATCCCCACCAAGGAGAAAGAAATGACGTGAGCAAAGATGCAGACATCCCCACCAAGGAGAAAGAAATGACGTGAGCAACGATGCACACATCTCCCATCAAGGAGAAAGAAATGACATGAGCAAAGATGTAGATATCCCCACCAAGAGGAAAGAAATGACATGCCAGGGTAGCAGACACCCCCTGCTAGAGGAAAATTGAATGTAGTGTTTCACTAAGCTAGTGCCCCACCCAGGGGATAATGATGCAATGTAAAAGGCACAGAAATGCAACAATGGCAAATCAGTTCATGCAATGTGCAAGAATGTGATGCTGAACCAAACTCAACCAAGTGAATCCATCCCAGACTTAAACACATGAAAATTAAGTAATAATCAAAGATAATCTTAGATAAAATTTACTTTTGTTTTAGATGACTCCGGAAAAAATGAAAGATTCGAGACTGATCCCACTCCCATACTATTGAAGATGGTTTGAATTATTTTCATTGAATTTAGCACCAAAGACATGCTGTGATGATCCAATGAAGGCAACAAGGCATTGTGAATCATTGTGAATCATTGTGAAATACTGACAATTTGGGAAATGTTCATTGGTGGACAGGGTTTCAAAAAAGGAATTTGTTGCAAAAATTGAAAATTTCAGAAGCTATGAAAACATTCCCCCTATCTAGCAAACATAATTACTTTAAGACGTCTTTGTTTGGGATGGACAGACATCATCACTGGCTGGAATGGTGACATCTCCTCTGTTGACTTCTTCACAGGATCATCTAAAACAGAAAAAAGTTCCAATAAAGTCTGATAACTAACAATTCAAAATGCTTGAGCATGAAGTTCAAAATCTTCATTGTTCGCATGCAAATTTCCTTCTTTAAATCAACATACAAAGCTTTCTTTCGACTAGCAGTGTCTTCCTGAAATTAAAGACTGCTATGAATCCGAAATCCAAAGAAGATCAAGTTGATACTTACTTCTTGGGGTTTTCAGTTGATATAAGGTGCATCAAAGATGGAAGTCACATCACACAATGGGTAGCACTGAATTGCTGATGGCAAAGGTGATCTTTTGAGTGAAACTCAGAGGGGCAGGAGTTCACATCTTGAGGTGACATTTCCAAGCCTCGATTAGACCTGCAAACAAACACAACACAACACAACACAATAAGTTACAACATTCATCAATTTTCAACCAAACAATAACCAAACCAGGACACACTTTTGTTATCAAAACAAGAATGTTGCAACGATTCTTTCAAAAATGACAATTTTGTGGTAGAAAGACAGGTAAGAGTGGGAGACAGAGGAGAGGCACAGACAGACAGCCAAAAACAAAACAAGAGCAAGAGGGTAAGGAACAGACAGACAGGTAAGAGTGGGAGACACAGGAGAGGGACAGACAGACAGGCAACAATAGAACAAGAGCAAGAGTAGAGAGGAACAGACAGACAGGTAAGAGTAGGAGACATAGGAGAGGGACAACAGAGAGACAGGCAACGACAGAACAAGAGCAAGAGGAGAGAGGGACAGAGAGAAAGGTAAGATTGGGACACACAGGTGAGAGGCGGGGAGACAGGCTAAGACAAAACAAGAGCAAGAGGAGAGAGGGACAGACAGGCAGGTAAGAGTGACAGACAGAAAGGAGAGACAGAGACAGGTAACGACGGAACAAGATCAAGAGGAGAGAAAGACAGACAGACAGGTAAGATTGGGAGACAAATGAGATGGACAGAGAGACAGGCAACAATAGAACAAGAGCAAGAGAAGAGAGGGACATACAGATAGGTAAGAGTGGGAGACACAGGAAAGGGACAGACAGACAGGTAAGAGTGAGAGACACAGGAGAAGGACGGAGAGACAAGCAACGACAGAACAAGAGCAAGAGGGAGAGGGATATAGAGGCAGGTAAGAGTGGGAGACACAGGAAAGGGACAAAAAGACAGGTAAGAGTGGGAGACACAGGAGAAGGACGGAGAGACAAGCAACGACAGAACAAGAGCAAGAGGGAGAGGGATATAGAGGCAGGTAAGAGTGGGAGACACAGGAGAAGGACGGAGAGACAAGCAACGACAGAACAAGAGCAAGAGGAGAGAGGGACAGACAGACAGGTAAGAGTGGGAGACACAGGAGAAGGACGGAGAGACAGGCAAAGACAGAACAAGAGCAAGAGGAGAGAGGGACAGACAGACAGGTAAGAGTGGGAGACACAGGAGAAGGACGGAGAGACAGGCAAAGACAGAACAAGAGCAAGAGGAGAGAGGGACAGATAGACATACCGTACATGTATGAGTGGGAGACACAGGAGAGGGACGGAGAGACAGGTAATGACAGAACAAGAGCAAGAGGAGAGAGGGACAGATAGACATACATGTATGAGTGGGAGACACATGAGAGGGACAGAGAGACAGGTAACGACAGAGGAAGAGCAAGAGAAGAGAGGGACAAAAAGACATGTAAGAGTGGGAGACACAGGAGATGGACAGAGAGACAGGCAACAGGATAACATGAGCAAGAGGAGAGAGGGACAGACAGACAGGTAAGGGTGGGAGACACAGGAGAAGGACGGAGATACAGGTAACGACAGAAAAAGAGCAAGAGGAGAGAGGGACAGAGGGACATGTAAGAGTGGCAGACAGAGGAGAGGGACAGAGAGACAGGTAACAAGAGAACATGAGTAAGAGGAGAGAGGGACAGATAGGTAAGAGTGGAAGACATAGAAGAGGGAAAGAGAGACAGGTAACGACAGAACAAGAACAAGAGGAGAAAGGGACAGACAGACATATAAGAGTGGCAGACAGAGGAGAGAGAGACAAGTAAGAGTTGGGACACAGGAGAGGGACATATAGACAGGTAACACAAGAACATGAGCAAGAGGGGAGAGGGACAGATAGGTAAGAATGGGAGTCAAAGGAGAGGGACAGAGAGACAGGTAACGACAGAGGAAGAGCAAGAGGAGAGAGGGACAAAAAACCATGTAAGAGTGGGAGACACAGGAGAGAGACAGAGAGACAGAGAGACAGGCAACAAGATAATATGACCCACAGGAGAGAGGGACATACACACAGGTAAAATTGGGAGACACAGGAGAGGGACAGAGAGACAGGTAACAACATTTAACAAGATGAAAAAGGAGAGAGGGACAGATAGGTAAGAGTGGGACACACAGGAGAGAGACAGAGAGACAGGCAACAAGATAACATGAGCAAGAGGAGAGAGGGACAGACAGACAGGTAAGATTGGGAGACACAGGAGAGGGAGGAGAGACAGACAAAGACAGAACAAGAGCAAGAGGAGAGAGGGACATACAGACAGGTAAGAGTGGGAGACACAGGAGAGGGAGGAGAGACAGACAAAGACAGAACATGAGCAAGAGGAGAGAGGGACAGACAGACAGGTAAGATTGGGAGACACAGGAGAGGGAGGAGAGACAGACAAAGACAGAACAAGAGCAAGAGGAGAGAGGGACATACAGACAGGTAAGAGTGGGAGACACAGGAGAGGGACGGAGAGACAGACAAAGACAGAACAAGAGCAAGAGGAGAGAGGGACATACAGACAGGTAAGAGTGGGAGACACAGGAGAGGGAGGAGAGACAGACAAAGACAGAACAAGAGCAAGAGGAGAGAGGGACATACAGACAGGTAAGAGTGGGAGACACAGGAGAGGGACGGAGAGACAGACAAAGACAGAACAAGAGCAAGAGGAGAGAGGGACATACAGACAGGTAAGAGTGGGAGACACAGGAGATGGACGGAGAGAGGCAAAGACAGAACAAGAGCAAGAGGAGAGAGGGACATACAGACAGGTAAGAGTGGGAGACACAGGAGAGGGACGGAGAGACAGACAAAGACAGAACAAGAGCAAGAGGAGAGAGGGACATACAGACAGGTAAGAGTGGGAGACACAGGAGATGGACGGAGAGAGGCAAAGACAGAACAAGAGCAAGAGGAGAGAGGGACCGACAGACAGGTAAGAGTGGGAGACACAGGAGAGGGACGGAGAGACAGACAAAGACAGAACAAGGGCAAGAGGAGAGAGGGACAGACAGACAGGTAAGAGTGGGAGACACAGGAGAAGGACAGAGAGACAGGCAAAGACAGAACAAGAGCAAGAGGGGTGAGGGACAGATAGGTAAGAATGGGAGACAAAGGAGAGGGACAGAGAGACAGGCAACGACAGAACAAGAGCAAGAGGGAGAGGAACATACAGACAGGTAAGAGTGGGAGACACAGGAAAGGGACAGACAGACAGGTAAGAGTTGGAGACACAGGAGAAGGACAAAGAGACAGGCAAATACAGAACAAGAGCAAGAGGAGAGAGGGACAGACAGACAGGTAAGAGTGGGAGACACAGGAGAGGGACAGAGAGACAGACAAACACAGAACAAGAGCCAGAGGAGAGAGTGACTTACAGACAGGTAAGAGTGGGAGACACAGGAGAGGGAGGAGAGACAGACAAAGACAGAACAAGATCAAGAGGAGAGAGGGACAGACAGACAGGTAAGAGTGGGAGACACAGGAGAGGGGGACAGATAGACAAGGTAAGATTGGGAGACACAGAAGAGGGAGGAGAGACAGACAAAGACAGAACAAGATCAAGAGGAGAGAGGGACATACAGACAGGCAAGAGTGGGAGACACAGGACAGGGACAGAGAGACAGACAAAGACAGAACAAGAGCAAGATGAGAGAGGGACAGACAGACAGGTAAGAGTGGGAGACACAGGAGAGGGACGGAGAGACAGGCAAAGACAGAAACAGAGCACGAGGAGAGAGGGACAGACAGACAGGTAAGAGTGGGAGACACAGGAGAAGGACAGAGAGACAGGCAAAGACAGAACAAGAGCAAGAGGAGAGAGGGGCAGATAGATATACATGTATGAGTGGGAGACACAGGAGAGGGACGGAGAGACAGGTAACGACAGAGGAAGAGCAAGAGGAGAGAGGGACAGATAGACAAGTCAGAGTGGGAGACACAGGAGAGAGACAGAGAGACAGGCAACAAGATAACATGACCAAGAGGAGAGAGGGACAAACACACTGGCAAAATTGGGAGACAAAGGAGAGGGACAGAGAGACAGGTAACAACATTGAACAAGAGCAAGAGGAGAGAGGGACAGATAGACATGTAAGAGTGGGAGACACAGGAGAGGGGCGGAGAGACAGGTAACAACAGAACAAGAGCAAGAGGAGAAAGCCCAAAACAGAAAAAGAATAGGAGAGAGGGACAGACAGAAAAGTAAGATTGGGGTAATGGGAGACACAGTAGAGGGGCGGAGAGACCGGAAACGACAACAAGAGCAAGAGAACAGAGGGACAGACAGACAGGTAAGAATTTGAGACACAGGAGAGGGACAGAGAGACAGGCAAAGACAAAACAACAGTAAGAGGAGAGAGGGACAGATAGACAGGTAAGATTGGGAGGCACAGGAGAAGGACAGAGAGGCGGGCAACAAGAGAACAAGAGCAAGAGGAGAGAGGGACAGACAGGTAAGAATGGGAGAAAAAGGAAAGGGACGGAGAGACAGGTAACAAGATAACAAGATCAAGAGGAGAGAGGGACAGACAGACAAGTAAGAGTAGGAGACACAGGAGAGAGACAGAGAGACAGGCAACAGAACAGGAGCAAGAGGGGAGATGGACTGACAGACAGGTAAGAGTGGGAGACACAGGAGAGGGACGGAGAGACAGGCAACGACAGAACAAGAGCAAGAGGAGAGAGGGACATGACAGATAGGTCTTAAAGTCTTCTATAAATCCAAAATCAAAAGAAGAAGAAGTCGATACTTACTTCTTGGGGTTCTTTAGGTGATATGAGGTGCACCAGAGATGGAAGTCACATCACACAATGGCTAGCACTGAACTGCTGATGGCAAATGTGATGTTTTGAGTGGAACTCAGAGGGACAGGAGTTCACATCGTAGGGTTACATTGCCAAGGCTAGATTAGACCTGCAACAAAAATACAACACAACACAATAAGTTACATCATGCATCCATTGTCAACCAAAGAATTACCTGACCAGCTCACACTTTTGTTATCAAAATACACAATAGCGTGATGATGCCTTGCAAAGGTTGGATTATACCTGCAACAAGCATACAACACAACATGATACAACACGATATAACACGCATGCATATAGAGCTAATGGTATACCTGACCAGATCACACATCAAAACAGAAATGATTGCAACACTTCTTTTGCAGTGTAGTGCTGGTGCCAAGATAATTCTTCATGTCAACATACCCCAAACAAATTATCCATGTACAAGGCATGAACTGAAAATATCTACATCAATCAATAAAAGAAATTTATGAGGCACTAATGAGGCACTAGAATGAAGAATAATTATTGATGGTATAAATGCATCCTGAAATAGATGGGCTTTCAGGAGAGTTTGGTATGTATGCAGTGAGGTGGTGTCCCTGGTGTATTCTGGAAGTTGATTCCAGGTTCTGGGACAGTATACATCTAGAATGATCTATCAGCAAAGTACACACAATGAGTCCTGGGCTAAACAAAATGCACTGAATGGGAACATCAAAGTCTTCGCTGTTGAGGACTAATTTGGAGTTTATCCGTGATGTAGGAGCATGTTTCCAGTAAGCTTTAAACATGAGGATGAGAACCTTGTACGGTACATGATTATTTGTGTGAAGGGAAGCCAGTCAAGGTCGGTAAGTTCAGGAGTGATTCTGGCAACAGATCACTGCCTATTTTCAAGTCTCTTTTTCTGTTTCTGACTTATACCGATCAGGAGGCTATTGCAGTAGTCCAGTCTTGATGTAACCAGGATGTGTACTGCAAATTTGGTGGCCTCAACAGTCAGCAGTTTACAAACCCTACTGATGTTGACAAGGTGGAAGTTTGCAGAGCTCTGATAATGCTGGACACCTGAGCTGACATACTCATCCCACAGTCAAACATGACCCCAAGAATCCTGATCGAATTACCTTGGACAGGGACATCAACTCCGGAAACTTTCAAAGATGACAGGTTGAACTTAGCAAGACTGGATGACAGGATTGCTAGCTGGCTGGCTGGATAGCTGGTTATTTTGATAGCTTGTTGACTGGGTCGCTGGCTTGATATAGTTGAATGGATAGCTGGCTGACTGAGTGGCTGGATATAGCTGGTTGATTCGATAGCTGGTTGATTCGATAGCTGGTTGACTCGCTGGCTGGTTGACTGGGTCACTGGCTTGCGGTCACTGGCTTAATTATTGGGTCGCTGGATAGCTGGTTGACTGGATAGCTGGCTGACTGGTTGCTGGATAGCTTGTTGATTTGATAGCTGGTTGACTCGCTGGCTGGTTGACTAGGTTGCTAGATTGCTGGTTGACTGGATAGCTGGCTGACTGGTTGCTGGATAGCTTGTTGATTTGATAGCTGGTTGACTCGCTAGCTGGTTGACTGTCACTGGGCAGCTAGTTGACTGGATTGCTGGCTAGTGGCTAACTAGGTCGCTGGATAGCTGGTTGCCTGGTTAACTGGTTGACTGGATGGTTCGAGGCTTGTTATGTCGATTGTACAGTTGGATGGATGGATAGCTGGATGATTGGATCATGGTTGGCTAACTACAGTAAACAAATGCACAGAAAATGATTTCAATGACAGGAAACTGGAGGAAATTTTCTACATGTCGCTTCTCCCTTTAAATTGCTTAATATGAGGTCAAACCAAAAAAAGGGGGAGGGGGGAAAAATAGAGAGAAAAAAAGAAGGGAATTATACGTTATATTCTTTTTTTAAATGGCACAGAAAACTTCAAGTGGACCAGGACCTTAACTCCAGACCTCTAGTTTTGCATACCAGCACTCTTACCATCTGAGCTATCCAGCCCTAGGATGGTAACCTTCCCAAATACCACAATTTTCGGTGAATAAGCTGAGCTCCAAAATTTTCACTAAAAGATTCAGACTATTTACTCAACTAAGGGCTGGATAGCTCAGATGGTAAGACTAAGAGCACTGGTACGCAAAACCATCGGTCTTGGTCTCAATTTCCGGTCAGTCAAAGTTTTCTTTACCATTTTTTCTAATTGTTCAAAGTTCCCAGTCTGTCTTTCCTTTGGTGGTAATTTCAGGGAAAATTAGACCAAGTGGTTCAAAAGTTATTGCTCAGGTGCTCAGAACCAACTTTTGTGAGAATAAAATTAGATTTCAACCACATAAATCCAATTAACCAAATTAATTAAATGAGTTTTGAAACTGCAATCAAGTGTGAGTGAATTGACATAATCCGGAAAAAATTAAAAAGTGGAAATACCTTTGCCCTCATTGATCGTTATTTAATTTTCTAATATTTTTTAAATGACACATCATTATTATTAGTCTAATTTCATCATTATTGGCATGCGAAAAGTTGGATTAAATATGTAATAATACTCATCTACATGTAGCTTAACCCTTTGTGTACCAATGTCGAGTTTACTTGACAACGCGTAACATATTTTTCCATACCATTGTCGAGTTTACTCAATGAGCGCGGTGCACATTTTTCTCCGTAGGATAAATAATTATTTTTGCGCCCTCTGTTGTTCATACGTATACAGTTGGAAAGCTCTTTATGTAAGCTTTACAATGGTGCAAAGGTCAATGGGGGTCATCATTGACATTTTCGGAGTAACGGCCGCGTAAACTATATCAAAATTCGTCAACGTTTTGCTCCAATTCGGCTACCATGAACGGCCTATTATACTACTGACTACTGTGTGGATTTCTTGTACAAATTGTTTCTGAGAATGATTCCATGTATTCGAACAAGGTTTTAAGGAATATCCCCGAAATTATCAACGACAATGAGTTCAGTCGGTGTGGGACCGTGCAGCATGCGCGGTCAGCGGTACAAGCCGTGTGATCGCCGTAGCACACGGTCGCGAGGCCACTGAGTGCAAGCTAGTGGCGGAAGTCTCCACGGCAAAGCTGAAGTTCACGTTCGTGGAGGAATTGTTCAAGGAACTTACTCAAGATCTCAAGATACTCAAGACAAAATGTCACCTATTTCTCGTTGGAATTACTTGGTCTTGGTATCACATGAATGATTAGATCATGAATGAAAAAGTTCTCAATGAAACCATTTGTGTTCAAACAAAAACAATATCATGAAAAATGGGTTTGAAAATAGCAACTTGTTCAGAAACATTTTGAAAAAAGAATATTTTCTGAAGATTTAGAATAATGGGGCTGTAAATTGCTTGATGTAAGGGGGTTGAAACCAGAAGAAAGCCCTTGTTCTACTGAATAAAATACATGCACACATTTTTCTTGGAAAAACAAGCCTTCATTTAGAAAAATGACGTTGAATAAGAGTGCAATGAAACAATTCGGTAACGGTTTGTACGTACCGAATAAACAATGTGGTACTGAAAGGGTTAAGCTCCTCTAATTAAATATGCATATCTGATTCGCAGCGGCTGTTGTTACGGCAGTCGTCCGTATGGTTCCCTGACTTCACAGTATTTGTCAGGATGTTTAGCTCTTGGAACCAGACTATCAGCTAATAGACTGGTTCAACCAGCCTGCAATGCTGACGAAATACAATCAAGTCAGGGAACCACACGGACGACTGCCGTAACAACAGCCACTGCGTATCTGATTATCAGTATTAAATGTTGGCTCAGTCAAATTTAAAAAAACTCAAGCAGGGGTGCTGCATGTTGATGAATATGAATTGCATACAGCTTCACTACAACCTTCAGAAGTTCAGGGGATGTAATTATTCATTTATTGACAATATCATTATCATTTTAACCCCTTTGCTAAAAAAAGGAAAGGTTTTCCAAAACAATTAATAAACGCAGTGGCTGTTGTTACGGCAGTCGTCCATGTGCTTCCCTGACTTCACAGTATTTGTCAGGATGTTTAGCTCTTGGAACCAGACTATCAGCTAATAGACTGGTTCAACCAGCCTGCAATGCTGACAAATACAATCAAGTCAGGGAACCACACGGACGACTGCCGTAACAACAGCCACTGCGAGTAATAAAATTATTATTACGTTGAAGTTGAACCTCCTTCCTTCGGACATTACTACTACTACTACAACGTGCTATCACTTGTTCTAACTAGTCCTACTACTTACTACTACTACTACTTGTACTAGTAGTACTAGTAGTAGTAGTACTACTAGTACGTACAGTCTGGTCCCCTGTACGTCTTCGCAGCAAGGCGCTATACCGTACTACAGGGACCAGACTGCCAGTTACGGAGCTGCTGTTTGAATGTTGCAACCGAACCTGGAGGTTTTTCGCCCATTTTTGGGGGGTAATCGACACATTTTCGCCACATGGACAGTTGCACACAGGTGCGTGGTATGTAAACCACATTTGCTAGAAATCTTGGGCCAAATGAAGCAGTATTTTATGAGTTATGCTGAACCTGCTGATCCCTATGCCACAGCACTTGTGAACGTTACACAGAAGCCTATGGGAAAAAAGCCTAGTTATCTGTGGGGTTCCGGTCGGGAGAGCAGCGGACGACGTAGAACCCCACAGTTCTGGGGGTAGCTCCAGTCCATGGTGTGGCCGAGTTGTCACGTTTGTAAACAGGGCGTCATGTGCCGTGGTACCCGAATTAAGAAATTTCTCATTCCATTCTCCCATTGGAATGGTACTTATATCATGACGAATACCTATGAAACTTACCGGTATTGGTGAGTATCATTCTTAAATCTTCAAGTCAAGTATTCAGGGAAATAATGAAGATTCATCTCAGTCAAATATGAAAACACGTGAGTGCTTCGGAGCGTCGGCCATGTTGGTTTAAAACCACAGAGCTAGAGCTATAAATAGAAAGCTGCTTTTCAAATTCATACCGCCCTCATGCGGCCAGTAATCGTCAGCGGCTCCAACACTTTCACGCAAGACTTTTTCTCATCTTCAAATCAAAAACCTGCGCCCCCTATCAGCATCAATGTTAAATGAAGGCAGACATTATACATTTGAGGCTCAATTCCAAATTTGTATTTTCTTTCTGAAATGGGGCGGGTCAACACTCAACAGGGTAATATTCGTTTTATTCATTTATTATAGAATAAAGAACTTTATCACATATATAAAAGAATTAAGATTGATTTGGTCTGCGATTTTATCTCTGGGTGAAGTCGTTCCCACCCCGAGCAAACGAATGAGCGCGTGGGACGAAATGAGTGGGGCGGAGCGATAGTTCGCTCAACCTCCAAAACCAGTGGGTGCAAAAAAAAAAAACGCCCGCAATTATTTTTTAATAAACCTTATGCGGCCAGTAGTAATAGTTTTGATTAATAAACAGCGGCTCCAAAACACTCGCGCATGACTTTGTCTCATCTTCAAAACAACCCCCCCCCCAAAAAAAAGCGAAGTAGAGAGATAAGATCCGAAAACATAATTTTGGAGTTCAAAATTGTTTAGAATAACAAGAGGTTAGCCTTGCTAATTTGGCCCATTTTCTACCACGAATATCAAACGTTTCCCTGCTGCTTTGATTGAAGAAATAGGACCAAAAATGCGTTGTACCGTATGGGCACTCGTGAGTTTGCTCAGTCATTTTGAAGAAATAGTTTTGATGTTAAGAATTGATAAAAAATTACATTATTTTGCACAAGGATGTTCATGATAGTCCTCCAGGACCATTTTCCAATACTTGTACTGGAGTGATTTTGACAAGCATTTTTTAGTCGCTAGCCATTCACTCTGAATCCAGTAAACCCACACAAAAATCGCATAGGCACAGTTTCACATCATCGGCCTAAAAGGGTGACTAGCCTGAGCCCAATTTTACAGAGCTGCTGAAGTGTGAACATTTGCTAAATCAATAAAATATCTTATCAGGTTAAAACGAGATTGCCTAACATATTTCACTTGAGGCTTGTTTCTTGACTTGTATTCGAATATTGTTTGCTTCACATGAAACGCAATGAGTGGAACTTTTGCTGGCAACCTGATTCTTTTGAGGAATTTTTCATACTTAGGAAAATGTTTAAGCAGCTCTATGAAAATGACCCCTTGTATTTCAATTATTTGACAGTAACTTAAATGCCTAATGACCAAAAAACAGACAGATATCACTCAAATAGACCCTCAGATCAAGTCATTCATGTTATGGTTAAAGTTTATTTCGCAAAATATGACCTAAAGAAAATGTGTTACAACAGCCATTTTCAAATGTTTATGACTGTTGGTATGGTGAAAACGTAGCAAAACACATCAAACTCAAATAGAAAGCACTCTGAATACGGTATATGCAAGTTGGGCTCGAAATTCATAAACTCTGAGAGATTTTAGGCAAAATTTGCATATTAAAACAGTCAGACATTTCATGTATGACTGAAGAGGTAAATGTGGTTATTAATTTCGACTGGGCTAGAAATTAATATCAGGCATCCTGTGATGTTGCAATGCCTGTTACAATGGTGATAGACCATCACTCATGCAATCTTAAGACCACTGTAAGCAAACCCCCTGAAATCAAGCCCTGTCTGAGATTGAAACAAAAACAGTGTATCTGTCACAAGTATATTCTTAAGTCTTCTGAGCAGCAGATGAGAAAAAATAGAATTTCATTCCACATTCCAAAGTTCATACCGTAAGGAAAAGCTATCATTCACTCACGTATTTCAATTCTTTACAAATGTACAAATGTACAACTTGAAGCAATGCAAATATTTACAGATATTCAAGCAAAATTCTACTGATCTTTTTGACTTTCCAACAGTGTGCATTCAAATATCTTATCCCGAGTAGACCCTGGTTACCGCCAAATGATCCTGCTCTCATGCCTGGTAAGTCAGGGGGCTAATGTCGTCAGTGTGACCCAGGGCTGACCATGGTAGACCGGGGAAGGCCTAACAAAAGCACCCAATCGTCACAAAATTACAAGAAAAAAAAAAGACTTTATACTAGCAACAAATTTTCGTAAAGATGCTATTATTTTCAAATTGAAGTTATTCCCAAACTGGTCAAGTTATTATATCCCTCCCCTCAAATGCAAATGGCTCAACAACTGAAACTATCAAAGTTTTAAGACAGGCAGAATTTTACCCTGAAGAGGCAAAATCTTTGCCTCTCAGAAAGACTCAGTCAGGAAACAGACATTATACCTTGTCACTTGTTAAGAATGACACTTTTGTCATAAGAGCATCACACAAGACAATTGGCAATAGACATACGGTACCTTAAACGAAAAAAAAAATGAAAAATACCCGCTGTAGTTTTGGAAAAAGCACAAGCATGGTGTCCAAAAAAGGTTGATTAATCAGACAAGTGCAGCAGTGCCTCTTGTGGATAATCACTTGATATACCAGTAAATGAGAGGCTCTAAGAAAAGCAACTAACTCTTCAATCGGCACTCTTCAAGGCTTCCCGGCACACCCTCAAACTTATTGGCTTTTTATTTCTAGACTTACTTGGCTCTTCTCAGAGCCATGACCGTAGACCCACCACTACACACCCACCAATCTGATTTTAAACAGTCACAGCAATCCTTGCCCTTCCCAAGAAAAAGTACAAGCCCTGATGACATCCCATTTCTCGGATAAAATCTATCCAGGCCGTTGCCAAATGGCTGGCCGTTCCGTCTACACGTTCACCTCCCACACCAGGATCTGATTGTGGGCCGCGCTGAAGGCCAGCTTGCCAGAGGGTGTAAATCGCACCAGTTGAACGGCATCATTGTGGGCCACAAAATCCTGGAAGCTGCTCTCGTGGTAGTCCACTAACTTGATCAGCCGCTCTGTCAAAACGAGAAAAGTCGGATATGAATAAAAACGAAAAAACACGATTGAGAGTTGGTGGGTTTGACAATTCAATCCTACATCTTAAAAAAAGAAAAGAAGAAAGTTTACTCCAACAAGGGTATGCCCAACTTGATGTGTGATTAAGCATTGTGCTCAGTGCTTTGCCTGATTGACTGCTGAAAAAAATACAGGCAGCTCAGGCGGGATTCAAAACCAGTGACTCCTGTTTCCAAATGCAGACATCTTAGGCACTGGACCACTGGGATGGTCGAGGCCATGTAATGGATTCGAATCTGTATAGCAGCAGGTATTGCATTGAGCATGCATTGTTTAATTACACGCTGAATAGAGCAAACCCTTGTTTACCTTCTCCTTGATTCAATATCTATGATGCACGAGCAAGTTGTTTTAATAAAGTAAAATGTTGCAAATCCTAGCACACAGCAACGACACCGAGGCTCTGAATTAGGAGGTTCCAGTGCGAAGAGGTTCTGCAATTCCTGAGCATAAACACTGACTCCTAGCAATGGGCTGGTGGTGGAGTAGTAGTACTCACCGGATGTGCCCACGGCGATGAGATGACCGGATGGACTGACGTCCAGTGAAGTGGCCCAGTGGGTCAGCGCAGTGGTACGGACGACCTAAGGGAGTGATCAACCACAAACAAGAATTGTGTATTTATAATGGGTTTTATGTACAGTGCCTCACCCCACCTATCCTCTTGGTGCCCTCAACAGTTTTTGCAAAAATCATATACATGGCGTAATGTCCCCATATATTAGTCTTCTAGCATCTGGATAGCTCAGATGGGAGAGTGCTGGTACGTTAGTCCAGACGTCTCAGGTTCAAGTCTAGGTCAGTCAAAGTTTTCTTTTGAATTTTGAATTTGAAAAAGCTGCATCCACTTTGTGTGATCCCCGAGCTGCCGTGGCAAGGTTTACAACAATTGGTTGTTAGCATCTGAATGAAAGCAGGGGTGTGATCCCTGGAGATATACGGCAGTAAATGGTTGAATTGCTTCTGACTGGCGTCCCCAGCCCGGCAAAGACTAGTTGACTATTAGGGAAGGGCACCATCTAAGGGCAGGATAGCTCAGATGGAAGAGCTGTGGTACATTAATCCAGAGGTCTCGGGTTCAAGTCCCAGCCCAGTCAATTTTTTCTTATCCAATTCTTTAATTTGTTCAAAAAGTCCCCAATCAGTTTTTCCTTTGTTTGTTTGACTAGTCTTCTAGCAAATTAGAAATTTGTCAAGGGATGCATGCTAGGAATACTATGGGCAGATAGAGCACATAATTGAAGGATCTTCAACTCGTCTGTCTGTTGGCAATAGATGAAGTCATGGCGTCTTCAAATAACTACCCCTCTGTTGGCTTTTCTCTCAAAGTGCATTCACCTTCTTCTGCGCCAGACTGTAAAACTGGATCTGCTTCTGCATGCCGTAACCGCTGTAGATGATGATGTCATGGTCGGCTGGAGAGAATCGGGCTAGCGAGGGCGGCAGACAGTGGTACTGACCCTACAAAGTGGGGTGAGGGCAAAGAACAGAGAGACTATGTATTAAATACTGGCAGACTTGTTTTGAAACCAATGAAAATCAGTCCATGTTTTTTCTCAAATTCTTTTTTTAGAAGGCTTTCATCAAACTTCTTGTAACTTAGGATCAATCAAAGGATGATGAGCAATGAACACAATATCCTAGCACTGCTTTCTGCCTTCTCAAAAGTTACAGGGCCTGACGTTTCTATCCTAGCGGGACCTTTCTGCCTCGTTAAACAACGCATCTCATTAGGGTTACACTGGCCTCTTTAAATTCTGTGTCCTTAAAGTAACAATTATTACTTAAAAGTTTGAAGATGAAACATTCAAAAACATGTTCTAGTTTGTATGCTACCTCCTTACTTTAGACAAAAAAGAGGTCAAAACGAATGGAAAACAATTTTTTGACTGATGCGACGTATCAAAATTTACAATGGACTATCAATCAAAAGTTGAGTTTCGATAGATCGAAAGGCTTTGTGAAATTGAGTCCTGGTGTTTTGATTCTAGCAGGAGCTTTCTAAAAGGCAAGCGGACAGGCGGACAAATTGTCTCTCTTCTTCAAGTTGATGGCCTCCAACTCACACCCGGTTTTGAGCTTCTGCGTGCCCGTCTAACATCAAACTACTTGCGGGTCAGCCCTCCATAAATCCCCCTGCTAACAACTTGAAACAGCCCGACTTCCATGTAGCTTCCGGTAATTTTATTTGAAATTGCATTACATGTCATCTGTACCTCAACTTAGATTTTGTTTTGTCTAAAATGCTAATCTTCTGATTACATCATCAACATGATGGCTGGTAATTTATCCCTTGTCCTGTCTATCGTTAGTTCTTTTGGCTACAGGGATTAGCTGGGGCCAATTTCATAGAGCTGCTTAAGTGTGAACATCTGCTAGGCACGTAATTTCTCCCCTGGTTAAAACGAGATTGCCAACCAAATTTCACTTGATGCTTGTTGTACTTGACTCATATTCTACTATTGGTTGCTTCATGGGAAATACAAGTGGAATTTTGGCTGGCAACCTGATTCTTTTGAGGAAGATTTTTCATGCTTAAGCAAATTTTGGCACTTTTAAGCGGCTCTATGAAATTGGCCCCTGCACGTGACACCCGACCTTACCGTGTCTCCTTTGCGGAGGACTGTCCCGTCCGGGGCGAAGGCCGGGGCGGGGAAGGTCAGCCAGTCCACCATCTCGCACCGGTCCTTGGGCCAGTCCGCCGACCAGACGCTGACCCGCCGGTCGGCGCTGGCGGCCAGCCACAGCCCAAGCCCTGGCCCCGGCCCGGACTCATGGCTATTGCTGCTGTTGGTGCTGGTGCTGGTGATGTGCATGTCTGTGATGGGGGCACCGCGGTGGTCGCTGATGAGCCTGATGGTCAGGCCGGTGGTTGGGGAGCTGACTGCTATCATACCGTCACTGCCGCCGGATAATACAACTTGGCCTGCAAATACAAAAAAAAAGGTTATACTGATCACATTATGCACTTGATGTGATCTCTGTGAAGTGCCATATAGTGCAGAGGTCCAAAAAAGGTGCTTTACTGGCCTAACAAGAAAAAAAAAAACTAAAGAAAAAACATGTGTGCTACGTGTACACACAACATGGCTGGTAATAATCATCAGTTGCGCCACAATTTAAATTGTTGACGATAGAAATTAGATTTCATTTTTTTTTTTTTTCAAATGAGTTTTTTTCTGTTACCTGTAGATAAATCTTCAGTATCTGACATTAAATGTTTCACTTCTGACTATGAGCAGAGCACACACTGTCCAAAAGGTTGAGTTACCGGCTCTTTTTCAGAGCCATTTTCCTGAGAGTAATTAATGCAAATTTTGCAAACTGCATACTGGACTAAAAGGACCAACATTTCAAAAAAGCAGAGGGCCTAGCAGAACCTTCAGTTCCTCGAAGGAGGAAAGGTCCCGCTTGTATCGAAGATGTCAGACTCTCTCTACTCTTTTGAGCAATACTTTTCTTAGAAAGAGATGACTTTCACAGTGTGACCAACTTTCCGCACTGTGATTTCACCTTCGAGTCTCAGTTGGCAATCAAGTCTTTAAAACGAGGGAAGGACTTTTTGTGCCGAGCAGGGTTTTTTGTTTGAGGTTGAGCGGCTGTACGGGGGGGGGGGGGGGGGGGACAATCAACCGGGCCACGGAACTCACCGTCGGAGGAGAAGGTCAGGGCGGTGACGGCGACTCCGTGCGGCTGCATCTTCAGCACCATCTCCACCTGGGCCAGGTCAAACAGGCGCACCGTGCCATCGCTGTAACCCGCCGCGATGGCCTGCAGCGGCGGCTGGCCGTCCGCTGAGGCCGCCGCAGCCGCGGTGCCCGGCAACGACCGCTGGCCTGAGCCGGCCGGCAACGGCAGCGGGCCGAAGGCCATGCAGTGACAACTCTGCCATGTCAGAGGAGAAGAGTCAAGATAGCAGGAGTTCAACGGTCTTAGGCCATGTCCGAAACGGACTTCCAGAGCTACGGCTAGGGCTATTGTCTTCGCATCTCCGTGTATTTCCAATGGGGGGAAGACCTAGACCTAGCTCTATACGCCCGTTTCGGACACGGCCTAACTGATGGTCATACAACTGATGGTCATTGGAAAAGCTGCATCCACTTTGTGCGATCCCCGAGCTGCTGTAGCTCTTTCTAAAACCATTGGTTGTTTGCATCTGAACAAAAAACGGGGGTGTGATCCCTGGAGATACAGGAATTGTGCAAATGGGTACACAGTGGGCCCTTCAGCGCATAAGAAGGGGAGGGGGGTTGAAAACTCCGGTAACAGTGACTGGGGGTGGCTGGTCGGTCACCCCACAGACTGGGGGTCAAAGTTTACCTGGTCAAGAACCTGGAACTGTAGGGTCTGTTCCATGTCGGTCAGCGTGTAGAGGCGAAGGCTACCGTCATCGGCGCAGGACGCGAAAAAATCTCCGGCACTGAAGACGACCGAGTTGACCTGACAATTGAAAAAAACAAATCAAAGAAAACCTTCACCGACTTTTTGGCCAAGGCATCCCAAAACCAAACAAATGTTTGGGGGTAAGACTGTACAAAACGTGCACTGTGAGTTGTGTTCATGTGCCTTGCGTGTAAGTACACGCTTACTTAATGTATTTGTAGTTTACAGATTATGTAAAAGTGAAAATTTAAATCCGTTATGTAAAGCTTTTTATATGTCAAAATTTTGGATTTAATGTCACTTCTTTTTATTGTTACAGCTTAATGCAATTCCGCTTTTTTGTGGTGAGCAAGCGGATTCAATAAACCATTTATGTATGATGTATCTATCTATAAAAAAAAAGACTTGAAGGTTTGCATGGTGGAAACAAGTATTATTAATTGGTTTGCGGTGACACCATGTGTATCATCTCTTTTGAGACTGAGTGTGGCTCTGAAAAGAGCCGGTATCTATCTATCTACATGTATCTGTTTATCTATCTATCTGTCTACACATTTTGAGATGTGTTTTTTTTGAAAACACAGCGTTAGACACAGACTTGGCTGAGGTGAGTGTCAGATGTGGACGAGACTGGTGCCCGTACCTTGGTGGTGTGCGAGCTGACTATCCTGATGCTGCTGCGCTCCAGCCAGTTGATGTACCACAGGGTGCCGGACGTGGTGCCCACCACGCCAATGTCCATGGTGGCGTCAAAGGCGGCGGCCGTGACGGCGCCGTCCAGGGTCATCTCGTCCTCCATGACCAGCCCCTGGCCCGCGTGACTGGGAGGGGTTAGGACGAAAACAGTAAGCCATGAAAATTCAAGTTCTAAACGTCGACTGAATCAGCCAAGCCCAAAATGTACATGGCATTCTCTGTCAGCCTGTCAGAAGGGTTAACTTTCAATGAGGGTTTGGCCTGCTCAATGTGAATATAGGAAGGTTTGCGGTGACACCATGTATCAGGTCTCTTAAAGGAAGAGGTGTGGTTCTGAAAAGAACCTGAGTGGTAACTCGACGTTTCGACCAGTATGCTCTGGCCGACCAGTATGCTCTGGCCGTCCTTTAAGAGACCTTATACATGGTGTCACCGCAAACCTTCCTATATTGATTCACCCACCATGCAAAGCCTTAAGTCTTATTTATTCTGCTCAATGTGATAAACACTGAGTGTTCATCAGTGCTTTCTCCGATGGCTGATGAAAATAGTTCAGGCAGCTTGGGAAGGATTTGAACCCTCGACTCCCGATTTCTAGTATGGACATCTTAACCACTTGACCAGTGAGCTGGTCGTGGTCATGTGGTGGATTTGAATAATGTATAGCGGTGGGTACCGCGTTGCATCATAGATATAACACGATGTTTACCGCAAGGAGAATGTAATTCAGTGAGGGTTTGCCCTGCTCGACGTGATTGACACTGAATGCTCAGTGCTTTGCCCATTGCCTGATTAAACAATTCAGGAAGCTCGGCCGGGATTCGAACCCACGACCGCCGCTTTCTAGTGCAGACGAAAGTGGCAGTTGCGGGTTCGAATCCCACCCAAACTGCCTGACATTTTTTCATCAGGCAACAGGCAAAGCACTGAGCATTCAGTGTTAATCACGTCGAGCAAGGCAAAACCTCATTGAATTACATTCTCCTTGATGCAAAACATCATGTTATCAACTTTGAATAGTTAATGCAGGGATTACCCACTCTCCATATGATTATTATGGAGACGGGGGTGGTAGGGGTGGTGATAACAATGGGTGAGAATGGTGAAGGAGGTGATAGCAGTGTCGTTGATGAAGGTGACTGGGGTGACAGTGGCAATGGCAGTGGTGCTGACAATGACAATGATGACGATGACAAATAAGACTTAAGGCTATGCATGGTGGAAGGACTAAATAAAAGAAGGTTTGTCTCTATTAGGGAAGAGGTACGGTTCTGAAAAGAACCTGAGTGGTAACTCGACGTTCCGACCAGTATGCTCTGGCCGTCATCAGGAGAATGCCTTGGACTCGGGAGCTGGAGGGTTTATGAGATGACGATCGGTGAGGTGTGAAGGCGGGAAAGATCATCCCTCCACAGGATGACTGTGAAGTTGATGACAATGACAATGACGACAATGACAATGACGACAATGACAATGACAATGGCAATGACAATGACAATGGCAATGGCAATGACAATGACAATGACAATGACAATGGTGGTGGTGGTGGCCCTGATGGTGACAGTGACCAATGGAGACGGTGACAACGTCCACTCACCCATTGGACACTCCTGCAGACAATCTCAGCTCCCCGACTCCGTGCACAGACCAGAGACGTAGGAGGCGGGAGGCTCCTCCCGTTATGAGCCGCCTGCTGCCAAACTGACTCACTATCAGACCTGGAAGCCAGATGCAGAGATATACACACGTAACAAGAACTTACCGCCAGGGTGGAAACAAGGAATATCTGGTTTGACACGATTCTATCAAACCTACATATACTCAATTTCAGACCTGGAAGACAAATGCAGAGATATACACAGACCTGAACAGCCACTTACCGCCAGGGTGAAAACATAAAAAATATCTGGTTTGACAAGATTCTATAGAACTGACTCACTATCAGACCTGGGAGACAGATGCAGAGATATACACAGACTTCAACAGCCACTTACCGCCAAGGTGGAAACATAGAATATCTGGTTTGACAAGATTTTATAGAACTGACTCACTATCAGACCTGGAGGATAGTACACAGACTTGAACAGCCACTTACCGCCAGGGTAGAAACAAAGAATTTCTGGTTTGACAAGCTTCTATAAAGTGGCTTCAAACTTTACTAGATGAGACTCAAAGGTTTGTATTTCAGAATTTACACTAGGGAATGGAGGAAGGAACTCACTGCGGCCTTATGTCCCAACAGGGATGATGTGGATAAACTGACCACACTAGGCCAGCCTAGCTGAGCAGAAACCCCTCCTCTCTCTCACCTATCTCCGCAGAGTCGGCATCCCAGTGCATGAAGCAGGAGTTGTGCCTGGTGTCCCAGGCCGACAGCAGGCCGGTGTTGGTGCTCACGTACAGCACGCTGTCCCCTCCGTACTGGAGACCGGTGAAGGCCACGTCGCCCAGAATCTGAAAACGGGTCCGCCGTCAAAACATTCAGACACGGGTTGCTCAAAAGAAAACACGATTCACTCTGGGTGGCATCCTATAAACTTCACCAAGCCAGGCTTTGTGATGTTTCGGCAAATGTTTGGTGTTCACATGAGTCTGTGAAATGTAATGTGTAATTTCAGGCTACCCGTGGTGAAGGTAGCAGCTTGCGGCGACACCGTGCTCAAATTGTCTGCTTCTATTTTGGAAAGGGGGGAGGAGGTATGTGGTTTTTAGAAGATTTCAAGCTATTTCAAGCTATTCATAGCAAGTCAAGAACGGTTTGCTGTGACACCATGCTACGGTAATCTCATTTTTTTTTAGAGAGGGATGTGGTTTTGAGATGAAGTAGGAGGTTCAACATTTCAAGAAATGGTATGCCCCGTCTGTTGTCTGGAGAGTGTAATGATTCAAAGAGTGAGGCGGGCTTATGAGGCTAAACTCCCTTCGTCACCACGTTGCCAACTATTCTTGTCTCTGACATTAGGTCCTGATCTTTTCCCCAAGATACACTGTTAGAGAAGATTGGAGCGTTTGCACAGTGGAAGCAATAAGTGACACCATGTATGTCCGCTCTTCTGAGATGGAGTATGGCTCTGAAAAGAGCCAGAAACTCAATGTTTGGGACAGTGGGCACTCTGCCCGCCGTCAGGATACTAATGGCCTGACGTCATCATAAGACTGACATCGACAGAGATGACATTGTCATCTCCTGATGACGGGCAGAGTACACACTGCCCAAAAACATTGAATCAACCAGTCTTTTCAGAGCCATACTCAATCTCCAAAGAGTTGACTTACATGGTGTGATCACATACTTTCCACTCAACATTACACTGAGCTCCAATCCTATCATAGGACATTTACGAAATGAAGGCGCAAGCTGAGTTACATTGCTCTTACTTTATCATCGGCATCTAAAAACAAGCATTTGGATCCTGTTTCTTGGTGAATACTCTGTACATATCAAGCCGGCAAAGCTTCAAATTCTGTGACAAACCACAACCTGGATCTTCAGGTTTTGTCAGACCATGGCCAGATGGAGACGAAGCCTGAGCCCGAGCCTGATCCATGGATTTGTAAAGGGCCCTAGTGTCCATACAGGTCTAGTACTGAGTGTATTCTATTCCCTTTGCCCTGGACTACTCACCATATGCTTGGAGTCGGCCAGCTCTGCAGGCACGCTGGCCTCGTGAACGTTCAGGCTGAAACGGCCCTGGGTCTCGTCCAGCATCCAGAAGAGCAAGGTGCCCGCCTCCCCGGCTGAGGCAAACTCGTTGGTGGTGTACGGGTCCCAGACCAGGGAGTGAATGGGCTGGGCCGGCCGGGAGGCGGCCAGGAGGCTGTAGTCCTGCGTGCTCCAGATGACAAGGGTGCAGTCCCGATAGTCACCTGAAGGAGGAGGAGGAGGAGGAGGAGGAGGAGGTGGAAGAGAAGGGGGAAAGGAGGAGTATGAGGATGAGGAGAAGTGAAGGAGGGGGAGGAGGAGAGGAGGAGGAGGAAGTGGAGGAGGAGGAGGAGGGGGAGGAGGAAGAGGAGGAAGAGGAGGAGGAGGAGAAGAATGAGGAGGATGAGGAGGGGAAGGATGAGGAGGGGAGGATGGGGATGAGGTAGAGGAGGGGAAGGATCGGGAATGAGGAGGGGGAGTAGGAGGATGAGTAGGAGGATGAGTAGGAGGATGAGAAGGAAGGGAAGGAGGAGGGGAAGGAGGAGGAGGGGAAGGATGAGGAGGGGAGGAGGGGGATGAGGAGGAAGAGGAGGGGAAGGATCAGGAATGAGGAGGGGGAGAAGGAGGATGAGGAGGTGGAAGAGAAGGGGAAAGGAGGAGCATGAGGATGAGGAGAAGTGAAGGAGGGGAGGAGGAGAGGAGGAGGAAGTGGAGGAGGGTAGGGGGGAGGGAAGAGGAGGAGAACTATCAAACAGTGCATTTGAATAGCAGCAGATAAATGACACACACTTGAACCGATGCTTACCTGAGGACTTAGAGGACCATCCCAAATGGGACCCTTTAAAAATCAAAGGGACGTTTTGTGGTATAAATCTGCGATCATGATTTTACCCCAATGTGACCCCCTTTGCAGCTGCACACATCCATGCCATCTCATATCATTGCAGATTTTCTAGATGAACTAGATTATTACTATATGAGGGGCTGATGTATGGAGTCTCTGTAAGGGGCATTCTTTGTGCTCCATACAGAGGGATGGAGGAGGAGGGCTTGTGGAGAAATCCCTATAGTAATGTGTATGCCCAAATGCCTTGACTGACCACAAGTCAGCTCAAATTATGATGCACATAGGTTTGAGTGGCACAAAGCTGTGCATTGGTTTGTGCACAATTAAACCACAGAATTAAAACTGGACAGTCCCCTTTAACCACAGACTCTGTCAACTGTACCCTGATCAGTGAACAGGAATACAATGCAGGCCACAATTGATGGCTTTTGTTACGCTAATTAAGTCTATTGTGTGAAGGGCATGGGTTTCTGAGCATGTGCAAAGAGGTCGCGACCCCAACTCTCTCATCAATACATCTGAGTGAACAAATTCTTGAAAATTAACAATAATTTCAGAAATAGGGAATATATAGGCAAAGTGAAGACTATGTTTGTGTGGATTATGCTGATATTCTAGAATTTGTTTCAATTGAAGTGTTTTAATGGGCCAATTTGGTGAAAAATTGAAAAACTTGGGGGACAACCGTAGTTTCCAGTGACACCCGGCTATCTCAAATAGCTTGGGAACCCTCCCTCAGCATCGCTTCTCGGCCTGATGGCTAAGATCTTTCCTCTTAGCCGCCTCTACCTGCCCTTTCCTTGTCTCTTCCGATAAGCGATCGCCTTTTTCTTTCTCCCAACACCCTGTGGATGCATGCTGAGCTTAGGCTCTAACACAGGTGAGGGAGTAACCTTTGTTCTCGCTTAATTGCCGTTTCTTTCTTCTTTTCGTTTTTCGCAAAAAAGCGCTTTTTACTTTTGTCCCTCATTTCCACGGCCCCAGGGGAGGCCGCTCTTTTCTTTACCTTTTTATTTTCCTCCGCTGCTGCAGGAGGCATGCCGGGTCGCAAAGCCGACTGTGCGCTGCTCCTGCAGTATGAGGACGTAACCCTACCTGTAAAGGTTTTCAGTCAGCTTCGGGAGAGGGGTGTCGTGACGCGCGACCATTTGGCCGCGCTCCAACCTCTTCCCCCGAAGAAGTTCGACGTTGTATTCAAGTCGCCGGAACTCCTCCGGCGTTTTGGCCCCAAGCTTGGAGATATCCATGGATGTACATCCAATTACACCGGTGGTATCTCCATGGTCACCATTTTGTATGTGGACCTTGGGGTAGATGATAAGATTGTCCGCAGGCGGTTGTCGGAGTACGGGGAGGTGATCGCTGGTAGGTATTGTACCTACCAGGGTGAACCGACTGTTTTTAACGGCACCCGCCAATACCGTATGCGTATCAAATCTAACATACCTTCTGTCCTCCGTATCGGGAGTAGGAACGCCTGGGTGTCTTACCCAGGTCAAAAGCGGACCTGCGCCCGGTGCGGGGCCGAGGGGCACGTGGCCAAGGATTGCTCCTTGGTCACGTGTTTTAAGTGTTTACAGGTGGGGCATTCCATCAGGGATTGCCCCAATGTGTCAAAGTGTACGTCCTGCGGGGAGACGGGGCACAACTTTCGGTTGTGCCCCAACTCCTTCGCCAACAGGGCGTCCCCCTCCAAGGCTTGGGCCTCGACCAGCGTCCCTGACGATGACGAGGCCCCTGCACCCCCGCCTGCGGAGGGGAACGTCGAGTCACCGTCTGTCTCCAAGTCTTCTGTCCCTGTTCTTGTTTCATCTGTTCCTCTTTCTACTTCTTCCTCTCCGCAGTCCCCCGAGCCTTCAGCTTCATCGCCTCCTTCCCCGCCTCAGTCTTCTCCTGCCCCGTCCGGGGGGACGCCTGCGGACCCCCTGCAGACACCCGTGCCCCCTGCTCCCCTCCCGATTAAGAGTTGCAGGCGGTGTGGTGAGGCCTCTGGGCCTTACCCCGCTGACTCCTCTTGTCGGGAGTGTGGGACGCGCCTCGGCGGGGATTTCTCCGTCGTGGAGTGTGTCTCCTGCAGGGGCACCAACGGCCCGGCTCAGCTCGTCTGTGCCACCGAGGCGTGTGTCGCTTCGATCACGGGGGCCGGTTCCGGGGTGGCTGGACGGCGGAGGCGGCGCTCTAAGCGCCGTCAGCGTTCGCCGGACACTTCCCCGGAGGCTGGCACCAAGGTGGCGAGGGCCGGAGGGGGGCGGGATGGCCCGCCCTCTGACGAGTCCTCGGGCCATGAAATGGAGGCCCAGGCTGGCCCCCCTGCATCCGTCCCTGGCGCGGAGGAACCGTCCCCTGCGGGCGCGTCTGAGGCTGCGACCCCGATGATCGACTCTAACGAGTCGGTCAAAGGGGAAGCGACCGAGGGCTCGCCTCGTGGGGGTGGGGACTCTCAGGAGGAGCCGAGGGACGTACAGGCGGAGGCCAGGAGGTTCGTGGACGCGGTGCCTCTCCCCGGGGGTGGCGGCCCCGCCATCGCCTGCCCGGCGAAGGGCTGTGGCCGAGAGTTCGCCATCTGGGTTAACCTCAAAATGCACATCGGCTCTGACCACGAGGGGCCGGTGCCTGTTCAGGTCGCCTGCCCCTTCTGCTCTGCAAAGCCAGAGGCCTGGTTGTGGAGGAAACATCTCGGCAGCCACCACCCCCTTCAAGTCCTGAAGAAACCTGCCAGTTTCTTCGCCGACTCCTTTTCTGTCCTTTAATCCCCCCCTTACATTTTTTGCTCCATCATGGTCTCTTTCCTCACCTTTACCTTCAATATGATTTCTTTTCTTTCACTCAATGTCAACGGCATGCGTGACCCTGCGAAGCGTCGCGCTGTCTTTGACATCTGTTCTTCCTTTGATATTTCTTTCCTCCAGGAGTGCCACATCTCGACGGAGAAGGATGTTCGGTCCTGGAAGGCTGAGTGGAAGGGTCACCTTCATGCCAGCCTAGGCAGCCCTGCATCCTGTGGTACCATCCTCCTCACCTCCTCCCGTTCTAACCTATCCCTTTCAGATCTTTCTTCCGACAGCAGTGGTCGTGTCATCTCCGGAGTCCTCGAGACTTCGGGGATGAAGCTGAGGCTGATCAACATCTACGCCCCGAACGACCCTGCTGGCAAAACCTCTTTTTTCTCTAACCTATCTTCTTTTTTCTCAGGAAACCTGCCTGTCTTGCTGGGTGGTGACTTCAACTGCGTGTTGGACAGCCAGCAAGACAGAGCGGGTCATTCTTCTGTGTCATGCGACGGCGGCCAACAAGACCTGGCCCAGTTGACGCAAGATTTCGACCTGTTGGACGGCTGGAGGCAGCTCCATCCTGGAGAACGTTCCTTCACTTGGAGGAACGCCTCGAACTCCATCCAGAGCCGCCTCGACAGGTTCTATCTGTCTTCTGCTTGCCTCCCTGTGGCTTGCGACCATTTTCCTGTATATCTTTCTGACCATGATGGAATCTCTCTCTCCCTCCGTTTTTCCTCTAGTCCCTCCCGCGGACCCGGCTATTGGAAATGCAACACCACGACCTTGGAGGACGACTCCCTTCAGCGAGATTTCAGGTCCAAATATCTTGGCTGGCGGACTCTCAAGAGGGGGTATGACTCCATCTTGGAGTGGTGGGATGACGTCAAGGACCGTAGCAAGTCCTTGATCGTCTCCCACTCATGCCGCCTTGCGAGGGACCGCCGTAAAGCCAAAGAGAGTCTCCTTTCCTCTTTTTCGCAGGTCACCGCCAGACTGGACGGGGGTTCAAGGGACCCCGATCTGTTGGCTGAGAGGGAGCGGATTAAGGCCGCACTCTCGGACCTCGACGCTGTTCGGGCTGAGGGGGCCAGAGTGCGGTCCCGCATCCAACAGCTGATGGACGGGGAAAGTCCCACCGGGCACTTCTACCGCCTGGAGTTCGGCAATAGGAAGGCTTCCACCATCCCTGCGGTCAGGCTGGCTGACGGTACGGTGTCTTCCTCTCCAGAGGACATCACAGACACGTACCGTCAGTTCTATTCTTCCTTGTATTCGGCGGAACCGGTGTCCGAAGGTTCACGGTCCTTTTTCCTGGACGGGCTGACGGACACGGTTCCTGAGGTTGAAGCGGACGAGTTGGAAGCCCCGCTGCGTCTGTGCGAGCTGACATCAGCTCTGCACAGTATGCGCAGGGGCAAGACGCCGGGAGGCGACGGGCTCCCCAAGGAGTTTTACTCCACCTTTTGGGATCTCCTGGGTCCAGACCTCCTTGAGGTCCTTGCGGCCGCCTTTGAGTTGCGGGCCCTTCCGGCTTCTCAGAGGTGTGGCATTATCACCCTCCTGAATAAGTCGGGGGACCCGCTTCTCCCCAAGAACAAGCGGCCCATCTCTCTCTTGAACGTGGACTACAAGATCCTGTCCAAAGTTCTCTGTACCCGTCTGGGCGCCGCCCTGCCCTTCCTTGTGAGTCCCTTTCAGACTTGTGGAGTCGTGGGTCGCTCGATTCACGACAACGCTTGTCTGCTGAGGGACTTGGCTTCTTATGTTCAAGACCGTTCCCTTAACTCTCTCTTCATTTCTTTGGACCAGGAGAAAGCGTTTGACCGTGTCGACTGGTCCTTCCTCCTGGCGACTTTCCGGCGGTTGGGATTCGGGCCGGGCTTTGTCCGTTGGCTAGGCATCCTTTACGGGAATATCTCGTCGAGGATCCTGGTCAACGGGCACCTGTCTGAGTCGTTCTCCCTCCGCCGAGGTGTCCGCCAGGGCTGTCCTCTGTCGCCGCTGCTGTACGTGATCTTCATCGAGCCGTTTGCCGCGGCGGTGCGCCGGGATCAAGGGATCCACGGCGTCCACCTGCCGGGCAGCGGCTCGGTGGAGTGCAAGATCGTGCAGTACGCGGACGACACGACATGTATCATCCGTGATGTCCCCTCCTTGAGGCGCCTCTTCCAGCTGGTAAGCCTCTTTTCAGAGGCCAGTGGTTCCAGGCTTAACCCCTGCAAGTCCGAGGGGCTCATCATGGGCCGGTGGAGGCAGGACCTCCCGGCGGTGGCCCCCATCGGGTGGACGACGGGGCCGATCAGAGTCTGCGGATTTTGGTTGGGCCCCGGCGACCTAGCCACCCGGAACTGGGAGGATAGGATCGCTACAATGGAGTCGACTGCCGACAAGTGGATGAGGCGTAGGCTCTCCCTTATAGGCAAGGTCAACGTCATCAACACCGTCCTGTGTTCCTTTCTTTTTTATGTTGCCCCCGTTTATCCTCTCCCCCCGCCTCTCACGAGGCGGATTAACTCTATTCTTTTTAAATTTCTTTGGTCAGGGAAGACGGAGCTCGTGCGTCGGACTGTCGTCTGTCAGCCAGCAGCCGCTGGTGGGCTGGGCGTGGTCGACGTGCAGCTCAAGTGCGACAGCTTCCATCTGAGGAGCCTGCGCCTCCTCCTGTTGTCCGACGGTCCTCCCTGGCGTTCCTTTCTGTACTTCTGGGCGGCGCTCCAATTACAGCGGGTGCTCCCCCGCAGCGTCTCGTCCAACTCTCGTCCTCGCTCCCTCACTCAACCCCCCCACTACAAATCTTTCTGTCGCCTTGTCTTTCGTATCTTCGCCCTCTCTCCTCAGTTCAACTGGGCAGCCGCGTCGGTCTCCGGACTGTACGCGGTCCAGTTGAACTCCATCTCTCCGGAGCGGCCCTCTCACGCCGCTCCAAACTCCACCATTAATTTTGCTTTTTTTTCTTCTTGCCAAGCAGGTCACGCCCTGAGAGACTTCAACTGGCGTGTGCTCTGGGGTGCAGTGAAGACAGGCCATCGTCTTCTGACCTGGGGGATCGGCCGCGGCAAATGCCCTCGCGGGCACTGCGGCGAGGCCGAGACCCTCCTGCACCTCCTGTGGCAGTGTCCCTTCGTTTCCTTTCTGTGGGAGTGGGTTGAGGCCGTGGGGAATAAGGTTTTAGGTCCTTCCTTTCGCCTGTCGCTGGGCATGGTCCTTTTTGCCGAGGGACTTGCTCCCAAGAACCCCCATTCACTCTTCGTCTGGTTCACCATCTCGGTGATCAAGTGGAAAATTTGGACCTCTCGCTGTCTCGCTCTTTACGAACGAAAACACCTTCACAGGGAGTCTGTCCTCCGACTTTCCAAGGCGTTTGTGAGAGACCGTTTAAAGACGGACCTCCAGCGCCTGGACCCCGAAGTCTTTCTTGCCACCTGGGCTGTAGGGGGCGGTCTTTTCCGCATTTCCGGTAGCCGGATCACCTTCATGTCTATACTTTGATTTTCCCCTGTGTGTGTGATTAAAATTTCCCCCTTTTTTTCCTTTCAATAAATAAATAAAATTGCGTGTTGCTTTTTTGAGTCTGTGTTTTATTTTTGATGTGTGTTGTCTCATTGTTATTATATCTATATATAGCTATCCTTCTATAATTATTTTATAACTCTCTCTTGAGCGTCTGTCTTGTTCTGTCTTTCCTTTCTTGGCAGGGGGGCTCGAAACCCCACATACTGAAGTCCGGTGTGACCGGTCTGCCATAGGTTCCTGTCCATCCCTTTGGACCGGGCCTAAAATCAAAAACCAGAAACTGTTCTTTTCAGCTTAATATCTGAAACGCTGCTCATCGAGCAGTCAGAATATTAAACTGATTTTTGTAAACTAGGCCATGGAGTAGGGGCTTGCCCCATCCTGGCCACGGGTCAGCTTGGATTTGCACTGCTTCCAAGATTAGGCCCAATCCCCCTTGAGGGGAAAATAAATAAAACCCAAAGACAGAAACTGACATTTAATATTCATTACTTCTTATTGATTCCTCAAAAGTTTAAGGGGTCCTGCTAGCATCGAATCGGCAGGCCCTCTGTGAACTGGTCAGTATTGACCAAATTGAAAACATGGCAAAGAAAACTAAGACTGGACTGGGATTTGAGCCAGAGACACTAGGCCTTGGGGCCAGTTAGGACCGGGGATGGTCCTCAACTGACTGCCCCCAAGACAATTTTTCTTTCAAAATATCATGTGGTCAGGAAAGCTGCAACAACACCCTTTCACTTCTGTACATCACCAGGGAATGCCAGAGATCAGGCCCCCGCTTCCATTCAGATGCAAACGGCCAACTGTTGTAAACCTGGCATTGCTACAGCTGCAGCTCGGGGATCACACATGCAACTTCTTCAATTTCTGGATGCAACTTAAATCTCAAGAGATTGAGAAAAGTCCTGCTAGGATCGAAATGTCAGGCCTGAGACTTACACACATGTATGTTTTGCAGGTCACTTTAGTCAGTGAGCAGTTTGCAACAGTTTTTGTATTAACTTCTGGATGCAACATTTTCAATTACTTTCTTCAATTTTTGTATATCAACCTTTTAATAAAAATTGCTGGTTTCATTCTAATAATTGTTTACAGTATATATTCTAAAATTGCTGTGCTAAAGACTATTTTTTCCCCTCTTTTTGGAAAATTTGATCCTTTTTTCGTATTGTGTATAAAATGTACAGATGTTTTAATTGGGTCTTTGTCCGTGAATATGTTTTAAATTGCAATTAAACCATTTCAATTCAAATCAAATCAAACAAAAATTCCTCAATTATTTCCCTCCCAATTTCTGATAATTGTTTACTGTATATATTCTAAAGTTGCTGTGCTCAAGACTATTTTCCCCCTCTTTTTGGAAAAATTGATCCTTATTTTGTATTGTGTATAAAATGTACAGATGTTTGAATTGGGCCTTTGTCTGTGAATATATTTTAAATTGCAATTAAACCATTTCAATTCAAATCAAATCAAACAAAAATTCCTCAATTATTTCCCTCCCAATTTCTACCCCCCCCCCAGCCCCACCCCAACTCACCCACGGAGACCAAGAAGCGGTCGTCGCGAGAGAAGGCCAGGGCCACCACGTCGTGCTCGTGGTAGGAGAGCACCTTCTTGCACAGCGCCCCCTGGACGTCCCACAGGCAGATCTGGCTGGGCACCAGGCCGCGCGAGCCAGAGGCCGAGGCCAGCGCCTGGCAGTCGTGCTGTAGGGTCAGCGTGGAGACCTCCTCCACGTGGCCTGCAAGGCAACAAGTGAGAGTGGTCGGGGAAGGAGAGAAGGGTGAGTGGGAAACAGTGTTTGTTAGGGGGAGCGGGCGCCATAGGGAAAAGTGGACAATTTGCTGTGACACCATTACAAGTCTTCTGGGTTTTTTTTCCGAAGGAGTGTGGCTCTAAGGAAAGCTGGTGAAAATGAGAAAAGCTGGACCGATTAAAAAGGTGGAAGTGGTCGGGGAAGGAGAGAAGGGTGAGTGGGAAACAGTGTTGCTGTGACACCATTACAAGTCTTCTGGTTTTTTTTTTCAAAAGGAGTGTGGCTCTGAGGAAAGCTTGTGAAAATGAGAAAAGCTGGAGCGATTAAAAAGGTGGAAGTGGTCGGGGAAGGAGAGAAGGGTGAGTGGAACACAGCGTTTGTTAGAGGGGGGCACTGAAGGGAAAAGTGGATAATTTGCTGTGACACCATTACAAGTATTCTGTTGGGTTTTTTTTCTCGAAGGAGTGTGGCTCTAAGGAAAGCTGGTGAAAATGAGAAAAGCTGGACCGATTAAAAAGGTGGAAGTGGTCGGGGAAGGAGAGAAGGGCGAGTGGGGAAACAGTGTTCATTAGGGGGAGCGGGCGCCATTGGGAAAAGTGGAAAATTTGCCGTGACACCATTACAAGTCTTCTGGGTTTTTTCCCGAAGGAGTGTGGCTCTAAGGAAAGCTGGTGAAAATGAGAAAAGCTGGAACGATTAAAAAGGTGGAAGTGGTCGGGGAAGGAGAGAAGGGTGAGTGGGAAACAGTGTTTGTTGGGGGGGGGGCACCGTAGGGAAAAGTGGACAATTTGCTGTGACACCATTACAAGTCTTCTGTGTTTGAGAAGGAGTGTGGCTCTGAGAAAAGCTATTAGAAATGAAAAAAAATTGGACTTGATAAAAAGTGGAAGTGGTCGGGAAGGGAGACAAGGGTGAGTGGGGAACAATGTTCGTTAGGGGGAGGAGGAACCATAAGGCAGAGTGGACAGAGTGGAAGTCTTCTGTGTTTGAGAAGGAGTGTGGCTCTGAGAAAAGCTGGCAAAAATGAGAAAAGCTGGACTAAATAAAAAGGTGGAAGTGGTTGGTGAAGGAGGGAATTGTGAGTAACGATGGGTTTGATGAAATTGACCACTGCTTACCCACTGAAAAAGGCGAGCGTACCATGAGCAAAGAATATTTTCTGCTAGGGTGAGCGGCATAGTTTGTTTCGCTTTCACTCATGATCTATAATCCATCATACAAATTGGACCTGGGTCTTTTTGGGGGTCTTCAAGGCTTCAAAAACCCTCCACTATCACTCTCCTTCCCTTACCCATGAGATGAGTCTGGCTCCCTGTCTGCAGGTCCTCCACCACCACCACACAGCCGCTGCTGTAGGCAAACAGCCCCGTGTCCGGGTGCCAGACCAGGTTGCCCCGGCCGTTGCCGTTGTAGCCCTGGACCGACTTCAGCTTCAGTCCGGCCTGGCTGGGCGGGGCCACGTAGCGCCTCTGAGAGTGGTAGGGGCGCGGCAGGGTGGGGTAGGGTGGGCAGGATGGGGCAGGATGGGGGCAGGGTGTGGCAGGATGTAAAAGGTCAGGATGGGGCAGGTCGAAGCAGGGCAGGGTGGAAGGGCCAGGGTGGGGCAGGGTGGGCAGGATAGGGCAGGATGGGGCAGGGTGTGGAATGGTAGGATGGAGCAGGATGGGGTAGGGTGTGGCAGGATGTAAAAGGTCAGGATGGGGCAGGTCGAAGCAGGGCAGGGTGGAAGGGCCAGGGAGGGGCAGGATGGGGTAGGGTGTACCAGGGTGGGGTAGGGGTTTGGCAGGGCGGGATAGGGGTGTGGAAGCGCAGTGTGGGGTGGGTCGAAAAAAACCAAAAACAAAATCCAAGAAAACAATCAGCATCTAGGATATATAGAAGTAAATGTGGCATTAAGAATCTGATGGAATGACTTGGTATAGGGAACCCAGGGCCAATTTCATTATTGCTTAGCGATCATCGCAACCGCTAAAATCGATCGCTACATCCATCACAACTTAGTGATCGGAGTACCGCTAAGTTGCAACGTAGCGACTGGAGTACCACTACGTTGAGATGGATTTCAGACTTAGCGATTGATTTTGGCGTTTGCGATGATTGCAAAGCGTTAGTGAAATCAACTTACAGTGCTTGAACTGAAAAGTGACCCTGTTTCCTATTGCTTGGCAAAAAGTCTCTATCTCTCATCTTCTTGCTCTGGTGCTTTCTTCTCTCTGTGTGTGGATTTTCTCTGGCCTCTATTAGTTTCTTGGCCAGGGGGAGCTACACTCACATGTACTGGAGTCCGGTGAGACTGGCCTGTCTTAGACTCAGGTCCCATTCTACTGGACCAGGGTCCAGGGACCACTTGGCACCCGCCCAGTTCCTTACACATTGCTTGGTGGCGGGCTCAAAGGAGTCCTTGCTTAAAATAGGGACAGAGGTGAAACCCGGATATGGAAAGCCAGGTACCACAGCAACACCACAGGGCACTCCAAAAATCGGAGTTCCCTGCGCGGGTTAAGTGGTTAAAGGTATACAGAAATCAAAATTAACTTGGGGTTAAATAAATCGGTATTGTTATAGAACCCAACGTGTCTATCATTTTTGAGACCCAAAATGATTAATTTAGCCAAAAAATATTGGTACGAAAATTGTGCCCCCGGGGTCACTTTGGAGACAACGAACGTACTACGTCACATACAGAATTTGTGGTCATCCTTGAGGTTGTGCGCTTTGCACTGGCCCTGCATTGTCTCTATTGTCTATCAGCCGTAAATACCGCATTGTCACATGCACAGTAGCGCACTTTATCGTCTCAGCATTTCGATTGCCTCGCTCGGCTGCTTTTGGTCTGTATGTGACGTCACATGCTCACAGGGGGAATTTTGGGGGGCGGGACGAACATGGACTTTTTTCAATGTTTTGGGGCGAAATTAGGTGCTGACAGAAATTTTCAAAATCAATCCTGTATTGATTATATTGTGAACATTACCTAAGGAGAGTTTTTAGCTCTTTTTCAAATCCTATTTCTGTAGACCTTTAATCCAAGACCGGTACCTGGGCCATCTGTGTGTGGTTCTCCCTGGCAGTGAAGTGGCTGTAGCAGGCAGGCTTGTGGGCCTCAGACTCCGTGGTCGGGCGGAGCACTGGGAGGGGCGGGGCTGCGGGCGGGGCCTGGGGCGTGGCCTCCAGGTCCACCCTGCGGTGCTGACGGGTGCGGGGGCTGGCTCCCAGTGTCTCGGCCGGCAGGGGTTCGTCCTTTACAAAGGAAAAGACGGAATTAGGACTTGATCACAAAAATGAGCAGGTTCCATGCACCTTCTCCAAGAATCATTTGTCTCTCTCACCCTCCCCCTCTCTAACTTTCCCACTCTCTCCTCCCTTCTCTCTCTCCCCCTCTCTCTCCTAGACTTTCTCTCTGCCCTCCCTCTCCTCTCCCCCCTCCTCTCTCCCACACCCTCTCCCCACCTCCTCTCTCTCCCCTCCTCTATCTCCCACTCTCTACCCTCTTTTCCCTTCTTTCTCTATCTCCCCCTCCTCTCTCTCTCCCACTCTCTCTCTCCCCCTCCTCTCTCTCCAACTCTCTGCCTCTCTCTATGAGTGTGTGTGTCTCTCTCTCTTTCCCTCTCCCACACTCTATCTGTCACTCTCTATGTCTCTCTCTCCCACACTCTCTCTCTCTCACTCCACTATCTCACTCTCACTCTCTATCTCTCTCTCACTCTCTCTCTCACACACTCTCTCTCACTCCCCCTCTCTCACTCCCCCTTTCCCACTCTCTCTCTTTTCCCCTCTCTCTCTCCCACTCTCTCTGTGTCTCTCTCCCTCACTCTCTCTCTACCTTCTCTCTCTCTCTCTCCCTCTCTCTCTCTTCCTCTGTCTCTCTCCCTTACTCTCTCTCTACCCTCTCTCTCTCTCTCTCTTTCTCTCTCTCTCTACATTCTCTCTCTCTACCTTCTCTCTCTCTCTTTCTCTCTCTCTCTTTCTCTCTCTCTTCCTCTCTGTCTCTCTGTCTCTCTCTCTCTTCCTCTCTGTCTCTGTCTCTCTCTCTTCCTCTCTCTCTCTCTCTTCCTCTCTGTCTCTCTCTCTCTTCCTATCTGTCTCTCTCTTTCTGTCTGTCTCTCTCTTTTCTCTCTCATTCTCACTGTCTCTCTTTCTAGCTCTCTCCCTCTCTCTCCCTCTCTCTCTCTCTTTCTCTCTCTCTCTCTCCCCCTCTCTCTCTCTCTCTCTCTCTCTCTCTCTCTCTCTCTCTCTCTCTCTCTCTCTCCCTCTCTCTCTCTCTCTTCCTGTCTCTCTCCCTTACTCTCTCTCTACCCTCTCTCTCTCTCTCTTTCTCTCTCTACCTTCTCTCTCTCTCTTTCTCTCTCTCTCTTCCTCTCTGTCTCTCTCTCTCTTCCTCTCTGTCTCTCTCTCTCTCTCTTCCTCTCTGTCTCTCTCTCTCTCTTCCTATCTGTCTCTCTCTTTCTGTCTCTCTCTCTCTCTCGCTCCCACTCTCTCTGTCTCTCTCTGTGTCTCTCTCCCACACTCACTCTCCCCCTCCTCTCTCTCACTCTCTCTTTGATCTGAGACTCACCGTCTCCGTGGCGCTGGATTCTCCCAGGCTGGACCTGCTCTCCAACTCCGGACCGAGAAGAATCTCCTCCGCCCTGCCGACGCCCTCTCCCGGGACCCCGCCCGGCGACGAGCCCTCGTCCTCCTCCCTGTCCTCTCCTCCCCGCCGGATGTTGCCCAGCAACGAGATGCCCCCGGGGCGGTCGTCCGCGTCCTCGGCCGTGGAAGTGTCGCTGGTGTCCGCCGGCCTCCGGACGGGAGAGGTGGGGATGGGGGCTCGCTGCCGGGGACGGAGGCTGCCCGTCAGGTCTAGGCTCCGACGAACTGGACTCTTCCGAAATTCTTTGGAAATAAAAAAAAAAAAATGACGCAGTGACGCTAAAAACGCAGCAAACTTAATACTAAATAAATAAGACTTAAGGCTTTGCACGGTGGGTTAATCAATATAGGAAGGTTTGCAGTGACACCATGTATAAGGTCTCTTAAAGGAAGAGGTGTGGTTCTGAAAAGAACCTGAGTGGTAACAAAACGACGTTTCGACCAGTATGCTCTGGCCATCATCAGGAGAAAGTGATGATGGCCAGAGCGTACTGGTCAAAACGTCGAGTTACCTCTCAGGTTCTTTTCAGAACCACACCTCTTCCTTTAAGAGACTTTATACATGGTGTCACCGCAAACCTTCCTATATTAAACTGAATACTGACTAAAATTACCAAAAATCAAAGTTCAAAAATGAGGAGGGCATGACGTTTTGGTCCTAGCAGGACCTTCCTCAAAACTGTCTTTAAGAAAGGTCCTCCTAGTATCGAAAGGTCAGGCCCTCCTCATTTTCGATCTTTAGAATTAAGAGTCATACACAAAAAATATTCACTGACTATCAAACTGACAAACAATCAAATCGCAAGAATATAACAGGCCTGTCATTTCAATCCCAGTAGGATCTTTTTCAAAGGCCTATTTACAATACATCCATCATCATCATTTGGCTGCGGAGCAGGCGACTACAAACTTTCTCCAACTGCTACGGTCTTGGGCCAGAGAAGCAACTTTGTCTGGTAGCAGCATCCAGGCTTCAGTATGCAAACCCATTTTTTTTTCACTAAATGTGGTTTCTCCAGTAATTCATATTTGTTTCTTTCATTAACCTCATAAATTTGAAGCGCTCTGCAAAAACTCTCACACAGCCCTTTTCCAAACACAGGGCGACAGAGAGTTGTGGCATCTAACGAATATATTTTTTTTCTGATTTTAGTTCAGACAGCTTCGTAAGTGCCTATACTTTCATATTTGCTCATTGGAAACTGGATTTTTTATCTAAAACTTGAAATATAAGGAGGTTTTGTGAATTAAATTCATGATCTCAAAATTTAGTGGGCCCGATGTTTCGATCCTAGCAGAACCCTTCTCCTTTGAGAAAGGTCCTGCAAGAATCGAAATGTCAGGCCCACTAAATTTTGGGATTTGAATTTTGAAAATTTTAGTTAGTAAGCAGTTTGCAACATTTTTGTATATCACTTTAAGTAAATTCCTGATCGGTTATTTTACCCAGATGCGACTCATTATTCTGAGGGCATGATAGTTCAATCCTAGCAGGAACTTTCTCAAAAGGCAGAATGGGATTCAAGAAAACAAAACAAACAGTTGGATACTGTTGGTATAATCCATTCTTTCCAAGCTCCTCAGGAATGGTTTGTTGTGGCACTGGGTACAATTAGTTATTTTTTGAGCAAAAATGGGAAAAAAGTTCTTGATTTGAAACCAAGACCGTGAATAGACTGACATCTCTTTAAAGTTAATAGGTCCAGTGTCATCTTGGTTTGCCAAGCACTGTTGCACAGCATAAGCCCTTCCAATGTACGGTCTATTAAAAAATACGGTCTATCTTAAAATTTACCAGGCTGACTGATTGGCGTTTCTGCATCAAGTGTAGCCCCTCTGTGCAAACAGAAAAATGAAATAAAGCTTAAGTTAATCCCACTTTTCAAAAATAAGAAATGCAAGGAAGCTTCAGTTAATCCCACTGATGCTGTCAATTGTTCATCCTTTTAATCCAACAGAGTTAATCTCCCCCATTCAGTTCAGTTCATTCAAGCAGGGCTCATTTAATCCCCCTGCATTTGTCCACCTTATACCTGCAACATTACCATTGTGGTTGGGGGTTGGGGTGGGATTAGGGTTGTGGTTGGGGTGGAGGGTTGGGGTTGGAGGGACTGATTGAAGTTGGGGTTGGGGTTGTGGTTAGGGGTTGGGGTTGGAGTTGGAAGATGGGGTTAGGGTGGAGGATGGGGTTGGAATTGGAAGTTTGGCTTTGGGTTGGGGTTGGAGGATGGGGATTAGGTTTATGGTTGTGGTTAAGGGTTGGTGTTGGAGGAACTGATTGAAGTTGGGGTTGGGGTTGTGGTAAGGGGTTGGGGTTGGAGTTGGAAGATGGGGTTGGTGTGGAGGATGGGGTTGGGGTGGGGGTGGGATTAGGTTTATGGTTGTGGTTGAGGGTTGGGGTTGGAGGGACTGATTGAAGTTGGGGTTGGGGTTGTGGTTAGGGGTTGGAGTTGGAAGATGGAGTTAGGGTGGAGGATGGGGTTGGGGTGGGATTAGGTTTATGGTTGTGGTTGAGGGTTGGGGGTGGAGGAACTGATTGAAGTTGGGGTTGGGGTTGTGGTTAGGGTTGGAGTTGGAAGATGGAGTTAGGGTGGAGGATGGGGTTGGGGTGGGATAGGTTTATGGTTGTGGTTGAGGGTTGGGGGTGGAGGAACTGATTGAAGTTGGGGTTGGGGTTGTGGTTAGGGGTTGGGGTTGGAGTTGGAAGATGGGGCTAGGGTGGAGGATGGGGTTGGGGTGGGATTAGGTTTATGGTTGTGGTTGAGGGTTGGGGTTGGAGGAACTGATTGAAGTTGGGGTTGGGGTTGTGGTAAGGGGTTGGGGTTGGAGTTGGAAGATGGGGTTGGTGTGGAGGATGGGGTTGGGGTGGGATTAGGTTTATGGTTGTGGTTGAGGGTTGGGGTTGGAGGAACTGATTGAAGTTGGGGTTGGAGTTGTGGTTAGGGTTGGAGTTGGAGTTGGAAGATGGGGTTGGTGTGGAGGATGGGGTTGGGGTGGGATTAGGTTTATGGTTGTGGTTAAGGGTTGGTGTTGGAGGAGCTGATTGAAGTTGGGGTTGGGGTTGTGGTTAGGGGTTGGGGTTGGAAGATGGGGTTAGGGTGGAGGATGGGGGTTGTAATTGGTTGGATTAGGTTTATGGTTGAGGGTTGGGGTTGGAGGAATTGATTGAAGTTGGGGTTGGGGTTGTGGTTAGGGGTTGGGGTTGGAAGATGGGGTTAGGGTGGAGGATGGGGTATGGGTTGGGGTTGGAGGATGGGGTTGAAACTTGGAGGATGGGTTGGGACATGGAGGATGGGTTGGGTTGAGGGTGAGGGTGAGGTTTGGGTTGGGGATGATGGTGGGGGTGGTGGCGGTGGGAGCAGGGGGTGACTCTAAGAGGGGTTGGCCATCCGTTTGGGATAACAGATTGGCCACGCCTCTCCTTGTACTCACAGGGATGCCGGGTGTGGCCTGCTGTTGCCATAGAAGTCCCAGAGTAGGACGGCCTCGCCCACACTGAGTAGCCCCAGGCCATCAGGGGTGAAGACTACCTGCTGGATCCTCTCTGAGTGACCGATGAACACCTGCACCCAGGGATGGAGTCAAGTTGTGCAGAAACCAAATCTTACATTTCACTGAAAAAAATCTCAAAAGATTTCACAAGCGGTTTTTCACAATTTTCTTGAGACTCGGTTGGCGGATTGAGCTGTAATTTTCACAGGTGTACTATTTCATGCATATGTTGGATCAGACAACATATGGATGCTATTCTTTGACCTCGACCAATGTTGTGCAGGGGCTTTAAAGGCTTAAAAGTTCTTGTCTCAAAAAGTGTCAGGGGCCCGGTGTTTTAGTCCATCACGTAGTAGGACCTTCGTCACAGGCCTTTGGAAAAGGTCCTCCTGTAATACAAATGTCATACTTGCTCAAATTTGGAGGAGAGATGAATTCACCGTACCATCGGGGGGAGGAAGGGGGGGGGGAGGGGTGATAGTCAGATGCAAACGGCGTACCTGAAAGTTGATGTCCAGTCTCATGTGGTAGTCCCAGATCTTGATGACCTTGTCTCCAGCCGTGGCCAGGTGGCGCGAGTCTGAACACACCTCCATGCCGGTCACCCCGGACCGGTGTAAGCTTGACACCTGGTTGAGAACAGGGAGGGAGAGGGAGGGAGAGAGAGTGAGGGATAGAGAGTGAGAGAGAATGAGAGAGACATAGAGATTGAGAGAGAGAGAGACATAGAGATTGAGAGAGGGGGGGAGAGAGGGGGAGAGAGAGAGGGGGAGAGAGAGAGGGGGTGAGAGCAAAAGAGAGAGAGGGAGAGAGAAAGCGAGAGCATGAGAGAAACATAGAGATTGAGAGAGAGAGACATAGAGATTGAGAGAGAGAGACATAGAGATTGAGAGAGAGAGACATAGAGATTGAGAGAGAGGGGGGAGAGAGAGAGGGGGGGTGAGAGCAAAAGAGAGAGAGGGGAGAGAGAGTAAGAGAGAGAAAGAGAGAGAGAGAGAGGCAAGTGACTAGGGGCCCAACGCATAAAGCTGTTTAAGCACCAACTTGCTTTTAAAAGCACAAACAATCAGGATTCATAGGATCACCGTGCCAAGCCAAACTTTTGTTTCATGTTTGCAGTAAAAACGAGTGGAATACCCAAAGGAAATGACATCAATCAAAAGGCAATCCTGATGACACGAGGAAGACTCCTGCTTCACAGATTTCCACACTCATGCACCCATGTGAAACTGGGCCCAGAGTGGCCAGTTATTTTTTAAGTTATTTTTTTAAATGCCTTGAAATAATGGTGATATACAAAAATGTTGCAAACTGCTTACTGACTAAAATTACCAAAAAGTAAATCTAAAATTTAGTGGGCCTGACGTTTCGATCCTAGCAGGACCTTTCTCAAAGGCAGAGTGACAAGGACAAAACAGATACATGTATCTGTTTTGTCCTTGTCACTCTGCCTTTGAGAAAGGTCCTGCTAGGATCGAAACGTCAGGCCCACTAAATTTTAGATAGCCTTGAAATAATGTATAAACAAGTTGCAAACTGCTTACTGACTCGAATGATCAAAATGTTACCAAAATGACCAAAATGACCAAAATGACTAAAACGACCAAAATTACTACAATGACCAAAATTACTACAATGACCAAAATGACTAAAATGACAAAAATGACTAAAATGACCAAAATGACCAAAATGACCAAAATGACTAAAATGACCAAAATGACTAAAACGTCCAAAATTACTACAATGACCAAAATGACTAAAATGACCAAAATGACCAAAATGACCAAAATGACCAAAAGGACTAAAATGACTAAAATGACTAAAACGACCAAAATGACCAAAATGACCAAAATGACTAAAATGACTAAAATTACCCAAATTACCCAAATTACCCAAATTACCCAAATCACCCAAATTACCAAAATGACTAAAGCTTGACAATGAAAGGGGGCCTGACTCAGTATGAATGCCCTGAAGACTGAGGGGAAGACACCACCACCACCATCACGCCGTACTGTGGCAGATTTGCATGCCCACCTTGTTGATGAGCCGTCCAGTCCTGGCATCCAGCCGGAGGAGGGTGGCATTGGAGGTAGCCACCAGGAGCTGCTTGGTGTTGGCCGGGGCAAAGCGAACGGTCAGCGCCGTGTCTATCATGGGTGAGTCTGCGTCAGGAGTGATGGATGTTATGTCAATGCGCATCACCTGTGAGGGAGGGAGGGTAAGAGAGAGTTAGAGAGTGGTGAGGGGGAAAGGGAGAGGGAGAGGGAGAGGGAGAGGGAGAGGGGGAGAGTGATGAGGGGGAGGGGTAGGGAGAGGGGAGAGGGAGAGAGAGAGTGGTGAGGGTGAGCAGGAGGGGGAGAGGGAGAGAGAGGGGCAGAGGCAGAGGCAGGGGGAGGGGGAGAGGGAGAGGCAGAGGGAGAGGCCAAGGCAGAGAAAGGTCCTGCTAGGATCGAAACGTCAGGCCCACTAAATTTTAAGATTTGCATTTTGTTTATTTTAGTCAGTAAGCAGTTTGCAACATTTTTGTATATCATTTTAAAAAATTGTTCAAAAGTTCCGAAAGTTTTCAACGATTTGTTTGACTTTAGAAGAGAGCCTTTCTCAAAGGCAGAAAGAGGTCCTGCTAGGATCGAAACGTCAGGCCCACTAAATTTTAGATTTACTTTTTGGTAATTTTAGTCAGTAAGCAGTTTGCAACATTTTTGTATATCACTTTAGAAGAGAATTAGGAAGATGAAATTAAAAAGGGGAGGGAATTCCATTTGCACGAACCTCGTCCAAAGACCGAGCATCGACGACCGTCACTGTAAACTCCGAGGGCCCCACGAAGGCTGCCCGCTTGCCATCCCCGCTGATGCTCAGGGCGGAGGGGCCAAAGCGGTCGCCCTTGGCGACCATGTTGCCCAGCAACCGCATCAGCGGGTAGGCCTCCTGGGAGGCGTCGTAGAGGGCCAGGGTGCCCATGGCGGAGGCGGCCAGGAGGTGGCGTCCGTTGGGGGTGTAGGCCAGGCCGGTGATCTGCCCCCGACTCTGCCTGGAAGAACACAATGAAGATGTGGATGGATCACCACACTTGGGTTATAATTTTCATATGTGGCTCTGGCTCAGGCTTGGTCTTCGTCTGACAAAACCTGAAAATCCAGGTTGTGGTTTGTTTCCGAATTTGAAGGTTTGTTGGCTTGATAGGTACAGAGTTTATATACCAAGAAACTGGGGCCAAACGCTTGTTTTTAGATGCCTGTAAAAAAAAAAACCTGTAAAAATATGACCGAAGCCTAAGCATAAGCCTTCATTTCGAAAACGGCCTAAAAATCAGCCTTCATTTCGAAAACGGCCTAAAAATCGACCAGCTTCAGATTGTTGTCTGTTTAGCAGTACCAGGGGCCCTCATTTTTCAATCCCAATCCCGTCCCCCCCCCCCCCCCGGCCCCCTGCTCAGGCCGTACCTCATCTCAGCCACTAGGCTGGTGTTGGTGATGCTGAAGATCCTGACGCAGCCGCTGTCAAAGCCGCAGGCCAGGCACTGAACGGACGGATGGAAGACGACCACGCAGGGACACTCCTGGGGCGAGCTGAAGTCGTACATCTACAGCGGGAGAGGGGTAGACGGAAACAAACGGTGTTTGACTGAGTGATTGACTGAACAGCTGACGGTTTGGTTGGGTGGTTATTTGGCTATTTTGGTTAATTGATTGATTTTTTTGGCTGGTTGGTTCACTGATTACTTGATCAACATTATATTGCATCTCCTACTAATCTTTAAGCAAGTGAGAAGAGTAGGAGGTGAGGTACAGTTAATGCAAAAACACTGAGCAGCCACACTTCCATCCAAACTAACACCCACCCATACATCTACCCAAACCAATCACTCATCATCCAATCCATCCAACCAAACCAATCACCCACCCACCCATCCACTCAACCCCCCGAAAAATTGATCTCCCACCTTTCCACCTACTCATCCATCCACACACCCACCCAACCACCCACCCATCCATCCCCCACCCCCAAAAAACTGATCTCCCACCTCATCCACCTACACACCCATCCACCTACACACCCACCCACCCACCCACCCACCCATCCATCCCCCACCCCCAAAAAACTGATCTCCCCCACCTCATCCACCTATACACCCACCCACCCACCCATCCATCCCCCACCCCAAAAAAACTGATCTCCCACCTCATCCACCTACACACCCACCCACCCACCCACCCATCCACCCACCCACCCCAAAAAAATTATCTCCCACCCTTCCACCTACTCATCTATCCACACACCCACCCACCACCCACCCACCCAATCCCTCCGCCTTACCCCCGACCCAAACAAATGCCCCCCCCCAGGCCCACCTGTTGCAGGGTGTCCACGCTCCACACCCGGATGGTGCGGTCCAGGGACACGGTGGCCAGCTGCCGGCGGGCTGGGTCCAGGCTGGCCGAGAGGACAGTGGCGGTGTGGGAGCGCATCAGGGTGGCGTAGCGCCGGGTGGAGACGTCCAGCGAGCCCAGGTTGCCGGAGGCCGTGCCGGCCAGGATGCGCAGGCCGTCCGCCGTGATGCCCACGGCGGTCACCGGTCCCTCGTGCTCTGCAATGGCCAGCCAGCAAACCAGACACGCTCGTCAGTAAGGATAACAACCCACGGGGGGGACTTCAAGCTATTCATGGAATCATGGTGAAATTGTGATGGTAGCCAGCTAAGAGAAGTTACAAAATAATCTGGTGAAGATAGCAAGTTAAAGGTCTACAGAAATAGGATTTGAAAAAGAGCTAAAAACTCTCCTTACCGTAGGTAATCTTCACAATATAATCAATACAGGATTTAAAAAAAAAAAATTAGTGTCTAATTTCGCCCCAAAACATTGAAAAAAGTCAATGTTCGTCCCGCCCCCAAAATTCCCCCTGTGAGCATGTGACGTCACATACAGACCAAAAGCAGCCGAGCGAGGCGATCGAAATGCTGACGATAAAGTGCGCTACTGTGCATGTGACAGTGTGGAATTTACGGCTGATAGACAATAGAGACAATGCAGGGCCAGTGCAAAGCGCACAATCTCAAGGCTGACCACAAATTCTGTATGTGACGTAGTACGTTCATCTCCAAAGTGGAAAGTGGGGGGGGGGGGCCACACAATTTTCGGACCAAAATACAGCGTTTTTTGGCTAAATTAATCATTTTTGGTATAAGAAATGATAGACACTTTTGGTTTTATAACAATACCGATTTATTTAACCCCAAGTTAATTTTGATTTCTGTATACCTTTAAGAGTACCGGTAGTTACGAATAATCTGGTGAAGATGATGTTAAAGAGGATGTACCATGCAAAAACGATTTCAAGTTAAATGATAATTTTCAACTGTCTGATATACAAAGTGTTGGATTAACTTCTATTTGTCATTAAATTAAAATAATTAAAGTAAAAATTTTGTTTAAGTAAAATTGGCATTTTAACGTATCCTGAAACAGGGGGGGGGGGAGGGAGAGGAGGGAGGGAGTGGGGGCTATCTTGGCAGCCAGGCAATCTTACCGGCTTCTAGGAAGACGTTCTTAAAGTCCAAGGGCCAGAGTCTTAGGAATCCGTCGTCAGAGCCAGTCACACAGAACGATTCGTTGACGCACATAGCATTGATGGCTATGCCAACGCCTACAGGGACAAACCAAGTTTCAAAGTAACACAAGAAAGTTGTAAACTGTCTTCATTCTCCTGATGACGGCCAGAGCACACTGGTCAAAACATTCTCGTCCTTTTCAGAACCACACCTCTTCTTTAAGAGACCTTATACATGGTGTCACCGCAAACCTTCCTATATTAAACTGTCTTCGCCGACTTTTCTTTACTGACCGGCTTTTAAAATGACCAAAATGCCAATCTCAAACATTTAGAGGGACCGACGTTTTGGTTACGGCAGGACCTTTCTCAAAAGGCAGAAGCTAGACTGGACCAAGGGCTAATCTCATAGAGCTGCTTTAATAAGCGCCAAAAATGTGCTGAGGCACAAAAACTCATGATTCATAGGATCAGCTTGCCAAATAAAACTTCACTTTTTGTTTCAAGCTAAGTAAAGAAGAGTGGAATACAAATCAAAAGCAACTGACATCACATTGTAGTGCGGTTTGTAATCCTGTTAATACCATACGGATGTAAGTGACCGACAAAGTCATTTCCTGAATATCAGGATATGATAAATTCTGCAACTGCGAGTGAGTGCTTACGCGACCGAGAGACGCAACTGAGAGTGAGTGCTTACGCAGCTGAGAGATTCAAGGAAGGGGTGCAGGCGCCCTTCAGTTTCTAGGGCTTTAACAGATAAAACAATTGAGATACCTGTTTGACATAAAATTCAAAAAAAATAAAAAGATAAATAAATAAAAATTAAAACAAATTTCAATAAAATCACGCCATTTCCTTGATGCTAGGGAGATTGTTTCTGCAGAGCAGATGTTCACGCTTCAGCAGCTTTATGAAATAAGGCCCAGGACTTGAACCTTAGCCGCTGGCATTCGTACCCGATCGCATGGACTCCTTCTCCTTGACCTCCTTGCCGGTGGGCAGCAAGCGTCGGATGTGCACGACGGACATACGGTTGTAGTCTATCTCAAAGATGTGGCCCGACCTGGTGCAGGCGTACCTGTCCGACGACAAAAAAACACAAGAAGTTAATACCAAAAACTGTTGCAAACTGCTCAATGACTAAAATGACCTGCAATACATAAATCTCAAAAGTTAGAGGGCCTGACGTTTCGATCCTAGCAGGACCTTTCTCAAAGGTGAAAAAGACAGTTTGGATCGAAACGTCAGGCACTTACTTTTTAGACAAAAAAAACCAAAACAGAAACCAATTCAATGCCGTGGAATTAGCACTACATGATTTCATAGCTGCCAACCCATCTTAAAGGAAATTAGGAAAACTTCTCCTAAAACAAAAAGAGGAATACATGTGTATTTCCAAGCCAAAAATCAAAATCTGTTGTCAAGAGCTTCTAAAAAGTGACACATTTTCACCAAAACAAGAGGAATGATTCCTCCAAAAGAATGGTTGGCAGCTACCGGTATGTGCTGGCCTATGAAACAGAAACCATTTGGGATTTAGATTATTTTGGTCTACAAAAAAACCCATCCGCCCATCCTGGACCAAAGTGGCTCTCTCTGCTTTGACCCTTACCGTGTATGAAGCTTTCAGACTAGGGTCAATCATGTATTGAGGGTACCTCAATTGCAATGGGGGTGCAGGGGTAAGCAGTGCTTGTATTCAATCTTTACTCGAATGGACAGTATTATTTATATATATTTTTTTAAAACTGTACTTTGACAAGCAGTGAACTATAGGATTGGCCCAGTAAGGTGCAAGGTTGCTTTGGACTGTTTGGTGGACTATTTATTATAAATGCACAGTATGTAAAACAAATAATTTCATTTTCCTAATTCTCTTCTAATGTCAAACAAATCGTTGCAAAACTGGCTGGGGACTTTTGAACAAATTTTAAAAATTGGCAAAGAAAACTCTGACAGGACCGGGATTTGAACCAGAGACCTCTTGTTTTGATGTACCAGCGCTCTTCCCCATCTGAGCTATACAGGCCTTAGATGGTGGCTTCCCTAATAGTCAACTAGTCTTTGCCGGGGTGGGGGCGCCAGTCAGAAGCAATTCAACCATAAACTGCCGTATATCTCCAGGGATCACATCCCCGCTTTCATTCGGATGCAAACAACCAACTTGGTACAGCAGCTCGGGGATCACACAAAGTGGATGCAGCTTTTTTTCAATTCAAGTCAAAACATACAAAGGAAAAACTGACTCGAACCTTCTGAACAATTTGGGCCATCCGTCTGAGGGCTGGATAGCTCAGATGGGAAGAGTGCTGGAATGCAAAACCAGTCAGTTCCCCCAACCCCTTTCCATTTTCAAACTCACACAAACTTGTCGGCGGGTTCCAGTCCGGGCTGGCTGGCCTCGAAGCAGATGTCGGTGAACTCGGCCACGTGGAAGTCGCCCAGGCTGACGGGAGCCGACCGCAGGGCATTGTTCTTCACCCGCCAGACGCGCACATTATCCCGCCCGCACGAGACCATCCTACACAAATTGCGGTCGAGCAAAAATAAAAAGTCATTTCCAAACTAGGGAAACAGAAAAAAGGACAAGTGAATGGGAAATGGGGTATGTTTCAATGTTTCCTGTAAGTAAACGATGTCAGCAAAACAAGTTAAAGTAAAAAAAAAGGTTGCAAACTCAAAATTTAGTTGGCCTGACGTTTCGATCCTAGCAGGACCTTTCTCTGCCTTTCTCTGCTAGGATTAAAACGTCAGGCCCACTAAATTATGAGATTTGCATTTTGGTAATTTTAGTCGGTAAGCAGTTTGCAACATCTTTGTATATCACTTTAAGGTTGCAAATTATTTACTGACTTAAATGACCAAGTTACGTATCTCAGAAGTTTAGAGGGCATGACTTTTTGATCCTAGTGGGACCTTTCTCAAAGGCAGATTGCCTTTGATCCTGCTAGGATATCAGGGCCACTAACTTTTTTCAGTAAAGCAATTTGTCGGAACGGTGACCAGTCTAGGGGCTTACTTGGTCTGGTCAAAGGGAGCCACTCTCATCTGGACTATGTCGGCATCTGTGTGGGCTTTGGCCAGGACAGAGATGTCTCCACCTTTGGTCATTCTAGAGGTGTCCCATACCACAACCATCTACAGAATTAGGGAGAGAGAGAGAGAGTTAGAGAGAGAGAGTAGGGAGGGAGGGGAGATAGAGGGAGGTTGAATTAGAGAGAGGGAGAGGGAGAGGGAGAGGGAGAGGGAGAGGGAGAGGGAGAGGGAGAGGGAGAGGGAGAGGGAGAGGGAGAGGGAGAGGAACACGGAGAAAGAGAGGGAAAGTGGGGGGTTTGAGGGAGAGGGAGAGGGAGAGGGAGTGGGAGAGGGAGTGGGAGAGGGAGAGGGAGAGGGAGAGGGAGAGGATCAGGGAGAAAGAGAGGGACAGTGGGGGGTTTGAGGGAGAGGGAGAGGGAGTGGGAGAGGAAGATGGAGAGGGAGAGGGAGATGGAGATGGAGAGGGAGTGGGAGAGGGAGAGGGAGAGGGAGAGGGAGAGGGAGAGGGAGAGGAAGGAAGTAGAGGGAAAGGGAGAGGGAGAGGGAGTGGGAGAGGGAGAGGGAGAAGGAGAGGGAGAGGGAGTGGGAGAGGGAGAGGGAGAGGGAGAGAGAGAGGGAGAGGGAAAGTTGGGAGGGAGAGGGGGAGGGAAAGTGGGGAGGGAGAGGGAGAGGGAGAGGAAGAGGGAGTGGGAGAGGGAGAGGGAGAGGGAGAGGGAGAGAAAGAGGGAGAGGAAGGAAGTAGAGGGAGAGGGAGAGGGAGAGGGAGAGGGAGAGGGAGTGGGAGAGGGAGAGGGAGAGGGAGAGGGAGAGGGAGAGGGAGAGGGAGAGGGAGAGGGAGAGGGAGAGGGAGAGGGAGAGGGAGAGGGAGAGGGAGAGGAAGAGGGAGAGTCGGGAGGGAGGGAGAGGGAGAGGGAGTGGGAGAGGGAGAGGGAGAGGGAGAGGGAGAGGGAGAGGGAGAGGGAGAGGGAGAGGGAGAGGGAGAGGGAGAGGGAGAGGGAGAGGGAGAGGGAGAGGAAGAGGGAGAGTCGGGAGGGAGAGTTAGTGAGAGTTGAGCTACAAAGGATTGTGATGCTTTTTGAAATTAATCCAAATCATATAAACCAGAATGAAAATATTCAGTAAGTCCATTAGGCTTTCAATTCTATACCACCTTTAAATTTAAGTCTACTCTATATTGCTCATCGTCCTCTTAGTAAAATCTTACTAAATGCTACTTTGCTACTCACATTCTTGCCGTGTCCATCTTTACCGACTCCACACAGCACTAAGCCATTCTGGGAGAAACTGGGGGCGTCAAGGAATAAATGAGCGATGATAAGCTTACAGAGAGAGTACGAGAATCAGCTCAGGTGGTAAGAAAGTGCTAGTAAGTCCCAGTCCAGTCAAATTTTCTTTGCCATTTCCAAAGACATATGTAGGCTACAGTGAATCTGAAGAAACATGTGAACTTTGAATTTCAGTTGGTGAAATGTCCCTTATTAAAGAAGGGACAAGAGAGGATTCATAACTGATGGGTACCAACGGGTACAGATGGGGACTGATGGGACCAATGGGAGCCGAAGGGTAGTGATGGGTAGCCATGGGTACTGATGGGTGTCGATGGGTAGCCATGGGTAGCCATGGGTAGCCATGGGTAGCCAAGGGTGGTGAAAGGTGCTGATGGGTACAAATGGGTAGCCATGGGTACTGATGGCTACCAATGGGTAGCGATAGGTAGCGATGGGGAGCTATGGGTATCATTGGGTGTCAAAGGGTATCGTTGGGTGCTGATTGGTGCCGATGGGTCCCAATTGGTACTGATGGTTTCCGATGGGTGCCACTGGGTACCGATGGGTGCAGATGGGTATCAATGGGTGCTGTTGGGTATACTGATAGGTGCCGATGGGACCGATGGGTGCCAGTGGGTACCGATGGCACCAATGGGTATGGAAAGTCAGGAACTCACCTGAGGCAGAAGACAGACTGGACATGGGTCCTGAACATGGCCAGGCATTCGCCCTTCTGGTACCGCCAGACCCTCACCACCGACTGCTGACCCGTCTGGGCAGAGGCCAGGAGGGTGGTGCTCCTGTTGAAACTGAGGGCGGACACCTGCCCGGCAGGAGAGAGAGGAAGGAGGCAAAGGATCAGATGTCAGTCTTTCAGTGCTATCCTTAATTTGTTGTTATCAATTAGTTGGAATAACACAGCTATCTTTGAACGGATAAGATTCAAACGTTTGGATGGTGGAAATACAAAGTAAGAGGGTTGCGTTGACACCATGCACATCGACTCTTAAGAGAAGGAGTATGGCTCTGAAAAGAGCCGGTAACTCCAGAGAGTTACCGGCTCTTTCCAGAGTCATACTCCTTCTCTTAAAGCTCCTACACAACATTGGTAAGATCGAAAAGCAGAAATATTCACAGATTTACATGAAACTTATAGTTTGAAGATGGTTATAGTAGAAATCTCGCACCGAAATATTTCTGCCTAAAATGTTGTATTTTGGGAGAAAAGAGTAAAATAAATTGTTTACGTCTCACCGAGATCTAAACTATTTTTTTTCGCGAAACAAATGAAGAGGTTTTTCACTATTTTCTCGAGACTCAGTTGGCGGATTGAGCTGAAATTTTCACAGGTGTGCTATTTCATGCAAATGTTGGATCAGACAACGTATGGATGCTATTCTTGGACCTCGACCAATGTTGTGTAGGGGCTTTAAGAGATGATGTACATGGTGTCACTGCAAACCGCTTTATCTTTGCACAAAAGGGATCTGTTGATCGGTAATGGACTCTGGCTCATTGGTCTGCAGTGAATGCATAGGCGGAGGGGAAGGAGGAGACCAACTTGTCTGAAAAGTGACCAACTGACCTTGTCTGTGTGTCCGATGAAGAACCTCTGCTGACCGGAGGCCACGTCCATTGAGACGATGACGGCGTGACAGGGGTAGACAATGTGGGTGCCGTTAGCTGTCCAAAGTGCCTGACCGACAGAGGAAGTGAAGGACAATTGAATAGAACTCTTGAGGACTCAACGTGCTGGGTCTGCAGTAAAGATACACTCACTTCCAAATGGTACACCACAATACTGAAACTCGCCATATGCGCTGACCGTGCACAAACTATCCTCACCAATGTTTCTTGACGCAATCTTAGTGAAAGTGAACTTGTGAAACTCTTACATAAAAGTTTCTCCAGCGTCAAAGGAACTACATGACAGCATCAATTCAGATAATATCTGAAGTGTGCTTGTCGAAAGAGTTATTTTACACATATTATTGATTAAAATCGCCATTTTTGTTAATAAAACCTGAAAGTATAAGCATTGAAGATATGATTTCTGATTTCAGAAGGGGAAAAAAATATCAAAATTTTACGGAAAATTCCAACCTCGTCCAAATGCACAGCACAACTTTTATCACCTTTAACTGGAGCAGGTCACATATGATACATAGGAGTGGTGGGTGACTATGGGACTTTGGGTTTGCTTGTAAAATGGTGGTCAGGGATGCTTCTAGCCAACCTGGCCGACAAGCGATAATTAACAGCAGCAGTAATGGCAGTCACAGCAGCCTACATGGAACTGACACTACGCAAATGAAGTTTTCTGTGTTGTGCCCTCCGGGGCCTTTTACTGTGTAAACCCGAGTGAAGTTAGGAGCTCCCTCAAGTGACCAATCACAGAGTCTGCCCCAATTGCATCAACTAAGGCTCTGGCTGGATGGGCTGTCGTTCTCTTTCGAGCCTCACTGACCTCTCTCGATGTGCTTCCGCCAAATCCAATCATCTTGCGCAGGGACAGGATAGGGTCTGGTTTCAGACTCTGACAGAGGGAGAGAAGATTGTCGTAAATTAGCCATCATTCAATCGAACAAGTTAAATACAAAACTGATCTCTCAATACAAACACATTGTTAAACAACTTCCAATGACTTGATTCCAATGACTTCAGTCAAATGCCCTCTTCAAAATAAGTTAGCCTTTCAAATATGCACGATGAAACAAACTAAAATTTAGTGGGCCTGACGTTGATGAAACAAACTGTGAACAATATTTCGGATTTCTTCAAGCGTTTAACGTAACGAAAGTGCTAAGGTTTCTAATCAATCATCGTTTGACGAGTCATCAGACTCAGCTCCCTCACCTTGTAGCTCTCCTCCTTTGCCGTGGGAAGAGCTGAGGACGTCCTGGCCGCTCCAACCTTACTGGAAAATGTCTGGAAATGAAAAAAGCTGGGCATGGTGAGGACTGGGTACAGTACACAGCCATTTGATGAAAATGGCCGTAGCACTCGTCGTGTTGGAAAGACACTGGGACTAATCATTGGTTGAGCCAAAAAGCTTATTCACTCTTCCCAACTGGTTAGTTTTCGAATGAGATTTGAAGGTTTTCATGGTGAGAATAACAGGTTTGCGGTGACACCATGCAAAGTTCTCTTTTGTGAGTATGCGTGGTTCTGTGGAGTTCCTCCGGTTCTTTGCAGAACCGCACATACTCACAATAGAGAACTTTGCATTGTGCAACCGCAAACCTATTACTCCTGAAGTCAATTTCACCAAACCCATCATAAGCTACGATCAATCGCAAAACGAAACCACACGGTGTATCACATCTTACGATGAGTTACGGTATCCATTGTAAACAGAGTTACGATGCATCGTAAGGCTTTGTGAAATCCACCCCTGGTTAGTTTTCATTTGTTAGACTACTAACATGGCTATCAATAGGACTTTAGGCTACGCATGTTGGAAATACTAATTATAAGGAGGTTTGTGGTGACCACATGTACAGGGCTGCTTTTGTGAGTGAGTGTGGTTCTGAAAAAACCCAAAGGGTTTCACTCGAAGTTTCGAACAGAGTGCTCTGTTCGTCTTTGGGAGGAAGACGAGGAAGAACGTGGCTATCATTACACATATCCAGTGCTGACTCTGACGGTTTGCGGCAAATTTTACTAGTGCAGTAGAAGGGCTCTATTGCAAATAGGGGCTCTAATGCAAAAAGGAAAACAGGATCACAGTGTGGTGCTTGTAGGGTGCCACTCACCAGTCCCGAGCGACTGTCGTGGCGATGGACGGTCAAGTCGTCCTCCTCCCGGGCAAAGACGTGGACCTCCCCGAGCGCCCCCTGCAGGACAGACACGTCCTGGTCCAGCCCCACCTCAGGCAGAGTCTTGGTGGGAGGCTTGGCCCTCGACCTGCCCTGCAGTTGGGAAACCACGCACAAGAAAGTGGACTGACTCACCTGTGTTTCCCTAATGTGATACTACGGTATGGTAGTGTGATAAAGCCCCTACACACCATTGGCAAACATGGCAAAGGTCTTAGAAATGCGTCAGCGCACCAGCAAACAGGTTAAACTTCAAAATTGCTACCTTTTGGGGATTTGTCAGCTTGGTGATGTTGGAAAACTTTGAGTTGGCATCTTTACTAGCCTGAAAAAAACAACAACAACAAAACAACTCAAAAGTCAGTTAAACTGATGGCTTAAATGGTATAACAAAAGAATTACCATCAATTGCATTATGACTTTTTTTTAGAGGGCCGTACATTTTGCTCCTCGCAGGACCTTTCTTAAAGTCAGAATCATTCTACGTTTGAGATATTTTTCTTATCAACTCTTGTGATAAATCATGGGCTTAAGAGTGTGTAATATAAAAAGGAGAAGGCTGAATCCAAATTGTATGGTCCATGATGTAAAAGCAGCATCAAGATGAGTGCTTGCATTTGATGAAAAGGAAGTATGATCAATTCCACCCCAGCAGTTGACTACTTGGGAAGGCCCCCCCACCACCTACCGGTACATGTAAGTGCTGAATAGATCAGGTGAAAGAACGTAAGTATGTAAAACCACAGGCCCAAATCCCGGTCAGTGAAGTTTTCCTTTTTGTCTTAGGAGGGGTCATTTTGGTCAGTAATTTTTTTAATTTTTTTTTATGAAAAAGAGATTGGCAAATGTGAAATTCTGAGCCAAAAATCACAAACTCACGTTGATCGTCTTTGGGGCAACTCTTTCTGGGCTCATCTTGCCTGGTACCTGGCCTCCTCTGACTTGTTTTGGACTGAGCATCTGGATGGAGTCGAAGGGGACCCGACTGGCCGCTGCAGGGAACCTAAGAGGTTGTAAATACATGTGCATTACATTGCAGCATCTCTCTGAACAATCATCCCCCCCAAAAAAGGGTCCCAGTCCGATTTATTTCTTCACAGATTTTTTTAACAGAGCACTGGAATCTATAGATCCTAAAATCTACTATCATCTCCATGAATAGCTTGAATTATCAACATACCCCCAAAATAGCTATCTACAATGCCAGCCAGCCAGTTTTGAATGTGTTCTGTGATGTGATGCAAAATGATCACCTCAAAAAAGTAGCGGGCCTTGTACTTTGATCCTAGGATCAAAATGTCAGCCTTTCTACTTTATTGTGAATTACATTTTAATAATTGAAATCAGGAAGCAGTTTGCAACATTTTGGCACATTATGAAAAAAGAAAAAAAACATGTTTTCGCCAACCTGATGTATCAGTACCTTTTTGTGATTTACTTTTAGTAATTGAAATCAGTAATCAGTTTGCAACATTTTGGCACATTATGAAAAAAGAAAAAAAACATGTTTTCGCCAACCTGATGTACCGGTACTTTTTTGTGATTTACTTTTGGTAATTGAAATCAGTAATCAGTTTGCAACATTTTGGCACATTATGAAATAATAAGCAAAATAATAGAAAAAAACCACAAAATTTCACTCACCTGATGTAATCGTACAGATCGTGCCACTGCCCGCCCTTGGGCACGGGAAAGGCCATCTCCCGGGGCAACGGGGCCACGCCCTTGGCGATGAGCCCCGCCTCCCGTGCCTGGCGCAGGCTGAGCCCCGCCTGGTACTGGGTGTCGCTGGTGAAGAGCCCCTTGAGCCACAGGCTGGCGCACAGGCGGGCCGCCTTGAGGTGGGAGTACTTGCGGTTGAGGTACATGGAGAGGATGTACTGCAGGTCCAGGACGAGCACGGTCCAGCGGGTGCTGGCTGGGGCCGGCCCATGGGTGTCTAGGAACATGAACAAACAAACAAGACAAATGGAGTGGCCTGTGAATATGGATGGGCCCATCCTCCTCTCCCCTCCTCTCCCTCCTTCCTCTCTCCTCCATCCCTCCTCCCTCTCCACCCCTCCTTCCTCTCCCCTCCACTCCCTTCCTCCTCTCTCCTCCATCCCTCCTCCCTCTCCCACTCCACTTCCCCCATTCTTCCCTCCTTCTCCCCTCCACTCCCTAAAATCACTCCTTCCTCTCCCCTCCACTCCCTCCTTCTTTTCCCCTCCATCCCTCCTTCATTTCCCCTCCACTCCCTCCCCCCCAGTTCCTCCATCCCTCTCCCTCAATCCCTCCTTCCTCTCCCCTCCACTCCCTCCATCCCTCCTTCCTCTCCATCAATCCCTCCTTCCTCTACCCTCCATCCCTCCTTCTTTTCCCCTCCATCCCTCCTTCATTTCCCCTCCACTCCCTCCCCCCCCCAGTTCCTCCATCCCTCTCCCTCAATCCCTCCTTCCTCTCCCCTTCACTCCCTCTCCCCTCCCTCCACCCCTCCTTCCTCTCCATCAATCCCTCCTTCCTCTCCCCTCCATCCCTCCTTCTCTTCCCCTCCACTCCCTTCTCCCCCTCCAGTTCCTCCATCCCTCTCCCTCAATCCCTCCTTCCTCTCCATCAATCCCTCCTTCCTCTCCCTTCCATCCCTCCTTCTTTTCCCCTCCACTCCCTTCTCCCCCTCCAGTTCCTCCATTCCTCTCCCTCAATTCCTCCTTCCTCTCCCCCTGTGGGGCTGTACAGCTCACATGCTGCCTACATGTCCATTCACTGTGAGAAGAGCTCAAGCACGCCATGTGAAATCGGCTGCTGATGGGCCCAGCTGTGGGCAGAGTGGACTGGAGGAGAGGGTACCACACACAGCATTTTTAATGGGGGCCGAGGTCAAGCTTTAACGTGGAGAGAGCCGACTGTGAGTATGGCAGCCCCTCTCTCGTCCCTTACCATGCCTAGCCGTCTTCCTGGTCTCCCCTTCCACCGAGCCCTTGCCCGGGTGGCAGACGAACGGGAACTGGAGCCAGGTGGCGGTGGCCTTGAACTCCCGGAAGAGGTTGGAGAAGGAGACGCGGACCACCAGCCCCTCCTCGGTGGCCACGTCCAGGTGGACCACAAAGTGCTTGCCAGGCACCGGCCGCAGGAGGAGGTAGAGGTAGCGGCCGGTCAGGCCCAGGGACTGGGAGGAGGTGCGCGGCAGCTGGATGTAGTTGCCGGCCGGAATGGAACCGGTGATGCGGTACACCGTGCACTTGAGGGTCTTGTCCTGCAGACAGAAGAGAGAAGCATGTAAGTTAACAGGTTTTATAAACTTTGCTGTGGTACGAAATGCCGATCTCAAAGATTTGAGAGGGTCTGGCATCTTGATCCTCCCTCAATCTTAACCCTCTGGAAAAGGTCTTCCTGGGATTGCGACACCAGGCTCTTTAAGTTTGTTAAATTTGGCACTTTCCATCAACGATGCCAGACAGCGACTCTCAGCATTTTTGCAACACCGCATGAAAATGAAGATCGCAATTCTATTTTTTTTTCAACATTCTGGGGTAACAAATGGTAAGGTGTGCTGTTCAGACAGTCCGTCTACAGGGCCAGATCCATCTGGCCGACACCAATTTACATGGAGCTCTGGTGGCTTGCAAGATTTGTGTCTGCCACTCCCATCAGTGGGCCTGATGGGAGTGGGACAGGTTATAACAGGCATGCAACTCTTGAATTGTAAAAAAAAAAGAGGAAAATGTCCGAATGAAACTGCGAGAGCGAAGCAAGAAGCCCGTACGGCGTGTGGTTCGGGGCCCGCTTAAGGGCCCGAGAAAATTTTGGATTCTAGATGCTCTGTGGTGCATTCTGAGCAGTTTGTGACTTTAAGCTGAGTGACAGATTTTAATCTTTTTCAAGGCTAGACCCAGAAAATTGATTTTCTTTTTGTTGACACAAAATGAAAAGTAAACATTAAAGTTTTTAATCTGATCTCAGCATGTGTTTTAAATAATAGTTAGGGGAAAAGAAATATCCTTTTTTTTTTTTTTTTTTTTTTTATGGCCGAATTTAAAAAAATGCGGAAATCCGCGGATCCGCAGAAAAGTTGCATGCCTGTTATAAGAATTAGCAGGATTAGACAGTATGGACATGTGGCTAGGAGAGAGACAACACACTGGCTCCAGAAAGCTTGAAACTTTCCCGTCCCCGGAAGAAGGCCTCGTGGGAGACCCAGAAAAACCTGGAGGGAAACCGTAGAAGAAGATGGCAAAAGCATCTGGCATTGCCCACATGGACCCCACAGACAGGAAGGTTTAGAGAGCAGCCATTCAGGAAATGAAATGTCCAACCCTACAAAATGAGACAAATGGACTAGAAAAGCTGCTGCTGCTGGTGATGGTGATGATGGTGGTGATGATAGTGATGGTGGTGATGGTGGTGGTGATGGTGGTGATGGTGGTGGTGATGGTGGTGATGGTGGTGATGGTGGTGATTGGTGGTGATGGTGGTGATGGTGGTGATGATGGTGGTGATGATGGTGATGATGGTGATAATTGTGATAATGGTGATAATGGTGATAATGGTGATGATGAGGATGATGGTGATGGTGGTGATGGTGTTGATGATGGTGATAATGGTGATAATGGTGATGATGATGATGATAGTGATGGTGGTGATGGTGATGATGATGGGGATGATGGTGATGGTGGTGATGGTGGTGATGGTGGTGAAGGTGGTGATGATGGTGATGATGGTGATGGTGATGATGGTGGTGATGGGGATGGTGGTGGTGATGGTGGTGATGGTGGTGATGATGGTGATGGTGGTGATGGTGGTGATGGTGGTGATGATGGTGATGGTTGTGATGATGGTGATGGTGGTGATGGTGGTGATGATGGTGATGGTTGTGATGATGGTGATGGTGGTGATGGTGGTGATGATGGTGATGGTGGTGATGGTGGTGATGGTGGTGATGGTGGTGATGATGGTGATGGTTGTGATGGTGGTGATGATGGTGATGTTAATGGTGATGGTGGTGATGGTGGCGATGATGGTGATGGTGGTGATGATGGTGATGGTGGTGATGATGGTGATGGTGGTGATGGTGGTGATGATGGTGATGGTGGTGATGGTGATGATGGTGGTGATGATGGTGATGGTGGTGATGATGGTGATGGTGGTGATGGTGGTGATGATGGTGATGGTGGTGATGGTGGTGATGGTGGTGATGGTGGTGATGGTGGTGATGATGGTGATGGTTGTGATGGTGGTGATGATGGTGATGTTAATGGTGATGGTGGTGATGGTGGTGATGGTGGAGATGATGGTGATGGTGGTGATGGTGATGATGGTGGTGATGATGGTGATGGTGGTGATGGTGGTGATGATGGTAATGGTGATGATGGGGATGGTGGTAATAATGGTGATGATGGTGATGATGATGGTGATGATGGTGATGATGATGGTGATGATGATGGTGATGGTGATGATGGTGGTGATGATGGTAAAGGTGGTGATGGTGATGGTGGCGATAATGGTGATGATGGTGATGATGATGATGGTGGTGATGATGGTAAAGGTGGTGATGGTGATGGTGGTGATAATGGTGATGATGGTGGTGATGGTGATGATGATGATGATGATGATGATGATGGTGATGATGATGGTGATGATGATGGTGATGATGATGGTGATGATAATGGTGATGGTGATGATGGTGGTGATGATGGTAAAGGTGGTGATGGTGATGGTGGTGATAATGGTGATGATGGTGATGGTGATGATGGTGGTCAGTGTTATAGCTACGCTGGTCGGCGGTGGACGGGGCCGACCACCACGGGTAATTTCCGTCCACCACTCCTGGTGAAAAACAATGCTTCCGACCGGCACTATGTTCACCCCGTTATTAACCCAATCTATGTTTGGTTTCGGTAGTAAAATAAATTGTACTTTTTTGTAGCGTAACCGTCTTGCTAATACTTGTTCTGGAAGTTCCGATCAGGCTTGTGTAGCACAGCGTGATCGTAGTCGTAACTCGTATGCAGCCATGCGGTCGCTGTGCACGTGCACTGTGCAGTATACAGTGTGTGCAAAGACGTGTTGTGTCATTTCACATGTGCCGCGCGTAGGCTGGTTTCGGCCCTACCGCTCCTGTAGTGTCGCTATGGCTTTACCTAGAGGCGGAAACCACACCTAGACTTGCCAACCTCGGTAACGTCGCGAAGGGAAATCGGTCATAACTAAAATACGCTACTTTCATCGTTTGTCTCCGAATGTTGTTTCCGCGTGGTTTAATATTATTCCCTTCGTTATTAATTTTGATAGTGGTACAAAATGTATGAATAAAAAGCGGAGAATACAGGCTTCACTTTGAGGGTAAAATTGACAAATTTGGACGGCGGTCGAAAAACGCTAGTTTTACTCTTTTTTTTCTCCGTCATTTTGGCTCGATCCACCGCGGCCGCACGGAGCGATTTTGCAATTTTTAACTTCCGATATCTCAAGAAATGAATGAAAAATCCTTCTCAAATTTTCTAGAATTATAGAAAATACACTTTGGTTGACCGCGATACTTGGAACATCGCTAGTATAACTGTAATAAACATTAGTTTATTTGTTAGAAAACAACTAAGGGCTTGCGGAAGTCTACTAATCATTGCACATGTACCGAGTGCACACACAGTGTGCACTCGGCACACAATTCAAACATGTACATTATTCTTTTGTTGTTCAGTTTACTGATTTATTAATGATTTATACACTGTACATGAATAACAACAAAACTTGCAGTAAAGTTAATTTGATTAATTAATTAAGCAATTTAATGTGATTAATTAATTTAATAGTACATGTAATATATACAAGTTTTGTTGCTATCATTTTGACCGCAGTCGCTAATCGTGAGGCTTCGTTCATGAGAGCGACTTCTTGTTGGTGAAATTTGAACCACCACTAAAAATACCCTAGCTATAACACTGATGGTGGTGATGATGGTAAAGGCGGTGATGGTGATGGTGGTGATAATGGTGATGGTGATGATGGTGGTGATGATGGTAAAGGTGGTGATGGTGATGGTGGTGATAATGGTGATGATGATGATGATGATGACAATGACGGCGACGATGATTTTGCACATATCCCAGCTCTTGGCCCATCTGGTGAGACTCACCATGACGGTGGTCACCTCCCCTTCCTTGGTGGCCTTCTTCCATTCTGAGATGTTCAGGTGCTTGAAGACATTCACGTAGGGGTGCTGCCAAACTGGACAGGGGAGAGGAGAGGTGGGTTTAATAGGGAGATACGGTAGGAAAAAGACATTTGAGATAAAAGTGTAACTGGTCTGGGTCGGTTTTCGCCGAGCCTCACGTACAGGGTTCAAACTTAGCCTAACTGTTTCTATTTATTTTTTAAAATTCTGTCACAAATGTTGAGGACCTGACATGGCAGGGCCCTTCCTCATAAGAAGGTCTGCTTTCATTCCTAGCAGGTCCTTTTTCTGCCATTGTGAAAGGTCCTGCTGGGATTGAAACATCAGGCCTGCATTCTTAATTTGAGGAGATTGGGGATTGAATACAGCACCAACCAAACAACATGTTTGGATGTTGCCTGAGCTGCCTGTGTTTTTGGCATGTTTTCATTTTTGTCTTTTTATTATTATTTTTTTTAAATGTATTTATTTATTTATTAAATTTTTATTTTTTTATTTATCTATAAATTCCCAAGGTTTTCTTTTTTGGAACCTTCCTTTCTTTTAAGTGCAATTATCCCACTTTGAATATTTCCCCTTATTTGCTTGTATCCCTCCTGAATTTGGAATAAAGTTTTCTTTCCAAAAGTAATTTTTTTTAAAATTTATTAATTAATTAATTAATTTATTTATTTATTTTCTATCTATTGATTCCTAAAAAAAAATTGGGGGGCGGGTGTTTTTTTTTCTTCCCCAAGAAGGCAAAAGGGCAAAGCACCGAGAATAAAGTGCTCTTTATAGGCCTACAGTAGTGGGGCAAAACGCCACCCACAGAATCAAAACTGACTTGATAGATGCTTGGATGACACTACACCATGTGTACAGTGTGGGTAGGAAACCGGGATTGATATTGGATGGAAGATTGCCATTAATTTGCAGCACAGTCTTGTTTTGTAGTCTTTTATTTGGGTGGGTCTATAAGTGACTTGCAGTACAACTACTGGGCAGTGGGCACAACTATCAATTTCTCTATAGATGAACAAAAAAACGAAAGGTGTAAATGGACGATGGGTGACTTTTGGACAAGGACAATTGCTGGGAAAATATGACAAAAAAACTTACATTCAACAGATACACAAATAATGTAACTGATCTTTTGACAACAGGGAGTAGGAGTGATCACAGGCAGAGGGAAAGAAAGAGAGAGAGAAGGGGGTAGAAATTTAGATTCTGACTTTGGATTTGATTATTTTCCCCGAAGGGAAGTGGGCCGAATCCCGGAAGTAGTGCAAGACCGGGCCAACCCGTGGCCAGGATGGGGCAAGCCCCTATTCCATGGCCCAGTTCCAAAAATCAGTTTAATATACTGGCTGCTCAATGAGCAGCGTTTCAGATATTAAGCTGAAAAGAACAGATACTACACATGATCTTAGCCAAAAGGCCGAGAAGCGATACCCAGAGATGGTCTCCGAGCTATTTATGGTACCCGGTTGGCACCAGCCAGCAGAGTTGGGCCTGGACAAATGCAAACTTGAATAAACTCCAACGTTTTCACTCCAAAACCTAAAAAAAGGCTAAAAATCCATCATAGCATTATCTTCGATTTTCAAAACAATTGCTGAAAATCCATGATTTTTCCTAATTTTGTGGAAATTTTACAGGACTCGACACTCCCGAGCAGAGGTTGACGCATGCGTAGAAATCCTTGAGCCTCCTATTGCTTTGATAACGAACAAAGGTCAGGGCACAGGGTCAACACAGCTGCAGGCAGTGTACACACAGCATGCAGCGGGCGGAAATTGTATGGGAGCACTGCATATGCATGACTGTAGAGTCTGCTACTCCTACATGTACAGTGTGTAACTAATGGATCACTCACCCACTGCCCTAAACACCCGCCCCTACTGAATACCCATGGCCCAGTGAGTGTCGCCCTAGGGCCCACACTGCACCCCTCTGCCATTAATCCCCACCTAAGCCCCTCTTTACTTATTCATGGAGTATTGACCTAATCATGTGCCCCTGTGCACCCCACTGTATCCCCAGTGGGCCTCCCACTGTACCCCTGTACACCCCATGTACCCCTGTACATTAATTACATGTACCCCATGTGCATCCCCCCTTGCATCTCCCACCCTACCTCTCCCACCTCAAACAATCTCGTTTAACTTTCATTCAAAAACCCTCCCTGAAAGCCTATCAATATTTCCATGGCTGAGTACACACACCCCAGTATCAAGCACACTGTGTGTACCATGTACCTGTACCTACAGTACAGAACCCACAACTGACCTTGGTCATTTCCTTTGTCTATGGTTGTGATATTATTTACTGAAAAAAAAAATAGAAAGTAAATGCTGGCTTCTTGTTGGAAGATCCCAAACACAAAGAGTTTTTGTTTGTGGAGGTACACACGTGTACATGTACAGTACAGTGTAGCTTAATATATTCTATAAAATGGCAAACAGTGTGTAAAAATTGCAACAGAAAGTTACTTGGCCGTATTTCTAGTCTTCCACAACTTGCACAAGTCCTTTTCTGCCCAGTTGAGAAAGGTCCTTCTGGTATCGAAAACTTGGTCCACCATACGGTATTTGGAGATTAGGGATTGACTACGGCAACAGCACCAACCAAAGAATGCAGCTGCCGTATGTTCAGATACTACCAAAGCTGCCTGGACATGTTTTGGATTATTATTATTATTATTTTTTTTTTTTTTTTTTTTTTTTACTTTTGTTTTGTTGGGGGGGGGGGGGTTTCTTCCCCAAGAAGGTGAAAAGGAAAACACACCAAACAAACAGTGTTGTTTATAATTATGTAGGCCTAATGGGGGAAGACACCACTGAACTTGATAGATGACACTACCTGTACAGTGTGGGTAGGAAACCGGGGTTGATATTGGATGGAAGATTTTGCTTAATTTGCAGCAAAGTTTTGGTGGTTTTTTTTTTTTGGGGGGGGGGAGTAGTTCAGTAAACTTGTGGCTTGCAGTACGACAGTATACCCAGTACTGGGCACAATTATGGAATGAAGAAAACTGAAAAGTGTACATGGATGATATTGACAGGTGACTGACGTCTGGACAAGGTAGGTTCTGGACAACAAAATATGCTGACAAAACTTCATCTCATACTTGCATTAAACAGATACACAGAGAAAAAAACAAATACACATGCAACCGGGAGTTGGAGAGATAGAGAGAGAGAGAGAAGGGATAGAGGTTTCAATTCTGACTTTGGATTTGATTATTTTCCCCGAAGGGAAGTGGGCCGAATCCCGGAAGTAGTGCAAGACCGGGCCAACCCGTGGCCAGGATGGGGCAAGCCCCTATTCCATGGCCCAGTTCCAAAAATCAGTTTAATATACTGGCTGCTCAATGAGCAGCGTTTCAGATATTAAGCTGAAAAGAACAGATACTACACATGATCTTAGCCAAAAGGCCGAGAAGCGATATCCAGAGATGGTCTCCGAGCTATTTAAGGTACCCGGTTGGCACCAGCCAGCAGAGTTGGGCCTGGACAAATGCAAACTTGAATAAACTCCAACGTTTTCACTCCAAAACCTAAAAAAAGGCTAAAAATCCATCATGGCATTATCTTCAATTTTCAAAACAATTGCTGAAAATCCATGATTTTCCCTAATTTTGTGGAAATTTTACAGGACTCGACACTCCCGAGCAGAGGTTGACGCATGCGTAGAAATCCTTCAGCCTCCTATTGCTTTGATAACGAACATAGGTCAGGGCACAGGGTCAACACGTGCAGGCAGAGCACACACAGCATGCAGCGGGCGGACATTGTATGGACGCACTGCATATGCATGACTGTAGAGTCTGCTATGTAACTAATGGATCACTCACACACTGCCCCACACACTGGCCCCTACTGAATACCCATGGCCCAGTGAGTGTCGCCCTAGGGCCCACACTGCACCCCTCTGCCATTAATCCCCACCAAAGCCCCTCTTTAGGAGCATTGACCTAATAATGCGCCCCTGTGCACCTGTAGCCTACCCTTCCCCTAGACCTCCCACTGTACATTGTGCCTCTGTACACCCCATGTACCCATTTGCATCCCCCCTTGCATCTCCCACCCTACCTCCCCCACCTCAAACAATCTAATTAAGTTTCAATCAATACCCTGTAAGCCTATCAATATTTCCATGCCTGAGTGGCCTATGGTACACACATCCAAGTGTCATGCACACTGTTTGTATCATGTACAGTTATATACCAACATACACAACCACACAACTGACCTTGGCCATTTCCTTTGTCTATGCATACATGTAGGTCTATGGTTGGGATAATATTATTAGGGACCTATATTACTTATAGTTAAATACATGTAACTGGCTTCCTGTTGGAAGAACCCAAACACAAAGAGAGTTCCTTTTGTGTGGAGGGGCATGCGAAGATTACACGTAAATGTACAATGTACATGTACAATATATAAAATTACAAACAGAGTGTAAAATACAGAAAGTTGCTTCTGTATACAATTTCTAGCTTTCCTGTTCCGCAAGTCCATGCGTGTATAGTTGTATACACACATGTACTGTACAGTATACTACCAGTAGTGCAAAATGTGCCTACATGAGCGACTAGAGCGTACATCCTAATCAGACAGTGCTGTACAAACAGCTCTGTGTGCATGTACAATGTACAGTGTGTAGTGTGTACAGTCATGGAGCTACAGGCCTACAACAGTAGTACAGTACTAGTTTTGTATCCAGCACATGCACAGTGCAGGGATCTGCAGTACGCATGCTGCAATGATTTTGGTATACATACATGTACTGTACATGTACTATGCATTGACTGACCTGGTACCCTCAAGGTACATGCAAAGAAGAGTGGGGAAGAATCAGACATGCAAATTTCAGACAAGGAGTCCCACATACATGTACAGTATACTGCACTATGCACACAAATCAAAATGATCACAAAAACAACTGTCAGGGAAGGAGTGAGCGGTTGGAGAAGCTCAATATAGTGTTAATCTTCATAAATAACCTCCCACAACAAGAAACATCTGAAAAAAGTCCACTGAAAACCTTCTTAAGGGCCTTTAACAATAATTAATTAATTGGGAAACCATGCACACTACAATCAATACCGACTACATATAGACCTGTACAGTACATGTAAATTATGTACACACTGTACACAGTGTACAGTACAAACTGACAGACTTTACAGAATTTTAGTCTAGCAATGAAAGTAACCTGGAAGTCAAATCATAGAGCAAGGGAATAGACTTGCTCTATAGTATGCCTGTATAGTCACACACAACTGGCCCTCAGTAGGTTTTGAATTAAGTGCAGTGGCCAAAGGCTACAAATAAATGTTCTGTGCTTGTGCCAAAGTAGGGAAGTTGTCATTTAGTGTTCATGTTGATCTGCCAGTCATATCTCTAAACCATGGACCTCTTTACTCCATGTCTGAACACGCTGCGTGCTGGCCCAAAGCATGCCCCAAGCTGAGTGGACCTAATTTTGAAAGAAGATTGCATTGCCTCAAGCAGTGAGTAGAGTTGACTGTCTGGCAAGCTGTTGAGGATGGCCTTTAACTGGCCAAGAACAATTTCAACTGTCTTTCAATGACACAAACTGCAGGGCACTAGCAGTCTACAAGTTGTACACTGTACATGTAAGCCTACTGTCCTATTTCATGGAGACACTGTCTATACAGTCCACTGTGGTCAATGATGAGAGCCCATCTCACTGACCTCCAGGGTCAATTAACTGGACTTATAAAAATGGGAAATTTAACTGAGATGATGGTTACATTTCATATGGGTAAATCTTACCAGCATTCCCACTTGGAGTTTTTAGGCCTTTTCACACTACTCCACTTCGAACCGTGTGTTGGAACCAACCAGGATCTGCTGCAGTTCAGCATCCACGGTTGTTTTCGACACGGATCGCAGAGACGCAACGTTGACACTTGTTCATGACGCAAACTGGCCGCTGCGTGAAGCATGTAACGTTCAATCCTGATACGGCCCTGTGTATTCACACTAAAAATTCTCAACACGGATCGTGTGTGACACTGGTGCGCTGTGATGATTTTCTCGATCCCACAATGGATTGCGACACGCCGAGAGGCCGGTACTAGTGTGCGACACATTTTTCAACATGCATGCTGTGCCCACCTTGCTCGATGACTCCTTCTTTCTAATGAATACATGTACATGTTTTGCCATCCAGCTGCACCTGAATTGCAGATCCCACCAAATTGCTAACAGGGCTTTCATCTCTTCGTCCCTCCATGTTGGCCTTCCGCGCCACACAACTCAACACAGATCGGTGGTATAAGTGAACTCAACCCGGGGCGGTTCACACTATTATTTTTGACATGTTCAAGCTGAAAAAATGCATTTTCAATCCGGATCGAGATTTACAACCCTGGTCCCTGGACTCCCTGCCAGGGTTGATTTCAATCCGGCTAGAGCATGCTACCTGGGTTGGAACCGGATTGAAATTTTAGAAGTGGGAAAAGGGTTTAAACAAAACTCTGAGATTACGGACAGAGTGAAAAGGCCTTTTGAGACGGAAAACTTAACTGACAGTCTGACACAGTGGTTAATGTAAAGTCTGAGCTGGCAATATGACGTGACCTTTGAGATTACCGGTACATGTACATGTACATGTACGTATTGACCTCCATAGCCTGCAAAAAAGCCCACTTCTGGCTGCTATCATAAAGTTGTCGTGTGTGCCGCTGCCGTATACCTATAGATGCAGAAACGGTGCACAGGGTGTTGTTTTGGCACTACACAGGCTGATATCTGACCAAAAACTGGTAACACTTCCATTGGGTCACTCTTGGGTCTTACTCTGGAGCAAGTGATGATGATACCATCTAGGCCATTCCAGGGCATTTAAAAAAAATACATCTGGATTTGAAGTTTTTCAAGGTGAGAGTAGCAGAATAGGTAATAGGTTTGCAGTAACACCATCAGACCATGCAATTTCTCTTTTGTGAATTGTGAGTGTGTGGTTCTGATAAGAACCGGAAGAACTCAACGTTTCAAACAGTATGCTCCATGTTCAAAGCAGCATCCATTGTTCCCACCTTCAGTGTTCCCCCTTCACCCTTCTATGAGCTATAAATCTCCACATCAGGATCCCTCTCTCCACTACATAAACCCCACTCCTCTTTAGAATCCAGTAGATTGGTCTCCTGAAGATGAACAGAGCAAATATGGCCTACAATTGACGATATCTGCTGGCGATGCCAACACTGCAGAACCTATCCCTCAGCATGGAATAGTTAACACTCTCGAGTCTGGATAAAACTAAAGGCTAATTCACTTTTAAAATACATGCAATTGAATACATTCATGGTTACTCAAATCAAATTCAATCTGTAATCTCAAAACAGGGCTAAAGCTTGACTTACAACTTACAGACACCTTCTTCAAACTTCTTTCCAATTTTTTGTACTTCCATGGCCAAGAACTGAATTTGGCCAGAAAACGTTAAACGTCCCACGGAGCCCAAGCGTGGAATGCTTTACGGGAAAATGTGAAGAGCCCGAGCTACCTAATTTTTGTCTAGTGTTTTGCTATACTATTGATTGACTTGGTGTGCCTGTAATCAACTTGTAAATTGTGAAATACAAAAATGTTGCAAACTGCTTACTGACTAAAATAACCAAAATGCAAATCTTAAAATTTAGTGGGCCTGACGTTTCGATCCTAGCAGGTCCTTTCTCAAAGGCAGAGACTTTGAGAAAGGTCCTGCTAGGATCGAAACGTCAGGCCCACTAAATGTTAAGACTTGTAAATGTGTGCAATTCTTATGTCTTCTGTTTATTTAATCCGCTGCTACGGCAAAGCGAAAAGGTCTTACTGTTTGTTCTGATTTTCCCCTGTTTCCTCTCTGTTTTACATTTCTTGTTCTTTATAAAATGCTGTTATTAGAAATTACATTTTTGCTGGGACCCATGGGATATCATTTCTATACTGAATGAGAAACCCAGGGTAAATAAAATAATATTAATAATAATAATAATAACTTAATGTAGAGTAAATTTTTGGGTCAAGTTTCACAAGACTAGGAACCTGGCCCTACCTAGAAATTGTTTCTTTATAGTACAACATGGACTTACAGTTAGGCCTACAGCTATGTATGTAGGTTATTTTTTTATATTTAACAACTAGGAAGATTCAGTAAAAGCAAACTCTAGCCCAGGACATGGTGAACGTTTGACCAGAGGAATTCAGCAGTCTAGACTTTAGTTGCGGTAACCATAACCCTCATCCTCTGGAGGTTCGGATGTTTAAGTAATCATTCAAATATCTCACAAATCAAAAGGCATGAACAATCCTAGCACTAGCACTAGTAAGTAGTACTTAGCAGAAGCTTTCTTAAAACTTTATAACAAAAGGCAGACATTTCTCCCTAAGTTTGAGAAAAGTCCTGGACTAAAGTGCTGGCATTTTAGTCACTTTAGTCAGTTTCCAGCATTTTTGTGCATTTCTTCTAAATGAGCGCTACTTGAGGGAATTGTTTAAAATTTCCCGCTCACTTTGCCTTTCCTTTGTTTATAATTTAAGTGATCGGGAACTTGGGGTTCAGTGGAGAACTGAAGTGGAGGTAGGATATTTTGAGTGGTGAGTTCAAGGCTCAAGCTACCTCCATGCATGGAGGTAGAGGAGGGATGGTTCAACTTCAAGCACCTTGGTGAAAACAGCTCATACACATTTAAATAGTCAGTGCTCACTGCTCAGTCACTAGCAAAGATCTTATAAGTTATAGTAGCGCGCATAGCGCGCAAGATGGACTACTCCGAGCAAAAGGTGAAGTACGCACTGGATGCCATTTTAGTAAGCAACAGACTCTGTCATTTGCTTTTGGTGCTCCGGAAATGAAGCGAGAGAGTCACAAACAATAAAAAAGATACAAGTTACTTTGGATGCGTGAACAGAATGTGATAACTTTCGATGTGATGTGACCACGAAATGGAGAGATTGCGTGCGACTTTGCTTACTAAAATGGCGCCCAGTGCGTACTGTACTTCACCCGGATGCGTGTGATCTCTCAAGAGTAGGCTATCTTGCACGCTTTGCACGCTATACTGTAAGATCTTTGGTCACTAGTCAGTATACTGAGTTTCACACCATCCATTTGGCATTTGGCATTTTTTCATCATTCCAATTTCCATCAACATCCTGTGTGACTGTGTGTCACTGCTTCAGTGCTTGGCTGATAATTCATGCCTGATTGTGTGCCAAAAAATTGCAACTATATTGAATCTAGAAAAGGAACTGCTTCTTACAAATCCGTTTTTTCCTTGGTAAAACTTGTCAAATCTCGTGTATGAAAGAATGAATCTATGAAAGATTCAGTCTTCGATTATCCGCACAAAATAATATATATAAACAGTGGCACTGTCAACAATGTGATTGTGAATGTCATGTCAGAGAAAAGGTCATGCAGATGTTTATAACCACGTTGCGTAGTATAAAAAACATAAAAAGGACGCGGACAAAACAAATGAAATAATCACAACTGATACATAAACTCACGTCTCGACATCTTTGCTGTAAGTCGAGCTTCTACTTCTGTTGAAATTGTAGGTTATTTCACGAGTCGGCGATTGACAGTTTCGAAAACCAGCGCCATGATGGAATGTCCTTGCCTGGTATTACGCCATGCTGATAGCGCAGAGGAACGCTAGGAACCAGCGAAAAACATCAACAAACGAAGCTCCGGCCACAGTAAAACAATAATTTATAGAGGGCGCTATTCAAAGAGAGTGGTGTCAACATTATTATTAATAAATTTTGTTGTCTACATTCGTTTTGAAAAAAAGTCGACTATTCACTCCTCTTTGCTAGCACCTTTCTAATAGTTTATTTATGGGTATGTACAATTTGGATGTTTTTTTTCGTTTTAAATAACTTTTGATTGTATATTATCTCCTTTCATAAAATGACGCACCAATAAAATGACAAAGTGACAAAGTTCAATAATTGTATCTCTTTTTGCTAAAAAATAATATATTTATTTCCTTGAGAAAATATTTGTTTCCACAGCTCATCTATAATGATATAAAATGTTTCCTTGCTACAAAAAAAGTCTCATAAATTATCATTCATACAATAAAGCAAGACAGTACTGCTAGATTTGGTAACGGACGAATTCGGCCTCCGAAAACGCGCTTCATTTTCAAAAACTCCGTGGTGAGACAAGACTCGATCCTTAGTTTTTTGGGGGATTCCGGGACTCCACATGGTGGTCAATCTTACTTTACAACGGTTGCTTTAAGTCCAGTACGGCCAAAGAAACGCAAGTAATCATAATGGCTTGCTGTAGATATTTCGGAAAGTCACCAGCTGCATTCTATTCAACTCGTTTGCTCACTACTGGCAAACTTATCTCGCCCACCATTCTCTCCAACTCGTTTCTACCTCATGTGTACCTCCCAACTCATCGCCGGTGCACCATTTTTATTCTGGGTATGAAACAAGTTAATGCTTCGTTCCAGACGATAGACAGACAGTGCGAAAATTCACAAACAATAAATTGCCAGTGTTTGGGTATGGAGGGCCTGACATTTCGATCCTATAATAGCAGGACCTTTCTCAAAGGCAGGACCCTAGGTCATTCTAGAGACAAAACGTCAGACACTCATACATTATTTGTGCCCCGGCACAACGACATGAGAAATATCCCACCAAAATACTTTTTGAGTAAACAACGCCTGAAGTTAAAGTATCTTCACAATTCGATTACAAATCATTTGTGTTTGTGTGTATTTTCGGAAATTTTAGGTATTAGAGGATATTTGATATCAATTGAAGGCTAATGGTATATTCTTTCACATCATTAGAAAACCTCAAAATCTCAAAAGTGGGGTTATTCCTCATTATGCTGTGCCGGGTCACATTTTCTGAAAGTGCCTTTTACACATTTTTGCGTCTTTCTTTATAGGCCTACATCTATTTAGGTAAAAAAAAAAAAGATCGCCATTAATGTGGACATTCTTTTTCGATGAAACATTTCCGATGTTTTAATTATTATTTCAGAGCTTTATGCCACACACCTCTATCATCATCATTATTTTTTGTATCAATTGATTTGCGCTGCGTCATGGCTTCTCGTTTTGTCCCGGCCAATGAGCGACAAGTTTCTGTCGGCCACCATTGCAAAACAACAAACGAATTAACAAAGCATTTCTGATAAAATCAAAATCTTTAAACGTTTAAAGAAAGTCATTTAAAAAGTGAATAATTAAACATTGACAGACTATAATAAAAATGGAGACTTTTGGCTGAAAGACAAGCAAGGTATTTCATAACATTTCGCTACTTTGGAACATTGGCTAAGTTGCAATATTTCGCCCCACATTATCAGTGCCAGTCTCCGTTTCAGTAGGCTATTGCTCCGTGGATTAATGGGCCCAGACCCGTGGAAAATGTGCAACAGAATAATTGTCTGCCCTCATCTCTCCTAGGTAAAAAAAAAGCCCCAACAACTACACCTACAACGCGCCTCAGATAGGCCCATCTTGTACATAGTATAGGTTGTAAGGGAGGCCCCGTGGTGGAACGGTTAGAGCGTTCGTCTGCAGTGCGGTGCTTCAAATTCCACTCGGACCAGGGTCCAATTTCGTAGAGCCGCTTAAGCGTGAAAATCTGCTAAGCAGGAAAAGTCTTCCTCGTGTAAGCAGGATTACAAACTGCACTGTGATGCGATGCCAATTGCTTTTGACTTATATTCCACTCTTCTTTGCTTAGCATGAAACAAAAAGTGAAGTTTGGGTTGGCAAGGGGATCCTGTGGCTCATGAGTTTTTGCTCTTCAGCACATTTTGGCGCTTAAGCGGCTCTATGAAATTGGCCCCAGAACTAAATGTGCTCCTCGAAATGTGCTCCTCTAAAAAGGCACATAATTATACGCTATAGTGACAGCATGGGACATCCTCGTCCTTCATAATGAGGCTGCATGGAGGCATGGGCTGGACAGAACATTATAGTTTGCCCATCAACACACAGGTCCTACTCTGGCTTGATCAAAATTTGCTAAGAAGTTGTGGATCGACTCTACCATACAGTTTGGGTTTCAATGACCAATAATTCGATGGGGGTTTGCCTTGGTGTAACTCACCGAGGGCAAATCCTCATTGAATTACACGTACTCTCCTCGACCCAGAATCATATCTATTATTGCATGAAGTGTTACGAGTTGGTACTTTGAACGAGGTTGGTCACAAAAATCGCTATAGGAGTTATTTCTTTATACTTCAGTGCATAATAATACACGGGGGATCAAGACTTTTGGTTGCGGTCCTTCAATTCGAGCGTCTTCAGTCTCTTGAGGACGTTCTGCAGGACGTGCTGCACTGGCTCCGTGCTGATGAAGCTGTACATGTTCTGCGTGTCTCCCTCCGGGTTTGCCCGCAGTCGCATAACCAGCGGCTCCCGAACCACCTGCTTCGTCTTCGCCCTGGAGAAGTCTGAGGTAGAGAGAGGGGATGAGAGAGTGAGAGAGAGAGAAAGAGAGAAAGCGAGAGGGAGAGAGGAGAGATCAGAGGGAGAGAGATGGGAGAGAGAGAGAGAGAAAGAGAGAAAGCGAGAGGGAGAGAGGAGAGAGAGGGAGAGAGATGGGAGAGAGAGAGAGAGAGAGAGATAGAGAGAAAGCGTGAGGGAGAGAGAGAGATAGAGAGAAAGCGTGAGGGAGAGAGGAGAGAGAGGGAAAGCGCGAGGGAGAGATGAGAGAGAGAGAAGGAGGGAGAGAGAGATGGGGAGAGAGAGGGGGAGGGAGGAAGAGTGGGAGAGAGAGAGGAGAGAGAGGAGAGAGAGATGGGGAGAGAGAGAGAAAGAGAGAGATGGGAAGGAGAGAGAGGGGAGGGAGAGAGAGGGGAGGGAGAGAGTGGGAGAGAGAGAAAGAGAGAGAGAGTGATAAGGGAGAGAGGAAGATAGAAAAAGAGGGAGAGATTAAGAGGGAGAGAGAGAAAGAGAGAGATAGACAGGGGAGAGAGGGAGCAGGACAGATAGGGAGAGATGGAAAGAGGGGTTGAGAGGGGTTGTGAGAGATGAGAGAGAGGTGGTGAAAACAAGTCTGAGGCGATCATCATCGTCGTCATCATCATAGCTGTCATCAATCATCCTCATTCCCATCGTCTTCCTCATCTCCACGATCCTCATCTTCATCACCATTCTCATCGTCCTCATTGCCTTCACCATCGCCCTACTCTTCCTTCCACCTCACACTCATCTTCCTCGCCACTCGTCAGTCCTCCTCGTTATCTTCGTACTCCTCCTTCCCCTAAAAAGAAACTGATTGGGGAAAAGCCCCAAGCTTGATCCCTACACAGGAAGAAGTGCGCCTCGAAAGCCACGCTGTGCGTGGTATACCTGGTAGTTGCAGCCACCGTTTCATCTCCTCTCTGCTGGCCTCGAGGAGTTTCTTGGGAGGAACCACCAAGTCCACCAGTCCGATCTCAGCCGCCTCCCTGACGGGATACTCGATGCCTGAGTGACACATTCAACAAACCATTGATGCCATTCATCCATCGATCGATCAGCTAATTGACTCACTGATTGACAAGCTGGTTGATTGACTATAGACTACTCCCGATCAATGCGGGACTAATTTGCGCCTTGTCGCCTCGCCGATATTTAAAGAAATCAAAAGAGTCAGGGTGACAAGTATAACTGAACGCTGCTGGTTTTTCTTTGCTTTGTTTTTCTGTCTGTCTTTCTGTTCGCCTGTCTTCTCGTCCATCTGTTTGTCCGTCCGTCCATCTGCTATTTTGTTTGTATGTTTGTCCGTTTGACTGTTGGTCTGTTTTTCCGTTTGTCTGTTTGACTGCTGGTCTGTTTGCCCGTTTGTCTGTTTGACTGTTTGTCTGTTTGTCCGTTTGTCTGTTTGACAGTTTGTCAGATTGTTTGAATGTTTGATGTTTGGCTGCCTATCTGTCTACTTGTCTGTTTGTTTGTATGCTTGTCCGTTTGTCTGATTTTCAGTCTGTCTGTTTGTCTGTCCGTCCATATCTGCTATTTTGTTTGTCCGTTTGTCTGTGTGACTGTTTGACTGTTTGTTTGGTGTTTGGCTGCCTGTCTGTCTACTTGTTTGTTTGTCCAGAAACCTCAAGGGTGGCAAATCTTTAGCTTCACAAAAGGCTTGCAAGGAGTGACACCTGCATTCAAAATGATTTCAAAAGGATTTTCGTGATTTAAAAAAACAACCCAAAAAACAGAGAAACGGACGCCTTGGCTTACCGAGCTGCAAACTAATGTCTGCCTTCCTGGGGCCGACCAACCCCGCTAACATCTCGTAGACCCACGACGGACTGCAAAGGCCCTATAACCAGAGGTATCCATTGACATACAATGATAAAAATGATATACAATGATACAAATGATATAGGCCTACCAAAATGATATCAGAATTGCATCTTAGCACACACAAAACTCGGCAAACATAATTTTGCGGATCAAAATTCGAGATTGATTGGATGAAAGTAGCTTAAAGGAATAGCGTAATAACTTTGTAACTGTTGGGTGAATGAAAATATAATTCAACCAAAAGTTTGGCATGTTGAATTGAATCTGGAATGGAAATTCAGGGAATTCGGCGCTGAAAAGATCGATCTGCTTTCGTGAACGCGCCTACTACATCGCAGACATGGGAAGCCACATCATCTACGAGTTTTAGCACATGGCACAGTTTAAGACCCTGCCAAGATTCACTGGCTACGGCTTCGAATTACACGCGAGTCTACGCAAAACACCACTGATAGCGACTGTAAGCCATTCGCCCACAGAGGTGTGCGCTGTGTGGTCGTCAGGTCGGGGTATGGCGTGGCCTATACGAATTCAGACGCGCCATAGGATATCACTGGCACAGGAAATCGGCAGCTACTTACAATGACCGTCTCAGGGAAGCCAAAGGTGTAGGGGCCTTTTGCCATGATCCGAAAGTCGCAGCTTATTGCAAGGAGACATCCACCCGCCACGGCAGTTCCCTGTGTTGTTGTTTTTTGTTCAAAAGAAGATGACAAAACACGTTTATGTTTATATGAATATAGATGGCCGTATTGGCAACATACGACACGCCATTTTAGGATGCAGAACTTCCGGATCAATCGGGACCAACTTTATCCCGGTCAAGTCAAAGTCAGTTCTTTGCCATTGTTTTCAATTTGTTCAAAAGTTCCCAGTCAGTTTTTCATAGTTTTGTTTGGAGAAGAAAAAACCCCACCCTAGGCCACTAAACATAAAAAGAGGGATTTCTGTGCCGTCACTCTCGGGAGGGAGAATTTTGTTCATCCAGAAGATCGTGGAAAGTTTACGTGCCGGCCGTTGTTGTTTGTCCCAATTGAAACGTGTGAGTTTGTTTCCCCCGAATTGAGCTTCATACGTCAGGCTGCATGATTATAAACCTCTAGGCGGCGCCCTACAGGTTTGTCCCATGTTTTTTTTTTTCAAAATGGCGGCCTCCATGAACATAGGCGAGGGCGCCCGCCGCTGTCCGTCTATGGACTATCTCTGACTGTGGCGTTATAACCGGTGGGCAACAAGCTACGGATACTCACGTTCATTGCGGCGAAAGTGACGAGTCTGGAGAGGTAGAGCCTGACCCAAAGGTCTTGCAGAGACTTCCAGAACCCCCGGAAGCTGTCAAAGTTCTTCTGGTGCATCTCCTCAATGTCCAGGCCGCTGCAGAAGATGCCGGTTACCGACTGCAATGTCGATGAGGGTAAAAGACGAGTACCAGCGAGTTGTTACAGCAACGTAAAGACATCAAAGTCATAGTAAGACTTCGTGACCCTACATGCTTGTCAAATTCACGTGGAGGCAGTGCGCTCCCGTAATGGGCAGTATGGTAACTCAAAATATAGATGCCCTAATGTCTTGGTCCTAGCAGGACCTGTGACTCAAACGCAGCATAGAGAAAGGTACGTTCTGCTGGGATCGAATCGTACGGCGCATAGCAACAACATCAGCGCTCCGAACTCGTAGGTCCAGGCACGAAGTAGTCAAGAATGAATCTCGTCTTCGTATTCCCATGTAATCGTGCATTTTGTTTCTTTGCTTTTGGTCGCAGTGAACAAGAAGAGGATTGGTCCACTGTGGTACCGAATGTTGCTCCGGTGGGCGTTTGATCACAAAATGTGAATGGCTCTGCAAAAAAAGGCCTTAAGTTTCGCCATGCTTTTGCAATAGGTTTTTGTTTATTTTTCCTTAATTTTTTTTTAATTTTTTTGTATGTGGATGTTTTGATACGGTTGATGTCCATTCTTTCATAATCAGTTGGAGGAACCGCTAATTTCTGACAATAAATACGAACATATACAGCATTTTGTGAGCTTCACCTTTCAACTTTCCGATCTGCCAGTAAAATGTTTAAAATAATAGCAATTTTGGAGGCGTCGAGGCGTTTCATTTTCGGTAACGGATATGACTACGTGAATTTCGATATATCTCAGGAGTGGAACGAGATACAGAGTGCTCTATTTGACTTTGGGTATAGCCTAGTATATTTTGATAATCCTTCTTTTGTGTTCACTCCTTCACACTTCTCTCTTTGATCTTTCCCCCTCTTCTCACTAATCCCTACCCTACTCCTTGCCCTTCCCTTTGATCTCACCCTACCAGCTTTACTCTTTGTCCTTTGTTTCTCATCCGTGTCCTATTCACTCTCTTCCCCCCTCCTTCGTGTACATGTATCTGTGTTGTCCTTGTCACTCTGCCTTTGAGAAAGGTCCTGCTAGGATCGAAACGTCAGGCCCACTAAATTTTAAGATTTGCATTTTGGTAATTTTAGTCAGTAAGCAGTTTGCAACATTTTTTGTATATCACTAATATATTTTGTTTCGACTTTTTTTGCAGAGCCAGTGGCAAATGCGCGGTATCTATACCGACAGAGGGCCCACGGTGCAAGAACCCTAGCCCCGCCGTCACCTCGCCACTCACCGAGGTCAGGATGACGCCCCTGTAGGTGTCGTCCGCCTCCACTGTGTCCAGCACGGAGTCCAGCTCCCGCAGAATTCTCAAGCTGAGCAGGTTGGAGGGGCTTCGTTGGAGAGTGACCACGGCTACATCTGGCGATCAAGAGAACGATACCGGATTGAATCGGACTTTATAAGAGGCTCTTATAGGCCAAAGTGGCTCCGGCCCACTCTTTTCTTGTTAATTTTACGGTAGCTTATGCCACAACTTGGAATCAATTTCGCCCACCTTAGCGACGAATCTCACTTAAGCTAAAAAAAATCATTGCTGAAGAAAACAAAATCCGGTTGTCAACAAAGTTCCTATCTTTTATGCCGAGCAAACAAGGTATTGAAAATCACCTGAAGTAGGCCTACATGAGTGGTAAATCGTCTTTACTTGATAAAACCAGAATTACGCGTATAATATACCTTTGAGGACTTTGTCCCTTTCGACACGAACGAGCCTCGGAGATTGACCCGAGATGCCGCTTGGCCCACCTAGGATGAAAGAGGGTGACGGTTTAGAAATCCGTAAAAGTATATGGGCAACCATTAAAGCACTGTAGGGTCAGACGTTTCAATCTTAACAGGACCCTTTCTCAAGGACAGAATGTCCTTGAGAAAAGCTCCTGGTATGGAATTGAAACGTCAGACGGTATCAACTTGAGAGATTTGTCTTAGCAGTCAATGAGCAGTTTGTAAGATTTCTGTATATGACTTTGAAATAATGATTAATTGTGTTATTATATTATTACTGAAACTCAAGGTTACTGGGGAAAAAACCCGCACGCCAAACTTATCAGTCAGTGGTAGCCTATTGTCGTCCTCATCCGTTTGGAGGGCGTGAGTGGAGTGCGGTCGCACGGAGGGAGGGGGAGAAAGGGAGAGTTTGTCCCTCGAAGGGTACAGGAATTCCCGACGTAAACACCGCCTCGCACGAGCCTCGATCGACACACACACACACACTTACCCCTGTCGGCCATTGGTCTTGCTGGAACGGGTCCTCGGTTCGACAACCCCGCACTGGAACACTTGTCGACAACAAACCCTGTCGACTGACTACAAATAGAATTTAGAAAATGGCAAAAAACCCACCCAAGCTTGGAGGACTCTCACTGGCGCAGGGGAGGAATGAGTACCGGTATCGCTATGAAAATATTCCGTGTGGTTTTTTTTTCTTCTCAGGTAGTCTAGTGACGCACACAGCACGGAGGCACCCACTTCAGTCGAACCGTACGCGCACAGCCCAGTGCACACACTCAATACAAATGGGTCGGCCATGCATGTACACATGCACGTGTAGTGTGATAGTATGGTAGGGGGTCGTTCGTTGTTGTGAGCACGTGAAATCGGACGCACTCGACCAGTTAGCGACTACAATCGTCTATCACGACTAATATAGTAATGCTGAAATGGTGCCGCCCCCTTTTTCTATTGTTCATTTTTTCCCTCTTCATATTTGATTTGTTTTGTTTGTTTGGGGGGGGGGGGGGTTGAAGGCCCACACATACAGACATACATGGGAGTAGATAAGTATATAGGCGTGGTTATTTTTGCGGGTCGCGAAATCTACGATGGCAATTGACCGTGAATAAGGCGAAACGGAACTCCCCCACGCCTTCTGTGACGTCAGAGGTCATCGTTTGAGTCTGGAGTTCCGCAGGTTAAAAAAATAACAATTGCTTTGGCGTGGCGCGGCTATAGAACACGTCACGCGTACGACGCATTGTATACGTTATTGTAAACTGCAGCGCACGATAAACGACAACCTGACAAAAAAATATTGGGGTGAAAATGACTGGGAACTTTGGAATAAACTTCAAAAATGGCAAAGCAAATTTGACTGGACTGGGACTTGAACCAGGGACCACTGGTTTTGTGTACAGGCCTTCTTACAATCCGAGCTATCCAGCCCTTGGATGGAGGCAACTTGTCTACTGTCAAGGCATATTAACTTGCTTAAGCCTTGATTGGTAATCGTGAACCAGATTATCAGAACTTTATGTAATACGAGTACTGTGAAAGGCCCGCATATGGACTGTTCCTGCAATGCAGCTCACTTCGGTCTCATCTGAATCAATGACAAACCACAGATTGGAGGCGAGAGGGTCACATTCAAATCTATACTTCTATTCATCCCATGAATATTCAGTGCAATCAGTATAAATCTCCTTAATGGCGCATGAAACTTAGGCAGAACCACATGTGAATGTATAAGTTGATGATGTGTGGTATGTTGCAATCCATAAGCACATCACATCTTCGTTTCATTAAGATTCATATCTGGCATCACATAAACAAGTTTTGTACAATCTAATGACTGATTTTGTTTCTTTTTAAAGTCATACAAAGATGGTCAAACAAACAAACAAAGGAAAAAACTGACTGGGAGCATTTGAACAAATTAAAAAATTGGCCAAGAAAACTTTAACTGGACCTGGACTTGAACTCGAGACCTCTGGATTAAGATATCAGTGCTCTTCCATCTGAGCTATTCAGGCCTTAGATGGTGGCCTTCCCAATAGTCAACTAGTCTTTGCCAGGGTGGGGGTGCCAGTCAGAAGCAATTCAACCATTAACTGCTGTATATGTCCAGGAATCACACCCCCTCTTTCATTCAGATGCAAACAACTGATTGTTGTAAACCTGGCTACAGCAGCTCAGGGATAACACAAAGTGAATGATACAAAGATGTTGCAAACTTCTGATTTAAATTACCCCAAAGGAAATAAACACAAATCAGAAGGCCTGATTTTTTTTGTCCTGGGAGGACCTTTCTCAAAGGTAGAGAATGGTCCTGCTAGGATCAAATGTAAAGCCCTCGGTCATTTTTTTAAGATTAATTCTTTAACCGCTTCCTGCCAGGCCCTCCACATCCTGACACCACTACTATCCGAATTGTATACCCACTCCACACAATGGACCCATTTTCGGGTGGATAATCCCTTGACAAAAACCACACTGATATCTGAATGGTGCCAGGATAAAAATCACTTGTACACACAGTGTATTCCAAATGCTTCATAAATTGTTGGAATCGATTACCAATCTGGTTTAAGATCTTGTCTCGATCAAGTTTATATTCTACAGGATCTAGTTCAGATTTCACAGGATCAAGTTCATATTCCACAGGATCTAGTTCAGATTCCACAGGATCTAGTTCAGATTCCACAGGATCTAGTTCAGATTCCACAGGATCTAGTTCAGATTCTACAGGATCTAGTTCAGATTCTACAGGATCTAGTTCAGATTCCACAGGATCTAGTTCAGATTCTACAGGATCTAGTTCAGATTCTACAGGATCTAGTTCAGATTCTACAGGATCTAGTTCAGATTCCACAGGATCTAGTTCAGATTCCACAGGATCTAGTTCAGATTCTACAGGATCTAGTTCAGATTCTACAGGATCTAGTTCAGATTCTACAGGATCTAGTTCAGATTCCACAGGATTTAGTTCAGATTCCACAGGATCTAGTTCAGATTCTACAGGATCTAGTTCAGATTCCACAGGATCTAGTTCATATTCCACAGGATCTAGTTCAGATTCTACAGGATCTAGTTCAGATTCCACAGGATCTAGTTCAGATTCTACAGGATCTAGTTCAGATTCTACAGGATCAAGTTCAGATTCCACAGGATCTAGTTCAGATTCTACAGGATCTAGTTCAGATTCCACAGGATCTAGTTCAGATTCCACAGGATCTAGTTCAGATTCTACAGGATCAAGTTCAGATTCCACAGGATCTAGTTCAGATTCTACAGGATCTAGTTCAGATTCCACAGAATAAAGCTCCAATCCTGCTTGGATTGCACACAGATCCTGTCCGAGTTCTATAAATCCTCCAAAGCCCATCTTAAAAAAAAAAAAATCCATTGGTTCTCACACACCAAAACCAAAGTCGAGCCCAACTCGGCCGTGCGATAACTGATTGGCTCCCATGGGTTTGCGTGTAATTTGAAGCAGGAGCCGAGGGAGTTGGATACGACCTGACAAAGAGAACAATTTTTGCCTCCAGGCTGACAGAGAAGGTCTACTTGGCCCTGGCTTTCAGGCTCTCCAGGTACCTCCCGATGGACCGCTGGATGGCCTCCTTGTTGATGAAGTTGGTGAAGAACTGGATGTCCTCCTCCTGCCTGGCCCTCAGCTTGTCCAGGAGGGGCTTCCGGCGCATCTCCTTGGTGATGACGCGGGCATGATCTGCTTGCATTGCGACGGGAGAAACGAGGAACCAGAGACGGATCTGCATGATTCTTGAAGTTCACGTTTCCTTAACACTACCACTGCTGCATTTGTTACACCGTTATCCTTGCACAGCAAACAGCAAAAACCAACCTCAAAATGATTCTGCTGTGTTGCCCGACGCATGTTTCAGTGCCCGTTTCAGTGTGCATAGGATAAAAAATTACAATGCTTGAACCAAATAGGGCAGCAAACCCATGCACTATTAGCCTGAGAAATCTCGGGTATAGCACCATGCTGTGGGTAAGTGTATCCCCAGAATTCTCCGGCTTAGCAGCGGAAGTGTTAACTGTTGTGCATCATTCATTAAGTTTTCAAAACCAGACAGCGATTCTGTGGTTTGATCCTGCCCTATTGCTATCGATTTGAGGGACATCAAACCATTGCCTACTCGTTCTCCATGAATGCACTTCTTCCACACCAGCCTGTGTCTAGCATGGCGGACTTTAGTTCATCGGTATCATCCAGACCCATGGATCTTCAGCATCTCACAGGAGATGCATCCCCTCATTGCCAGTTAACATTATCCTTCTGAATGAAGGGCTCTGCAGCGACCGACTGATGTCTGCAGGCGATTCAGGCAGGAACCGAACAGGCAAGCATCACTAGAGCCAGAGGGGAGGGGATTCCAATGGGCCGAGAGAGAGAGAGCCTGTGCTCCACATTGTTGAGGTGATCCATAGAGGTTGGGACAATAGAAGGAGCATCATGTTGCAGTCAATTGAGTTGTGCTCTTTGCTATTTTGCCAATCCTTCCCTAATATTGTACTACTAAAAGGAATGTTAATTCCTATCTCCGGCCTTCCTGAGTCCCTCTCTATCTTCTTCTTTCTCTAGCTTTTCAGCCTTGTTTTGGGCGATCTTCCATAAAAAAAATCATAAAAATACTACTCTTCATGCTACACTGAATACTTTAGAGATACCAGTCTGTATATGTATACAAGCTAAAGCCCCTTTACACTTGGGTATTCCGAGTGATTAGATCTAGTCAGCACTTCGAGTAACTCAACAGACATTTGGTCAGGTTATGCAATGCAGTGACTGATGTACTTGCTGGATAAATCTGTATTTTTATTTGCAGCAGGTTCAAGGACGGGCCCTGAAACAGCCTCCTGTGAGGTATGGAGTTTGAAAATTACATTCCCACTCCTTCTCCGTTCAAATGAGTTGATGATTGCCACAGTGGGTTGAAGTTACACAGTGAGTTGGAGTTAGAAGAGTTGAGAAACGGCGAGTCAGAGAGCGAGTGGAATTTACTGCTGTGTGATGATCTAAGGCAAGGGCGACTACTAAATACAACAGAACACTACTCACCTGGTATTTTTAGCCAGCTCACAAGGCGCTCTCGGGCCAGGGGGAAAACATCGTCAAGGGGGGCTGTCTCGTCCACGAGGCCACGTTTCAAGGCTTCCTCCGGTCTGTACAGGGTGCCTGCGCAGGGCACAACAGTAGAGGGGACGGTTAAGGTTTTATGCAGACTGACTCAAAACATGTCTGCCTTGGTGTTAGCCTAGAAGCCCTGCGACAAGGAAAGGAAGTCTTTGTAGAACAATTGGGCAACTTATGAAGGATTACTTGAAGTACTACCTTGACCTGATGCAAAAATCTTTCAACACGCTTACTGACTTACATGACCCAAATTTCAAATTTATACAAATATAGAGGACCTCTATTTTCAAACCGAGGTAAGGAAAATTTCAAACAATTTATGAAATAACAAAAACAATGACCAGGGCATAAACCCGAGACCTCTGGCCTAGCATAAGAGCACTCTTACCACCTGAGCTATCAAGCCCTTCGGTGACAGCCTCTGCAAATAACTCAACTACCTCTTCTGGGTTAGAGGTGCCAGAGGTGCCATTTAGAGCAACGCGATCATTGGAAATTCAAGAAATTTCCTCTTTTCTTGAAAACAGCAGATGATTGAGTGTTAAAATTTCCTGGAATATCTGATACCATTACAAACGTCCTAAGGAGTAATAAGTTATTTCTCAAATTTGGAATGTCCGGAAAATTGGGCACTTTACAAAATGGTGTACCTGGGCCTCCCTTTAGAACAAAACTACCAATCAGGCTCACAAAATCATTTTGGGATTACCTAGTTGCAATGCCTTCTCAGTTTCCCTTTCCCCGCAGGTTTTGCACATCAGATCCTGGAACCAGAATGGAGCTACAATGCCCTGCCAAAAAGAAAAAAAAAGTCCACCAAGAAAAAAAAATGGTCAAAAGGAGTTACAAACAACACTATTCTATTTCTACTACTGTACATCTCTTAGGACCATCTGACAAATGCCTTCTCATGCTCCACGGACATACTTCCTCCACACTGTTCTGCCCAGCAGGGCAGATTTCAGTTGGTTAACTCCAATCCCATGGATTACGGCAAGTGGCACAGACAAAATACAAAAAGTCGCGCGGCACTGGGATCGGTCACCTCACATCACACACCTCATCATCAATCATGCATCTATCTGTAGTGTGCTGCTTGCCACTCTACATCACATCTGTTCTCAGAACAGTAAGTAGCAACTCATTCAATCACTCACACCCTTCTCTTCTCAATTCACCCAAGCTGGGACATGTCTCTACAAAAAGAAAGCTAAGGGCATACAAAAGAACAGACTGCTTCCAATTTCCTAGTCAAAGTGGGTGGACGGTTTGCATGTGGGGTAGGAAAGCCATGGCCCTGATCATTGATGCATAAACCGGGAACAAGGTAATGCATTTTGGTAATCTTGTCAGGCCCACTAAATTTTAAGATTTGCATTTTGGTAATTTTTTCAGGCCCACTAAATTTTAAGTTTTGCATTTTGGTAATTTTAGTCAGTAACCAGTTTGCAACATTTTTTTATATCACAACAAGGTAATGAATTAAACACGAGGAAGAAAGTCTTTTGAATAATGCATGATAAAGTTGTGTTTCTTTTTCGGTGTTGTGAGCTCAAGACTGAGTCCGAGATAGAAAGAATCCAGTATCATCAATTAACCTACTGGGAAGAGAAAGGTAAAATTGGACTGAATGCAAGGAGAATTCTGACCTCCTCTCACTCACCAGTTGCACTTCGTTGAGGCCTATGGTGAACTTGCCCTCGGCCATGATCCTGTAGTCGCAACTCATGGCCATCAAGCACCCTCCGGCTGGAGAATGGCCCTAGGGACGGAAGCAACAAGGAATAATGAACACCGGCACGTTCTAGACTCAATAGCAGTTAGGGAGGGGGTGGAAAATGCAAAGCACGGCATTATCATTGCAACCCCTCACCCATCGTAGGACGGTGGCCACCCTGAGTCTCCTCTACCAATATTACATGCTAAGCAACCGATATTAGAATACATGTCAAGTACAACAAGCACCAAGTGAAAAATGGTTGGTAATCTCCTTTGAACCAGGGAAGACATTTCTTGCCAAGCAGACTTTCACACTTAAGCAGCTCTATGAAATTGGGGCATGGGGTGGATTTCACAAAGCCTTACGATGCATCGTAGCTCAACTTACGATGGATAACCCATCGTAAGTTCTGATACACCGTATGGTTTATATGCATCGCTCATCGTCTTGCGATTGATCGTAAGTTACAATGAGTTGGGTGAAATCGACTCCAGGTTTTATTGGGCAGGGCTTTTTCATGGTTAAGCAACTTTCGGCGCTGACGCAGCTCTGTGAAATTGGGGCCTGGTGTTATGGATATGCAGGAGCTCTTCTTACAGTGAGCGGACTGTAGGATCGCGTGAGACTGACGCAGTCGGCCGACTGCAGCACGGACCATGGGCACCCCGCTTCCCTCTATCACCATCGTTCTTACATTGATGGCTGCGACGGTGGCCAGGTTTGTCCCGTACAGCCGCAGCCACCAGTCCTGCAGCGACCGCCAGAAAGCGCTGGTGTACTCCGGCGTCTTCTGGTACATCTCGGTGATGTCCAGCCCAGCTGAGAAAATACCCGCTGTGGCCTAAAAATGGAACAAAAACAACACAACTACATGTACACCCAAAAACTTAAATTGGATAAAATGAAAGTAAAACAGTGAGAACTAAGTCAAAGGGAAAAGTTGAAGATCACTGTGTCCCTCCTTCTTCCTAACCTTCAACCATCCTCCTCCTCTGCATCATCATCATCCTACCCATCCACATCCTCATCCTCATCGTCCTCTTCCTCCCATCCTCATCATCCTCCCCCTCCCCATCTTCATCCTCATCAGTATTTCCCACCCATTCTCATCCTCCCCCTCATCTTCTTCATCATTATTATCATCATCATCACCATCCTCGCTGTCATCCTCATCACCATCCTCCCCCTCATCCTGATCTTCATCATCTTCATCATCCTCATCATCATCCTCCCCTCCCCCTCATCCTCCTCAAATCCCGAAATCCTGTTGTTATTTCTCCACAATGAAAGTGTGAAGAATTCAATTCAAGAACCAGATAACTGTCTCTTTCTACTGCAGATGTCAGGACCGTTTGAGCATTCAACTGGTCAAGCAAGAGTGGTGACTTCAAATTTGTACAGAAGCAGCAGTCGCATTCAAGACATATATAGGATTTACTTTTACATCAGTGAGAAAGTAATTCATTGAGGGTCTGCACTACATTATGTATTTTTAACTGGCACTGTGTGCTCAGTGCTATGCTTGGCTGCCTGCTCAATCAATAATCCAGGCAGCAGGGGTTTGGGAACCTACTGAGGTGAGGATGACACCCCTGTAGCTGCTGTTGTTCTCAATCTTCTCCAGTGTGATATTCAGCTCCGTCATGAACTCTTGGCTCAGACTGTTCACCGGCTTGCGGTTCAGCTTCACCACGGCAATTTCTACGCAGGGAATGTCAGGGGGAAAAGAAAGAGGGTAAAACAGCGAATGAAACACAGACAAATGGTGTGATATTCAGCTCCGTCATGAACTCTTGGCTCAGGCTGTTTACCGGCTTGCGGTTCAGCTTCACCACAGCAATTTCTGCGCAGGGAATGTCGGGGGGAAAAGAAAGAGGGTAAAACAGCGAATGAAACACAGACAAATGGTGTGATATTCAGCTCCGTCATTAACTCTTGGCTCAGGCTGTTCACCGGCTTGCGGTTCAGCTTCACCACGGCAATTTCTGCGCAGGGAATGTCGGGGGGAAAAGAAAGAGGGTAAAACAGCGAATGAAACACAGACAAATGGTGTGATATTCAGCTCCGTCATTAACTCTTGGCTCAGGCTGTTCACCGGCTTGCGGTTCAGCTTCACCACGGCAATTTCTGCGCAGGGAATGTCGGGGGGAAAAGAAAGAGGGTAAAACAGCGAATGCAACACAGACAAATGGTGGTCTAAGGACATTCTCGTTCACATCTTGTTTTGAGAAATAAGTATCTATTTTTGTGTATAATTTCATTGCCTACTACTTGGTTGTTTGTATTGGCTGTATTTCTTATAATTTAGGTTACTGAGCTACTTGCAGATACAATGCCTTGAACAGCTCAAGGAAGTGGCATTCTACAATGACTACTAACTTGTAATAAAATCATTACTTTGGATAAGGTGATATACAAAAATGTTGCAAACTGCTTACTGACTAAAATTACCAAAATGTAAATCTTAAAATTTAGTGGGCCTGACGTTTCGATCCTAGCAGGACCTTTCTCAAAGAGAAAGGTCCTGCTAGGATCGAAACGTCAGGCCCACTAAATGTTAAGATACTCTGGATAAGCACAACAAAGTGAAAGATCTCATTTTCATTTGTGCTGGATTCATTTCATTGCAGATCAATCTATGTCTCGTGCCTTTGATCTCAGGTTGTCCTTAGAAAAAAAAACCCACTTCATCAGTTACATGTAACACGGCATATCTTTACACATCTTCAGGGGTTTTCCTTCGACGATGGTTTCTCAGCCGATGTGACTGCGCTTCACTGCCTTGCATACCTTCATGGACGGGATCTCTTTCGACACTGACAAAGCTCCTGGGCTCGTTGGCGTGGCCGCGCTTCTGTTGGGCCAACAACAGCAGTGGCTGGGCACCGGTCCGAGCCTGGCACCGAGATGACATAATGCTCCTTGACAGGAGACGCCCTTGGAGTAATAAAGGGCAGGAAGAAGGGAAGGTTGCTTATCTTTAATTTGTCTCTATCTTTTAACATAATATACACAAATGTTACTGACTGAAATGATCTAACAAAAGTCAAGTTACTAGAACTTAGAAGGCCTGATCATTGATGTTTGTAACTTTGGATCCAAGCAGGACCTTTTTCGTACTACCACTACCAGTACTGCACTAGTATAACTACCACTTGTTGGACTAGTACGAGCTACTGTACAGCACTGGCCTAGAGCAACATGCTTTACACTTACAGTTACAGTAACCTTACTAACAGTACACTTAAACAGTAAGTGAGTAACACTAGCAACAGTAACCCTCATCCTCCCGAGGGTCAGACCTAGGGAGGATGATAGTCCGACTTACTGGGCCACTAGGAGCTCCCCTTAAATGAGTTTTGAGATTGTCTATCGCACTAGCATCCCACCGCGTCTAATAATAATATACAAAAACGCTGATTCTCAACCGAAGGCCTTAAAAGTGCCCGAAATCGCATCCAAAGATTCAATAAAAGCGCCTTCCGGATTCTACACATGCTCTATGCTTATTGGCTATGTTGAGTGACTACGTCACTCAACATAGCCGAGTACTATGGGAGCAATGTGACGTGGTGAGGATTTGAGTGTAGTACTTCTCACTCTCACAGTCTCAGTCTCACTGCCTCAGACACGGACTCAGTACTAAGACTAAGACTAGTAAGACTAAGAGTAGACTAAGACTAGTACTAGTACTAGACTACTACTAGTAGTACTAGTAGTAGTAGTAGTACTAGCACTAGTAGTAGTACTAGTACTAGCTAGTAGTATTACTATTATTAGTACAATACTATTACTATTACTAGTAATACTAATAGTAGTACTACTAGTACTACTACTAGTACTACTACTACTAGTACTAGTACTAGTAGTAGTAGTACTAGTACCAGTACTAGTAGTACTAGTAGTACTCTAGTAGTAGTATCATAGTAGTAGTACTAGTACTTGAGTAGTAGTACTAGTAGTAATAAATAGTCTCACATCATCCGTGACCTATGTTATCCAGAGGGTAACGAGGATCTGGACTGAGCTAGGCCAGACGGCAAGAACATGATTTATAGAAAAAGAATTGTAAATGCACACCGTAGATGATAGCGCGTACGCGATCACGGTCCGGAAACTGGGCAAAGTCAAAAGATTAAAATAAATCTAGGGTCGAGATCACATATGCTTGAGTAGGCCTACTGCAAACTGCGAGAATGTGAATGTCAACTTACCACCAAGGCATCGTGCCAACCGCATCGCTTCCATAATTAAGGATCTTACGAGCCGGGTTTATCCAGAAATGTTGTCAAAGTTCAGTGGGCAGTGGATCGTCTGCTTTTTTATTGCCCGGTATGTATAGCGCCCTCTATACTCCGAATCTAGGTACCTGTATCCAAACCTCGTTTTTCGGCACGAATAATGAAAAAAAAAAAACCCCGAGAATTCCGTTTTGTCAGGTGAACCTTCAGCTAAATTACTTTGTTTTATCACAAAGTGTAAGAACACTTTAGCAATGCACAGCGCATAGGCTCCTCACCTCTGCCTCGGAAAAAGCCACGCCCCCTCCAGAATGGCTGTTGACCCCGCCCACATGGGCATCACATACGAATTAAATACAAAGTCAAAGTACATGTACAGTCCGTGTATATAACCACAAAATGCTTTACTACATGAAACAAGTCACATCAACAGCCACTGAATCATATGGTATTGTGCACAAAGGCACATTTCTTTATTTCACACGCTATTCTACCACCTCTGTACCACTATACATGTATCGTGGGAACCCCCGTTTTCGACGGTACACGTTTTCGGCGCTTAGCCTTCTAACTCGCATCGCACGATGAAAACAACTCCGTACAACGATCTCAGACTTCGTATCTTACAGTTGGATTCCTGCTCTTGTCCGTCACCGAAAATGTGCAAAGTTAAGGCTTTTCCAGTAGGCCAAACTCGTGTGATTCAAAAAGTTGCTCTTTTGGGGTCTATTTTCCTAGGTACAAAATTGGCAGTTGCTTCGAAGCTCCAGTTTTCTTTATTGTTGGTCCTAAAAAAAATCTGAGTGTACCATCACAAACCCCAACATCCGTAGAAAAAAAATATATCACGCAACTTGAGGCAGTCCGTTCTGGGTAAAAACTATGGAGCCTCCTATAGGGCGTCTCGCTTATATAATTTTTGTAATTTTTTTTTTTTATTATAGTTAAAGACAAAAAGTAACATGGCCCAATAGGCTTTTATAAAAAATGAAAAAAATAAAAGGGCAGCTAGAGAAAGTACCAAGAAGTAGGAAATGTGTCTCTGGAGTGACATTGGGAAAGGTCATAACTGAAGAAGCAGTGAGAAAGAGGATTGTTGAGTTTTTTTAAACGTCACAAAAGAAGACATCAACCAGACCAATACGTTTTAAGCATAAATTATGAATGATTTGAGGAAAGTGTTAGAAGCAGTGTCGAAAAAAACAAACAAAGATGAACACAAAAAAACACACAGGGAAGAATTTTACAGTGCCACACAGCATTTTGAGTTATTTTAAGAATTTATTTTGCGTTTGGCTGCACTGGGACACCTTACTAAACACCATCGACGAAAATAGGTCACGGTGCTTACTGCGCGGTGCGACGCGGACGTCAACAAAACCGGGTAATCTTACGGAAGTGACAGGCTTGATCAACCTTCTCTATGATTATTCTAATAGTCTGTGGTTTGGAGAAAGTAACTGAGACCTCTTTTAGTGTGATACTTTCGTCCACATTGTTCAGTTTGAAGAAAAGTCCTTATATCGTCGAAAACCGGTTACTGGAGGATATACATGTACATGTACATGTAATGTACATAACACAGCTTACAATGAAAAACCAAGGGGTGCAGGTATCACTTGTGGTCCTCTCCATCAACCCCTCCCACTTGAAATATTATTTTGATAGCGACAGACATATTCTACGAAAAAAAAATACTATACATGTTCATGCAGTCTTCTAATAAAGCCAGCACCACTGGGCCCCGTTTCAGTACCAATGACTACCAGTCAGCCACATTGGGTTTTTTTCTTCTTTCAAATAATGTAACTAAACCATTGCTAAACAATATAGGAAGGTTTGCGGTGAGCCGGTGACACCATGTATAAGGTCTCTTAAAGAAGAGGTGTGGTTCTGAAAAGAACCTGAGTTGTAACTCGACGTTTCGACCAGAGAGAGATGACAGCCAGAGCATACTGGTCGAAACGTTGAGTTACCACTCAGGTTCTTTTCAGAACCACACCTCTTCTTTAAGAGACCTTATAGATGGTGTCACCGCAAACCTTCCTATATTGATTCACCCACCAGTAAAATAATTCTGAAATAAATCAATACAAGTACAGTATGTGTGTAGGGGAGTCAAACGTGGCACTATCGGATGTCTGTGTGGCTTTTGTCATGCTACATATTACTTCGTGGTGGGCTGAAAAGAGTCTGTTTTAAACTTTGACGACAGAGGTGCCGGGATCAGGACCCTGGCTGCTTTCTCCTCTTGAGGCTCTCCATGAACCTCCCGATGGCTTGCTGGACCGAGTCCCTCAGGATGAAATCGGTGAAGAAGGCAATCTCTCCCTCCTGCTGACGACGGACTTCCTCAAGCAGAGGTTCTCTGAGCATTCTCTTGGTGGTAACTCTCGCAGCCTCTGGAAATCAAAATACCCCCCCAAAAAATTAAATGACATTTTCCACATTATTATCATTTTTTTGTAAGTCAAACTAATTAAAGGAAAAAACTGACTGGGAACTTTTGAACAATTTTGAAACAAGGCAAAGACAACTTCGACAGGACTGGGACTTCTGCTTTTGCATACTAGTTCTCTTACCAATGAGCTATCCAGCCCCTTAGATGGTGGCCTTCAAGTCCTGGTCAAAGTTTTCTTTGCCATTTTTTGGGGTAGGGCATATAGACCATGTTCATCTATGGATCAGGCAGATTGGTTTTCTGAGTCAGGTAATGAGGGGAGGGGAAAGCTTGACAGTTTGGCTTAGACGGGAAAGATCAGGGAAAGATCAAGGACGCATTTTTCTTCAGATGCAAACAACAATTTGGTGTCATCCCGATACTGCCGTTTGGCAGATCACACATATCGGCAAGGGGATGCCGCTTTTCGAAGTCTGTTTAAATCGAATTGACTCTCTGCCATTATGCCTTTGAAAAGGTCCTGCTAGGATTGAAATTTCAGGACCTTCAAATTTTTGGTATTTGCATTTCGGTCATTTGAGTTAGTGAGCAGTTTGCATCATTGTTTGCAACATTTTTCTACATCAAATTGAATGAAAACGGACGAGGAAATTCAAAGTTCCCAGCCCATTTTTTTTGCCCATCAGCAGAACACGGCTGTCTTCTCCCCCTGGTGTCAGTTGAGATTCCTACCTGGTACTTCCAGCCATCTCAGCAACTGCTCTCTCGCTGAGCTCAAGATCTCAGTCTGTCCAACCACTTCGTCCACCAGACCGATAGAGAGGGCTTCCTCCGGTGAGTAAAGTGTACCTTTGCAAACAGTGAAAACATTTCCTTTCCTTAATGAAAAAACAAATTTTTTTTGTATCTAGGGTGAAAGTAGAAATAAATGAAATACAAATTCCCCCTCCCACTCTCTAAGGCCGTTTACAAAATGAAGGCTTAGGCTCAGGCTCAGGCTTTTTCTTGCTAATAATATTATCACGGGCAACAAAAAACAAGCATCTGGCCCCAGTTTCTTGGTGAATACTCTGTACCTATCAAGCCAACAAACCTTCAAATTCGGAAACAAACCACAACCTGCATTTTCAGGTTTTGTTAGGCGGAGACGAAGCCTGAGCCCAAGCCTAAGCCTTCCTTTCAAAAATGGTCTATGTCTCCTCGGAATCGTCCTCATTTGAGATCGATCAGGAAATGACCCGAACAAGAGGAATTGTTCTTGTAAATATGTTTTTGGACGAATCTATGGTAATATTTTCCCCCTTTTCCCCCAAGGTCATTGATGATTTTCAAAAATTTGGTCGTGATTTTTTTCAAGATTTTGTCTGACTTTTCTTGACACATCTTTGGCTGTCGTACATAAAGCCTTGGCAATCGGCCCGGCCATCTTCTCTGATCTCCTCAGTTTCCTTACCGAGCTGGAAGCTCATCTCAGCAGCTCTATTCCCGCAACTCTTCCTCATGACCTCCTGAACCCAGAAGGGAGTTATAATGCCCTGCATAGGGGGGGGGGGGGGAGAAACAATGTCACTCAATCCATCAGACTTAGCAAGGAGGTGATCGGCAAGGAAGTGGTCATGCCAAGATTGAAAATTCAAATTTGTTTTTACATCTAAACTCAATCATTCTATTAAAAAAGGCACAGGCAATTTGATAGAAATTAGGGCTGTGATCCCCGGAGATATACACCAATTAATGGATAAATGCTTCTGACTGGCACCCCCACCCCCATCCCTGCAAAGATAGTTGACTATTTGGGAAGTAAAATGGCTTGATAGCTCTGGTTGAAGAGTGTTGGTATGTTAAACGAGAAGTTTCACTTCAAATCTTGGTCAGGTAAATGTTTCTTTGCTACATTTGTAAATTGCTTGAATTTTTCTTTCACCCACTTTCCTTTCCTTTGTTCAATTCAAAGCTCTGGTGGTAGAGTTTATTTTATATGTAAAAGCAGAGGCCTCAGTTCAAATCCCAGTCCAATCAAATTTTCCACAGTGCCACAGTGATATTGTGTTCCAAATTTTCCCCCAGTCTTCCTCTTACTCCGGTTCAAAACTCAATCATTTAGAAAACAGAACAAAATCTTACAAGCCGTGACGTACTGAAGCCTACGCTGTACTTGCCTTGGGCCATCAGCCTGTAGTCACATGACAGTGACATCAGACAACCTCCGGCAGTGGCGTGGCCCTGTGCAGAGACAAGAAAAGAAAACAGAACGATTCATTCGCTGCAACAGAAGGCTGAAAAGCCTTCACCACTTCGCACCGGGCCATGGATATGGTAAAAAAAACGGCAATTGGGTGCTTTTTTTTCTCGGAATGACTTACGTTGACAGCGGCGACGGTGACTAGTCTGGTGCCGTAGAGCGCCAGGAAGAACTCCTGCAGCGACTGCCAGAGGGCGCCCAGGTGGGCCTCAGACTGCTGGTGCAGTTCGGCGATGTCTAGTCCGGCCGAGAAGATCCCAGGGTTGGCCTGAGTGCAGAGGAGGCGAGATCAAGGGCTAAGTGTATCGGGACCAGTGTTCTTCACTACCTGGACGGGGATGTAAACTTTGCATGGTGGACGTAGTGCATGACTAAGGTGTGGTTCTGAAAAGGACCAGGTGAGTGGACACTGGACGCTTTGGTCTGGATGATCTGGCCATTCTCATGGGGAGTGCAGTCAGTGCACTGGACTTGAGAGGGGAGCTACAAATATAGATATACACGTATGAAGGGAACTTGGTACAGTGAAGCGTGGCCAAGGCCAGCAGGGGAAACTTACCGAGGTGACGATGACCCCTCTGCAGGTCAGACTGTTCTCTAGGGTCAGCAGGCTGCTCCTGAACTCGTCCATGAAATCCTTGCTGAAGCCGTTGAACGGCCTGTGGTTCATCTTCAATACGGCAATCTCTGTGCAGAAATAGATTGTCCACGGACAAATTCAACTACAGGTTCTTGTCTTGCATCGAGTTCTTCTCTCAGATGGCTCAACCATAGCAATAATTGTTCCAGTGGCCAAAAGCTTCTTCAATTACTTGAAACTCAGGAACTATTCCGAAACTAAAGGTGAAAGAATCGGGCTATATTTTCCCCCTGATGCAGGTGTGATTTTTGCAATAAAAGTAAGAGGACCCTGTCTTTTACAACCTTGCTGAACACTTCTCAAAGGCAGAATGCACAGGTGCAATGCATTTAAGAGTGCATTCCTCCTAGGCACTGCCTCTCTGCTGGCCCTGGCCCAAGGTCCTGCTCAGATTCGCCACTGTACTCGAATCAGACGACAGATCCTCTAACCTTTGATGATCTGTACAGTGACAGGCTTTGTATTTCAGCACTGATTTGTTAGTGTAAAGTGAAAGAACCTAATGTTTAGATCCTAGCAGAACCTTTCTGAAAGCTAGAACACCTATCAGAAAGGTCCTGCTAAAATTGAAACTAGGTAAGTAGGTACGCAGATCATCTGAGAATGGCCATAATTCATCTTGTGTATTTTAAGTAAGCTACAGTAACTGCAGCCCTTCGACTCCTTACCCCAATCAAAATATTAAAATTGTATAGAAAGGAGTACCGTTAGTGTTACTGTAACTCTACTTAAGTATACCTTTATGCCCGCTGTCCTCCTCAAGCTGAATGTAGTTCCCTGGCTCGACATAATGCCGCTGCAACACAGCGGATGGCAGGGCACCCAACTGCTTCTTGATGGCCCTCGACAGCAACGCACCTAGAGTAGACACACACAGGACGGAGTTAGTGCATTAAATAGACAGAGTTCAGTATCAGCGTCTCATGGAAAGAGTGTCTGGGATAACAGAACCAGGAGGAAAGTACATGTACATGTATTATCAACTCACAATGTGACGCCATGGGGAATTACAAAGGAGTGATAGTTGCGGTAACCGTAACCCTCATCCTCTGAGGCTGACGGGTTCCTGCAACTCATCTACTGACTATCTCTCCATGGTCTCACTGACAACATTTACTTTATTACATTCACTCAGTGTAAGATCAGCTTTCACTAATACTATACTAGTAATAGCTCCCGTCTGGACCGTGTGCTGTTTTCCATTCGGCCACATAATGATATTTGGTGCCATTCTTGAGTGAAGGTTACGGTTACCGCAACTACATACACTCAGGGTCGACCCTAGTCTGAGTAACTTGGACCCGACAAGTCACCCTTTTTTTATCGAATTTTGAAATTTTGAGTTTTGGGTGACTAGGTCGACCCCAACCATACTAACTAACACAGCATGGAGGAAGGCTTCCTCCATGCTAACACTAACACAGTAACACTAACACTTTAGTTTAGTAACAGTAACACGAACAGTAACAGTACACTGTGTATAACTATAAGCATGGAAGAATAAGAAGCTATTCCTCCATGGTATAAGCATAGAGCAAATGCTGTATGGTACTGCTTCACTCAACTAGTTCAAGTACAGGTACATCATTCATGGAGCCCATCATGATCATGCCCATCCACCATCGTTGTCCGGAATCTGGGCCCACACCACTGCCACTGAAGAGAAGAAAGAACGGCAGCTTACCGCTGTGTTTGTAAAACGTCCGCAGGGCCCTCATGGTTCTAGGAAACGACACCTTCGTGCTGCTACTGCTAGTGCTAGCTCGTGCTCATGCTTATTTTCAGCTGCCCTAATCGTCCGTAGAGCAAGGAACCATAATGACAAACATGGATGATGGATCGCATCAGTTGTCCGTGTTTGGATCAGACATAGACTCGCGTTCCAGTCCGCTCCAAGGTGTTTTCGAAACTGTGCACTGTACTAAACTACTATACTCTGGCCTGTCACTGCACTAGGCTGAGCGTCAGGCGTCGGACTCGGGCTGATTCGCCCGGCGCGTGCAGTCCACTACCTTTGCTTTGAAGAAGGCCTACGGCTCCATTTTTTTGGACAACGACTTCAGAGTAAAGTATTTCGAAATAAAACCTTAAGGAGGTGAAATTTTGAAAGGATAAAACGCACAAACTGTAGGGCCTATATACACGTTTCCAGTTATTGTCACTTATCAGCGATTAGGTTATCACTCTGCAAAATACCACACCATAAAGGCCTAGGGCCTATTGAAGTTGATTTTTAATCTGAAATATTTTATTCTTTAAAATAGTAATCTAGACAAATGCTAATGTTAAAAGTAATCTAGTATCGGGAAGATGTTTTTACATTCGTTCATACCGCTAAGCATGGATGGCACGGTACGGACGTGGTACTGAACTACTAAGTGCTTTAAAATAGAATGGTCCTATGGTCCAATGCCCCAAACCAAGGCTCCAAAAATATCTCAATTACAAGTAACTGCAAATACAATGGAATTAGGATTCTAAAACAAAAAACTATATACATGTACATAGAATGCATGATTTTAGCTGCAGCATTACCGACGACCAGAGGAAACCAACCAGACAGACATTTAAAAAGGGGCTCAGATATATAATGGAAGACCTCTAACATATACACATACATAATTTTTATCAAGAAAGGGCCAGATGTTTTTGTTCCTAGCAGGACCTTTCTGCCCTTGAGAAAGGGCCTGCTAAGATCGAAACGTCAGACCCTCCTTATTTTTTTACATTCGCATTTTGGCCATTTTAGCCAGCAAACAGTTTGCAATATTTCTGCATAAAAAATAGTACAAATAAATAATAAGTGAAACTCGTTTCATAAACGTGACAGAACAGTATAAAAGGTCCCTTGAAGAAAGTTATAGATTCGTGCGATGCGACACAAAATATTGCTTAAATTTAAAGCATTGAAAGTTCCGTAATTTCACAGAAGAGCGCCCTCTGAAGAGCTCAAAAGAAGGTAGCTCATCATAGGTCGATCGACCCGCCAAGCTTATAAACCTTTCGAAGGACGAATTCGTCCATGGGTCATCACAGCGTCCAAAAGACAAAAGGAAAAATGCTTGAATTTGTATAAAACAAACTCCAACTTTGTACAAAACATTTTTTAAATTCGATCATTTTGTGCATGCAAGCAGCGTAATTCGAAAACATTCCACCATAAGTTTGATTATGTATAAGATAAGACTTAGTACAGGTAGGCCCTAGATACAAAGGTGATCATGCGTTGGCGGGAAAGCCACTGTAACTTTTGTTGTCACCACCAATAGGCCTATGGTTAAAAATGACGGGCAATGGTTAGCCTTCTTGTTCCCTGTAGTAATCGGCGATGTCAGATGACCCCGGTGACCTCAAAGAGCTCTGTGCACTGATTGGAACACTGGAGTCCAAGTTCAGTTTGAAGATCTCCGTATTGAAGAGAGCCACCGTACACGGAGTCGGACCCTTCCGTCAGCAGCAATCCAGGGGTATGTCGTCCACGGCGTAGAACTGGTGGGTAATGGACTCGTCCGTAACCCTGACAACGCGGACGCCGGATTTGGCCTCGCCCAGGGGCAAGCCCCAGGCTGACGTCACCACCTGCTCCATGTCCTTGTAGACCCCGCCCGCGTTGCGATGGTAGTGGCCGCAGAAGATGATGCGCACCCCTACGGAAGAAAGTGGTTGAACGTAAGGCTGAGCCAAACGTAAGGCTTTGTTTTGGACAAACTTTTAAGAGCAGCATCCACTTAGTGCGATCCCTGAACATACCGACTAACTGTTGTTTGCATCTGAATGAAAATGGGGGCCTGATCTCTGGATATAAACGGCAGTGAATTATTAAAATGGTTCAGGTTAGTGCCGTTACCAAAATAGCCAGACTCTGCCTTTCAGAAAAATCCTACTGGTATCGAAAAGTCAGGCCCTTCAAATTTTTCATATCTTTATTGGTCGTGTAGTTTTGTATTAACTGTAAATACTTTACCCTGCTGTTGACGTATATATATATATCAATATCAAAGTAAAGCAGGAACTGTTTCTCAAATTGTACCTTTGAGACCGCCCGCTATACATTTATGAAATTTGCACTTATGTAATGCGAGTCAGTAGGCTAAACAATCCCGACCCATTTTTTTGGGAAAATCAATTTTGATTCAGTATAATTATTAAAGCCTATACGTGGTTAAAATTACCAGCTTTCTGGAGTTTGTCCAGCATGGGCATCCGCACACCGGTTTCCGTGTTGAAGTACTCGTCCTCCTCGTCGGCAGTTTCCAGGAACCACGGGATGTGCTGAAAGACGACAAGGTGCTTACAGCCGGACGCTTGCACGGCTGGAAAGAGCCAACAGACGGGAGCGAGGCTTGAATGAAGGAACGACTACGGTATACATAGCCGCAGTCCGGATCTCAATATTGAAGTACGAGCGATTCGATAAGCGATTGCGCAGGACAGGACTACGTGACGTCACCAATAGTGCCGACTCTCTGTGGCCGTGTACGAAATGAAGGCTTAGGCTCGGGCATAGGTTTCGGTAACATCTCTCTCATCACCCTTATAATGTCACAGACATAAATTATGAACCAATCATTTGACCCCATAAATGCAGTTTCTTGATGGTGAAGGTGAACATGAACTCTGTACTTATCTAGTCAACAAACCTCCAACTTGGGAGACAAACCACAACCTGGATTTCCATGTTTTGTCAGGCGGAGACCGCAAGGCTGAGCCCGAGCCTGATCCACTGAAGGCCGATTGGTAAAGGGCCTATGAAGCCATGATGTACTGAGAATCACTAGCACGCACTGCGTTGCCGCATGTCAACGCGCTACTTTCCCACGATGCCTTACTGGCGCTAATCGGGCCTTCGCAATATTGGGAACTGACACGGCGGTTTCTGGGTCGTGACGCCATGCCCGGAGGGCCTGCCTTATAGCCACACTCACGAGGATGCAGCCAACTTTGTTTCTGGCGGATCCGCACATTTTTGGCCGGCAAGGCACTGGCTGTCCCATTCACTTATTGTGTGGGAACCAACCAAGTGAGCAGCTGTATTGTTCCAGCTCCAGATTACGGATCTGGAACGCACCATAAATCTGACCTTAAACGGGGAAAACTAATCTGTAATAAGGACATGGCGAAAACAGAATCTCACAAGGCTTTCTCATACGCGACTTATCTGTACGACTAACATTACGCACGTACGATTAACTAGTCAGTACTATACATTACGAAGCCAATGTCGTACGTATTACTGTATGATTTATAAGTTTTACCTACGAGGATTTTTTTGAGTCCCTCATGCCGCTTCATGGGAAACATACACACCTTCTAACTGTTGGTCCAGCCACGCGTCCTGGGCCTCCTTAGCCTCGGGGCAATTACTGGCGTCGGCGTAGAACTGCGTGTTGATGACGAGGAAGCGCACGCCGCCCACCCAGAAGGCGAAGTAGTCGTCGCCGAAGTGGTCCGTGTAGGAGCGGACGTCGGCGGCCGACGGGCTCCTGCCGACGTCGTGGTTGCCGGGCAAGCAGACCAGCGGGATGGCCGGGTCCAGGCCTCGGAACACGTCCTTGATGGAGGCCGTCTGACCCTCGTTGCCCGGTTGACCTGAACAAAACAATATCCAAAACCCAAGTTGGTTTGGTTTTGGTTTTCCGTTTGGGTTGGTTGATTTCTCATAATTCACTCGAATTTAGAACAGAAATGGGTTATCTCTGTCTGATGTGTGACCAGCGTGCAGCTGTCTAGTGAGCTGGAAGCCCTGCGCATGAGTGCGGCTAAGCAGCGCATGGAGGGCCAGTCCCTGTGGATGATGCTGGTGGCCCTGGGCCTGAGAAATAGGCCATGCCCGAAGCCATCAAGAGCCCCCGCGCCATCATGTAAGTCATCTCTTACGAGGACTATGGCTCTAAAAAGAGCCGTTAAAGCACCTATACACACCATTTGCACAAATCCAAATTTCGACTTTTTCGACAAATTTGGTCCAAACTTACTCCAGTGGAAGTAAATAGTATAAGACATGCTGAGAACGTTTAGCACTTGCTGCCATTTTCATGAAAAGTGGAATTTTGTATGAATTTCCAACGATCGTTTTAAAACGACTTTTGGAAAAAACAATGCTTACCGGCCTCAAAGCCCCTACACACCATTGGCACAAATCCAACAGGGTCTATTCGCAATTAGCCTGTTTCGCGATTTACTCGCAATTTTCCGGTGGCGCTATTGAAAAGTCTGCTAGATCATCGAAGTCTGCTAGATATACTCTATCCGTCGTCAGGATCAGAGAGAGACAGTCAATGCAAACTGTTCACATTGTGCTTCCACAATGCAAGCCTATAGTACCTGGCATGGCGTCGATCAGATCACCCAGGATGACCACGAACCGCGGGCGCGGTCGCATGGCGTTGATTCGCTCGATGCCCCGCCGGGTCAGCTCCATCTCGGGACTCCAGTCCTGGACGGTGGGGTCGTCCCAGGCCGCTATCATGCCGTACTGGGTGTCGGCCGAGGCGACGAAGCTAAAGGGCCCGCTCCATACCCCCTCGGTCTCTGAACATTTGGCATAGATCGAGAGAGAGAGGTGGAGAGAGAGAAAGGCAGAGAGAGAGAGAGAGATGGAGAGAGATACAAAGAGGTGGAGGGAAAGAGAGAGAGAGAGAGATGGCGAGAGATACAGAGAGGTGCAGAGAGAAAGACAGAGAGATGGAGAGAGATACAGAGAGGTGGAGAGAGACAGAAAGGCAGAGAGAGATGGAGAGAGATACAGAGAGGTGGAGAGAGAAAGAGAGAGAGATGGAGAGAGATACAGAGAGGTGGAGAGAGACAGAAAGGCAGAGAGAGATGGAGAGAGATACAAAGAAGTGGAGAGAGAAAGAGAGAGAGAGATGGAGATAAATACAGAGAGGTGGAGAGAGAAAGACAGAGAGATGGAGAGAGATACAAAGAGGTGGAGAGAGACAGAAAGGCAGAGAGAGATGGAGAGAGATACAAAGAAGTGGAGAGAGAAAGAGAGAGAGAGTGGTGGAGAGAAATACAGAGAGGTGGAGAGAGAAAGACAGAGAAATGGAGAGAGATACAGAGAGGTGGAGAAAGAGAAAGGCAGAGAGAGAGATGGAGAGAGATACAAAGAGGTGGAGAGAGAAAGACAGAGAGATGGAGAGAGAAAGACAGAGAAATGGAGAGAGATACAGAGAGGTGGAGAGAGAGATGGAGAAAAACATAAAGACCATGCAGTGGAGATACCCCATACAGTAATAATAAGGGGGCTTTGAAAGGTAATCAACTGATATTTGGTAGATTAAACAAGGCTAGTAGGTCATCATGGGGGTCTCAATGTTACAGGTTGTGTGTGATGCGGACGATTTTGGACTTAAAATATGGCCCTATTTGGCTGCAGAAGTGAAGGGGGATAAAAAAATCATTGCAGCATATTCGGCTTGGACGGATACACATTTCCAAAATCCGATCGGCTTCAAGCACACAAACTGAACAGAATCAGAGAGACGAAGGCATAGACTATAATTTGCAGTACAGGCCTGACCACAAAATATGAGAGGCTTTTTAGTTTTAGGCATGGATTCCCCCGTGGAGCTAGATTTAGTGGGCTGCACACCGACAGCTCCCCAACCGAAGACGCCACGGCCGCAATGGCGTCGCCGGGCTCGAGGTCGCTACAGATGAACGATACATGGCTAGGCAGTAGGCAAGCGCGCAATTATCGGGATCCGATCCGATGCACACAAGATAAAGAGGTATAATACTATAATAACCCAGTCAGAATGTACGGTGGCTCAATTCGGGGAGACGCAACCCCACACGTTTCAACGGGGACTCAGAAGCACGCGTGGCGGCGAGGATGTCAACTTTGCACGATCCTAATGAAACTTATTGTGACGCTAGGATCGATGATGGAGATTTTTTGGAAAGCCCCTCCCCTACTCCCCTTCCCAGGAAGCGATTATTTTTTCTCGTACCACTAAGGCGTCAAGTTGGCCCCTTAATTGCAATTGTGCGACTTGAATGAAGACCAACGTGATTTCCGCGGCTCGTTCCCAACTCGCCCACTAGTCTACTTGCCCCTTGCCAACTCGCCCACTAGTCTACTTGCCCCTTGCCAACTCACCCACTAGTCTACGTGCCCCTTGCCAACTCGCCCACTAGTCTACTTGCCCCTTGCCAACTCGCCCACTAGTCTACTTGCCCCTTGCCAACTCGCCCACTAGTCTACTTGCCCCTTGCCAACTCGCCCACTAGTCTACTTGACCCTTGCCAACTCGCCCACGTCTACTTGCCCCTTGCCAACTCGCCCACTAGTCTACTTGCCCCTTGCCAACTCGCCCACTAGTCCACTTGCCCCTTGCCAACTCGCCCACTAGTCTACGTGCCCCTTGCCAACTCACCCACTGGTCTACTTACTCCTAGCCAACTCGCCCACTAGTCTACTTGCCCCTTGCCAACTCGCCCACTAGTCTACTTGCCCCTTGCCAACTCACCCACTAGTCTACTTGCCCCTTGCCAACTCACCCACTAGTCTACTTGCCCCTTGCCAACTCGCCCACTAGTCTACTTGCCCCTTGCCAACTCGCCCACTAGTCTACTTGCCCCTTGCCAACTCACCCACTTAGTCTACTTGCCCCTTGCCAACTCGCCCATTGCCCCTTGCCAACTCGCCCACTATAGTCTACTTGCCCCTTGCCAACTCGCCCACTTAGTCTACTTGCCCCTTGCCAACTCGCCCATTGCCCCTTGCCAACTCGCCCACTAGTCTACTTGCCCCTGCCAACTCGCCCACTAGTCTACTTGCCTCTTGCCAACTCGCCCACTAGTCCACTTGCCCCTAGCCAACTCGCCTTATAGTCTACTTGCCCCTTGCCAACGAGCCGCGGAAATCGCGTTGGTATTCATTCAAGTCGCAGAATTTCAATTAAGGGGCCAAGTTGACGGAAGTCAGGAAGTCCCAGGAGGTATCTTTCAACACATCTGAGGTATTTTCCATGTTCCACTTGCGCACTGTATGTTGCACAGGCGCAGTGTAGATCCCACATTGCACATGCGCAGTGCAGTTCCCGATTGAAGCATACGTGGTTGTCTGATTGCATTTACATCTCTGTGGGTACTATCACCATGTGTACATGTGTAACTGTGCTGAGTTGGCCTTGAAGGGGCAAGACCCCTTTCCTAGAAGTGAGACTTGTCCGAGGAATGCGGACACTGGGCTGGACCAGAACTTGGCCACAGTGAGTCAGTTCACGAAAAAAGCCACCTTTACTCATTTGCCTAGCCCTGCCCAAGACCCATAGTGGACCAAACACATCCTTTGATTGTATATGAATATGTAAGTGACTGTTGAGCAATACCTAATCAGGCAGGAAACTCCTGTCATATTTGCATGTTTGGAATGATCATAAAATGTATATAAACCCTGCTGAATGGAGAATCAGACATACATCGCATCCAGCCGAATAAACCACATCACTCCAAGTACAACGTTGTCTCCAAGTATCTTCATTCGTTAGTTGCATATAACCCACGGTTATAGTACTATTCAACGGAAGAGGCAACAGTTATTGATCATTGTGTGCCGGTCCAAAGGTTATCTGGAGAGCAGTGTTATGGCTGTGGTGGAACATGAACAAGATATGACGAGATATAGGAATGTTCGTGCTGTCTATAATCACGCAAAATCACGGGCCACAATGAAGTGTGATCGGGAACTTACGGGAAAACTTACGGGAAATGTTGGCAAAAAAAAAGGTTAACCCACATTTGTCGTTGCAAATTCTTAGTAAAAATTGTCCCTTGGCAATCACTGTTTCGTACATATATAGAATTTCGTCATATAGGCCTACATGTATATTAATTATTTCAATCGAAATTAGTGCACACCTTAGGCCCCTACAAGAAAAACAAAGAGATGGCCCGACGCTTCGATCCCAGCAGAATCCCTCTAAAGATTCTGCCTTTGAGAGGGATGGACAAACCAGGTCTTCTAGATTATTACGATATGCATTCTGCTAAAGTCAACTACACTGTTTGCAATTTGTGTGCATCACTTCTCGCCTTTTAACATCAGAAACGACTGGTTACAAGTTTAACTAAAGCAGGAAGGGAAAACAACCGTCAACGACAACAATGGGGAACGGAAGACCGCTACTCTTGCCTTGAAACACCAGCCTCAGTTGTAGATAATGCCTCATTGTAGTGTAAGATCGATAGTGATGTCTCTCTCTGCATAGCTCCATGCTCTCTGCCAATGTGGCCATGGATTAGAGTACAGTCCATATTAGAGTTGGGAGTGAGAGCATTCTGGCTTGGATCTATCCGAAATAGTAATATAATTGAGACTCGAAAAAAGGCTATTTCCTCTAATGCGTGGGTAATGCAAATCGTGCGCGTAACGCGCGACCGCACAGAGCAAACGCAGCACGCAGACAATCGATCACAGGCGGGCCCGTATCCAGCAGAGACCCGTGTGTGCTGATGATGTGAACACAGAGTAGGCCTATGCAATGTACGGTACAGAATAATGGTGTGGGATGTGGGGGAAAGAGATTTCTGCGGAGAGTGGTGTATGGTGGTCGCAAAGTTCTACCTTGGTCGAAGCCCTCAAACTGGCGATTCCGGGCTCGAATCTTGAAACTTGGTTCACCGGCGGTTTCCGCCATCCTTCCGCCGATCGCTGCTCAGATTCCTCGGTCCACGATCCTGTGGGGCAACAGTGCTGATGAGTTTAATATCACCGTGCGTGTAGTTCGCCTGGACTCGAGTAACCACCGTGGGCCTGGGAATACCCTGCCGCTGCCGGGTTGACGTTTCTGTCAACACCGCACGGTGAGAAAACGGGTGGCGCCCTGCGTGTGTGCTGGTCGTGCCGAGTGGTAGACACGCTACCAGTCCCTCACTCTCGCAGACTCATGACAGAAAGTGGTGTTGCATAGATCTGGAGAAGCGAAACCAAGTTTGATACACATATACTAGCAAGATATTCCTGAAGCACATGTTGCAATAACAGAAGTTGTGTTGCAAACCGCTTCCCGGCTGCAACTGGGCACGAAATATACAGATTACAAAGAGACCCTATCGGTTCTACACATAATGTTACTAATGGCAAAGATGCACATATCAAAAAGGTGAAGGGTCTGGCTTTTCGATCTTAGCAGGACCATTCGCAAAGACAGACAGCCGTGATAGGTACGAAACGTCAACCTTATGCTACAGTGCAATCTGATATTACATTACGGCTCTGTATATCTGGAAGTGCATGGCCATCAGATGAAGGTTTGAAGGTTTGAGTGGTGGAAATAGCAAGTATATTAGGAGGTTTGCGGTGACACCATGTATATCATCTCTTAAGAGAAAGAGCGTGGCTCAGAAAAGAGCCGGTAACTCAACGTTTCGGGTAGTGTGTACTCTGCTCATCGCCATGTCACCGCAAACAGAGGAAAACTGGTTGACGGACTAGGGTGAGACCAAATGGAAGGGAGGGAGTAGGATGGGATTGTATTTAATATAGGGAGGATCAAAGGAAGAAGATCAAAGAAAGGAGTAGGCATGGGGGAAAGCCCATGGGTGTTCCCTGGATGTTGAGGCCATGTGGTGAACGTTGAGTTACCGACTCTTTCAGAACCATAATTAAACATGGTGTCACCGCAAACCTCCTAGACTTGGTACAGCAAGGCTACTACTAAAGAACCCAAGAACAGTGAACACATGAATTTTAAACCATGCTTTCTCACCCCAACCCTATCATTAGCTAGCCTGTCCATGCCATTCTCATCCATAATTCTTGCACTGCCTCTTAATAGACTAACCCCCGATGGATGTACGCATGAGGGAATACAGCAGTCTCTACCGACCGGTGTCCTATTGCCACGACAGTAGAGGGCGCTTATCTCCTTTCGCCACATAAAAGTCGCGTACCCATTTTTCACCCTTACACTATAGAGGGGTTGCTACTATACACGAGCTTGTATACGCCGGCAGGCCGGTCGCAAAATAATTATTCGCGGGATGAATTTTTCACAATAATATTCCAGCTCCGGCTTCGTGATTGATGATGTTGATTGCGGCGTGAAATCCAACCACCTATCCCCCTCTCCTCCTCCACCTCCTCCTCCTCCACCTCCTCCTCCTCCTCCTCCTCCTCCTCCCCTCCTCCCCTCCTCACCCTTACCACCGAAATCACTCCGCTCGCACACCGCGCTGTCTATTATCATATTATTCGGACACCGAGGCGGCCGAGGTGTTGAGACCGTGCGCACGAAGCGTGCATAATCCTGCCGCAGCTTCACACGTTGGGACCGCGGGTGCATGCAGCCGCACAGACACGCTAGCGTTTCGTGGATCTCTCCTCGTCCGTCTTTCTCATTCATAATTATTGAACGAAAAGAAAAAAAATGCTTTAAAGGTGTGCGGCATGGACGTGGAATGGGGAGGGAAGCTTTACGGGGATCTTCCTGATGGTACCACTGTAAAAAGACGGGGCAAAACAAGTGTTGGGGAAAACTATAATACCTTGCCAATTTTCTCAGAAATGTTGGAATCGATTTTCGACCAACACAATCCAACATGTCGACTTTTGTAGGTAACAAGTTGATATTTGGATCATATTTCTTGGGCAACGTGGCGTTGGTCAAGAAATGTTTGGGCAAAATAGTTTGCCCAATTAAACACGATTGTCTGTATTTTTATCAGAAATGTTTGGACTTCACCATCCATCAGTGGTGTTTTTATTGACCAATATTGACCACCAGTCCGGTGGATAAATGCTGACCAGAATGCTTGTTAGGAAGGACCACACTTTGGAAAGTGCCCAATTTCCGGACATTCCAAATTTAAGAAGTTACTTAGTCCTACTTAGATCATCAGGAAGTTTGTAATACCAGACAGTGCAGACACTCCTTGGCGTGGAATTTTAACGTTCGACAATCTTCCGTTTTAGAGAAAAGAGGACATTTGTTGATTTTCCAACGATCGCTCAACGGAGCGATCACTTTAGCAAACTAGTTCGTTTTACAAATACCGTCCTCTGTCTGAAAAAAAAGTTGGGATTCTCATGACGATGGATGGTGCTGGATTGAGCCTAAATTTACACATGTGTGTTATTATACGCTGAGTTTGACAAAGTATGGAAGCGATTCCTTGATCTTATCAAATAATCCTTATTTCAGTAATCCCTTTTTTCTTTCATCTTCCCTGTCCCTTTCCCCTTTGATCTCCCACCTCCATCCTGTCTCTTTGCTCCTACCCACCCCTTTGTTGTTTGTTTCCCCTTTGATCTCCCCTCCCTTCGTGCATCCCACTCCCTTCCATTTTGTCCTTCCTCTGCCATGTGTGTCGGGGCTTTCCTTACACGGTCTGTGTATGTTCTTGTCACTTTGCCTTTGAGAAAGGTCCTGCCACTGCTAGGATCGAAACGTCAGGCCCTCTAACTTTTGATATCTTATTAAGATATTACCCCCCATTCTTTTACATTGTCCATGAGGGTTAGTGAATTGGTTGTTCCATTGCAAATTTATGTGACATTTCATTTTCCAATCTTAGCAAATGTTGACAAAGTTAACACTATCTCAGTTCGAATCCCTGGATAGTCTTTGCAGATATGCTGCATGTGATGATCGACTGGTAACAGTGTCTCGTCCAGCTGTTTGCGAATCTCATCTTCTGTCATGTGTTTTTAGTGGATCATAGTGGGATTATTTAAGTGGAAGGCCAATCATTTAGCCAGGGATCGTATTAGGCGGTCACCTCTGCCAGAGATATGCATCTCAGATTATTGATTGACATTAATTCACATTATTACCACAAATATGTGCTTATCACCGGAACCACTAATGCACTAAAGGCATTGAACCATAAAGTATGATATGTATGTTAAACAAGATGGAGTAAAAAAAACCCCAGAATTAATCTTAACGGAATCGATTATCATTTTTACAAATGATAGGACAAATTCTCATGGGATTCTTATAAAATTTTCATATTCGGGCTATACATTAACTTAAGGGGGTTCGCCCACTCGGCAACAAAAACAAACTGCTTGTGCGATGTCTCACCATAATGCCATTCAGCTTGTCCGACTTAAAGGGATAACACAACATTGGTCGAGGTCAGAGAATAGCATCCACATATTATACGTTGTCTGATCCAACATATGCATGGAATAGCACAACTGTGAAAATTCCAGCTCAATCCGCCAACCGAGTCTCGAGAAAACAGTGAAATCCGCTTCATTTGTTTCGCGAAAATGCAGCATTCAACGAATTGTTCCGAAAAATCGTTTAGATCTAGGGGTGAGACGTAAACGATTTCTTCACTCTTTCCTCCAAAAATACAGCATTTGAGGCAGAAATATTTCAGTGCGAGGTTTCTACTTTAACTATCTTCAAACTGTATAAGTTGCATGCAGCCTTAATCTATGAACATTTCTGTTTTTCGATCTTACCAATGTTGTGTAGGGGCTTTAAAGAACCGGGTTGACTTCTCAGAACCCTCTTTGCATCAGTAGGCCCTATAATTATACCTATACGGGCCTATAGCACGGTATCCATCTCAGCTGTAAGACGTGCGCTCATCGCGTATCCCGTATCCAGCCGACCTTTCGTCTATATATACCTTTCCGATCCTCACCCGTGCTTGCACCCTGTATGATCTCAGTCAGTCCCGTGCCTCCGGCCCACCCATCCATCCATCCAACCATCCATCCATCCATCCATCCATCCTTCATCGGTTCCGCTCCGCTTGCTCAGGTGTGGCGCCTTGGGCCCCTCTGGGAAATGGTCTCGGGGTGACACCATGCAGTCTTAGTTTATATTCAGTTTCAGTTTTCTTTATTTATTCCTCAGCCGCCGCCCATCGGTAAGATACACCGCGCGCGCGGCGAGCCTCCTGCATTATACAGTCGGCGGACGGCCAAACGATGCCCCTCGTTACGACATCCGCCCTCACCCCCACCCCCACCCCCACCGAGGAGTAGACTTGACCCAGTCCAGTCGGCGTTCAGGGTTCGGAAACGACAGAGCTCCCCGGCCCGGAGCAACCTCTCTCCCGGTGGAAGGGGAAGAGCATGCTGCTGATTTACGATGCGATGTGGGTATCCACTGCATGCATTTTAATGAAGGCTGGTTATATCTGATGCAAATGATGATGTTCTGTTAACCAAAGTGGACTTGGGACTGAGAGTGATTATACTTTAGGCCTAAATAAAACATTTAAACATTAATAGAAAGAGGCTGCAATTCATTCGCTGGTTCGCCTTCATCCACAATGGCATGCATGGGAACCAGCGCAGAGATCACTGACCGGATCCGTATGTAAAACAATCTGCCCAATAGTCCTGTAACTTCCCTTCTCTGTCTCTCTTTCTCTCTATCTGTCTCTCTTCCCCTCCCTCTCTCCCCCTTTGTCTCTCCCTGTTTTTCCACTTCCCTGGCCTCTCCCATCTCCCTCCCTCTCTCCCGTCTATTTTCATCTCCACCCTCTCTGTCTGTCTGTCTGTCTCCTTCCCACTCTGTTTGTTTGTCTGTGTGTCTGTATCTTCTTTTCTCTCTCTATCTCTCTCCTTATATCTGTACCTTTCTCTCTTTCTCTCTCTATCTAAGACACAATCAATCCGATCATAGGAAGTTATTATTTTCAAGAACAGCGGGAAATCGGGTTTTCCTTACTGCTGACCCCTCCCCGGAACGAGATCGGCAGTCAGGTCCTGCACTTTGCCGTGCGTTCTGATCACCCTCGCGGCCCCTTCTCTCTCCCCACCCCTCCACCCCCTCTCTCTTCGTCCCTCCAGTGTCTCCATTTTTCTCTCTCTTTCCACCTCTCTCTCCTCTTCTTTCTCCTTTCAATGTATTTCTCGCCTTCTCTTCCCCTCCCTCCGTCCATCCAATGTCTCCCCTTTACTCTCTATGTTTCCACCTCTCTTCTCTTCTTTTTCCTCTCGATGTAGGCCCTCTCCGTCCCTCCAGTGTCTCCCCTTTTCTCTCTCTTTCCACCTCTCTCTCCTCCTCTCTCCCTTCTCTCTATGTCTCTCTTTCCCCCTCTCTCTCCCTCTGCCTCTCTCTCTCTCTCTCCCTCTCTCGCCATCCCTCCCGTGGGACTCAACACCCGCGGGAACCCGTCTCGGCACGGATGGGTGGGGGCTGATGACGGTGATGACGGAGACGAAGAAAAGGGGGACGAGCCCAGGCTGTCATCATTCTCCTCCCTCCCTCCCGTCACTAGCCTCCGCATGAGCGACCTTGCCCACAAGACGCTGGATTCTTCGCTCGTCGCTCCGCCTCTCCCCCAGTCTCTCTCTCTCTGTTTCGGTCTCCGTTTCTGTTTCTGTCTCAGACCACTAGGCCGACACAAGCAGTCGCATCCGGTCAGGGGACTTCAGGGCTGTCGGTGGTGACTCCGAGTGGTGAGCAAGCACAAACGCAAACTGAGCACACTGTATTTGAACACGACTGGGGTTTTCTTTTTCAGTCGGTGCTCGCTCTGCCTATAAGCACGGGCCGTCTTCAGGAACGACGGGTCTGTCACGCTCACCTACCGCCAAAGGCCGGCGCCAAGAAACGGCCCGCCCGCCCGTGCGAGGACGGCATGTAAGCGTCCGTGAGAGTCCCCTTCGTTTGTCGTAGGTCTTACAAGAAAAGCAGCCGAGGATTTTAGCCGACCGTGAGCCGGGAGAATACGCGTTCTTCGAGTGAGCTATCGGCTTGGTAATAGTCTCTCGGTCTAACGGGGGGAAACCAAAAAAAAACTTACCCGAGAAGAAGAAGGAAGAAACTGAAGCGGAAGTCCTCTTGTGACTAGGATTTTACAATCGTCTCGCGGTCGCACAGCCAAAGGCGGGTACGCCACCGTGGAGGAGAGACGAGGATAGTCTCAAGTTCGTTCGGGACTGGGGCGATAATATAATCATAGCTGTTGGGTCGGGCTATACACTCTTGGCAGGCTTGGATGGACTGGGCAGACTGGCGGAGATGAAGAACGCCAGTCTATTGCTCCTGACCATCTGGTCCGTGTTCGGCTCCTACCTGGGCCTTCTGCTGACCAGCGTGGGCACCTTCACCAACCAGTGGGTCTTCACCTCGGAGGAGCGCCACCTGGACTTCCACAACGGCACGCTCAAGGTCACCATGAACATGTACTCGGGACTGATGGAGTCCTGCAGGATAGGAGGTAAAACCGACGAAGAATTATAAGATTCATAAGATTTAGAAACACATATAGATGTAATATGATGTTTTGCGTCGAGGAGAATATAACCCAATGACGGTTTGCCCTGCTCGACGTGATAAGCACTGAGTGCTCGGTGCTTTGCAGATGTCTGCACTCTGCGCTAGAAAGCAGGAGTCGCGGGTTCGAATCCCGCTCGAGCTGCCTGAATTGTGTTCATCAGGCATCGGGCAAAGCACTGAGCACTCGGTGCTTATCACGTCGAACAGGGCAAACCCGCATTGAATTATAAACACAAATGTTGCAAACAACACAAATTACTGCTTGCTAACTTAGAATATAATGGACCCAAAATTTGGCATTTGGTGAGGTAAGTCACCGGGCCAGAGTGATCCAATTCCGGTGAAAAGTGAGGTAAAAAAAAAGAGAAGAAAAAAATCCACAAACAAACGTGATGATGTTCAGAGACAGTCGTGTCAGTTGAATTGATGAATATATCATCTTAGGGAAAAAAGCTGTAGGACTAACCAGTTGGGAAGAGTGCATAAGCTTTCGTAGCATTCACTACCCTACTCCTTGCCCTTCCCTTTGATCTCTCCCTACCAGCTTTACTCTTTGTCCTTTGTTTCTCATCCGTGTTCTATTCACTCTCTTCCCCCTTCCTTCGTGTAAATGTATCTGTGTTGTCCTTGTCACTCTGCCTTTGAGAAAGGTCCTGCTAGGATCGGAAAGTCGGGCCCACTAAATTTTAAGATTTGCATTTTGGTAATTTTAGCCAGTAATCAGTTTGCAACATATTTGTATATGACATTAATATATGTGTGTATTTGAATACTGAAAAGGGGTGTAATGCAATGTTGGCAAATTTCGCACGGAGAAAGGGGGCATCTTAATTTTTCACTGCCCCCCAAAAAGATGTAAATCAAACTTTGTCTAACCTTGGGACAATAATCAACTGTTTAGTTCATCGGGTGATATCTGATCGACTTTCCGGTTAGTACTCATACCAAGCATCGGACTAGCTTCTCTTAAATACCGGAGAGTTCTAGCCCAAAATTAATTAATATTGACCACTTTCAGTAACCTCTAGGCTATATACAGTTAATATTTCGAACAACATTGGGCAAGGCTTGTTCTAAATGTTACAGAGGGTAGATGGGATCACTCTCGTTCATTTTTGCAGAGGCTGCAATCTACATGCTTGAAATGCAGTGCTGGTGATCTTAAGGACACTTTTGGTCATTAACTCAGTAAGCAGCTTGCAACATTTGTGTATACATTGTATTAGGCCTAAAGCAATTAATCTTTGTGGTGAGTTTGTGTGGGTCTGAGAACAACCGACGGACTCAACGTTTCGGAAACAGTTTACTCTCCGTCTGTCGTCAGGATATACGATGACGCAACATACTGTTTCCGAAGGACCATATAGAGCAAGGAACAGACAGACAGATGACGAACTTTGTACTGAAACAGAGAAACGTTCCAATAGAATCGGAACGTCAGTCCCTTTCAATTTGTCTAGCTTCACACACAACTTGAAGGTGTGATTGATTTGACTTTTCTGCTCGTCCAGTGAGGGCGCTCGATCTTTGCGGTCCACTGGCTGATTCGCATCAAGTGTGTACCATGAATAATATTGTTGGATAACGAGGGGCCTATGGAGGATAATCGAGTGACATATTTTCTAGAATCAATGATGGTTAAGACAACCAGGGGGGCTTTGTGTAAGTGCTTGTGTAATTCAGAAGTTGTAGGCCTTTAGACGCGGCCCTATATGGCTGTAGAAGTAGAGGTATGCTTCTCAAAATCCTTGCAGAATAATTCTGCTCGGATGGTTTCAAATTTTTGGTGGTGTTTTCTTCTATAGAGTAATTTGCACAAAAAAAAAATCAATCGGTTAAGGATACACAAAATATTAAAGGATTTGAAAGATAATGTCCCAAATACCTATTTTACAGTGTAGCCACTGTTATGGACTTGGTGGCCTCGATTTAATTATATTCTACGGTCTATGTGAGCTCAATTTAGTGATCTGCAATTTAGTGATCCTGTACATGCCGCACCTTTCTAGGTAATTCTGCTATAGGCCCTATAGGCCTACTATGTACGGGTACATGTACGTGCATCGCATTCACGTATTGCGTGAACATGACCGGGCCATGCATGTATAACGCGAATTGGCGCGTCACGGCCGCTGGTAATGACGACGATGAAATTTTAATCGAGCCCAAACATCCCCCAGATCCCGTCCGCGTCCACGCATACCACCGCCGGAAATCTCTTCCAGCGCGACGGTTGAAGCAGTTAATAATTCATGACCCCCTTTCGTGCTCCATATACAGTCTTGTCGGAATTGCGCAGGTAGTATGGCGCGCCGAATACTCTTACGGGGTCAATGTAAAACAATAAGTCAGACTTAAAGCAATTGCATGGTGGGCGAATCAATATAGGAAGGTTTGCGGTGACTCGACGTTTCAACCAGTATGCATACTGCTTGAAACGTCGAGTTACCACTCAGTTACCAATATTATATGTAAACAATTATGAAGAGGGCCTGGCAGGACCTTTCTCAAAGGCGGATTGACGAGGACAAAATCATTATGTGAAGGGGGGGATGGTGACACGGATAAAAGAAAATAAGAAGGTTTGCACGGTGAAAGGACCAAGTGGAAGGTTTGCGGTGACACCATGTAACACATAATCTGTTGTCAAAATTTAGTGGGCCTGACGTTTCGATCCTAGGAGGAGCTTTCTCAAAGGCAGAGGCAGACTTTGCCTTTGAGAAAGGTCCTGCTAGGATCGAAAGGTCAAGCCCACTAAATTTTGAGATTTGCATTTGTGTAATTTTAGCCAGTAAGCAGTTTGCAACATTTTTGTATATGACATAATCTTTTGAGTACGAGTCTGTGGCACTGAAACGAGCCGGTAGCTTAACGTTTCGGGTAGCGTGTACTCTGCTCATCGTCAGGTCACCGCAAAACTCCCACTACGGAGAACAGAAAAAAAGGACAAGGAGGAAAACTGGTTGACGGACCAAAGGGAAGAGATGGAGTAGTTCAGGATTGTATTTAATATAGGGAGGATCAAAGGAAAAAAGATCAAATAAAGGAGTAGGCATGGGGGAAAGCTCATGGGTGTTGTCTAGATGTTGAGGCCATGTGGTCGAATAATCGGAAGACGTTTCATCCACAGCTTTTTCCAGCTCAGACGGACAATCTGTTTCTGTTGGATTAAATTTGCAGCCGGCCGGCATGGAGCTCAAAGAAAAAAGCGCTAAATCAAAGACTCGGTGATTTTACCATACATCTTTCTATCGTAGGCTATTGAATAAACAATTTATAATCAGCCGAACCGTCTTTAGGTTCGGACTTGGAGGCAGATTGCGTCCCCTAATTACGCGATGAAATATTCATAGCCGCCACGCATCAGTGAACACACCAGAATAGCATAAGCACTAGACTGGCGCCAGTCCTCGGAGTAAACGCGAAAATCTGAAAAGTCAAACCCCTGGAAGAAAACGAGTGAGAGCAAGGTGTGGACTGCAACTATGCCATGGCGTCTCTATGAAAAATAATGGGCCCCTGCTTTGTTTTACGTTATTACAACGAACGCGCTGCGCGCGACGCGCGCGTTTGCTGCGCGCAGCGGCATACTCGCGAGAGTCTCTGATTGGTAGTGTTTACCATAGAGCTAGAGCTCTTTGTGTTTACCAAAGATCTTATATCGCTCAAGATATATTACTCTGCGCAAAAGGTGAAGTCGCCCGGCGGCCATTTTTAGTAAGCAACGGAGTCCTCTGTCGTCTGCTTTCGGTGCTCATGAAGCGGGAAAGTCACAAACAGTGACAAAGATGCAACATTGGATGCGTGACCAGAATGTGATAACTTTGGATGTGATGTGACCACGAGATGGAGCGCACGCGTGCGACTTTGCTTTATACTAAAATGGCGTCCAGTGCGTACTTCATCTGGATGCGTGTGACCTCGCAAGCGTGGGCTAGTATAATTATTGTTTACCAAAGATCCATTATAATTAGCTCGCGAGGATCTTTGGTGTTTTTCTTTCGAATCCCGGCGGCCGGAATTGTTTTTCGGGGGTGGCTCCCTTATTTATTTAACGTCGTTCGCGTCAGGCCTCGGCCTCGGCCGTTCTATTAAATATCCACCAGTCTCTATGGCAACGCTACGGGCTCGAAATGTCTGGCGCGTTCCGGTAGTCACTGAATGAAGGGGGGCAATGTTTGATTGGGTTTTTTTGTGGCGTTTTCTGAGTTTGATGGCGAACGGCGTGCGATGCGGTGCGGTGCGATAGCTGCATGCCACTACACCGTCGAGTTCGTTCCCGAGCATGAGAGCATTTTTTTGGGGGGTAATTTCAACGGCAACGCCACAAACAGACAAACTGGTTTTTGATTTTAGGCCCTGTCCAAAGGGATGGACTGGAACCTATGGCAGACCGGTCACACCGGACTTCAGTATGTGGGGTTGCGAGCTCCCCCGCCGAGAAACCAACACACAACAATAAAATTACAATTAAAGTAAAATCCACAATTCAATGTTAAAAACGACATTACATTTTTACAGTAACATAAAAAACCCACAACAAATGTATTAATCCAAAGCCTTATTGAATAAGAATGTCTTAAGGTTGCGTTTAGAACCTTCAAATGTATTATTGCTTGTAATATTATGGCGGGGCAACTGGTTCCAGAGTTGGGAACCAGCCAACGTGAACACTCTTTCCAAAAATGTACTGGAGTGCGACCTTTCATTTTAGATGGCACAATGATCGAGAATTAGAAGGATAAGAAGAATCGTGCAACTGTATGAGATTACAAATGTAGATGGGACAGAGATTATGAACCGATTTAAAAACAATAAGAACACTCAGCTGGCGGTTGGTGAGATAATTCATTAATTCCCTCGTTCAGATCAGGGGCCAATTTCATACAGCCGGTAAATCACCCGAATGTGCATAAGCATGAAAAGCCTTCCGCGAAAGAATGATGTTGACACTGACAGCTCTAGCCACAGCAAGGTTTTCCCCTGCATATTGAACGGTGAGGCGGCCCACCTCACACATTCTGATGGACCCCCTCAGGGGGTTTATCTCCAAAACTGTCACCTCATGTGTCAAAATCAATATTTTCACAAACACAAGAGCACCTTAGTAGCCTATATGCAAAAGGGCTTTGTACACGCATATGATGCTTCCTTGTATAGTACACATGCACATAATATATATTGTATTTCAGTGCTTAAAGGGGCCACTCAAAATTGTCCAATGTTTTTAAATTTCGACCTTTTTTCCAAATTGTTTTGACATACCCACCCACCCCTGATTCAGATTAAAACAAAGTGCAGGGTCTCACGGCCTTCTAGGTTAATAGATAGAAGCTCAACATAAATATCTATGCTAAGGAGAGAAAAATTGTTTGAGAAAAAAACCTTGTCGAGACACATTAAATTATAGACGCCGTGCACATCGAAGCAACATGTGTTTCCATTCAGTAGCTCTTTGATGGGGATTTTTTCCCCCAGTCGTATAGAATGCATGTAGGTGTCATTGTTCATGTTATCGTCTGTTTCCATAGTTACCTACAGGTGGGACATGAAGGACATGTGGAGGCAAGTGGAGACGAACGCAACGCGGGAGATTTTACCCAGACCAGGTAAGAGACCGGCCACCAGACTAAAACGATTGAGCGCTGCTATATACACGCAGGGTGCGTTTGGGTAGCTTCTTCGTTTGGACCCTCAAATGACCACATGTATAGGTTTCATTATAGGGGCGGTGACGTCCGAGCAACCCTGTACCCTTTCTAAACCCACACGGCGAGGCCCCGTCCGAATTCGCACTGTCAGGTCAAAGGTCACTTCCTGCTGAGGTCGCGCTCGTTTGGGCTCCAACAGAATGACATAGCGTGATCTGTTGTAGCCCAATCGTTCGTGCCGTGAGCGCAGTGCATGCAAAACGCTCCTTGCTTTCATCGTCATTTCATCGAAATAAAACAATGATACCAATACAGAATGGCTGATTGCTTGGCTACATCATAGTGCACATACCGGTGAGAGTCGTCACTGCAATTAAATAAACCCTAAATCTAAAAACTTCAAAATGTTCCTATAAACAGTCCGCTGCAAAGCGTGAACCAGTCTATCTGGACATTTTAATTTCTTTAAGCCTTAAAAAAGAAAGAAATGAAAACTAAGCCTTCATTTTGAACAGTGACAATATTGTAGTATGTGATAGTACTGTGGAAACAGTATATAGATAATGGTAGGCAGACTAGTTGGTGAGCATCGGTGGGGACGTTGCTTGCCCGAATGGCGGACGGGAAGCCTGGGGTTCTCTTTGAATGTGCTCGTACGGCCTCGTGCTCTTGCTCTCGGCAGGCTCGCCCACGTGCGTGAAGATACGCAGTGTTCTCCCTGCCCCAGGGTCACCAGCCAAGGACATCACGTCGGCAGCTTTAGGTGAGACAGGCTGCTTCTTTTGTTTTGGTCTTGGTTTGATGTCTGGTTTGGTTTTTAGAAATATAGAAGAAGGGGGAGGAGGAGGTAGAGAAGGTGGAGGGGGAGGAGGAGGAGGATGAGAGGGGAAGGGAAGGGGAGGGGAGGAGGAGGAGAATAAGAAAAGAAGGGGAGGAAGATGGGGAGGAGGAGGGGAGGAGGGGAGGAGGAGGGGAGGAGGAGGAGGGGAGGAGGAGGAGGAGAGGAGGAGGGGAAGGAGGAGGAGGAAGAGGAGGAGGATGGGGAGGAGGAGGAGAAGGGGGAGTGAGAGGAGGGGGAGGAGGTGTGAGGGGAGGGGAGGGGAGGGGAGGGGAGGGGAGAAAAAGAAAAAGAAAAAGAAAAAGGAAAAGAAAAAGAAAAAGAAAAAGAAAAAGAAAAAGAAAAAGAAAAAGAAAAAGAAAAAGAAAAAGAAAAAGAAAAAGAAAAAAAAAAAAAAAAAAAAAAAAAAAAGAAAAAGAAAAAGGAAAAGAAAAAGAAAAAGAAAAAGAAAAAGAAAAAGAAAAAGAAGGAAGCCCATGTCTGATATTATTGCATTGAAAAAGCCCTGCCCCAATTAGATTAATTTGTTGATATTTCTTGTCTGTTGTCATATTTTTTCGACGTGTCCCCGCCCACGGCCACGTAGCCAGCCGCTGCGCTCCATTCCCTTTGTCGCCAATTGGAAAGTCGGTCAAGCGACCTATCATTGTCAGCATTAATTTTGTACTTGCAGGCATTCTCCACTGCACGGAAAAGACAGCACACTGATTATCGCTAATGGGGACAATAAATTGCATAGCCACGGACTACTTCATGATAAAACAACATGGGTTAAATGATGTCGGGCAGAATAGCTCATCCGATGTCTTGGTCTAGTTTGATCTGGCAAACTGGCGGTTTGTGATTGACACTGACTGACCAGCGCAATCTATCCGCTGTCCAGTCTTGACGGATGACTACCATTTCGACCTCCATTGGCCGAACTGATGGTTAGAATATTGCCCAATGATGTCCCCCCATGCACAGTGTTGTCCTGAAAATAAAAGGCCTAGTATCCAATCCTGCTAGCTCCCAAAAGAGATGGTCGTGTACAATGGTGCCAACTGGTACAAAACAGAAATGCGACTTCAACCCGATAAACCCCATTATGTTTGTACAATGACAACGTAAAGTCTTAAAGGGATAACACAACATTGGTCGAGGTCAAAGAATAGCATCCACGCGTTTTCTGATCCAATTACATTATGAATGAAATAGCACATGCACCTGTGAAAATTTCAGCTCAGTCCGCCAACCGAGTCTCAAGAAAACAGTGAAAACCGCTTCATTTGTTTCGCGAAAATTCAACGTATTGTTCCGAAAAATCCTTTAGATCTAGTGATGAGACGTAAACAATATCTTTTTCTTTTTTAGGCAGAAATAGTTCAGGGCGATGTTTCTACAATAACTATCTTCAAATTGTATACGTTTCATGTGAAATTTAATCAGTGAATATTTCTGTTTTTCGATCTTACCTAGGCCTATGTTGTCAGGGCTTTAATAACGATAGTGCTTCAAGACTTATAACAGGTCGGGAAGAGTGCATAAGCTTTCGCGGCAACAACTATAAGTCAGCAGTTGACATGAAATCAAGTGATTATATATAGGCCGTGTCTGAAACGGCCTTCCAGAGCTAGGGCTATTGTCTTCGTATCTCCGGGTATTTCCAATAGGAGAAGACCTAGACCTAGCTCTAGACGCCCGTTTCGGACACGGCCATATTTTGGGTGGGGGATCGCGGGCTGACGATGACAGCCACCTGCCGTTGCTATGGTAGCTGCATGGATGCACACACTTCGCTGTGCGATGTAACGATGCACATCACCACGAGGGAATCACAATGTCTGAACGTAGCACGCCCGCGTGTGCTATTATTAGCAATAATTTGGAGCACCAATGAGTCAGCATGTTTTAAAGCATACATCATTATACGTCATCATTTACTGTGTGGAGAAACTTCCTGGCTAATTCATCATCGACGGCAATAGAAAAGATGTCAGACGCTACAGACAACGGCCTTCATCAGAGCTACATAATGAACGAACGAGCTTTAACAATAGATTCCTTAAGTGTGTTTTTTTCCTCACGTGGTTGTGTGTCGCTGGTGGCTCCTATAGTCTTGTTTCAAGCATATCTGTGGGGCTTTTCGAAACTGCGGCTCAGGCTCTGGCTCGGGCTCTTGGTAAGATATCGGGTTTATTTCTGACCTAGGTACATTGCTGGGTGAAATTGGGCAACTATACTTCTAAAACATCAACAATGAAATGAAGTGCTCACTGACTAAAATGACCTGCAATACATAAATCTCAAAAGTTAGAGGGCCTGACGTTTCGATCCTATAGCAGGACCTTTCTTAAAGGCAAAGTGACAAAATAAAATGAAGCAGCACAAACTGTAGGCCCTATTTTCAGCTGACATGCGACGAGGACAAAGCCTGCTGAGCCCAAGCCGGGTTTTGTAAAAGAAAAAGAAAAAGAATAAGAAACAATAGATAATAAGATTCTTGGTCTCTTGGGGGTGATGATCCCCGTCGCTGGTCCGCGCCATGCGTTAATGATTTTGGGGACCAACCACGCACCGCGTCCGTCTCCAACGATCTGTATATACGTAGCTGATTGGCGGGTTGGTGTGCATGTGACGCAGACCATTCGGCCACGTGTCAAACGCAGGACTGGCTCGCCCTACTTCAGTCTCTGCCGCCTGGGTGACAGTGGATGGTCTGAGCGACTCCAAGACTGCTGCTCTCGTGAAAACAGGGTGCTCGTTCGGTTTTTACACTGCCGGTCCCGAGCGGCGTGCACACCGCCAGAAAAAGAAAAAGAAACCTCACAAACCTATCTGCAAGACTTTGGCCAAGGAGCGGATTTGAGAACTCGTAGAACTGATGGCACTTGTCCAGCTTTGGGTCGAGTTGCGGTGAGCCACTCATCGAATCCTTGTTCATGTTGTGAATCGATTTTGAACGTTGATTCTTGGGCCTTGTCGCGTGCGCTGGTTTCTACAGACTATAAGGGGGAAATATCCTAGACTTCGGTCTTGGTCATGTATCGGCTTCAGGTTCTCGCCCTTGTCCTCGGGGTCGCCAATTTCAGCCCCGCCGCGGGCTTGTCTGAGGACGATGTCTTCGCCGAGGAGAGCGAAGGGCGGTGCGCCGGCTGCCCGCCTCCGTGGCACCCGTGGCGGGGTCGCTGCTATCGCCCGACCGGGCAGATGCCCTGGGCCCGGGCCAAGGAGGCCTGCCAGCAGGCCGGGGCGGAGATGGCCGCCCCTCGCTCCTTGGCGGAGAACGACTTCATCTGGAGCCTGGGAGATGGCGGATACATCTGGATCGACTGCGACGATCGGCAGAATGAGACCCAGTGGCTCTGTGAGGGGCGAGCTGTGACCGACGCTTCCCTGCCCTTCGTCCACTGGGATACAGATCAACAGGAGCCGAATCAGAAGGTCGGAAGCGGCGAAGAGGACTGCGCCGCTATTCACACGAAGACAAATCATCCTTGGATGGACATATCGTGCGAGCATGATTACCAGGCCGTCTGCAGGCGAGCCTGCTTCCACGTGCGCTGCTTCACCACCAACGCAGACGGCAGGCTGGTGTAACTCGCCTCCACCGCCCCGAAACATGGCCACACGTACACACGTCGGACACTCAGTTTCCTCCAGACTAATGTGGAAGGTTTCCGGTGACACCATGTTCTATCATGGAGGAAGAAGGGGGACCTCCATGGTTGTTTGCACGTCCCTTTTGAGACTGGGTATGTGGCTCTGAAAGGAGCCGGTAACTCAACGTTTCGGGCAGTGTGTACTCTGGCCATTCTCGGAGACGGGCCGAGTACGCATTGCCCGAAACGTTGAGTTACCGGTTAATTTCAGAGAGAAACGCAGTATGAACATCTAAACCGTGAAAAAGGGGGTGAAAATGTCATTTACCAGTGAAACTAAAAAGTCACTGTGATTTCATGGTGCATTTTACAGTGAATTGACCGTGAAAATAATCGCCTCTGTGTCCTGATAAGGACATCAGGTCAGTAAAGAGACCGTGAAAAAAATGTGAATATCTAGGGTGGCAAGCTCCAGCCTTGGGGGATGGCTAATTCAATTACCAGTATATAGAGACCACCGGCCCCAATAGAGGTACTGTATTGTGTCCTTGTACCTGTCACTCCCAGATACTTCTAAATTGCCTCTAGCCATTTACCACCAGGAATAAAGTGGCACCACTAATGAAAACACCGTGAAAATGACTTGGCTAACTGTGTGCCATGAAATAGAGGTGAACACACGGTGAATATTTTCTTTTCACGGCTAAATGACATTTTCACCCCATTTTCACCGTTTAGATGTTCATAGTGATGCTCCGTCTCAAAAGAGATGCGTTATACACGATGCCACCGCCAACCTCCCACTTGGTTCTTTCCCCGTGCAAACCTTCAAATCTTATCTATATATCCCTGCAGACTGGCCACAAACTTGGCATGTCTGCCGACTGATATTGCTATTTGGATCACCGTAGCTGATCAGAATTGGTCACTGCAAAGACACAGGTCGAAAGTTGAGCCGAGGCAGCCTTGTGCAAGACTCTGTAGAGTGTCCGTGTATGGATCTCAGTGGACGTTGCCGATGAACTCTCCGCTTTCGTTCGAATTCCTGCAACTTTAAAAAAAAAGACTGTGTCAGTTCGTGGCTATACACTCAAGGCGTATCTAAGGCCGTTTTCTTGTGAATTGTGATTACATTTAAGCTCACCGCTCCTTGTGCTATAGTGAAAACCAACCTGTTACATCAGGAGGCTTTGTGTATATCCTCTGCGCACCTAGTTAATTGATTAATGATTGAAGCTGATCTTGGTATAATGGGGTTTCTTGTAACGTATGCATACAGCCCTGGCCTGAAATACGGCCAATTCTCGAGAACACGTATGATATAAAGTGCCTTATGTCCGAAATGAGGGGCCTGACGTTTCGACCCGTTGTTATTTAGGCCCCGACACTCGAAGAGATTTCTTCTTAATTCTGCTTCTCGATTTGAACTGAATTGTATGAAGCAAGGTTTGTGCAAGATTTGGCTCAACGTATCTCATGCACTGCACAAGATGTCATTTTCCGACGCGCATAGCCGCATTCGTTTGATAATATCCTGCAATAAATCGTATAATTTTGTACATGCATAATGCTTTTCTAGCACTGTACTCGTTTCGCTCATTGTGCGTGCGAAAAAAAAAGAATGAGGACAAAGCCGCCTCATTGTCGCACATTGAACGTGTCACGCTGTATCGAAGGCAACACGCGTGTAGCTTTGAAGTTGGCCTTGGCGCCCGAATTAAATTATAGCGAGCTGCGCCTGGAGAGAAAGGCAACTGGCTTACTAGACTCAGGTTTACTGCTGGTGACTCGAAAGTTGTTAACTCTTGACATCGTTGCTTAATTTCCTTTAGATTCCTGCTATTAACGCTGTTGGGTAAGCCCGAAAAGGGGGCGCTTAGTCTTCAGCTCCAGTCGTTTCGAGGCAACAGAACGGTCTGAGCCTTGAGCCCCCAACGAAAGACATAAGCATAACACTTTCTTTGCTAAATTATTTTATCTCAAAACGCACATTTCACAATAGAAACCATGTGATGAAGATCATTAATGATAATAAATATGTTTCAGCGTCAATGTTAAAAAAAAAACCCAACCGTGTGAAGACTACTTACTGACTACAGCGACTCATTTCTCTTTACTCTAAAAGTCTGGGGGCATAACGCATCGAGTTTGGCAAAATCCTCTGAAAAGGATTTCAGATAGATACTGCCAGGTAGGAACTCCATGCACGCAATCACTAGGCCTAAAACCCAACCTTACCAAGCCAACCAAACCAATCCATCCAACCCATCCCAACCCATCCCAACCCATCCTAACCCACCCCTACCAACCCAGCTCAGCCCAGCACAGCCCGGCCCAGCCGCGCTCAGCCGAGCCGAGCCGATTCGAGCCGAACCGAACCGAGCCGAACCGAACCGAGCCGAACCGAACCAAACCGAACCGAACCGAACCGACTGACTGACTGAACGACCGGTCGACCAACCCAGTCGATTTATTGTTTGACGGCTTTCACCTTTTTCATCCAAGCAATGACTCACGTGCTAGAAGCCTTTCCTCAGGAGACTTAAGGGCAACGATACGTTTTTTCTGTTCACTCTTATGGTGTCACAGTCCCGGGTATAAGAGCCCTAAGGAATATTGTCGACTACTAGACACTGGCAGAGACAACATCATTGCACTCTGATCATCGACTATAACTGTATGCAATTGGCACGGCAGATCTCAGACGGGTTGAAGCCTTAAGAAAGAGA